>CM060915.1:137580400-138830400 GCA_030737875.1 Allium sativum
GATTCGACGATAAGTCGACGATGAAGACGGTGGTTGAAGACAAGAGATATTCACATCGTTTGGATGATTACTAATGTCTTGATTGGGCTATACACCCACGACAAGGTAATAAGTGGTGGTCGTCCAGATGTACTTGGAGATCGACCGGATATGCGAGGACCTCTCTCCTGTATTGGACATATAGGACGAGAAATAAGGTGCCACCGGTTTCGTTCAGACCCACAACAAACTAGTAAATGGATGTATGTCTGACGTTGGATTTTATTATGCGTTGATTAATCTCTATTAAGTATATATATTTTTTGTGGCTGAGAATTTATTCTCTTTCTTAACACCCTTCTCTGAGATGTATGAGCTTAGAGGTTATATATTGATGGATATCAGTCGCATGGCATGAATTGTCAGTGTGGCATGCAGAGATGCAGAGATCAATGCTTCTGTTGAAAAGCAGAGTCTTGTGGTTGATGATCAGAGCACGGCTTTAAATAGCATAGCTTTGTGTATAGCGTTAATTCGCGAGCCTCACACCTCGGTATGAGTCAAAAATGGGATCGGACTGTAGGGAGTGCACGATGTTTCTTTCTAGCTATGAGTAGTGTCATGGTATGAAGCCCAAAAATTTATCTTTTTTACCGATGTGGATGACGGATAGCGAGGTGCCTCAGATATATTGCTCACTATAGAGCCGATGGATAGGTCCAATAAGACCGGGAAACGTGTGTTCAGGAATACCAATCCACAAACGTAAGGGTGGACGGCCCTGAAGCATCCAAGGGTTCACTACGGGGGATCCTGAGGCATTTGCTAGAGTGTCTCGAATCGATGAGGAGCCATCCCTTGTCTCGACTCATAGATGGAATCTAACTTCCAAAACATGACTTTTCGGTTTTAATTGTAGAAATAGTATGACGACATAGTAGGATGGGGTACTATGTCGTTTATGATTGATTCATTTATATTTGAAGTTGATTTTGACACTATACACTTACAGTAATATCAAATGATTTGTTTTAAAACGTACCAAGCATGTTTGGCTATTATAAGGTAAAGCTCTATCCTCCGGCCTGCGTTGCATTGTGTGATGGGACCTGATTCTTATAATAGCTTCATTTTTTGAAAAGCATTGCGCTGTTTATAAACTATTTTATGCACTGGTATTCTTGGGAGAAAACCCGTTCCGTGTTATAAGGCGTGGTCCCTTGATTTACTTTATTTCTAAAGTAAAGTTTTAAATAACTATTTTAGTTCTCACACCTGTCCCATGACCGACCTAGAGTTTATTGTTTTAACCTAAACTCTGGGTTCCCATATTTCTATATGGGGAGCTAGTAGTTTTGGTTTCGCAGATATTATTTTCCTAGGATCCTGGACTTACAACTGGAGCTATATTCGGAAAGCTTTGTATCCGTGCATCTCTTTCAGTTGTGTTATGTATTATCTTTCCGCTGCTTTGTAATTTAAATCTGTGATATTTTTATGATGTATATTATTTATTCATACTCTATTATATTCTTGTACTCTGATGTAATTGTGGTAACAACAATGAAGTGTTCTTCTGTTTGTGTTCAGATTTTTCCTGTTATAAACTCAATACGTACTTTCCCATAAGGGCGAGTTTGGGTCGTTTCAAATACGCACTGGCATACACGATCTCCAAACACAACGAAAATGGACGTATCGCTACGTCTTAACATTGCGATCCCAACGAAATTTATTTCATTGAAAACGGGCTCCGTTTGCATAACGACGTTATTTTTATTTTAGTGGTTCACTTATAAATTGCATCTACCGACAAAACAACTCTGTTTGGCTCTAAACTGAAAATCTAGCAACAACTAGTTAAACGTATTGTAATAAAACTTATTTTATCGAAAACGGAGGTCATTTGAAATGAAAGCAATTTTTTAAGGACTATATATTACCAATAAATATATTTAAAATTTCAAAACAATTCGATTAATAAAAATAAACCAATATTATCTTATATACCCAAATATAATATTATATAACTTCAAAATAAACACATTCGGGTTTAAACTCAACATTTAAAAGTTCCATCATTATATCGGTATTCAATATATATATATATACATATATATATCCTCATATATTTATTAAATAAACGTTATCGTTTATTAACGAATTCCATAGTGACTATTTGAAAATTTGAATCGGACATAACTTGAAATCTATAAGTCGAAATTTCCAATTTTCTCTTCTGTTAAAAAATATAATCAAATCGATTCAAATGTTTCTTGTTTCATAGAAATCCAACTTATATCGGATCCTGTGTATTCAATTAAAGTTCAAATCGTAAATTACGAACTACCGTGACATTACGAGCTCATTTTAATTAAATTATAAATAAATAAATATATATATATATATTCAAACTCCATTTTATTAAATAAATTCAATATAAAATCTATTACATTTCCAATATAATATACAAAACAGATTTAAATATTCCAATTTAAATATTCCTTTCACTACCCTAGCTTCTGTTTGTACACACTCTTCACCTGCTACGAACTAACCTACCATTTTATTTATTTATTAGACAGGCCGAAGTCCATTTGTTCGCACGTTAACAAGTTATACCGAAACCCATTTTTTCACACTTCACATGTACGTAATATAATCAGGTAGTGTGGATTCCATTAGGCATTTTAAATTCAGGTTTAGGCTTATTGAAACATAATTAGGCATGTTCAGAAAAAGGAATTATACCCGTATGAAAACACTATTCATCTCCTTCTACAAACACTTCAACTCCTCACACATTCTTTTACTGTCTCCTCTAGCGATACAATATTCTCCATCCTATTGTTCACCGCAAAGCTTCCCATTACTGCTTCTATTACCTGCTTCTTCCGCCCAAATAGACCACTCCCACTTCCACCTTATTTCTTCCGCCCCATACTCCAGCTCTTCATTTCCACTCAACATCCAGTTATTCCCTATGCAAACACCCATTCACACAAAAATCCTCCACTTCTTTCCTTCCCACAATGCACGCACATCACCTTACAGTACTTCCCGCTCTTCACGCATACTTGCTCTCCTGCTTCGAACACATCTTTCAACCCAACACGCTGGATCTTGTCAACCGCCCACTGACAGCTTATCGTTGGTCTTTCATCCGTCGCCACCAGTAAATGCTCCTTCCAGCTTTTTCTCACTGATTTTCTACCTCTTGGTTTCTTCTCCAATTTAACCCACGCTGCTTTAAACTTTTGCCCAACATTTATTACTATTATGCTGTTGTCTCAAGTTACCACGTATTGAATAAAGTGTGCAACTCCTCCCCCATAAGAACGACAGCTGGAAGAAAACATGTTTCCCAATGAACTTCGACCTCACTGCCACTAGACCTGAGCTCCGACGAACTTCCTCCTGTTCCACTATTCACGAGCCGCTCCTTTGTCTTAGCTCACCAATTCACGCAGTTGAAGATCCACCCTGCTGTATATATCCGAACCGCACCTCCCCACCTTTCTTTCTTCGATCCATGCTTACGGTTTCATTCCCAAGTCTCGTTTATATTATCTTTAATAATAGTTGGAATAGGTTTGGTGTCACACTTTTTTGGTGTACACGCAAACTACCGAAAATGCCCCTTAAAATATTTGGAAAAAAATCATACTGACTTCGTAATATATTGCATCAGCGACATAATAGGTCAATTTAACATAATATTGCATCGGCAATAATTACTCCATCTTATTCAAGAATACCATATCCAGCATACTAGAATTTGTTTCCTTTATGCACCATTACCAGACTTTAAATCCTTTACGCATTTAACATAATATTAACATTACCAATATTATTCACTGCCATCTATTACCTTCTAATTAAAATTATTTAAAAAAATATGTGTTTATAAATAAATGTTTAACGTTTATAAATAGGCAATTAATAAATAGCCAATTAATATAAATTTTTCATTGAATGTTTCACTGCTTATTCTGTTAGCCATAAATATAAAACCTTGACGTTTTATATTAACATTACCAATATTATTCACTGCCATCTATTACCCTCTAATTAAAATTATTTTAAAAAAATATGCATTTATAAATAAGTGTTGTAACGTTTATGAATAGGAAATTAATAAATAGGCAATTAATATAAATTTTGCATTGAATGTTTCACTGCTTATTCTATTAGCTATAAGTATAAAACCTTGAATTTTTATATTAACATTACCAGTATTATTCACTGCCACCTATTACCCTCTAATTGAAATTATTTGAAAAAAAAATATGTGTTTATAAAATAAGTGTTGTAACGTTTATAAATAGGCAATTAATATAATTAGATTACTCTTTCCATATCCAACGATAATTTGAATAGGCATTTAAATTTGAATAACGACATTTATTATTGCGTATTACGATATAAATTAGCAATTAATAAATAGTTGAACGTGCTAAAGTCAAATAAATAAAATCTTAATGATTTTTATTCAAATCTGACATCAGTGTAGGTGCATTTGAAAGGTCAGTCTCCCCTGCAAATGCGCTATTCTAGAAACAGCCATTCACCTTCAAATATGGCACACCATCCAATTAATTTTCACGCTTCTTTCCTCATTTCCTCTACGCTTTGCTTGAAATTCTCTCCTCTTTCATACCTATCTTCTCAATACTCACTACCTCATAAAATTGAATACACTGCACAACAAATTTACTTTTTATTTATTGGGTTTAAAATTTTGAAGCTTCACCTCATTCAAAAGGTGATTTTTTCCCCAGGTAAACGCATAAATAAGATTACACCATATTTAAGTTTAACCAGCGTTCTTTGCCCTCAACCTATGTACTTTGTTTCTAAGGATTTTCTTCGTGATTTGTATGAAAAATAATGTTTTATGTTCCTTTTAAATAGTAAAGTAAATGGGAGCATTGTCCCCTGTTGCTTGCGTGAGACCATGAACGTGAGAAGTGAATGTCTCAGTATATGTTCAAATAAAAGTGAATGTCTTAGTATATGTGTAAATAAAAGTGAATGTTGTCTGAAAGAAGTTAGGAAGGTAAAGGAAATAAGAATATGTTTTGTCCTCAACAGATAAAGCACGTTTAATGAGAATAATAAACCAAATATTAATACAAATATTTTTTTGCATATGTAAAATACGCAGTACTTAAGGAACAATAATCCTTACGCGAAGTGTGTGCCATGATCACGCGCGAAGCACGTGCCGTGACGCTCGTATATATATATCTTCTAGATCACAAATTGGTTACAATTTCGATTGCTTACTCCTGCTTTTTGATCTGCAGGGAGAAGTAAAAGGATGATAAGAAATAGATGGGCACGCTGTTATCTATAGGAGAAGAACGTCTTTCAAATAGTACTCGTAGGTTAGCAGGAGGTAGGGTGGGTTGCAGCATGTATCTTCTTTTCTATTCAGCTGGCTTGTACGAAAATGTTTGCGCTTGGTTCCAGGATGTACAAATATTAGCTGGGTGATGTTGAAACAGGGGGAACAATACGTATGCTTTTTATGGAAGGAAATGTATAATATATGCGTAGATCAGGCTAGGTAGGCATGTGTTGTTTTCTTTTGTCCGCTGAAATTAAATTTTAAAATGCTGGGTTCATTTAATTAAAAAGAGAGAAGCCAGCGTGTGTTACTTCATTGAATATTTAATCCATGAGATAGGTAGGTTGTGTGTTTTTTAAGTCAAAGTGCAAACTATCTGCATTAATATATATTATTTAGATGAGGATTTAGTTAGTATTATAGGTGATAGGATAGGCTTGTTTAAACAAAAAAGATCTTAATTCACACGGTATCATAAATTTTACGTCGATCGTTAAATACACACCAGCATTCACGATCCCCAAACACAACGAAAATGGATGTATCACTATGTCTTAACATTTCGGTCTCAACGAAATTTATTTCGGTCTCAACGAAATTTATTTCATTGAAAACGGACTCTGTTTGCATAACGACATTATTTTTATTTTATTGGTTCACGTATAACTTGCATCTATCGACAAAACAACTCCGTTTGACTACAAACTGAAAATCTAGCAACAACTAGTTATACGTATCCAGTAAAACTTGTTTTGTCGAAAATGGAGGTCGTTTGAAAAGAAAGCTATTTTTTTAAGGCCTATATATTATCAATAAATATATTTAAAATTCTAAAACAATTCGATTAATAAAAATAAACCAGTATTATCTTATATACCCAAATATAATATTATATAACTTCAAAATAAATACATTCGGGTTTAAACTCAACATTTAAAAGTTCCATTGATATATCAATATTCAATATATATATATCCTTATATATTTATTAGATAAACATTATCGTTTATTAACAAATTCCATAACTACTATTTGAAATTTTGAATTGGACATAACCTGAAATCTAAAAGTAGAAATTTCCAATTTTCTCTTCCATTAGAAAAATATAATCAAATCGATTCAAACGTTTCTTGTTCCATAGAAATCTGACTTATATCGGGTCTTGTTTATTCAATTAAAGTTCAAGTTGTAAATTACGAACTATCGCGACGTTATGAACACATTTTAATTAAATTATATATATATATTCGAACTCCACTTTATTAAATAATTTCGATATAAAATCTATTATATTTCCAATATAATATATAAAATATTCCAATTTAAATGACTAGAAAATCTGGGACGTTATAATCGCAAAAAGTAAAACTTGCTTCAAACTTTAGAATATTCATCATATTACATCAAATAATATTTCATAGTCACTACATCCCATCGGATCCAAATGTCACATATTACAATGATGATAAGAAAATAAATACACAATGGAATTAAGGATATATTATGACGGAGTCCTAAGGAGAGTCCAAAAGAAAATTCTATTCCTGCTCCTTCTCCAAATCCAAAACCATCTTTCCCAGATAGCTTCCATATATACGAAGACATACTTCCAAAAGTGGTCTAACTAAACCTATTTACTAGCCTGCCCGTGTGGAAATAAGGGCACCTTGAGTTTGCAAGGCAAAAACAAACTACGATTCAGTCATGATACTGGTATGAGAAACTCTAATCAGTTATTATTAACTTATTTAAAAGTAAGGCATAACACAGGACCACGCTGTATAACACATAACGGGCTTCCTCCACATGAATTCCAGTGCACAAAATCATTAACCAAGATTCAAAACTTCAAAATTCATGCTTTTTATAAAATGAAGCTAATATAAGACTCAAGTCCCATCACACAATGCAACGTATACCGGAGGAAAGATTTTTACCTTATAATAGCCAAACATGCTAGATATCTTAAAAATAAATAATTTGATATTATTATTAATGTCTAAGTGTTGAAATTAACTTTCGCAAATAGATGTATAAGTTTTAGCTCGCATAATGCCCCATCTCATTATGTTGGCTACATAGTTTACCACTGAAAACACACAAAGTCACGTATTGGAATTTGGATTCGATCAATGAACTAAGGCAAAGGATCTTCCTTATCCACTCGGAACACCTAGCACATGTTCCAGGACTCACACGCATATGATCCATTGGAGTGGTAGAGTCGGCCAGCACTAACGGGCTGATTGGAACCTTTCCTGAACATAACGTTCCTCAGTCATCACAAACCATCATTCTGGTCATATTTGACCATCATCCAAAGCGTCTTAAACGTCCACATAAGTAAACACGCCTGGGCTCCATACCATAGCATTACTTTTCAGCTAGACGGAAATGTTAGTCCATATCTCTGCTGTCCATCATCCTTCTTTCGGCTCATTCCGAGGTGTGAGGCCCAACAGCCACGTCCACAAAGCTCTGCTTTTCAATAGAAGTTTTGATATATCTGTCTATTAATATATAACCCTCTGAATACCGAGTCTTAGAGGAGGGTGTTAAACAAAAGAATAAATTCTCCACCACCAACTTACATAACACTAATAGAATCCAATTGGTTACATCGTGAAATACAACGTCAGACACCCATCCATTTACAAGTCCGTTTTGGGTTTGAACGGAACTGAAGGCACCTTATTCCTCGTCCAATTAAGGAGAGAGGCCCTTGCATATTCGGACAATCAACAAATACATCTGGAATACTACCACTATAACCCTACAATGGGAGAAAACCATTTCAAGGCATTAGCAAGCAATCCATTCGATGTGAAGATTTCCGGTCTTCCACCATCTTCGACTTTTAATCGTCATATAATTATTCAAAATGGGTTAATACCCGGTCTTTTCGAAATAATTAGCACGTAATAAAATCCTTATTGGATTATCAACCCACCAATTAAATCTTCTTACATTGGAAATCATTTCATTTATATTGTAAAAAGGTTTACCAAAGGTTAGATTCGTTTTAAGAATTCAGAACCTCTTATCCTAAACCATCCTTTAAAAACTGTTATATAGAAGTATTGCAAAACAGAGTTGATTTCTAAGTAACTGGTTTTTATCACTCAAAGCCATGTATATTTGTTATAACCTCTTTCTAATCATTTATCATAATTTATTGTATTTTTTCCCAATATTTATTTAAAAATAGGTCACTTCAGTCCAACGATGTTTCAGGTCATTCAACTGCAATGACATTGTTTTTATTCAAATTTGTTTTGAACATATTTAACAATCTATTTTTGGATTTTAAAACTCTATATATCATTTGAAAGCTCTTTCCATTTCAGATCTAATGGTTCTGGTTTCGGGAAAATCCAACGGTCGGATCTCCCTATATGTCAGTTTGAAGTTAAAGGTTGAAGTTCGCAAACTGTCGCGGCGGGACGAGTTCTATTCAAACCATCTTCTATTATTATTAAAAATGAATTAAATTGCTTCTAAAATAGTTTATTAACTATATAAAAATTTCCGAATATTATATTTTCCATTTTCAACTCAAAATTCAAATATTCCATTAAATGACCATTATAATATTATTTTATTATCAAAATAATATTATTTTTCAAACTTCAATATTTTAAACCCAATTTTTCCTGACATCCATTACAAAAATAAATAAGAAAGTATTGTAAAAGAAATCATTTCAAAACCTTTCCTAGATACACTAACCGAACTTCACTTTTTCTAGTTACTATTCATTAGAAATAAAAACTTGAACATGCCATAACTACTTGAAAATTATTTCAAATAAATTTCTTTCTTTTGCAAATATTCATCGTAATGAATTATACTTTACGTCCATCAAAATCGAATGTTAAATTTTGACTTTTATTTTTCACCTATTGTAATACTAATAAAATATCCATAAAAGTTGATTTTTATAAATGGAGACTTAACAATGGGCTAATAATTATAATTATTAGCCACATACAACTATGATAATCACATACCATATTATTATCAACTATGATAACATCAATCACGATTATCGTGATACCATTCACCCTATGTACACCTTAAACCATTAACGAGTACATGGTTTTGTCAATCAACAGATTAACCACAATCAAACAACACATGAATTCAACATCAATGGGGTTCATACCCATATACAATACATAATGTCAAGTTAATTTCCATATCAATGACCATTTAAGGTTTAAACCCATCCCAATGTCCGTAATAATATTCTACGTCTCATATATGCAAGTGACAATACAATCTCACTTAAAGATCGAATCTTTTTCATACTACACCACATTCTACGTCTCATATAATTTTCTACGTCCCAAAACCATTCCAAACATTGTCAATCCACAATATAAACTTATTTACAACATCATAAGTCAATATATATGCAAAAAAGTTCACACAATTTAACTAATTTTACAATTGGTTATATTTCATTCTTCGTTTCTCACCGTGGTTACCACTCCACCTACTTCGAATATAAGACATTCTAGCTATCCCATAAAAATTCTGCAGCCTTCCTGCATCATCGAATGTTTTCTGAGAAAAATTAGGCAGGGGTTCGATGTTATTGGGCTTTGGATTTTTGGGCAAATAGAAGTAAAGCTATAACTTGGTTTTTTGGAACGAACAGTATAGTTTCGGGGAAAACGGGACTTGGGCTTGAGGAGATGGGGGTCGGGCCTGCTGTTGCATGCGGGTTGGGGCTGAGGGGTGCTAGACGTGGGTTGTTTTGGGTGGAGGATGGTTATTTTGGTGGGTTTAAGGGAGGATATGGTGTTCTAGTGGTAATTTAAGGATGTAGGAAGGTTTTAGGTGAAATAGTCCCATGTAGATGGGGTGTTTGACCGTGGAGGGGCTGTTTAGTGGCGGGGGTGGGGTTCTGCTGTAGCGGAGGGGGACTGAAGGGGGAAGGTGTGAGTGAGAGAAAGGAAGAGAGAGTAAGAAAAGAAAGTGAATGTAAAGTGAGAAAAGGTGGAAAAGGAGCTTGTATTTATAAGAAAAAAAAGCACATGGATTAGTGAGTTGTCAATCATCTAGCTTAGAGGGGAAAGCACACTTAGTGCCATTGGATGCATGACAAATAGAAACAAACACAAATAGTAATTATCTAGATCAAGGCGTGAACAGAAAATTAAGGCACGTGTAGTTTATCTTCAATCTATTTATACGTGTGATCACATGCTGATTCCGTTTTTGACAAAATTTGGAATCCCAATATATTTTTCTGTTACGGTTCCAACAAAATTGATTTTGTCGAATTCCGAGTCCATTTGCTCAAAATTTGCTTGTTCGAGCTAAATATGAGTTCAAATTATCGATCAATTTAGACTTAAATTCCATTTAGTTACATACTAACTCCTAATGATGCAAAATTTGGAATACTACCATATTTTGATGTTTCAGATACGATAAAAGTGGTTTCGTCGAATTCTGAGACCGTTTGCAAAATTACACTTTCTAGGCTATTAGAACAATATTAAAATATTGAATTTCAAATTGGCTGAAAATTCCTATATATATATACTATTTAAACTTGAATTAAATTTTGTTAAATTAGTTCCAAAATTTCAGGTCGTTACAGTATCCATGCATCATTGATTTGAATAATTCCTTATGCAGCAGATGTAATTTGACTTTCTCTGTTGTGCATTGTTGCTTGTTTTAACTTATTATGCATGCCATGCTCCTTGGGCCAAAAACAAACTTTACCAAAATTGAACCTTTTGATTTATTCTTGGGCTTTGATGTTAAAATTGTAACTGGGCATGCTTGCTTCATGCATTTCTTAGTCTTTGCAACTTGCTATCTTTACATTGAAGTTTTCTTTCATGCTTGAAATAAAACCGCTGTGAATATTTCTGGAAAAAAACTTTTTTCCTAATATAACATGATGAAGTTTTCCTACAACGTTCAACCCAAATTTTGGAAAATTTGAAAAATCTTTTTCTCAAATAAAAGATGGAAATTTTCAAATCTTTCTGAGAAGAAAAACTTCCATATATCTTAGCCTTTATTACTTCTTCCTTGAATCAAAAATATTTTGCATTGATGCATGCTTTCTCCATTGTCTTCTACACTTGGATGATTTGAACAGATGTTACATTTGCATTCTTGTCACTGCACCTTGCATATTCCTGTTCAGAGTAGATATTTCTTTTGATCTCGTTTGTTGCTCTCATATAAACACACCTTCATTCATATATACATATTATTTTCATATGTGTGTTGATCTGCATGTTGATGCTGTTGGACTTGTGTTCATGAAATACTTGTGTCTTGCCTATTTTTCTTTTTCTTCTTTGCACTGTCTTGGTTCATATTGAATGCTTGGGTTTGCTTTGAATTTTTACCTGAACCTGTTCTCTTGCCTCTTGCTGTACCATTGACCTGAATCTGTGTGTCACTAGTGTGTTTCTCCATTGACTTTGGTTTTACTTGAATATAAGAAATGTTGGTTGAGCCTTGATTGTGCTTGCTATTTGACCATGCTGTACTTGTATATCCTAAATTATTGGTTCATGTGAGTTCACTTGCATGTATTACTCCCTTGCAAGTTTACTTTTTTTGCTGTCATGTGCCTTTTTTTGCTGTCATGTGCATATTTTGACCTGAAGTTGCTCACTTGCTTGAACCTGGAGCATTAATGCTGTTGTGCATCTCATGCATGACATATGTGATGCGTGCTTCTGCTTCCCTTGCCTGATGCTTTTTCTTGAACATCCCCATTCCATTGCTTACATATGCACACTATATATATATATACACACACACACGCACACTAACACACATTTATGTGTGTATATGTATGTTATGTTTCTTTCATTTCATGTGCTTAGCATCCCCATTTTCGCTTGCTGTCTTGTCCATTTATGTACCATTGAGCATGCTTGAGTTTGTACATGTTCACCTAAAAAATAACTATATACAAGTGCAGAAATATTTCTATATAAATCAACAGACCACGTTTAGAAATATGATGAGAAACACACCAAAATTCTGAGGCAAATAAAATTTAAAATAAATTTATATTTATCCCTAGTTGAATCTATTTTTTTTTCATTTTATTGTATGAATTTTTGTAATAAGTGTACACATGGCAAAACTAGGTCTGAAGCAGTCTGAAGACAAAGCGTGTCAAAGTGTATATATGAGTTATACATGAAATTGCATATATATATATATAACTGAGTGAATCCTGAGTGTTGTAATGAGGACTAAATGTAATGAATGTATACGAAAATTTGTACAATAGTAGGGTGGGAAGTTTGTACTATTTCAAATGTTGAAATAAAATATTTATTTGAATAAAAACATTGTTTGAATATTAAATTCTGTACAATAGCATTTTATTATAAATAAATATTTATCTCTGTATGTGAAGCAATATAGAATAGTACAATTATAAACACATTTATAAAGTAATATATGTTTGTTATCATCAAACAAAAAATCATATTGTGATATTCAACAACTCCTCCTTTTGATGATGACAAACATACATATATGATTTTGAAGATGATAAAAGTGTGTGAATGTGAAGTATAGAACTCCCCCTATTTGTATGCTCCCCCAACAACTTAACCTCATACATATGTGCATATGAGTGGGTCTAAAATCATTTGAATTTCCTTTATAGAATTATTCTTGAATTATTCACTTATCAATGAAAATCTTAACCATTCTCCCCTCCCCCTTTTGTAATTATCAAAAGGATAATCGAAATTGAAATAGTGATGAATATAGATTAGAAATATAAATTTTAATCAAGAGAGAGAATGTATATCGTAAACCTCGTTTAATCAAACAAAAATCATAATACTCTTTAAATTAGAAGCAAATTTCACATTTTAGAATGATGGATTTGCGATGGAGTTTGTAAAATGGAGAGAGTTATAAAGCTTTAAATGTACGAATATGAATTCCTATAATTTTCAAATAAATTTTAAAAATTAAGCACAAAATAGCAATGGATTTGGAATATGGTTATAAATTCTAATCAAGAGAAAAAATATCAAATATCGCAAATCCCAAAACTATCAAGAAAAAAATCATAATATTTCATAACATAGAAACACATTTCACAGTTCAGAAAGTGAATCAATAGGTTCTTTTTTACATAACGAGGAGGATTTCATATATACACAATTTATTCTTTTCTTTTTCTCTTTTTATTTAAAGAGTTCACTAACCACGCATAACCATAAGGACTTTTAGATGAGGTCAATAGCAACTTAAATTATAAGCATTCTTTAACCATGCATGACCATATCTATGTTTTTTAAATGAGGTTAGAGTAACACTTATTATATAAAAATCCTCTTAGTATGTAAAACCATAATGAATAATAGAAATATATAGAGATAGTTGTGAAATAAATCTCTAAATTAATTATATTATGAAATATATTCAACCGTACTAGGATTTTTGAAAATTTTCAACTCTGTATCATTCTGAAAAATAACATAATCACATTTCTATCGCTAAAATTTTAAAACTGTACTTTTAAGATGTTCACGAAAAGTTATACTCTCCACATAATACAAAACCTTGATAAATGACAGAAAGATGGTAGAAAAAAAGATGATCGTGAAATAAGCACAAATTCAAAGATATTATAAACTCTGTCCAATCACCATGAGAATTTAAATAATATCTCCCTTTTTATGAGATATGCTATAGTTACAGCTCATCACAATTTCACAAATCTAATAATGATTTTGATGAGTTCCAAAATAGTTCAATTTGGTTAGTAATCTCAATTTTTGAAAAAATGATTTTAAATTTGAAAGTATTAATTTCAAGAGGGATTCTGAAAGAACTATGGAAATTGAAAATCAATTTCAAGAATCAAACAGTTGAATGTGAAAATTTCAAAATCTTCTAAGACTCATACCGCTTGTAGCTCTGAAATGCCCATAGAAGTCAATGAAATCTATACATTGATTCTTTAACATATCGAGTAGTCGTCAAATTCACTTAAACACTTCAATTTCTTTTACCAGAGCAACAGAAAAATACTGCAAGCTTAACAAGAGATTTTTTCACAATATCTACATCAAGCCCAAGAACAGTCCATGATCCAAGACAAAAAAGTTCATTTAAAATTACTTGATGAGATGTGCTAATTTCAAGATTCAAAACCAACCACAATGATCCATGAGACTTGACATCAATTACACAAGGTTATCAATTTCAAGTCCAAATAGTATAGAGATTCAACATATCAACAATGGCAAATGTTTTCAAAATCAAATAGTCAAGCTAAGCCAAAAAACAATGAAATTATCACAAATTATCAAAAATAGTTTTCAAGAAGTGTGTTGTAATGAGTGCAGTTTTTGAAGTCAAGAATTAGAAGAAACTCAAAACAAAAAAGATGTGTGAAATTTCATTAGCCTTCCAAAACATCAAAAATTTCAAAATTATGAATAGCAGTATTCAAGATATGCTCAAAATATTGTAGCACTGTAAGAAATTCAGGGAACTGTTTATAAGTTGAACTTCAAACGAATTGCAGATTTTTCACCAATTTAAGTTCAAAATAAAAAAATAATCAAAACATGAAAGTTGTAGACAATTGCATCTAATTTATAGAAGAAAAAGAATAATCTTGCAATTTGAAGTTAAGAAGCTCAAGATATGTCAAAAATACTATGGCAGTGTCAATACAAATCAGCATAAACAGAAAGGAAGGATAAAGGAAAGAATAAAAAAAGAATAAAAACAAAAAAAGAACCATGAGTTTAGTGATCATATATGACTTACCACTGACGATGTGGATTCTCTTAATTGATAATCATGGATAAGGAACTCTGAAAATATAGTTTAACAAAAGATTTGGAACAACTTGAATTTTATCTCTCTTAAGGTTGTTCTTTAGCCACCTTTGGCACCTAAATGTTGATATGATCGAGTGGTCTAACAAAAGATGTTTTGTCACACCTAACTTCATTTGAATGTTTTGGTACCCAAACCCATTTATATAACAATCCATTAGCATCCACTAAAGCACCCTTAGGAACCCAAATTCGTTTAGTCTTACATGAATCCGTTTTATTATCTTTTGGGATCCAAACACGTTTAACTGGATTGTTTCTAAATGAGTACTCATCACATTTATGTTCAAGAAATCCTTTAAGATTATTAAAGACTAAATTTCCAATTTGATCAAAAACCAATCCATTAGAAGAATCTTTAAGATTAGTTGAATTTTGCTTTTCAACATCATTAATTTTTTCAAAACCAAGTACACTCTTATCTCCAACGGAAAAATTGTTTTTCAACAATGTATTTAACGATTTTTCTTCATTAGAAAATTTAGCCAATGTTGATTCAAATCATTAAAATTTAAATTTTAGGTCATTATTTTCTTTCTTTAAATTTTAACAAAGATTTATAGCGATCTTCCTCTTTTCATAATTAGTTTGTTTCCAAACCAAATTTTCATTTTCAAGCAATTTAATTTTGGCCTTTTTTTTAGAGTAAGACAGTTGTATAGAGCACTTCCACACGACCGATTCATAGAATCAGCTAAATAAGATAGGCGGTCAACATGCTTAACGTAGCCAAAATAGTGCTCAAATGATCAAGTGTTTGAGCAAACAAGCTAATACATAATGTATAGGAATAAAATACATAATAATATAAACAAAGTACACCACAAAGCCCAACCCAAAAGCCATCGCAATAGGCCTAAAACAAGGTAACAAATATAGATCTACATCTAAGTCAGAGAACTGGCTTCAACACGCTAAAAGAGCTGCTACAGGGAGAAGACCAACTAGTCACCGTGGATGAGGGAAAGTCCTACGTTGACGGACAGTCTTCGCCATCGAGCTACCCACTGATTCTTTTGAGTTGTTGTCTCTAGCTGCCAATCTGGGCCTGTAAGGCAACCTAACATCGGCACCCGTCCAATAATAGAAAAGATGGGTTATTTTATGGCACAACTGCAACCCACTAGACGATCTTCCATTGAAGCAACAACTGTTATGCTCGATCTAGATAATCCAGACAAAGACAACGATGAAGGGATCTAGATCTAGAGAAGGTGGTGTATATCGCCAATGATCAAAGTGGTGAAAAGATGACAGAATGAAGCCTAGCAAATGGGCAACCATAGAGGACTATAGGTTGACGCTGAGATCGTGATCTAAGAAGAAGCGAGTAATCAATTCATCAGCGACGTGACAAATAATACATGTAGGATCCACGTTGATGGTCTTACGGGTTAATCTATCTTTGGTGTTGATCCTCCCACGCGCCAAGATCCATAGGTAGAAGCGGACCCCTGGCGATGCTTTGATTTTCTAAAGTCAAGGATAAATGAACGATCTGCCAGAGTAGGAGAGGAATTTGAAACATGACCTAGTTGAGAAGTAATGGTTGGAAATGAGGTTCAAAGTGAACCTGTTCGGGTTTGTAGAAAGGAAGGTGTTTTTGATGATGTGGCAAACTTCGTTGAGCTCAGTGAGAACATTAAGGAGAAAATAAGTGTTAGGGTTGATAGAGGAGGTGCTATGATGAATAGCTTCTTGATCGTAAATCAAGGGATTGGGAGATATAGAGTAAAGGGAAGGGAAGAGATGCGCTAAGGGACAATCATACAACCAGTTGTCAAGCCAGAATAAACTTATGGCACCATTCCCAATCTGGATAGCAAAGAGGTTCTTAATACGAGGAAATAAACAAAGAACTCCACTCTCGAACGATAAAGGACAGGTCTAAGGATGGACATGCAGTAGGGCTTCAGGATTATTGTTATAGTAAAGTGCAAGGATTCAGGTCTTCTAACTGAAATCACCATTAGCAAGAAAACGCCAAATCCACTTAGAAAGTAGGGAGAGATTTAGAAGTCGTAGATCAGGGATACCCAACCCACCAGCGTTGAACTCCACGCATGTAGGTTTCCAGTTGACCAGAGAACTGGCGGGTCCATCATGCCAAAGAAATGACCGTCAAAGTTGCTCAATCCTGTTGATAACCCAAACCGGTGCACGATGAATGGGAAATTAGTATAGTGGAAGGCAAGAGAGGACGACATTGACAAGGGTTAGACGACCGGCTGTTGAGAGGGAGG
Organism: Allium sativum; assembly: GCA_030737875.1. NCBI lineage: Eukaryota > Viridiplantae > Streptophyta > Magnoliopsida > Asparagales > Amaryllidaceae > Allium > Allium sativum. Next base: position 137,597,845 of record CM060915.1, read on the forward strand.
AGGCTTTCCAGCAAGCAAGCAAGCCTGGTTTCAATTTGGCAATAAGAAGGTTCCAGTCATTTTGGGTAGGCTTAGTAGGACGAATGGGAACACCAAGATAATTCACTGGGAAGTTTTGAAGTCTACAGTTGAGCACATTGGTAATAATGGGATCGAGGTGATCAGCACCACAAAGTACGATGATGGAGCTTTTCGAGAAGTTGATGGAGAGACCAGAAATAAGCTCGAAGGAGTAAAGAATAATTTTCAGGCAATGAATGTTGGGCGTGGTAAAGAGGATAGTATCATTGGTGAAGTGGATGTTGGTACTCATGGGACCATCGGGGTGGGATTGGAAACCGTTGAGGATGTTACTATTCTGGGAAAGTCTGGTATGATCATCTAGTTAAGGACGTCCGCCACATGCACGAATACAGTGGGAAAGTGGATCACCTTGATGAAGTCCCCTCCTGGATTTGATGAGATCACCATCGATACTATTAGTGCAAACTGACGAGAAACTGGTGGCGAGTATGTTAGAGATCCAATTGCACCAAAGCGGTGGAAAACCCCCATGAGAGAGAATCTAGATGAGGAACTCATAGTTTACTATGTTAAAAGCTTTGCAAAAGTGAATCTTGAGAAGATTCCCCTCCGTTGAAGTACGGTGACAAAAGGAGATGAACTCTTAAACAACAGCGATGCAATCATGAATATTCCTACTGAGAATGAAAGTGGATTGTTCGGCCCCAGTCAACCAGGTAATGAAGGCTTGAAGACGGTTAGCCAAAACTTTGGTGATGAGTTTAAAAGAGCAGTTGAGGAGGCTGATCAGTCAAAAATTGTTTGGGTTGTTAACACCTTCATGCTTAGGTAGAAGAATGATCTTCAAATGGTTGATGCAAGAGGGATTAGAATGGAACTCCTGAAACAGGTTCAATATGTCTGCCTTGATTAGATCGCAGAAATGGGAGAAGAACGAGGGTTCCAAACCATCTTTAACTGGAGCTTTGTTAACATCCATAGCTTTAAGGGCAAGAAGAATTTCGTCCTCTAAAAAAGGATCATCGATGGGGATAGTGTTATGACATAGGTAGAGAAGAGACCAGTCAATAGGCGGCGGTAATGGCGAACGATGACCCAGAAGGTTTCGAAAGTAAGTAGTGAAATGTGCATTAATGGCTACGGGGTTGGTAGAGAAGAAGTTACCATCATGAAATTTAGAAATGGACTTAAAGCCGTCTTCTACCATTAGCAAATCTGTGTAAAAAGGCTGTGTTTTGTTCACCTTTAGCTAGCTAGCGGGATGGAGAATGTTGCCTCCAACCCAGGTCCTCTTGAATAAGAAGATACTTATTGGAATCTGCCTGAGAAAATGGAAGTGAGGAGATTGATGTTAAGATCCAGATTGTCCTTCTGAATGTTGGCAATGCATCTTCTAAGCGAGCTCCAAACATTACCGGCCCAAGGTCTGATGAGTTTATGAAGAAACAAAACTTGAAAACCAGCGTAACATAGGCCGAAAGGGAACAAGGTAAAGAAGACCAAGTAGATTTAAAAAAGTCGGTGAAGCCAGGTTCGAACAACCATAAGCATTCAAAACAGAAAGGACGATGAGTGGAAAGGAGGTTGTTGGTGATCAGAAGGATAGGATAGTGGTCAAAGAGGGTTGAGGCAAACCCTTGCACAGTAGACAGTGGGTGATGACCATCCCAAAGGGTATTGAAGATACAACGGTTGAGTTTAATAAGAGAAGGGATGCTATGACGATTCGACCAGGTGAAGCGTCTGTTAATAATGGAAGGGTCAATGAGGGCATAACGGTTGATGAAATCATTGATGTCGACCGATTCAGATGAAGAAACTACAGAACTACGTTCATTAGGCCCACGTGTAGCGTTGAAATCACCACCAGTGAGCCAAGGACCCTAATGATTAAGTCCTAAATCTTCACAAACTTGCTAAAGGCTTGCCTATTGTGGCAGGTGGGAAGGCCATAAATGTTGGAGAAAAGGTAAGAGTCGTCGGACTAAAGATGGCGAAGCATGATATGGAGTGCTGAGGGAGATTTGACAGACCAGACTGTGTTGTTCCAGGTGGTGATAATACCACCCCTAGATCCAACAGCATCAACTGCCTCCCAATTCAAAAAAAGTGGTCCTAGAAGAAAATTAAAAGGGGTGGGGTCGCCAAGATTCGATTCTTGGAGAAAAAGAATATCCAGGTGTAAAGAAGAAAGGATAAAATTATCTGCAAACCATTTGTTGGGGTAACCTAACCCCTTGACATTCCGAGATAGAATCTTCATTGAGAAAAGGATGATCTATCCTTCCTAATGATTGCATGGCAGAATAATGTTCATCTAATAAATTTACTCCTATGCAAGATGCTAACTTCTTGTTTAGAGAATAATTTTTCATCGGAAAAAACAATCGACTAAAAAATACTACCCTTAACAGGGAGGAATTATCAGAAGAAGTAGCTTGAGTCTTGCGCTTATACAAACAGTAGATGAAGACAGAGCTAGCAGTCGCATTGGGATTTGACCAGCAGTTGGTGGTGGTGGAGGGGGAGTCTCTAGGAAGGTTAACGGAGATGGATCTACTGGGGTTATTATATGTTGCAGTGGAATTGGATGATATAAATCCAAGTCCGCTAAAGGATCCCACTTGGGTTCGAAGGTTGGCCATGGATCCCTACCTAACGGACCTATAACTTCCAGGGACGTGTCAGGCACGGGTTTGTTAGCGACAGGTTAAGGAGCAGCTAGGAGTGGAACTGATGGTAAGGTTTCGAGTAAGGTTGTTTCGATGAGCATAGCATCGAACCGGTAGTATGTTCCAGGAGACAGTAGGTGTAGTGGTTCCATGAAAAAGTCTCGATGGGGTCTTAAAGAAGTTGCCAAAGAGAAGGTCATGGGGTCTAGGATGGGGTGAAAATGGTCCTAATGTTCAATGGTGATGAGGAAGTGGGAATTGTTGAGGAAGACAAAGAAGAGAAAGGTAGGTAAATGACCTTCAAAATCCTAACCCTAGCGAAAACGAAGTCGAAGTCGCATTGGGCCCAACCGCAGTCGTTTGCGAGAAGGTAGAGTCCGATGGCTTAAGATAAGAATTGATGGTTTAAGGCAGCAGAATAAAGTTCAGCTATGGGGAAGCGGATGATAATTTGATAGTCAATAAAGACGAATCATGGTGGTGGAAGGCATAAAAGAGTGTCGTATATGACGGAGTGTAAGTTCCAGTAACCGGCCATGATTGACGCTCTGACCAAATGCACAGTGTTTGGAGGATGATCCATTGAAAGAGAGAAGGAAGAATTAATTTTTGAGAAGAGAAGTGATCAACTTTTTGAGAATAAGTAAGCATGTTATGGTTTTTGAGGGAAAGAGAAGAGGTATTGTTGATGGCTGGCACGTGGATGTAGAGAGAATTAGATTTGACTACCGAATCATGATTAGAAGAAGGGGCAGAGGCGACACCGTTTTTTGAGGTAGAAAGTGCCTTTTGTTTCTATCCCCAAAATGAACAGTTTTTGGTTGCATGACCGAAAAATCCATAACAGAAACAAACCTTCGGGTTCCTATAGTTTTTCGCCAGGTGGTTATTAATAACACAATGGAAACAGCAGTTGTTTGATTTAAAAAATTCAATGATGCGCGAGAATGAAAGGAGAAGTTAATCCCCGCTTAGATAAAGAAGGCGAACTAAACCTTGACGCCGACGATAAACCACAGGCCAGAGGTCGCGATGTAACCACCGCAGTGTACGTAAGTTGCTGGGAAGCCGGTGGATTAGGAAGAAGAGGCGGTTGAGAGGTCGGTACTAATGGAAGGCTACAGATCTGCTTCTCCACCACCATCTGGTCCACCGCCATAGGCTCGATGGCAGATGCCAAAGCCATATTGGTGGCCGTTGATTCAAGGCAAGAGGGACAGTCGGATTGGGGAGGAAGTTGGTCAGAAGTGAAGGAGGTATACAGGAGTTGTTGAATTCATTTGTTATTTTATTTAAATATATCTTCTTCACTTTGATTTTATTTTGGCCTTGCACTCAGAAATCTCAAATTCAAATTGTTTACGCTTTTCAAATCCAAGGTTTTCAAAATCCTTGAAATTTTCAATTTCACTTTCCAAATCATGATTTATTGTAGAAATCTCAATTTTACTATTTTTCAAAATCACATTTTCGTTTTCAAGAATTTTGAATATCTCTTTCATTTCAAACAACTCCTTTCGAAAAGTCGCACTATCGTCACATTTGAGAATTTTGATTTTGTTGATTAAGCTAACTCAAAATCAATTCAGTTTTCAATAAATTTTCTTTCTCACCGATTTCATTTTTGTGTATTTTAGTCATCTTAAACTTTTCAGACTCCTTTTCTAAAACATTGTTCTTGCAAGTCAACTCAACATTTTCAAATTTCAAGTTTTTATTTGTTAATTTGAGACTGTCAACAGTTTTTGTTGATTTTTCACAAAGAAAAACTAACTCTTCAAAAGAAAATTTACACACTCATCATCTATTGAGTCTCAACCATCTGATTCATCTGAATCATCACCTATAATTCCTATTAAGCATAAACCTGAATCTAAGCTGACTTTTGAGGATTTTGAGCACCTGTTGTGTCTTTTCTTCCATACATCAAATTGAGAGTATTCCAGATTTCCAAGGCATTTAAACAATGGGAGATATGGTTACATTGATCATCATTAATATAAGAATATAAAATATGTGTAGCACAAGAATTAATAACAATATTATTCTTATATCTCATATCACATCATTTTTTTATGATATTCCAACGTCCAGGATTAACATATTTCAAATAGAAATCAATTTGAAAAATAGTCGGAATATTATTGGACCGACTCTCGCTAGATTGACAACTAGGAAAGATATTGTTTAAGAGATCCATGGATCTAGAGTTGAAAAAACCTGCACTAATACCACTTGTAGGATCTAAGTTAACCATAGAGGAAGGGTGAAAGGGTTTATTGTAGTTTTGCGGAATATAAAAATTATCACAACACAAATAACGGCAGAATAAATAAATACAAAAAATAAATGATGCATAATTTAACCAGCTTCGGCAAACCCCTACCAATTGTTGCATTCCCAATGGTTTCTACTAGGTTAAAAAATCAATATCCTACATACAACACTTGTACACTATTGTTCCTATCCTATGCTCAAAACCCTGTACTGATATCAAACCCCAAGATCAAATTTTCATAACTACAAAACCCAGTAGTTAAAAACCTAATTTAAAGAAAACTAGAAAACTATAGAATGATTTCAATTGAAAACCACTTAAATAATAAAAACAAAACCCCATTTTAAATAAAATGAGCCGGTCCCCCTTTTGCTTTGTCTCTTGAAATCGTGGCTACCTTCTTTTCCCTTTTAATGGTAACCAAATGAAAAGTAAGGCTTTCATTTTTCCCTTAAATCGCAATGCCGTTACTTTGACATAATTTGTTCTCTGATAGCTTGGATTGATCATTGTTCTCTGGTCGGCAATTTGGCCTTTGCAGATGATTGGAAACTTGAAAAATTTGAGCTGCTCTGATTTATTTCTCTATTTATTTGGTTGTGGTTTTTTGATGCCATGCCAGTGATGAAATGGGTGTATATATAAGGTTTTGAAACCCTTAATCTCTCTGATTTCCTTTATGACTTCCCGTGTAAACCCAATCAATTTCTAGAAATAACTGATTGATTTTCATGCCCAATAAAAATGCATTTGTGAGTTTTTGGAAAGTTTTGAAACCGTGATTTCACTCTTTGCCAAAAACAGAACCTCGAGTGCGTTGATAAATTTTTGCGTGATTTACATTGATGAATTCATCTACACTTGCTCGAAATAGAAACTTGTTGTGAATAAAATTTTTCTTGCCAAATATTCTTGAATTGATCTCTGATAAATGTGAATTGTTCTTGCTAAAGATATTCTTGAAATCAATTTCTGGAGCTTGCCAAAAATAACAAATTTTAATATTTCGAGACTTTCAGAAAATATGCTTCCTTAAATTTTGGCTCTTTAATCTCTGTTCGAATTTGAAGATAATTTTCCTATATTAATTTGAACCATAAAACGATTGTATCATGCATGCATTGATTTGAACAGGTCCTTGTGTAGTAGATGTAATTTGACTTTCGTTGTTGTGCATTGTTGCTTGTTTTAACTTATTATGGATTCCACGCTCTTTGGACCAAAAATAAACTTGACCAAAAAATGAACCTTTTGATTTATTCTTTGGCTTTGATGTTGGACTTGTAACTTTGCATGCATGCTTCATGCACTGCTTGGTTTTTGCTACTTGCTATCTTTACACTGAAATTTTCTTTCATGCTTGAAATAAAACTGCGTTGAATATTTATAAAAATAAAAACTTCTTATCGAATATAACATGATGAAGCTTTCCTATAATACTCAACCCAATTCTGGAATCTTTTTCCCAAATAAAAGATGGAAATTTTCAAATCCTTCTAGAAAGAAAAACTTCCATGGCCTTTATTATTTCTTCCTTGAGTTAGAAATATTTTGCCTAGATGCATGCTTTCTCCATTGTCTGCTATAACTAGCTGATATGAACAGATGTTACACTTGCATTCTTGTCACTGCACCTTGCGTATTCCTAATAAGAGTAGATATTTATTTTGATCTTGTTTGTTGTTCTCATATCAACACACATTCATTCATATATACATATTATATTCATATGTGTGTTGATCTGCATGTTGATACTGTTGCACTTGTGTTCACGAAATACTTATGCCTTTCCTATTTGTCGTTTTCCTTCTTTGCATTGTCTTGGTCCATATTGAATATTTGGTCTTGCTGTGCATTTCTACTTGAGCCTGTTCTCTTGCCCCTTGTTGCACCATTAACCTGAATCTGTGTATCACTAGTGTGCTGCTTCACTGACTTTGGTTTTACTTGAATATGATAAATGTTGGTTGAGCCTTGGTTGTGCTTGCTATTTGACCATACTGTATTTGTATATACTGAATTGTTGGTTCATGTGAGTTCACTTGCATGTATTACTCTCTTGCTAGTTTAGTTTTTACTCTTGTAGACTGATGCTCTGCTTTGTGCCTTTTTTGTTGTCATGTGCATAATTGAACTTGAAGTTGCTCACTTGCTTGAACTTGGAGCCTTGATGCTGTTGTGCATCCCATGCATGACTTATGTGTTGCATGCTTCTGCTTCCCTTGCCTGAACATCCGTATTCAATTGCTTTCTTATGCACACACACATACACACACACACATATTTATGTGTGTGTATGTATGTTATGTTGCTTTCATTTGCATGTATTTGGCATCCTCATTTGCCCTTGCTGCCTTGTCCATTTATGTGTCATTGAGCATGCTTGAGTTTTGTACATGTTCACCGAAAAAATAACCATATACAAGTGCAAAAATATTTTTATATAAATCAGAAGACCACACCTAGAAATATGATGAGAAACATACCAAAATTCTTAAGCAAATAAAATTTAAAATAAATTTATATTTTTCCACAGTTGAATCTATTTTTGTTCCATTTATTCTGTGCGTTTTTGAGACAGGCATACAAGTTACAGAACATGCTCTGAAGCAGTCTGAAGACAAAGTGTGTCAGTTTGTTTACATTAGATATATATGAAATTGTGTGTGTGTGCGTGTGTGCGCTCGTGTGTGTGTATATATATATATCTGGGTGAATCCTGAGTGTTGTAGTGAGGACTGAATGTAATGAATGTATATGAAAGTATGTACAATAATGGAGTCAGAGGTTTGTATTATTTCAAATGTTGAAATAAAATATTTATTTGAATAAAAACACTGCTTGAATACTGAATTCTGTGCAATAGCATTTTATTTAAAATAAATATTTATTTCTGTATGTGATGCAATATAGAATAGTACAATTAAAAACACATTTATAGAGTAATATATGTTTGTTATTATTAAACAAAAAATCATACTGTTATATTCAACACTGGCATCAAATGATTGGTGGGTATCCTTCCTTTTTTAGGCTTGGTTGCTGGTTTGGAATTCTGCAGCTTTTTTGGGCGTGGATTTTTCCTAGTAACAGCATGTTGTATTTCTTGGATTCTCTTCTTTGCTTGGATTTGGACTATGCGTGGCGTTGGTGTTCGTCAAAGCTGTGGAGAGGAGCCGACACTTTCTTGGTTTTGGAAGCCTTTAGCTTTGGATGTGTTCTGCTGCTCCAACCATTTTTTTGCGTCTTTCATTGTCTGTGGTTGTAATCGATTTTTGTTTTCTTGTTGGTGTGTGTTGTATTAGATTGTCCTTTCAAGTTTGTTGTTTCTATCTGTAGTCTACTTCACAATTTATGTGGTTTTCATTGAACTGCTAAACTATTTTTATACGCTAGTGTCGCCACCAGAGATTGGTTGTTTTCTCCTTTTTGAAAATAATAATTATAATAAACAGTCAAAGGTTAGATTTCTTTTTTGAAACATTCGTCAATAACTAATAACTTTCACCAAATAATCTACATATATTTTCCTTTTAAAATAAAACTTCTTATCTAACCAATAAAACTAGAATAAATTATGAGAAAATTTGTTCGAACATTATGACTTAGAACGGTTCTACCTTATTGTAGAGCCGACCAAGAGGGAATCCCACAAAGCCCATAGGCTGGGGCAACCTCATGGCCAAGGCAACATCTGATAATTAGCACTTGAAATTATATATATAAATATATTGGGCCTCATACCACTTACTTTTTGCACCTAACAAACTCTATAATCTAGTTTAATTCCAAATTGCGGGTCGAGATTTAAAAAATTAGTGTTGAAGATGTTCCGACCCATTTTTCCTTCATTATTCCTTTGGTAGTTTGAATCGCAAAGATTTAGTTCGATCTATACAGAATCAAGACATTACGGGAGTTGGGTTTTGCATAATCAAATTTAATTTGCATCACCTCAAGCTAAAATTTTCTTTTACCCACAACCGATTCTTATCGATGATCGGATCTGTTAAAGTTAAGCATACATTTCAATCAACAACAGGATTATGATTTTAGGGAGTTGGATTTAGAAATTTGTTCACGTAAGATAGTAGGTTTTTATACGATGCAACGAAAAATGCAGTTTAAAAATGTTATCAATTCAATTCATTGAGTATCCAAATGGATTGCCACTTACTATCAAAGTCTTAAACGATTTTTTGTGCTTTTGGAAATGAAACCAGTAAACCATTATAAAAGGTCAATTAGGTTCTTGTTTGATTACAGTGAAAGAAAGAACGTATAGTCAACTTTCTTAGGTAGTTTAATATGTATTGCTATTGGAAGTTAGATGTTGTTACAGGAAAATCTACTTACTCAAATGGAGTAGAATTCAGAAAGAAACCTTGGTAGTTGTTCATGAGAGAAAATCAGGGGGAAATGGAAAATGTGGGCATGTTACTGTGTACTCAGAGCATCTCCAATCCAAGTAGTTTGTAATGTTAATTAAATCATGTGCGTCAAATATAGTTCACAATGGTTTAAGCAAAATTATTAAACATAACATTGGAAATAAAATACGTGCTTCAATGCTGATTTGTTTGCAAAAATGATTTTGTCTATATGTACCAGTTACATCATAAATACATAAAATCTGTTTGTAAAATAGTATATTTTTTAATTGTTCAAAATGTGAAGTTGAATGTTTAAAACTAGGCATTTCACTTGACAATGTCTAATAAATTCTATGACACATCAACATGACATTCCAATTAACATTGTCATTGAAGAGTACAATTTAAACATTTTGATGTTTTGATGATGTGTAATTGATATTACATTGTTTTTAGACCAGCATTGGTGATAAACTCACCATGGTGCTACGTGATTTTTGAAAAGAAGTGCAAGGATGGATCCCCCTAATAGGAATAAGTAGCCTAACCATGGGGGGTCTAAACGTTTCTTTGTTTTAGTTTTTTTTTCAATTTTATGCTTAGTTTTTCTCATGTTTTTTTTTCGGTTGTATTCAGCTTAATATGTTTACCTTGCTATGTATTTTTCTAAAAGTTAATAGAAGCATACCAATTTTCAGTATATATATATATATGTATATATATATATAACTAAAGCAACTGTAACAACCCGAATTTTAATAACATGTTGAAACTAGAAATCAGGGTATAATTAAATTTTAAAGTGAGAATCATGGGAAACGGGTTGCGTCATTGCGTTCGTCTCGAAATTCTACTTGGAAACAAGTCCGAGTTTGTGAGAATCGGAGTGCTTATGAGGGAGATATGACCCTCCGAAGTTTTAGGAATTTTCATAATAAAAAACAGCTCGAAATTCGAATTCAAACCCCAGAACAGGCTGGGCAGGAAAATTCCTGCCCATGGACCAGGTCGACCTGGGGGTCGACCATAGTGTCGACCTCCCAGGGACCAGGTCGACCATAGTGTCGACCTGGGGGTCGACCTGCCTCCCGAAACCCACTTTTTGAACCAGATGCATTCTGATGTATTTAGACTCGTTTCGTGACCAGATTCATCTGCCTAATCCTATTTAAACAGCCCCCTAACCTCATTCTCTTTTCACCATTCTTCTCTAACCTTATGCTGCTCAAACTCTTGATGATCATGGCTTCTCCTTCTTCCTCTAAATTAAAATAAAATTAAAATAAAACGCGAAGATAATTTCTTGAAGACTACGGCTAGGAATTGGGGATTTGCTTCTACAATCAAATCAAGATTCAACAATTCAACGACAAATTTCTAGACTTGACTTCTGCATCTAAATTCCTTAGACCACGATCTGTAAGTTCAAGTTACTTTCAGATAAAAACTGTAAACTTAATATCCATGTTGTAAATTGGAATTGGATCTATGTATGATAACTGATTCATATCTATTCTTGTTCATCTTGGATCTTGACTTTCGTGAATATTGCTTTGGGCCTATTTATGTTGGAAATCAAACTCTTTCATGACTATAACCTTGACATGCCTGTGACGTTGAAACTATTGTTAATGGCCTAAGACTATGCCTATGCCTATGACTGTGAACATAAGACTATGCCTATGATTGTGAACATAAGACTATGCCTATGCCTAGGACTGTGAACATAAGACTATTCCTATGCCTATGACGGTGAACGTAAGACTGTTGCCTATGACTATGACAAGGATAATTATGGCTAATCACCTATGACTCTTGACTATGAGAATTATTACCTATGATTATGAACATAAGGCTATTATCTATGACCATGACTTTGAAACTATTACTGTTAATTGCCTATGACTATTACCTAGAACTATTTTGGATAATTAACCATTACTATTATGGTTAATCGCTTATGGTTCTTAATTATGAGATTTCTACCTATGACCATGACTATGACTATTGGGGTTAATTACCTGAGACTATTATAGTTGATTGTTCATGCCCATAGTTGAAACCCATGTTGTACACTGAATTAGCAGTTTGTTGGATCTCATACCTAGGGTGTGACTTGCTTAGTTTATTCTCTATTATGTACACCAAAACCATTGGATCCATTATCCTTGTATTTGGCTTGCTTTCGCATGCCTATTCTTTTATGTCAACTTTTATCGTGACTATCGCCTTATCCTGCTAGATTTGAAATCCTATATGACAGTGATGTTATAACCAATTATCTCAAGTTATATCATGCTAGTCTTGTAACCCTTTTTATCGCTTATGCTCGTCCCTTTTTCCTATCGTAGTTTTGATGTTATTCCCTTTATTTTGAGATTTAGATTTATCTGTAGTATGGATCGATTCACGTTTACATGCGATGGGAATACGATTTGGGTAGATTAGGCAAAACATGAATTGGTTACGAACATGAATTATGAACTTGATAATTGGTAAAACTTGAAAAATGAACATTGTTATAACTTGAATCTGGATGTGGACATGAAATTTATCCTTGAAACAGGACATGAACTTGACATGAAAACTTGAACATGGACATGACGCTCGAATGAACATGAAAATGGCCAACTCGAGGTTGGGTTGAGTTTGCAGTGTAAATCTGTCCGGAACCGCCCGGCAAATCCAGTGACTGCAAACAATAGGATCCAACGTGAGTAGTTGGTCATATCGCGCTTGAAACCCGAGGTCAGACTGAGTTGTGGTGTAATTCTGCCCGGAACCGCCCGACATATCCAGTGACCACAATAATAGGTCTGATGTGAGAGGTTGGGGTGCATTAATGAATTAATGACACATGATAGGGTTAAGTCATGAACCGCTTGAATATACTTAACCAAATTGACACGACGATTTGATAGGGTTAAGTCATGAACCGCTTGAATATACTTAACCAATTCGACACGAAGATTTGATAGGGTTAAGTCATGAACCGCTTGAAGATACTTAACCAATTTGACACGATGATTTGTTAGGATTAAGTCATGTACCTCTTGAATATACTTGACCAACTTAACACATGATTCGTAGGGCTAAGCCATGAACTTGAACGACAACACTTAGCCAATTTGACATGACACATAGGCGGGCTAAGTCACGAACTTGACTGACAACACTTAACCAACTTGACATGCTAGACTGATGGGGTTAAGTCTCAAATTTAAATGACAACACTTAACCTACTGGATGGAAACCCTAGTTACGCGGTCCTTTTCAGCAGTAACCCACTTGGATGTATCACGATACCCTGGGACTAGGCAGGGTGGGGCAGGATTACTGGGCTGATTGTAAGCGACTAGAACGACGACTGAGTTGGTGCGGCATTGTAGGTTCAGGCGGACTATGGTCGTGGACCTAGCACAGGTAACTACATTCGTGATAGGGTCGTATGACACAAAAATACAACGAGCTAGAACTTGTAGGGAGCCGATCGATTAGTGGATCGTTCCGTTGGACCTAGTAATGGGTCATTCATGATTTTGGGCCCAGGGTTCATTTCATGATTAATACTTGACATGGGTTGGGCTACTAGTCCAGTTGGTGCAGCGAACCTTGAACATGCGATGCTATACTTGACCTATACTTGATTCATCATGTTATCTTAGTCTATCTTATCCATCTTGACATCATACTTATGTTTACTTTCAGTTTATACATGTCATGTTACCTCACCTGTTTTTATGCTGAATGTCACTTGGACTTACCAGTCTTTATGATTGACCCGTTTCCTTTCGCCTCTTTTTCTTTCGTTTCTTCCCCCAGGTTCTCAGGGAGGAAACTCTAGCTCTTAGCTTGGATTTAGCTTGCTTTCTGTCAGCTCATGTACAGTTTGGTCTTGAGCTATGCTATGGCTGCACTTCTGCTATTTTTGGGGAATAATTTACTTTTGTTATTTTAAGATTATGCTTCTTTATTTAGAACTTGATGTAATGGAACAATGACAACTTGTACTTTGAATATATGAGGTTTTGACTCTTTTCTTGAAATTAATAAGATTTGGTTTTTAATTTCTTCCGCTGTTTCATTTATGTTCTGTCTTGTAATATTTTTGTGTTTGTTTACCTCGATAACGCTCCTCCAAAACTAGTGCATTCCCTTTGAGAGTGACCCCAGCGGAGGTGGGGTGTTACATTTGGTATCAGAGCAGAAGGTTACCAGACTGGGCAATTTTTTTTAGAAAACCTTCTAAAACTATTTTCAAAACCATTTACAAAGAAGCATTTTTCAAGAAAAGTCTTGTTTTATTTGAAAGGCATATTCCCCAAAGCCATATGCACTATCTTTTGAGTTTCTTCTGTCTTTCCTTTTCACCATAGTTTTGTAGGTGTACGACACATGTAGGAGGGCAAAGAAGTACCCAACTTCCATCCATAGCCGCAGTAGTTCCATCTGCGTCTAATCTTATTTCAAGCTTTGTAGGGTTGCCATGCGATGGAGGTAGCTTTTGAGAAACCGGCCAACGAACTATACAAGGATAGTAAGAACGAGGATAAAGAACACAATCCTAAGGATGAGAAAATTATTGATATGGCTAAATCCACGAAGGATGAAAAGGTGAAAGGGAAGAGGCCAAGTGAAAGAATAATAAAAAACCCATGACAAGAGAGAATATCTTTAGTATGGTAAACGGGACATGTAATTAAGTATTATAGGACAAGGACAAGGGCAAAGAACAAGATCGTCGAGAGGGCAATTGTATGCTCTCACTACTAGCGTACCTAAGAGAGGTGGTAACGTTTCTGTTAAAGGCTTAGCTTTTCTTTTCTATCATCCCGTTAGAACTTTGTTTTGTGCATCGCATCCTTTTAATTCTGCTTCGATAGTTGAGTCTCTGCACCTTAGTACTAGCGTAGTAGAGGATCCCATTTTATTCTCAAATCCTGTTAGGGAATCGGCTCATTTATTCATGACTTGTTTGGATTTTAGAATGTCTATGCTAAGTGTTGAGTTTAGAAGTAATGCTTATGTTTTTGGGCTATGGGTTGTTTCTAGGGATGGAGTGGTTATCCAGAAATGATACCATTCTCGAGTATGAAAAGAGGGTAGTTAGACTCTTGACTTGCCTCGGTAATACCCTCGAAGTCTAGTGTAACCCTTAGGGTTCTTCCATGCTTAGTTACCTTGAATCTCTTGATACATTCATTGATCTGCTCGAGTTGTGTTCGCCACTAAGGCGGATGGTTCATTTCGCCTATGCATTTGTTATAGAAAATCAACTTAGTAAGTACATTTGGCAACATGGTAGGCATTTGTTTGATTTCAAGAGATAGTTCTTCTGCGTGGAATACCTTATAGTGAGTAAACGAGATCCGGGATTCCCTGATGAATTTTAGAGAGCTTGCATGAAACTATGAGTACGCAGTTATGTTTGAGCCGAGTATACTAGAAAAAGAATAAGTGAATGTGGAACAAGAGGCGACAGTGAATTGAGTTCCAACTCATATTTTGGAAATAGGAATTAAGAAGCTACGAAATTGTGAAGCTAAAGACGGTCAAAGCACAATGGAGTTAAGCTCAAGGAAATGCGACTTAGAAGATTGAAGACTAGAAAAGCGCATCATATCTCTTTTTATGAGTATGTCCTTGATCCCTCTTTTCCTGTAGAGCTTACTTGTATGCTACCTTTTAAGTATAACCTCTCGGTCCTATTCTCAATCCTATTTCGGTTGCAAAACCCCATAGGGATCATTTGTTAGTAATACATGTTGGGGCTTGAGGGTGTCCGTTGGGTTGAGTAATTCTTTGGGCATCAGCCTGATGTTGATTTCGGTCTTCGGGCTGGTGCTTAGGGAGTTCTTCTCCTAATCAGTATATATGTGACATAGATTTCCAGTTTTGGCACTACCTAATAGGCACAAAGTTTTTACTTGCTTCTATCATTCGACTATATCTTTAGGTAGGAACAATTGGGTGTAAACATGTGTTTGAAACATGTTATGGTTGATGTTTGCAAATGGTTGCAAGTGGTCGCAAGTGGTTGCTCGTGGTTGTATAACACACATTAGGCACTAGATCGGCTCAGACACATTTTCATATTGCATATGCACGAGTGTTTATACTTGTTTATGGATGAAATTGAATGTGTTATCATGTGGATGTTGCACATGGATGGATGTTTGTGCACACATATAGTGTTTATGTGGCTAGGACTATTTGCATACATGTTGGACTCATGGCACTAAACATATTTTGCATTAGGAAGATCAATTAGGCCTGATCATTTGCATTAGATAAGGAACATATACACACACTTTCTGCATATGTTCATACAGCATTACAAATCTCTTAAGGACGATGGATGCCTGTGATTGATGATTGAGTAGATGGATGATTGGATGGTAGGACACATCCTTCTTAACCTGAAGATTTCGGGGACGAAAACCTTTAAGGAGGGGAGAATGTAACAACCCGAATTTTAATAACATGTTGAAACTATAAATCAGGGTATAATTAAATTTTAAATGAGAATCATGGGAAATGGGTTGCGCCATTGCGTTTGTCTCGAAATTCTGCTTGGAAACGAGTCCGAGTTTGCGAGAATCGGAGTCCGTATGAGGGAGATATGACCCTCCAAAATTTTAGGAATTTTCAAAATAAAAAACAGCTCGAAATTCGAATTCAAACCCCAGAACAGGCTGGGCGGGAAAATTCCCGCCCATGGACCAGGTCGACCTGGGGGTCGACCTCCCAGGGACCAGGTCGACCATAGTGTCGACCTGCCTCCCGAAACCCACTTTTTGAACCAGATGCATTCTGATGTATTTAGACTCGTTTCGTGACCAGATTCGTTTGCCTAATCCTATTTAAACAGCCCACTAGCCTCATTCTCTTTACACCATTCTTCTCTAACCTTATGCTGCTCAAACTCTTGATGATCATGGCTACTCCTTCTTCCTCTAAATTAAATTAAATTAAAATAAAATGCGAAGATAACTTCTTGAAGACTACGGCTAGGAATTGGGGATTTGCTTCTACAATCAAATCAAGATCCAACGATTCAACGACAAATTTCTAGACTTGACTTCTGCCTCTAAATTCCTTAGACCACGATCTGTAAGTTCAAGTTACTTTCAGATAAAAACTGTAAACTTAATATCCATGTTGTAAATTGGAATTGGATCTATGTATGATAAGTGATTCATATCTATTCTTGTTCATCTTGGATCTTGACTTTTGTGAATATTGCTTTGGGCCTATTTATGTTGGAAATCAAACTCTTTCATGACTATAACCTTGACATGCCTGTGACGTTGAAACTATTGTTAATGGCCTAAGACTATGCCTATGCCTATGACTATGAACATAAGACTATGCCTATGCCTATGACTGTGAACATAAGACTATGCCTATGACGGTGAACGTAAGACTGTTGCCTATGACTATGACAAGGAAAATTGTGGCTAATCACTTATAACGCTTGACTATGAGAATTATTACCTATGATTATGAACATAAGGCTATTATCTATGACCATGACTTTGAAACTATTACTGTTAATTGCCTATGACTATTGCCTAGAACTATTTTGGATAATTAACCATGACTATTATGATTAATCGCTTATGGTTCTTAATTATGAGATTTCTACCTATGACCATGACTATGACTATTGGGGTTAATTACCTGAGACTATTATAGTTGATTGTTCATGCCCATAGTTGAAACCCATGTTGTACACCGAATTTGCAGTTTGTTGGATCTCATTCCTAGGGTGTGACTTGCTTAGTTTATTCGCTATTATGTACACCAAAACCATTGGATCCATTATCCTTGTATTTGGTTTGCTTTCGCATGCCTATTCTTTTATGTCAACTTTTATCGTGACTATCGCCTTATCCTGCTAGATTTGAAATCCTATATGACAGTGATGTTGTAACCAATTATCTCAAGTTATATCATGCTAGTCTTGTAACCCTTTTTATCGCTTTATGCTCGTCCCTTTTGCCTATCGTAGTTTTTATGTTATTCCCTTTATTTTGAGATTTAGATTTATCTGTAGTATGGATCGATTCACGTTTACGTGCGATGGGAATACGATTTGGGTAGATTAGGCAAAACATGAATTGGTTACGAACATGAATTATGAACTTGATAATAGGTAAAACTTGAAAAATGAACTTTGTTATAACTTGAATCTGGATGTGGACATGAAATCTATCCTTGAAACAGGACATGAACTTGACATGAAAACTTGAACATGGACATGACGCTAGAATGAACATGAAAATGGACAACTCGAGGTTGGGTTGAGTTTGCAGTGTAAATCTGCCCGGAACCGCCTGGCAAATCCAGTGACTGCAAACAATAGGATTCAATGTGAGTAGTTGGTCATATCGCGCTTGAAACCCGAGATCAGACTGAGTTGTGGTGTAATTCTGCTCGGAACCGCCCGGCATATCCATTGACCACAACAATAGGTCTGATGTGAGAGATTGGGGTGCATTAATGAATTAATGACACATGATAGGGTTAAGTCATGAACCGCTTGAATATACTTAACCAATTTGACATGACGATTTGATTGGGTTAAGTCATGAACCGCTTGAATATACTTAACCAATTTGACACGAAGATTTGACAGGGTTAAGTCATGAACCGCTTGAATAAACTTAACCAATTTGACACAATGATTTGTTAGGGTTAGGTCATGAACCGCTTGAATATACTTGACCAACTTGACACATGATTCGTAGGGCTAAGCCATGAACTTGAACGAGGATACTTAGCCAATTTGACATGACACGTAGGCGGGTTAAGTCACGAACTTGACTGACAACACTTAACCAAGTTGACATGCTAGACTGATGGGGTTAAGTCTCGAATTTAAATGACAACACTTAACCTACTGGACGGAACCCTAGTTACGTGGTCCTTTTCAGCAGTAACCCACTTGGATGTATCACGATACCCTGGGACTAGGCAGAGTGGGGCACTATTACTGGGCTAATTGTAAGCGACCAGAACGACGGCTGAGCTGGTGCGCCATTGTAGGTTCAGGTGGACTATGGTCGTGCACGTAGTCCGGAGTTGAAAAAGCAGGCATTGGACACCAGTAGGTTTACACTGTGCGTGCTTGATTCGTGTCGTTGGTTGGCACCCTAGGGCTTGATACACCCTATGGTGGACCTAGCACAGGTAACTACATTCGTGATAGCGTCGTATGACACAGAAACACAACGAGCTAGAACTTGTAGGGAGCCGATCGATTATTGGATCGTTCGGTTGGACCTAGTAATGGGTCATTCACGATTTTGGGCCCACGGATCATTTCATGATTAATACTTGACATGGGTTGGGCTACTAGTACAGTTGGTGCAGCGAATCTTGAACAAGCGATGTTATACTTGACCTATACTTGATTCATCATGTTATCTTAGTCTATCTTATCCATCTTGACATCATACTTATGTTTACTTTTAGTTTATACATGTCATGTTACCTTTACCTGTTTTTATGTTGAAAGTCACTTGGACTTACCAGTCTTTATGACTGACCCGTTTCCTTTCGCCTCTTTTTCTTTCGTTTATTCCCCCAGGTTCTCAGGGAGGAAACTCTAGCTCTTAGCTTGGATTTAGCTTGCTTTCAGTCAGCTCATGTATGGTTTGGTCTTGAGCTATGTTATGGCTGCACTTCTGCTATTTTTAGGGAATAATTTACTTTTGTTATTTTAAGTTTATGCTTCTTTATTTAGAACTTGATGTAATGGAACAATGAAAACTTGTACTTTGAATATATGAGGTTTTGACTCTTTTCTTGAAAGTAATATGATTCGGTTTTTAATTTCTTCCGATGTTTCATTTATGTTCTGTCTTGTAATATTTCTGTGTTTGTTTACCTCGATAACGCTCCTCCAAAACTAGTGCATTCCCTTTGAGAGTGACCCTAGCGGAGGTGGAGTGTTACATTTGGTATCAGAGCAGAAGGTTACTAGACTGGGCAAATTTTTTTAGAAAACCTTCTAAAACTATTTTCAAAACCGTTTACAAAGAAGCATTTTTCAAGAAAAGTCTTGTTTTATTTGAAAGGCATATTCCCCAAAGCTATATGCACTATCTTTTGAGTTTCTTCTCTCTTTATTTTTCACCATAGTTTTGTAGGTGTCTGATACATGTAGGAGGGCAAAGAAGTGCCCAACTTCCATCCATAGCCGAAGTAGTTCCATCTGCGTCTAATCTTATTTCAAGCTTTGTAGGGTTGCCATGCGATGGAGGTAGCTTTTGAGAAACCGGCCAACGAACTATACAAGGATAGTAAGAACGAGGATAAAGAACACAAGCCTAAGGATGAGAAAATTATTGATATGGCTAAATCCACGAAGGAGGAAAAGGTGAAAGGGAAGTGGCCAAGTGAAAGAAGAATAAAAAACCCATGACAAGAGAGAATATCTTTAGTATGGTAAAAAGGGACATGTAATTAAGTATTATAGGACAAGGACAAGGGCAAAAAACAAGATCGTCGAGAGGGCAATTGTATGCTCTCACTACTAGTGTACCTAAGAGAGGTGCTAACGTTTCTGTTAAAGGCTTAGCTTTTCTTTTCTATCATCCCGTTAGAACTTTGTTTTTGTACATCGCATCCTTTTAATTCTGCTTCGATAGTTGAGTCTCTGCACCTTAGTACTAGCATAGTAGAGGATCCCATTTTATTCTCAAATCCTGTTAGGGAATCGGCTCATTTATTCATGTCTTGTTTGGATTTGAGAATGTCTATGTTAAGTGTTGAGTTTAGAAGTAATGCTTATGTTTTTGGGCTATGGGTTGTTTCTAGGGATGGAGTGGTTATCCAAAAATGATACCATTCTCGAGTATGAAAAGAGGGTAGTTAGACTCTTGACTTGCCTCGGTAATACCCTTGAAGTCTAGTGTAACCCTTAGGGTTCTGCCATGCTTAGTTACCTAGAATCTCTTGATACATTCATTGATCCGCTCGAGTAGTGTTCGCCACTAAGGCGGATGGTTCATTTCGCCTATGCATGAGTTATAGAAAATCAACTTAGTAAGTACATTTGGCAACATGGTAGGCATTTGTTTGATTTCAAGAGATAGTTCTTCTGCGTGGAATACCTTATAGTGAGTAAACGGGATCCGGGATTCACTAATGAATTTTGGAGAGCTTGCATGAAATTATGAGTACGCAGTTGTGTTTGAGCCGAGTATACTAGAAAAAGAATAAGTGAAAAAAAATGAGTTCCAACTCATATTTTGGAAATAGGAATTAAGAAGCTGTGAAATTGTGAAGCTGAAGACGGTCAAAGCACAATGGAGTTAAGCTCAAGGAAATGCGACTTAGAAGATTGAAGACTAGACACGCGCATCATATCTCTTTTTAAGAGTATGTCCTTGATCCCTCTTTTCCTGTAGAGCTTACTTGTATGCTATCTTTTAAGTATAACCTCTCGGTCCTATTCTCAATCCTATTTTGGTTGCAAAACCCCATAGGGATCATCTGTTAGTAATACATGTTGGGGCTTGAGGGTGTCCGTTGGGTTGAGTAATTCTTTGGGCGTCAGCCTGATGTTGATTTCGGTCTTCGGGCTGGTGCTTAGGGAGTTATTCTCCTAATCAGTATATATATGTGACATAGATTTCCAGTTTTGACACTACCTAATGGGCACAAAGTTTTTACTTGCTTCTATAATTCGACTATATCTTTAGGTAGGAACAATTGGGTGTAAACATGTGTTTGAAACATGTTATGGTTGATGTTTGCAAATGGTTGCAAGTGGTCGCATGTGGTTGCTCGTGGTTGCACAACACACATTAGGCACTAGATTGGCTCAGACACATTTTCATATTGCGTATGCACGAGTGTTTATACTTGTTTATGGATGAAATTGAATGTGTTATCATGTGGATGTTGCACATGGATGGATGTTTGTGCACACATATAGTGTTTATGTGACTAGGACTATTTGCATACATGTTGGACTCATGGCACTAAACATGTTTTGCATTAGGAAGATCAATCGGGCCTGATCATTTGCATTAGATAAGGAACATACACACACACTCTCTGCATTTGTTCATACAACATTCGAAATCTCATAAGGAAGATGGATGCCTGTGATTGATGATTGAGTAGATGGATGATTGGATGGTAGGACACATCCTTCTTAACCTGAAGATTTCGGGGACGAAATCCTTTAAGGAGGGGAGAATGTAACAACCCGAATTTTAATAACATGTTGAAACTAGAAATCAGGGTATAATTAAATTTTAAATGAGAATCATGGGAAAGGGTTGAGCCATTGCGTTCGTCTCGAAATTCTGCTTGGAAACGAGTCCGAGTTTGCGAGAATCGGAGTCCGTATAAGGGAGATATGACCCTCCGAAGTTTTAGGAATTTTCAGAATCAAAAACAGCTCGAAATTCGAATTCAAACCCCAGAACAGGGTGGGCGGGAAAATTCCCGCCTATGGACCAGGTCGACCTGGGGGTCGACCATAGTGTCGACCTCCCAGGGACCAGGTCGACCATAGTGTCGACCTGGGGGTCGACCTGCCTCCCGAAACCCACTTTTTGAACCAGATGCATTCTGATGTATTTAGACTCGTTTCGTGACCAGATTCGTCTGCCTAATCCTATTTAAACAGCCCCCTAGCCTCATTCTCTTTACACCATTCTTCTCTAACCTTATGCTGCTCAAACTCTTGATGATCATGGCTTCTCCTTCTTCCTCTAAATTAAATTAAATTAAAATAAAACGCGAAGATAATTTCTTGAAGACTACGGCTAGGAATTGGGGATTTGCTTCTACAATCAAATCAAGATCCAACGATTCAATAATTCAACGACAAATTTCTAGACTTGACTTCTGCCTCTAAATTCCTTAGACCACGATCTGTAAGTTCAAGTTACTTTCAGATAAAAACTGTAAACTTAATATCCATGTTGTAAATTGGAATTGGATCTATGTATGATAAGTGATTCATATCTATTCTTGTTCATCTTGGATCTTGACTTTTGTGAATATTTCTTTGGGCCTATTTATGTTGGAAATCAAACTCTTTCGTGACTATAACCTTGACAGAGACAACTCAAGTATCGAGTGTCGTAAACATCATTCTGCACATATGCGAGGATGTAACGCACCACCTTGTAGATCGGAAGGGGGAGTCCAAGCAGGTCCGATTACGCCTATTCCTAATCCTAAATAGAATGTAACAATGTAGGGATCCATATGGAAACATAGTATCTATTTACATACGCTCGAATGACCCCTTCTCATAATAAGAATGTACATAACCCTATTCCTATGCCTGTTACGTTGAAACTATTGTTAATGGCCTAAGACTATGCCTATGCCTATGACTGTGAACATAAGACTATTCCTATGCCTATGACTGTGAACATAAGACTATGCCTATGCCTAGGACTGTGAACATAAAACTATTCCTATGCCTATGACGGTGAACGTAAGACTGTTGCCTATGACTATGACAAGGACAATTGTGGCTAATCACCTATGACTCTTGACTATGAGAATTATTACCTATGATTATGAACATAAGGCTATTATCTATGACCATGACTTTGAAACTATTACTGTTAATTGCCTATGACTAATGCCTAGAACTATTTTGGATAATTAACCATGACTATTGTGGTTAATCGCTTATGGTTCTTAATTATGAGATTTCTACCTATGACCATGACTATGACTATTGGGGTTAATTACCTGAGACTATTATAGTTGATTGTTCATGCCCATAGTTGAAACCCATGTTGTACACCGAATTTGCAGTTTGTTGGATCTCATACCTAGGGTCTGACTTGCTTAGTTTATTCGCTAGTATGTACAACAAAACCATTGGATCCATTATCCTTGTATTTGGCTTGCTTTCGCATGCCTATTCTTTTATGTCAACTTTTATCGTGACTATCGCCTTATCCTGCTAGATTTGAAATCCTATATGACAGTGATGTTGTAACCAATTATCTCAAGTTATATCATGCTAGTCTTGTAACCCTTTTTATCGCTTTATGATCGTCCCTTTTTCCTATCGTAGTTTTGATGTTATTCCCTTTATTTTGAGATTTAGATTTATCTGTAGTATGGATCGATTCACGTTTACGTGCGATGAGAATACGATTTGGGTAGATTAGGCAAAACATGAATTGGTTACGAACATGAATTATGAACTTGATAATAGGTAAAACTTGAAAAATGAACATTGTTATAACTTGAATCTGGATGTGGACATGAAATTTATCCTTGAAACAGGACATGAACTTGACATGAAAACTTGAACATGGACATGACGCTAGAATGAACATGAAAATGGCCAACTTGAGGTTGGGCTGAGTTTGCAGTGTAAATCTGTCCGGAACCGCCCGGCAAATCTAGTGACTGCAAACAATAGGATCCAATGTGAGTAGTTGGTCATATCGCGCTTGAAACTCGAGGTCAGACTGAGTTGTGTTGTAATTCTGCCCGGAACCGCCCAGCATATCCAGTGACCACAAGAATAGGTCTGATGTGAGAGGTTGGGGTGCATTAATGAATTAATGACACATGATAGGGTTAAGTCATGAACCGCTTGAATATACTTAACCAATTTGACACGACGATTTGATTGGGTTAAGTCATGAACCGCTTGAATATACTTAACCAATTTGACACAAAGATTTGATAGGGTTAAGTCATGAACCGCTTGAATATACTTAACCAATTTGACACGATGATTTGTTAGGGTTAAGTCATGAACCGCTTGAATATACTTGACCAACTTGACACATGATTCGTAGGGCTAAGCCATGAACTTGAACGACAACACTTAGCCAATTTGACATGACACGTAGGTGGGTTAAGTCACGAACTTGACTGACAACACTTAACCAACTTGACATGCTAGACTGATGGGGTTAAGTCTCGAATTTAAATGACAACACTTAACCTACTGGACGGAAACCCTAGTTACGCGGTCCTTTTCAGCAGTAACCCACTTGGATGTATCACGATACCCTACGACTAGGCAGGGTGAGGCACAATTATTGGGCTGATTGTAAGCGACCAGAACGACGGCTGAGTTGTTGCGCCATTGTAGGTTCAGGCGGACTATGGTCGTGCATGTAGTCCGGAGTTGAAAAAGCAGGCATTGGGCACCAGTAGGTTTACACTGTGCGTGCTTGATTCGTGTTGGTGGTTGGCACCCTAGGGCTTGATACACCCTATGGTGGACCTAGCACATGTAACTACATTCGTGATAGGGCCGTATGACACAGAAACACAACGAGCTAGAACTTGTAATGATCCGATCGATTAGTGGATCGTTCCTTTGGACCTAGTAATGGGTCATTCACGATTTTGGGCCCGGGGATCATTTCATGATTAATACTTGACATGGGTTGGGTTACTAGTACAGTTGGTGCAGCGAACCTTGAACATGCGATGTTATACTTGACCTATACTAGATTCATCATGTTATCTTAGTCTATCTTTTCCATCTTTACATCATACTTATGTTTACTTTCAGTTTATACATGTCATATTACCTTTACCTGTTTTTATGCTGAAAGTCACTTGGACTTACCAGTCTTTATGACTGACCTGTTTCCTTTCGCCTCTTTTTCTTTCGTTTCTTCCCCAAGGTTCTCAGGGAGGAAACTCTAGCTCTTAGCTTGGATTTAGCTTGCTTTCTGTCAGCTCATGTACGGTTTGGTCTTGAGCTATGCTATGGCTGCACTTCTGCTATTTTTGGGGAATAATTTACTTTTGTTATTTTAAGTTTATGCTTCTTTATTTAGAACTTGATGTAATGGAACAATGACAACTTGTACTTTGAATATATGAGGTTTTGACTCTTTTCTTGAAAGTAATAAGATTTGGTTTTTAATTTCTTCCGCTGTTCCATTTATGTTCTGTATTGTAATATTTCTGTGTTTGTTTACCTCGATAAGGCTCCTCCAAAACTATTGCATTCCCTTTGAGAGTGACCCTAGCGGAGGTGGGGTGTTACAGCAACTCTATTCCAAAGCGATACTGGGCAAACTGGTATTCTTTCCTTAAATCTTCAAGTGGTGCTGGAGTTCAAATATGCCATGCAGTTTTTTTTTTCAGATTGTTGGAAATAATCTTGTTTTTTTGAAAACAATTAATTGTATTCATAAATTAGTAATTGTATTAATGAATGGAATAAATTAAAGGAAAATCTAGAAATCCTATTTTAGAGAATTCTAGATAATGTTTTTCTAGAATACTCTAGAGAGTGTACTGCATTATAAAAGCAATGTAATTAAGCTGATGTATGCAAGCAATTAAGTTTGAATAAAATAAATAAAATAAGTTATTTCCTCCTCATATTAATTGCTCAAACTTCTTCTTCTAAAATTTCTAATAGTGATATCAGAGCTAGGTTCAATAATCAAAGAATATGGCAAATGGAACATCACTCTTTCAGGTTCCTTCATTGCAGAAAGATAATTATGACAGTTGGAGCATCCGCATGAAGACGCTGCTTGGATCGCAAGTTGCATGGGATATAATAGAAAATGGGTATGAAGAACCCACTAATATTTCCATCTTATCCCAAATTGGAAGGGATAATTTAAAAAATTTGAAGAAGAAGGATTAAAAGGCTCTTATGCTTATTTATCAAAGTTTGGATGACCTTATACTCGAGAAGATAGCCAATGCAAAAAACACTAAGAAAGCATGTGAGATTTTAGAGAATGCCTTTAAAGGAATCAATAAGGTGAAGAAAATTAAACTACAAACAATGTGAGGTGACTTTGAAGCTTTACAGATGAAATCGTAAAAATCAATTGACGAATATTTTTCTCGATTTCTATCTATTGTAAATCAAATGAAAAGATACAGAGAAAAAACAGAAGATTCTAGAATTGTCGAGAAAATTCTATTATCTTTAGTTTCAAAATTCGATTACATAGTTGTGGCAATTAAAGAATCTAAAGATATAGAATCCATGACTGTTGATCAACTTTTGGGTTCACTTCAAGCCTATGAAGAGAAACTAAAGAATAAAGTCGAAGAAGAGCCACTGGAGCAAGCACTTCAAACAAATCTCACCTTGGGAGAAAATGAAACATTTAAAGATGGAAGAAATCATACCCAAAGAGGAAGAGGTTGAGGGCAAAGCTATGGAAGAGGTGGTTACAAATATTTTAATAAAGAGGATAGAAGCCAAAATGCATATGCTATAAGAGGTCGAGGAAGATGGGGAACATGTAACAAAATGGAAGGATAAGGTATGATAAATCACAAATAAAATGTTATAATTGTGATAAATTTGGGAATTTTTCTTCAGAATGTAGATCCACCTTTTCAAAGTTAAAGAGAGAACAAATTATGCTAAAGAAAATGAAGAAGATTCAGCACTTTTATTGGCACATAAAGGAGATGAAAACATTGACAATCATACATGGTATTTGGACTCGACGACAAAAAATCATATGTGTGGAAGGAGAGGCATATTCACAAAACTTGATGATTCGGTAAATGGAAACATTCTTTTCGGAGATAACTCTAAAATTCTAGCTGAACGAAAAGGAAATATAAAAATTAATTTAAAGAATGAAAGGAATGATTTTATTTCTAATGTTTATTATGTGCCTAAAATGAAGACAAATATTTTGACTTTGGGGCAACTTTTGGAGAAAGGATATGATATACACATGAAAAATAGAAACCTTTTCATAAGAGACAGCAAAGATAATTTAATTATAAAGTGGAGATGTCAAAAAATAGAATGTTTCCATTAAATATTTCCAATAATGTTGCAAAATGCCTAAAATCATGCTATATAGATTTATCATGGCTTCAGCACTTAACGCTTGGACACCTTAATATTGGGAGTTTAAAATTGTTAGAAAATAAAAACACGGTTAAAGGTTTACCATCAGTAAATCATGAAAAAAAATTGTGCGGGGGTTGCATATTTGGAAAACAATCAAGAAAATCTTTTCCAAAACAATCAACTACAAGAGCCAAAGAAACATTAGAATTGATTCACACTGATATTTGTGGCCCTATAAAACCATGATCACTTGGAAAATGTAATTATTTTTCACTTTTTATTGATGATTTTAGTAGAAAAACATGGGCTTATTATCTCAAACATAAATCAGATGTATTTGATGCTTTTAAGAAATTCAAGGCTTTAATAGAAAATGAAAGTGGTTATAAGATTAAAGCGAGAGGTTTTGTGAAGAAAATGGAATTCATCATCCATTGACAGTCCCATGCACTCGACAACAAAATGGAGTTGCAGAAAGAAAAAATAGATCTCTACTCAACTTGGCACGAAGCATGTTAAAGAGCAAAAATGTTCCAAAAGAGTTTTGGGCTGAAGCTATCGAATGCACAGTATGTTTAGCAAATCATTCTCCAACTCGAAATGTGTGGAACACAACGCCTGACAAAAGCATGGAGTGGTAGAAAGCCTTGTATATCTCATTTGAAAGTATTTGGAAGCACTGCATATAGCTATGTGTCAGATCAAAGACTCTCAAAGTTAGATGATAAAAGTGAAAAATACATTTTCGTTGGCTGTGATTCACTGTCAAAAGGATATAAGTTGTATAATCCTATTAATGACAAGGTGGTTGTTAGTCGTGATGTGGAGTTTGATGAACAAAGTGCTTGGAATTGGAACAAAAAAGAAGATGATTACAAATTCTTTCCACTTTATGAAGAGGAGTGCAATGATGATGTGGATGAAGAGCCCATTAGTACAACACGGTCATCTCTTTCAACCATCCATCAAGAATATTCATTTGAAGAAAGCCCAAATGAAATACCACCACAGATGCGATCCTTGAAAGAATTATATGAGGTAACACCAATTTTTGATGGTATTACATTATTTTGTCTTTTCGTAAATTGTGAACCAATAGGTTATGAAAAAGCAAAACAAAACAAAAGTTGGAGGGAAGCTATGGATGAAGAAATCAAAGCTATTGTAAAAAACAATACATGGGAGTTGGCTACTTTACCTAAAGGACACAAAGCTATTGCTGCAAAATGGGTATACAAAGTGAAGAAGAAGGCTAAAGGAGATGTTGAAAGATACAAAGCAAGGTTGGCGGCTAAAGGACACAAACAAATACCGCATGTATAGATTATAATGAAGTGTTTACTCCCGTTGCCCTCTTGGAGACTATAAGGTTATTGATAGCCTTATCTGCTCAAAATAAATGGAAAATACATCAAATGGATGTGAAATCTGTTTTCCTAAATGGTAAATTGGAGGAGGAAGTTTATTTGGAGCAACCACCCGGTTATAGAATTAAAGGTCAAGAAGACAAAGTTTTAAGATTGAAGAAGGCGCTGTACAGTTTAAAACAAGCCCCAAGAGCATGGAATAAAAGAATTGATAATTATTTTTTAGAAAATAATTTTATAAAATGCTCCCATGAACATGCTCTTTACATAAAGAAAAATGAAAATGGAGATATTTTAATTGTATATTTGTATGTGGATGACTTGATCTTTATAGGAAATAATCCAAAAGATTTTGAAAACTTTAAGAATAAAATCAGTTTAGAATTTGAGATGATGGACATTAGACTTATGTTATAATACCTTGGAATCCAAGTGATTCAAAGTGAGCATGGTATATTTACTTCTCAAGAATCATATGCAAATGAAATATTGAAGAAATTCAATATGGATGGATGCAAGCCTGTAAACACACTAGTAGAATGTGGTATAAAACTCTCAGAATGTATGCAAGAAGAGATAGTGGATTCTACCCTATTCAAGAGCATAGTTGGTTGTTTGAGATACTTAAAATGCACAAGGCCAGATATACTCTATGGTACAAGACTTATTTGTCGTTACATGGAAGCTCCTACTATGTTGCATTTGAAGACGGCGAAAAGAATGCTTCAATATATTAAAGGTATCGCTAATTTTGGGTTGCTGTATTCACATTCTAATAATTTCAAGCTGATTGGTTATAGTGATAGTGATTGGGCTAGAGATGTTGATGACTGTAAAAGTACAACTGGATTTTCTTTTTTCTTGGGAGACACGACGTTTACTTGGAGCTCAAAAAAGCAACCAATTGTTACATTGTCAACTTGTGAAGCAGAGTATGTTGCTGCATCAGATTGTGTACGTCATGCAATTTGGCTTCGAGATTATTAAAGGAGTTACACATGTCACTTTATAATGAAACAGAGATATTTATGAATAGCAAGTCAGCCATAGCACTTGCCAAGAATCCCGTTTTCCATAATCGAAGTTCACATAATGACACCTGATACCATTTTATTCGAGGAAAGCCACTATAAAAAAACACCATATTACAACTGTAACTTTACAACTGTCACAAAATACCTATTGTAATAGAAGTTTTTTACAACTGTGATTTCCTGAAAGTTACAATAAACATATTTCTAACAACTTTTTTTATTGTGACAGCTGTAATAAATGCCTATTACAACTTTTCACTCTTACTTGTTGTAACATGTGACAGTTTTAACAATTAACATTTTATAATTAGTAATTAGTATGATATAATAATTAATTATAATATTAATAATTTCTATTAAATAGTCAATAATTAGTAAATAATTTTTAATAATTAATAATAATAATTAGTATATTAAATAATAAATTATCAGTATTGTTAAATAATTAATAATTAATTTTCAGTAATAAAAATTAAGAAATAATCATTAATTTAATAAATAAGAAGTAATATTTAACATTAGTAATTAATTTTGGTAATTAATAATTAAAACGATTTTATTAGAAAATTTTACAAAATTATTTTCAACATTTCTTTGTTCTACCAATCGTAATAGTAGTATTTAATATTTAATAATATTAATATTTTAATAATAATTAATAACTGATAAAAACCTTACAAATAAATATTAAATTATAAATACTTAATAATTAATAAATGGCAATTATTTTTCAATAATGATTGTTAAGTATTTAATAATGAGTAATTAGTAAAATATACAAAATAAACTTTTAATAAATTATATTTAATTATACTTAAGAAGAAATAAGAAATAATTATTAATAACTATTATTAATAAGTAATATATAATATTTTAGCAAAATAATTCCCAAGATATCCATATTATATTTAATACAAATTTGTACTTGGTTCTAGCTTATAATGTTTAATTCTATAGGTTATAGGCAAAATCCTAATTATGCACAGCGAAAAAAGTGGTGGTCCTGATGATGTTAGGGAAATTTTGGTGGGAACAGCGAAATTTTGGCTCCAAAACAAATCACGTTTCATAATTTACTCTCTCACGCTAGCATCTCTTCTTATATCTAAATCAAAATCGATCGCCAAATACTCCTTCCTCACGCTGGCATCTCTTAACCCTAAATCCAAATCGATCTCCCCAAATAATCCTTCCTCACGCTGGCGTCTTCCTCAAGGTAGTAGACTTCCCACTTCAGTTCTACGTCGATGATTAGTTCCAAATCGATCTCTCCAAATTATCCTTCCTCATGCTGGCATCTTCCAAATTATCAACTTTCATATGAAATAGAAGTAGCTTTATCGTGAATCTTTTCACCATGCTCCAATATTTGGGCTTATATGTGGATTGCTAGGAGTTGACATTAGTACTTCACAAAGAAGGTATGTGTTTATGACCATGAGGGATGTCCTTTCTGCAACTGCTAGGTTAAATTTGGTCGAACCCCTTGGTTCCTCCGTTTTGTAGCATGAGACTTCAAGAGCGGGAGAAGATTTGGTGAAGAAATGGATGAATCGAAGTGTTGATAATGCTTGTCAATCTGCACCTTTGGTTGGATATCGTTCAAGGATGCCATAGATATCTATTTTCCAGAATGTTCTTCTCTTGAACATGAGTATGTTGTGAATTTAATTATATTATCACTGTTTAATCTATAGGTGTTTCTTGCATACTTTATTCCTTTGAAAATTTGACAAGCATATCATGGATAGAATTGTCTAATTTTTGGTTGGATGTTTCAGTTAAATGTATTGGCAAGGCCCAAAAGTTCCCTTTGTTCGTCAATTTTATTAAAATTTGTATCCACTAACTTACTGCTCATACTGTAACAATTTTTTGATGAACAAAAGGAAGGCATAGGGTAAATAAAACGAAAATTATCCGTGTAAACACTTCCTCTTTGGATATTAACTAATCTGAAATAAAGATTCATACGTATGTGATTATGGTAATTTTCAGTCTAATGGATTGAGAATTTATAAATCATTAATTTAGATTGATTAGTCATTAGTTACTCAGCTTGTGTTAATTAGGATGCAAAAGTGAGGAGTTATTCTCCTTGATTTATGCACTTAGATGTCCATTTTCTTTTCTTTTTAATATGACCCTTTTATTTATCCACTAAGGTATGTCTTCTAGAATTGTTTATATTTCACATTATCATATCAATTTATATTTATTTATAGAAATATTGACATTGAATGCTACATAGCTTTTGTTACATTTTATAGCTTAGATTACTTCATACTTTAATATACTTTATTCTTATTGCTTAATATGGTACTTCATATAGTTTAATTCAAGAATACCTGCAGTATTGCAAGAAATTCTCAAATTCTTTGGAAGTCAACTCAAGAATGAAGACCATCGCAAGACCAGCAGCATTGCGAGCAAATCTCAATTTCATTATGCTTGTACTACTCCTAGTGATGTATATTTATGAAAGATGACTTCAAGTCATTTGGATTTTGGAGTCCTTGATAATGGACTTTGTAGTTGCTTTATGTACTTGATATGATTTATATAAAAATGACGAGAGTTTGAAAATTCTAATATATTATTTTGGTTCATGTTTTAAGTTTGCTTGATATCTTCACTTTTGTAGATAATATGTTTTGAGATGAATTCTTTTATTAATATTATGTATATAATTTAATATTACAACTTTAAATAATATTTTTAATAAAATATATTACAACAGTTATAAATAGTTGTAATAAAGCTTATTACAATGGTGGAAAAATTTGTAAAATATATATTTTACAATGGTGTCGCAATGGTGCAAAACAGTTATAATTTTTTTTAGTCTATTACAACTTCTTAATAGACGACGGTGACCCCACCGTTGTAAAAAATCTCTTACAACTGTTTTCCACCGTTGTAATATGGTCAATTTGTTGTAGTGAAGATTGCAAAAAAGGAGAAACAAGCGAAGTACATCAATTCAAAGGACCAAGTTGTAGATATCTTCACAAAAGCATTGAAGCATGATGATTTTAAAAGACTGCGAGACATTCTTAGAGTTAAAAAAACAAGTTTACGGGGGGAATGTTGAAAATAATCTTGGTTTTTTAAGGAAATAATTAATTGTATTGATAAATTAGTAATTGTATTAATGAATGGGATAAATTAATGAAAATATGGAATTTCTATTTTAGAGAATTCTAGATAATGCTTTCCTAGAATACTCTAGAGAGTGTATTGCATTATAAAAGCAATGTAATCAAGGTGATGTATGCAAGCAACTAAGTTTGAATAAAATAAATAAAATAAGTTATTTCTTCCTCATATTAATGTAAAGACCCGTAACTTCCCCGTGAAGGAAAGCGCGGATACTTCGAGGACAAACCACAAAAGAAAGCAGACGGAAGAACATTTCATTGTATATTACAACAATTCCATCAGATTACATGAATATACAGAGTATGAATAAATATTACACAGAAATATTAGAGATTTAAATTACATTTAAATACATAGCAGCGGAAAATAATACAATACACAACTGAAGGAGATATACGGATACAAAGCTTTCCGGATATCGTTCCAGCTGTAAATCAGGATCCTGTGAATATAAATCTGCAAAACCAAAACTACTAGCTACCCGTGTCAAAATAAGGGCACTCAGAGTTTAGGTTAAAACAATAAACACCAGGTCAGTCATGGGACTGGTGTGAGAACCGAAACTAGATAGGGCTTATTGTTGTGATTTGGCATCAAAATCTGATTTTTGACTATATATCAAAGTTATGAATTTGGAAAGCTAATCGACTAATTGATTGATGGATGTGTTGTGTGATTATTCATTTAAACCATTATATGAATGAACGGTGAATTTAGGCCAAATTGAACCAAATATTGAACTGTATTGAAAATTAGTCGCATTTGCATGCATGTACATATATATCCATTGAACAGGTCATTGCAAGGAGGCTAGAGCAGATGAATAAAATTGTTTATTTTTATTTCATTTCATATACACGTTAAAAATTCTATTTTGATTTGAATTAGAAATGAAGTTGAAATCGTTTTGAAAACGAATTTAAAACGAATTATAAAAATACGTTTTAAAAGGAAATCGATGAAGTATATATTATTATATATATATATACATATATATATATATAATGGCTTGAATAGAGCGCGCCGCGCCGCGGCAGTTCGCGAATTTCGACCATTGACTTCGAATGGACATTACGGGAGATCCGACCGTCGGATTCTCCTAAAACCGGAACCGTTGGGTTCGTATCGAAAAGAGCTTTCTAACGAATATTAGAAATTAGAAATCTAACGGTTGGATTTAGAATTATGTCCAAATCAAATTTGGAAAAGGTCGCTGTAAGTTCAGTTCGATGGCCATTGATGGAAATCGACTGTACGGGCCTTGATAAAATTATTAAAAATATCAATAATTTGTGTAAAATCATAAGAAATGATTTGGGAAGAATTGGGGTGAAAAACTCCATATTTGAAAAGATAAAAATATATTTTTATCGAAATGAACTAGTTTTGAACTAGAATTAAAATTCTATTTATTTTTAAATAAATAAATTGGATTTGAAATGGTTTTGAAAATAACCAGGATTTCCAATAATTATATTGGAATGGATTTGAATCGAAATTGTCTTCGGAATATTTCGATGTTGGATTTCGTGATGATACAGATATTGTTATGGGAATTTGAAAGATATATTAATATCGTTATTTCCAATACGATATTTGTTGGTCGCAGAATTTGATATTGAATATACACCGGTATATTTTCTACTCAGAGCCTTGCATTGAATATCAAATGTGATTTGGGTTTGTCGTGAATGGTGTCTTCATTAACACTGTTCTTGAACCCAGTTAAGAAAAAGATTAAATCTTTTTATTTAGATTTAATGAAGCGTACCAATTAAATAATATTTAATTGGAATTGAATTGGTATTGATTTTGGGTTTATAGTGAACCGTGTTTTAAATGACACTGATTCTTTAACCCAGTTAAAGATTAAAACTAAGTGGAGTTTTAATGAATCTTTAATTAGATTGAAAAGATCGAGAATGGAGTATCACCAGTTTTGCTCCAGGCGATAGTTAAATCTTTAATTAGATTTAAACGTGAAATGGTAATTGAATTTACCGATAACACCGTGGTGTTAGATATGAAGTAAGACCCGTTTTACTTCATGGGATGAATAGGTTGGGATTGGGAAATTAAAACAAATGATTACTTCGGCAAGGTTCGTTAATCCCTACTAGTTGAACCGATATTCAAAAGTAGATTAAATAATAAATTTAAAAGATTTATCTTTGATAAAATTAATGGGAACCTTTCCCTATGAATGTGAAATTTAGAAACTAACTGTCGGTTAGCTAAGCAAAATGGTTTTCTGGATATTGATATGATGTTGGTTTCGGCCTTCGGGGTTAATATTTGGGGAATTATTCTCTTGCTAATTTACAGTTAGTGACTGATGAATTGGAATGAGGCGTATGTTGTGTTGGTGTAACACATGTTTATAATATACGCGAGTTATTCGAAAAGACCGGGTTTATCCCATTCTGAATAACTAATACGACGATAAGTCGAAGATGAAGACAGTGGTCGAAGACCGGAGGTCTTCACGTCGTTTGGATAATTACTGATGATCTTGATTGGGCCGTACACCCAAGAAGATGGAAACAGTTGGTGATCGTCCAGACGTACTTGGAGATCGATGGATATGCGGGGTACTAGGTGCCTCCGATTTCGTTCAGACCCAGAACGAACTTGTAAATGGACTGTGTGTCTGACATTGGATTTTAGTCTGTGTGATTGATTTCTATTAAATATATATCTGTTTGGCGGCGAGAATTTATTCTCTTGCTTAACGCCCTTCTCTGAGACGTACGAGCTCAGGGGTTATATACTGATGGATATCAAACGCATAGAGTGAATTTCCTGTGTGGCATGCCTAAGTGGCAAATGATCAAGTCTTCTATTGAAAAGCAAAGTCTTGTGGTTGATGATCGAAGCACGGCCTTTGTGGCATAGCTTTGTGTAACGTTTACTTCGCGAGTTTCACATCCGGTATGAACCAAAAACGGGAGAGGACCCCGAGGAGGACATGCGTTTATTTCTAGCTAGAAGTGGCGTCAGTGGTTTTACATGCCCTGACGAGTTTGACTTATGTGGTTGTTGTTGTTGCGAGGCGCCTCGGTTTGATCGGACGATCCGGGTCCGATGGAGTCATTTGTTGGCTCATTTACGCCCCATAGGGCGGAGAGACGTATTGTTCAGGCATTTTAATCCACATCGGTGGACCGGCCCTGTCGCTCCAAGGGCCCACCTGAGTCTGGGTCCTGAGACACGGGCTAGAGCGTCTCGAATCGGTAGAGGACGATCCCTGGCCTCGGTTCATAGATGGAAATCCAATTTCCAAATACGTGACTTTTGCGGTTTTAATTGTAGAACTAGTATGGCGACATGATATATGGTACCCTTGCCGTCTATGATTGATACTTATGATTTGAAGTTGTTTTATACGCTATACACTTATAGTAGTATCAAATGATTTGTTTTAAACGTACTAAGCATGTTTGGCTATTATAAGGGAAAACCCTATCCCCCGGCTTGCGTTGCTTTGTGTGATAGGACCTGGGTCTTATAATAGCTTCATTTTTCCAAAAAGCATTGCGCTGTTTTGTTATATGCACTGGTATTCTTGGGAGGAAACCCGTTCCGTGTTATACAGCGTGGTCCCTTGATATATCTGATTTAAAATAAAGATTAATAACTGTTTTAGTTCTCACACCAGTCCCATGACTGACCTGGAGTTTATTGTTTTAACCTAAACTCTAGGTGCCCTTATTTTGACACGGGCAGCTAGTAGTTTTGGTTTTGCAGATTTATATTCACATGATCCTGATTTACAGCTGGAATGATATCCGGAAAGCTTTGTATCCGTATATCTCTTCTAGTTGTGTATTGTATTATTTTCCGCTGCTATGTAATTTATTGCAATCTCTGATAATTTGTGATGTATATTATTTATTCATACTCTGTATATTCCTGTATTCTGATGGAATTGTTGAAATTAACAATGTAATGTCC
This sequence comes from Allium sativum, assembly GCA_030737875.1. Taxonomy (NCBI): domain Eukaryota; kingdom Viridiplantae; phylum Streptophyta; class Magnoliopsida; order Asparagales; family Amaryllidaceae; genus Allium; species Allium sativum. The sequence goes on from CM060915.1 coordinate 137,634,524, forward strand.
TTCCGTCTGCGTTGTTCTGTGTATTGTTCTCGACTCTATCCGGGATATCCCGTAAGGGGGATTTCGGGTCGTTTCATTGTGGTATCAGAGCTTTGGTTTACAAAGCTCAGAGAACAAGACACATTAGAACCATACGAAAGAATTCATCAGATGATTGGATTAGTAATATCCAAAGGGAATGACTCGTTAGAGATGGGATCAGTAGTATCCTAGAACGAGTGTGAAGAGTATATTTTTAAAATGAATGTATAGGATTCAAAATAAACCGGATTTTAGTGAAACTAAAAATATTTGAATCTAATTGAGAATATCTTTCCAACGAATCCGAGAAATCAAAATTTCATAGCGGGAATCAAAAGTTACGTTCAGTTGAAATTTCAGAATAGTCGCTATGGAATTTTGGCCCTTAAAAATGGCCATTTTGCAAACGACCTCGGATTTCGACGAAACCACTTTTGTTGGATCCGCGATGTCAAGTTATTGCTAGGTTTCAAATTTCATAATTTTTCGAATCAATATGTAAGCGTGGCAAAGGAAAATGCATTTGCCAGTTTCAGTTGATTTAAATCGACTGAAAAATGGCCATTTTCCCAAAGGTCTCAGAATTCGATGAAACTAGTTTTGTTAGGACCGTATCGTCAATACGAAGCTAGAAAATATTTTTTACGGAATTTTTCTAGTTAGTATGTGGCCCCGGTAAATTGAAATATGCGTTCAAATTGAATATATAGAGTTATATGTTGATTTTGACGAAAACTGATCGAAACGATCGAATCATCCTGCGATACCTATCCCATTGTGTTCGGAATGCGGGTAAAACGCTAGGGACGACAGGCGATGGGCCTCGTTTAGAGGTCAAATGTAAAAGTCAACTTTTTGAAATTAAATAAATAAATAAAAAAACTATCTCTCCCTTTCTCCTTATCTCCTCTCAGCCCCCCCGATTCATTTTCAAATCAAAAAAGAAAAAGAAAAAAAATGCAGCGCAGCCGCGCGATTCCCCCCCACCGCCGCCGCGTCGGCCTCCATCCACCGCCCCTCCTCCTTCTCCTCCGTTCCCCTTCTTCCTTCTCTCCTCCTTCCAGTTGCGCCCCCCCAAAACCCACGTGGCCCCACCAGCTGACTGTCGCCGTTGCTTCTTCTTCTCCCTCCTTTCTGCCTCGCACCCCCCTCCTCCTCTTCTCCTTCCCGCTTCCCTCCTCGCTCCACACGAACCCGCCGCGCTCCAGTCATCACCTCAGCCCCCTGCGCCACGCAGATCCGACGCCTCAGTAAACACCAGCGCCCTCCTCGAACTGCGAGCCCTCTAGCGATCGAAACCTTAAAATTGTAAGCCTTTGATTTTTGTTTTCGTTCATAAAAATATGATTTTCTTTTTAGCTTTTTAAAGTGTGTATTTTTAGTTAAGAAAAGTCTATATTTTTAGAGTAGAAAAGATAGAATTTTTAAAGTAGAAAGAATAGGATTTTTGATTTAGAAAATATAGGATTTTTAAAATAGGAAAAATTCGATTTTTATATATTGAATAGCAAAGTAAAAATTCGATTTTTATATATTGAATAGCAAAGTAAAAATTCGATTTTTATATAGAGTGAAGCGTTATAAAAATATAATCTTTATTATGTGAACACCGTTGTAAAAATTGAATTTTTATCTATATAGTAGCGGTGTAAAAATAGAATTTTTATCTATATAGTAGCGGTGTAAAAATAGAATTTTTATCTATATAGTAGGGGTGTAAAAATAGAATTTTTATCTATATAGTAGCGGTGTAAAAATAGAATTTTGATCTATATAGTAGGGGTGTAAAAATAGAATTTTTATCTATATAGTAGCGGTGTAAAAATAGAATTTTTATCTACATAATAGCGGTGTAAAAATGGAATTTTTATCTACATAGTATCGATGTAAAAATAGAATTTTTGTCTGTGTAGTAGTAGTATAAAAATATGATTTTTATATACATAGCAACAATATAAAAATGTGATTTTTATATATGTAGTGGCTACGGGCAACGAAAGTGAAAAAAGGCGAGAACAGTGATGATTCCCTACATTGGAAGTGTCATGGAGTTGGGATAGCTTTGGTGAGAACTCCTCGCCTTTAATTTAAATTTCTAGTTAAAAATATATACTAGGATGCAGACGGTGTTTAGTAGCACCCGACACCCGTCGTCCACAGACCATGGACGGCTTGTATGCTTGTTTGTTTGATTTTGATGTGTAGTAGATTGTGTGATGTGATGTGAAATGAAATATTTTATAGTGGAAAATATTTTATAGTTAAAAATATATTTTTTCACGTGTATATAAAATAAATATTTATAAACGAATCGGACGATTTGTTTATATACACACATTTGACTGATATTGATTGGGACGATAAATTTTACACATCACCCAACTGCACAAATAAAATCTGTGTTTGATTGTTTGAAACCCCACACGGGTATTGGGATGATATTTGACGTACACTAATCCCGATTGTTTAGTTGTATGTCGATCGATTGATTGACAGACTATTATAAGCATTGAATATTTATATTTGATGCTTATACAGTGTAGAATGCACTTTGGATGATGGTTGATTGTTCATCGTGGTTATTGTATACATGTGTTGTAGAAAATCCATATAATTAACATTATATGGTAATTGATTGGGCCTCATTCCATATTTGAAAAAGAAATATTTGAAAAAGAAATATTTGAAATAGAAATATTTGAAATAGAAATATTTGAAATAGAAATATTTGAAATAAAAATATTTGAAATAGAAATAATTGAAATAGAAATATTTGAAATAGAAATATTTGAAATAGAATATTTGGAAATAGAAATATATGAAGCCGTGTTGATTAGATTGACGCCATTTTGACGTGAACGATATTTATATCGATTTTATTCATTTTTTATTGAATATCGAAAGTGATTTCAAAATCTGATATTTTGAAAAGAAATGAATTCGAATTGAAATTGAATAGAAATGAATTCGAATTAAAATTGAATTGAATTTAAAACGTATTGAAATTGAAATAAAAATCGATTTGAATTGAAATCAATTTGAAATGAATTTAAATCGAATTTATAAGGAGAAAAATTCAATTTTGATTTGAATTAGAAATGAAGTTGAAATCGTTTTGAAAACGAATTATAAAAATACGTTTTAAAAGGAAATCGACGAAGTATATATTATATATATATAATATAATGGCTTGAATAGAACGCGCCGCGCCGCGGCAGTTCGCGAATCTCGACCATTGACTTCGAACGGACATTACGGGAGATCCGACCGTCGGATTCTCCTAAAACCGGAACCGTTGGGTTCGTATCGAAAAGAGTTTTCTAACGAATATTAGAAATTAGAAATCTAACGGTTGGATTTGGAATTATGTCCGAATCAAATTTGGAAAATGTCGCTGTAAGTGCAGTTCGATGGCCATTGATGGAAATCGACTGTACGGGCCTTGATAAAATTATTAAAAATATCAATAATTTGTGTAAAATCATAAGAAATGATTTGGGAAGAATTGGGGTGAAAAACTCCATATTTGAAAAGATAAAAATAGATTTTTATCGAAATGAACTAGTTTTGAACTAGAATTAAAATTCTATTTATTTTTATATAAATAAATTGGATTTGAAATGGTTTTGAAAATAATCAGGATTTCCAATAATTATATTGGAATGGATTTGAATCGAAATTGTCTTCGGAATATTTCGATGTTGGATTTCGTGATGATACAGATATTGTTATGGGAATTTGAAAGATATATTAATATCGTTATTTCCAATACGATATTTGTTGGTTGCAGAATTTGATATTGAATATAAGCCGGTATATTTTCTACTCAGAGCCTTGTATTGAATATCAAATGTGATTTGGGTTTGTCATGAATGGTGTGTTCATTAACACTGTTCTTGAACCCAGTTAAGAAAAAGATTAAATCTTTTTATTTAGATTTAATGAAGTGTACCAATTAAATAATATTTAATTGGAATTGAATTGGTATTAATTTTGGGTTTATAGTGAACCGTGTTTTAAATGACACTGATTCTTTAACCCAGTTAAAGATTAAAACTAAGTGGAGTTTTAATGAATCTTTAATTAGATTGAAAAGATCGAGAATGGAGTATCACCAGTTTTGCTCCAGGCGATAGTTAAATCTTTAATTAGATTTAAACGTGAAATGGTAATTGAATTTACCGATAATACCGTTGTGTTAGAAATGAAGTAAGACCCGTTTTACTTCATGGGATGAATAGGTTGGGATTGGGAAATTAAAACAAATGATTACTTCGGTAAGGTTCGTTAATCCCGACTAGTTGAATCGATATTCAAAAGTAGATTAAAGAATAAATTTAAAGGATTTATCTTTGATGAAATTAATGGGAACCTTTCCCTATGAATGTGAAATTTTGAAACTAACTGTCGGTTAGCTAAGAAGAATGGTTTTCTGGATATTGATATGATGTTGGTTTCGGCCTTCGGGGTTAATGTTTGGGGAATTATTCTCTTGCTAATTTACGGTTAGTGACAGATGAATTGGAATGAGGCGTATGTTGTGTTGGTGTAACACATGTTTATAATATACGCGAGTTATTCGAAAAGACCGGGTTTATCCCATTCTGAATAACTAATACGACGATAAGTCGAAAATGAAGATTGTGGTTGAAGACCGGAGGTCTTCACGTCGTTTGGATAATTACTGATGATCTTGATTGGGCCGTACACCCAAGAAGATGGAAACAGTTGGTGATCGTCCAGACGTACTTGGAGATCGATGGATATGCATGGTACTAGGTGCCTCTGGTTTCGTTCAGACCCAGAACGAACTTGTAAATGGACTGTGTGTCTGACATTGGATTTTAGTCTGTGCGATTGATTTCTATTAAATATATATCTGTTTGGCAGCGGAGAATTTATTATCTTGCTTAACGCCCTTCTCTGAGACGTACGAGCTCAGGGGTTATATACTGATGGATATCAAACGCATAGAGTGAATTGCCTGTGTGGCATGCCTAAGTGGCAAATGATCAAGGCTTCTGTTGAAAAGCAAAGTGTTGTGGTTGATGATCGAAGCACGGCCTTTGTGGCGTAGCTTTGTGTAACGTTTACTTCGCGAGTTTCACACCCGGTATGAACCAAAAACGGGAGAGGACCTCAGGGAGGACATGCGTTTCTTTCTAGCTAGAAGTGGCGTCAGTGGTTTTAAACGCCCTGACGAGTTTGACTTATGTGGTTGTTGCTGTTGCGAGGCGCCTCGGTTTGATCGGACGATCTGGGTCCGATGGAGTCATTTGTTGGCTCATTTACGCCCCATAGGGCGGATAGACGTATTGTTCAGGCATTTTAATCCCCATCGGTGGACCGGCCCTGTCGCTCCAAGGGCCCACCTGAGTCTGGGTCCTGAGACACGGGCTAGAGCGTCTCGAATCGGTAGAGGACGATCCCTGGCCTCGGTTCATAGATGGAAATCCAATTTCCAAATACGTGACTTTTGCGGTTTTAATTATAGAACTAGTATGGCAACATGATATATGGTACCCATGCCGTCTATGATTGATACTTATGATTTGAAGTTGTTTTATACACTATACACTTATAGTAGTATCAAATGATTTGTTTTAAACGTACTAAGCATGTTTGGCTATTATAAGGGAAAACCCTATCCCCCGGCTTGCGTTGCATTGTGTGATAGGACCTGGGTCTTATAATAGCTTCATTTTTCCAAAAAACATTGCGCTGTTTTGTTATATGCACTGGTATTCTTGGGAGGAAACCCGTTCCGTGTTATACGGCGTGGTCCCTTGATATATCTAATTTAAAAAAAAGATTAATAACTGTTTTAGTTCTCACACCAGTCCCATGACTGACCTGGAGTTTATTGTTTTAACCTAAACTCTGGGTGCCCTTATTTTGACACGGGCAGCTAGTAGTTTTGGTTTTGCAGATTTATATTCACAGGATCCTGGTTTACAGCTGGAATGATATCCGGAAAGCTTTGTATCTGTATATCTCTTCTAGTTGTGTATTGTATTATTTTCCCTGCTATGTAATTTATTGTAATCTCTGATAATTTGTGATGTATATTATTTATTCATACTCTGTATATTCCTGTATTCTGATGGAATTGTTGTAATTAACAATGAAATGTCCTTCCGTCTGCGTTGTTCTGTGTATTGTTCTCGACTCTATCCGGGATATCCCGTAAGGGGAATTTCGGGTCGTTTCAATTAATCTCTCAAACTTCTTCTTCCAAAATTTCTAACATAGACTACACTATTTAGTTATTGCTATCACATAAGATGTGACATTGGTTAAGGCATCAGATTTTCACTGGACGAACAGTGGTTTATACGGTTAGAGTGGGATGAATGAATGTGACAGTTTTTGAGGTTTAATGATTCCAACTGTTGTAAATTGAATCATTAACAGGTTAATTGTATCAAACAAAAAACAAATTATGTTGAATTTCTAAGCAAAAAGAAAGACTACACAAATGAAAGACAACTTAGATATTATCATGGTGACCAATAAACCATTTGGTAACAACTAACCTAGTCAAGTTTCTAGTTCTTCCACGTGAAAAGTAAACAACACGTCCATATTTCAACGATTTACATGATATTTTACATTAGGCATTAAGTGCAGCCTATCCAGTAAAGAAAGGTGCAGTTTTATGTCAAAACTTTTATATCAATTATTGTTCAAGTGAACCATCACTACATAGTTTATTCATTGATGTTAAATTCAGTAGTTATTTTTATGGTAAGAAACTTAGAAATAAGAATATATTTTGGCTACATATAATAAACAACTTATAGTATTTTATATATCATTGTAGTACATGCAAATTACCACGTTTGCACCACGATAAATGGTTAAAAGTAATTTAAATGATGGATTTCTGGGATTGATTACATGTACTATTATTAATTATTCTTGTATCAATTCTCTTACAATATTAATTGTCCAAATGATAATAAAATTGAGCCAATTTCATAAATCATTTATTAACCAAAGCAAAATGGTTAATCATATGCAATATAATTTACTCAAATGCCTTAACCCATTGATTTTCAACTCCACGTAAAAATTATTGACATACTGCATATAATGTAATGTTGCATCCTTATAATAGTTGGATACTTAGTATAGAAAACAAATAATATAGTTGTAACATTACCACTTCCTTTCGATGAATATAAAATATTTGAGAACTTTTACCATCCTGAACTGTGTTAAAAAAAAGTGAGAATACAAATATTGTACACGACACATTGAAATCGTTTAAAAAAACAATGAGAGAAGTAACAACGTTTATGCTTTTTTTCTTTGTACATTTATATCTTCAACAAAGATATTTCCATTTTAACAACGTCTTGAATATATAATCTGTTTGAATCAAAAATGGTTCAAACACGAAAGGTGTGAAATAACACTTCACCAAATGGTTAGAAATTGGAAGGAGCCACAATCGCAAAGATAACGGGAAAAAATAAGTAAATGCACAAGGATTTTTATAGTGGTTCGATCTAGAGTAGATCTACGTCCACTTTGGAAGCCATTTCATTATCATGCGGGAGATTTACAAAGTTCATCATCTCATACATCTCATTTTGGTCCATTCTCTCTCTCTTTACAATAATTTTCCTCTCTTTAATGACTTGATATTCTCTAATATGTTATGGAAGCCGTTGGATCCTTTGAATGCGGAGGACGTGAGAGTGTATGCTTCACTTTGAGGATCAAAAAAGAGTCGACGACGGTTGAGGCGTGAATCAAATCTTCAAGGATGATTAATGGCAATGGGAGAGAACTTGAACGGGGGATGAGATGATGGATCTTGATTTGGAGATGGATGGAGAAAGCTTGAATCGATCTCTAATGGAGGAAGGAGGAGACTTGGTCCACTTGGTGATGGAGGAAGATGAAGTGAGCTCTGGCGGCCATTAATGGAGTTTGGAGAGAGCTTAGAGTTCTTAAGAATGGTAGAGAAGTGATTTGAGCAGCCCTTCAGGGTGAAGGAATCAGTCCCTTTAAGTGTGGTGAAATGGGGTATTTATAGGAGAAGTTTAGACCAAGTGGCAATTCTGTAATTAAGGTGTTCTGGGTATGGGTCGCACATTGGAGTATTTACAGGACTGCCATTAGACAGCTATACACAGCTGGAGCCAATTGTATGAATATGCGACCTTCCATTCTTTACTTGCACGAGCGATTTGTAATGTGTGACCAGAACTGAATTCATGCAAGAGCGGACGGAAAAAATTATGCGCGACCAGGCTAAAAATGATGCATGAGCAGAACATGTGCGACCAACTTTACTACTCTTGTCTTCTTCTCAAATATGGGATCATTATTCATGATCGTGCCATTCTATTATTTTTCTTATTCATGTCTAGATCGTTATGCAAGAAGACTGCTCAACCTCACATGGCAACTGTAGTGATTGACCCATACTCCCAGCGATGCTCGACTGGGTAGCAAGGTGCTCGACCACCAAGGTGAACAGTGCTCGACCCAGTGTTTCTTGCTCGACCGCATGGTAATCGCCTGACCTCTGTAGGTGGTGCCCGACCATGTTGAGAGGATGTGGGATGCTCGACCCTATAGCGATGAGGTGAACGACCAGATTTGCTCGACCTGGTGAGCCGCTGATGACGACTGACACAAGTAGGTGAAGATGTTCAATATGGCACCGATGGTTTTCAAATCAATGTCTGAGCGAACTGCTGGTAACAGAGTTAACAGGGGTTAACATTTTCCCCTCAAAGCTTGTATTTTTTGCTTGCGAGAAATGCGGGCTTAGAAATGAACACAATTTACATTGAGATATAGTCTTAGCTTTTTGTTTGCTATGGCAAATTAAGCTTTGAACTTATATGCTCCATGCTACCTATTCTGTAATTAAAACAAGAGCTTGCACAGTTTTGGACTTATACTTTGTTATTGATCGTCCACATCAATAACAGATTAATCATTAAAGAATGTATTTGGATGAATTTTGCGATGGAGATTGAATGACGTATTTACGTAGAGCTATTTTGTTGTGATGGACTCGTGGTATTCTTCCGGAGCATCACTCGACTTTTAAGTCGTTGTGTTGCCCTTAAGCTGGGGAAGTTTTTATATCATTGTGCCCCTACAGTGGAAAGTCTTATGTTTAGTTCCCCTGCTAGGGGAGGACTTTGGGTTTAATGATTGTGCCCCCACTAGGGGAGGACTTTGGATTTAATGATTGTGCCCCCGCTAGGGAGAACTTTGGATTTAGTGATCGTGCCCCCACTAGGGGGGACTCAGGATTTCTATATTTCACATCTGATATCTCAGATGCTACGCAAATGGATTTCATTCTTTACATCTGATTTTATCAGATGCTATGCAAATGAATTTGAGATATTCTTCACATCTGTAGTGACAGATGCTATGCAAATGAATTTGAGACATTTTTCACATCTGTAGTGACAGATGCTACGCAAATGAATTTGAGACATTCTTCACATCTGTAGTGACAGATGCTACGCAAATGAATTTGAGACATTCTTCACATCTATAGTGACAGATGCTATGCAAATGAATTTGAGACATTCTTCACATCTGTAGTGACAGATGCTATGCAAATGAATTGGGTGGCTTTTATATCGTTTCATGGGCAGCCGTCAGTCCCTTTGTCGGACGCCTGACTTGGCAGGCTGTTCCAGTTTAGGAACTGAGGCTTTGAACCTCTCACTTGGGGAAGTACCCCTTCGAAAAAAGTTATAGCTCTCACATTTGTTTTTCGCGGCGCTTGTTCGTTGTTTGGATCTTTGCGACTTTTTCCATTCACTTCTCAAGGTGGTGCTTTTCTATTTTGCATTTGTGCATTTTGATGTTAACAGCTTTTGGCACTTGAACTAGCGTTGTTGGGGTCACGATGTTACAAGAATAAGCGCTCGACAGATAACCTGCAATATGAAATCATTCTTTAAGTTAGTTTTGATTTAACATATAATTTTGTAAGCAAGAAATTCATTCAGACATATATGCTCTGAGTCGTAGAGCTAATGTTCAGTGCATCACTTGTTGATTATTACAGACTGTTTACAGGAAGTTTTGAATATAATAGAAAGTAAAAAATGAAGTAAAGCATGAACTAAAGAAGAAATAGAGAATGAAGTAAAGCAGTGGCGATGTTGATTGCTTATTCTGTGCCATTGCAATTGGAGCACCAATCATCGATCCTTAGTTGATGATCGACCTTGGATCGATTTGAGCAGGAGCTCTGTTGCTTGGACCAAATTGATTACTTGATGCCCCTGGCCCTTGGGGAGTTGCAGAAGGATTCATGATCTGAGGATTCTTTACATACTGTTGCAGCCTATTCTTCCTGATTAAGTCCTCGACGAGGTATTTCAAGTGTCGGCACTCATTGGTGTTATGACCAGGCTGGTTGTGAAATATGCAGAATTTCCCCGAGTTTGCTGCTTTGTCGCTAATCCTCATCGGATTTGGCTCCTCATATTCTTCTGAATTCTTTGTTGTAAGATAAATATTTTCAAGAGTGTCATTCAAGGGCGTCAGCTCTGATGAGATGAAAAGGCGAGACTTCTTAGTATCCTTGTTGCCATTTCCATCAATGGCGCGCTTCTGCCCCTGATTACTCTTCTGATTATATTGGGTAGCAGCATTTTTGGGAGCTTCAAAAGCGGGTTAGCGTCAATAATCTAAAGAGGTACAAGATTAGTGTCGACTCTTATGTACTCCTGGGCCTTTTTATAGAATTTCTCAAGCGTGTTCGATTCTTTCATTTTAATATATCTACCAAATTCGCTCTTCTCATCTATGACGCCGATTAGAGACATTAAGATCATGTGGGGCTCGGGATTTCCTACTTCAGATACAGCGTCATTAAATCTTTTGAGGAAAGCTTTGATAGATTCTCCTGGATCCTGCCTCATTGACGTAAGAGAAATAATGTCCTTAGCCTTCGTAGCTTGCAACCTGAACCGCTCTTTGAATTTCAAAGTCAAATCATCGAATCGGTTGATGGATTTGGGTGGCAATCTCGTGAGCCATAATGATACGATTCCTTCAAGATAGAGAGGAAAACATAAGCATTTGATTTCGTCTGTCGCTCTGGCTGCATTCATGTGCCACTCGTATTTGTATAGGAAATGATTTGGATCAGAAGTTCCGTTGTATGGAGATAGAGTAGGATGAGTGAACTTTTTGCGGAATTCTGCTTTGCAGATACTCTTTGTGAATGGATTTTTGCTAAAAGAGAAGTCCCATTCCCTTTCACTATCCTTGCGAGCCATGTTATCTTCCATGATTTGCTTTACCATATCCGTGATATATTCCTTTGAGTTGTGTCGCTTCGAAAAGCGGACTTCAATTTATTTACCGGATGCTCGTCGTGGCGAGCGATCATGACTAGAGGATCTAGGTCATTCACTTCCACCATGGGAAGGTGCTTCCATAATGGGACTTGCAACTCGTCAGTTATTTCGATCGGAATGGGTTTTGGCCTTCAACCTTGAGTCTTCGATATCAGCATTGATTTTGTCAACAAACCCTTCCAAGTTGTCATTGTGAAGATGATCAGAGGTTGATGAATTTGCATTCCCATCAAGGTTGACATGGATCTTCGGAGGAGGAGCGGGATTCGCTTGAGCGTTTAGGAGAGCACTCATTTTATCCATTAAAGCTTGATTAGCATCCATCAATGTTTTATTAGCATCGATTAAGGCTTTGTCGGAGGCTTCCATTCGTTGGCACAAGTTAGCGACGACGGCATCTAGTTCGGCTCTAGTCACTCCGACTCCACTTATTGAGTTTTCGCCAACTTCAAACGATTAGTTAGCTGCTTGGCTTCATGGTTAGCAACGTCGTTGGGCGCTCCAATGGTTTTACTTGCAGTCCTTTTTGACTTAGCCATTATTTTAGACATGGATTTGAATTTGGAAGAGAGCTCATCGATTGGGCTAGATATTAGACTTGTAGAATCTATGGTAGAAGTAGACTTAGAACTTCACTGCAAAGCTCTTGAATTGGAGAGGAATGTGAACGCGCTCCATGGTAGGCGCCAAATGTTTGAATCAAAAATGGTTCAAACACCAAAGGTGTGAAATCACACTTCACCAAATGGTTAGAAATTGAATGGAGCCACAATCGCAAAGTAAACAGGAAAAAGTAAGTAAATGCACAAGGATTTTTATAGTGGTTCGATCCAGAGTAGATCTACGTCCACTCTGGAAGCCATTTCATTATCATGTGGGAGATTTACAAATTTCATCATCTCATACATCTCATTTTGGTCCATTCTCTCTCTCTCTCTCTTTACAATAATTTTCCTTTCTTTAATGACTTGATTCTCTTTAATCCATTATGGAAGCCGTTGGATCCTTTGAATGTGGAGGCCGTAAGAGTGTATGCTTCATGGTTTGAGCACTTTGAGGCTCAAAAAAGAGTCGATGGCGGTTGACGTGTGAATCGAAGCTTCGAGGATGATTAATGGCAATGGGAGAGAACTTGAACGGGGCATGAGATGATGGAAATGATGGATCTTGGTTTGGAGATGGATGGAGACAGCTTGAATCAATCTCTAATGGAGAAAGGAGGAGACTTGGTTCACTTGGTGATGGAGGAAGATGAAGTGAGCTTTGGCGGCCATTAATGGAGTTTGGAGAGAGATTGAGTGCTTAAGAATGGTGGAGAAGTGATTTGGGCAGCCCTTCGGGGTGAAGGAATCGGTCCCTTTAAGTGTGGTGAAATGGGGTATTTATAGGAGAAGTTTAGATCAAGTGGCAATTCTGTAATTAAGGTGTTCTGGGTACGGGTCGCACATTGGAGTATTTACAGGACTGCCACTAGACGCTGTATGAATATGTGACCATCCATTCTTTACTTGCACGAGCGATCTGTAATGTACAACCAGAACTGAATTCATGCACGAGCGGACAGAATAAATGATGCACGACCAGGCTGAAAAGGATGCACAAGCAAAACATGTGCGACCAAATTTACAACCTGTGACCGACCATGCAAATTACAACTTTACTACTTTTTTCTTCTTCTGAAATATGGGATCATTATTCACGATTGTGCCATTCTATTATTTTTCCTATTCCTGTCCAGATCATTACGCAAGAAGACTGCTCAACCTCACATGGCAACTATAGTGATCGACCCATACTCCAAGCGATGCTCAACCAGGTAGCAAGGCGCTCAATCACCAAGGTGAACAGTGCCCGACCCGGTATTCCTTTCTCGACCGCATGGTAACCGTCCGACCTCTAGAGGTGGTGCCCGACCGTGTTGAAAGGATGTGGGATGCTCGACCCCATAGCGATGAGGCAAATGACCAGATCTTCTCGACCTGATGAGCCGTTGACGAATACTGACCCGAGCTGGTGAAGATGTTCAATATGGCACCGATGGTGTTCAAGTCAATGTCTGAGCGAACTGCTGGTAACAGATTTAACAGGGGTTAACATAATCATTCCTGTGAATGGTAAACAACGAAATGGTAAAAGCTTCAATTATTTTTAATTATCCATTTTATAAGGCAATAACAACGTGGATTTGGCTAATTGGACTTCTCAAACATCAAGAAAACAAGCCCAAAGTGATGATTTTCTGGTTCGAAAATCAAGTACAGACATGGATATGGAGAGCTACATCAAGCGGATTCACCCAGATGACATTTAGAATTGGTTATTTATGCATTGGCACTTTCCCTGGGCAGTGGAACGACACTTATCTGTTTCCTTAGGCAGGGGTACATGTCGTATTCTCATGGCAATGGACAACTTAAAGCGGCATTCAACTCAACCTGAGTAAATAATCAATATCACCACAATTCACCTAAGAAGCATCAAGAAACAACTCAGGATGCATGTAGTATGCATCAATGTTAGAATTTGATATAGAGAGGAGGAGAGAGATTAAACGTAGAATAATTGAATGACTACATTGTTATTTCTTCACACTGAAAGATGGGGGATACAAAGCTTTAAATAGAAAAGATAAAAATATCAAACTACTTCCTAAACTTAAGCTAGTAAGATAAGAACAAGACCACTTCTACCACACAATTTGGATACATGTGTTGACTTCTTCCTAAACACATTAAATGCTTGTTCTAATTATTCATGAACTAATTACTCTGAAGTACCAATATAACTTTAACAATCAAAGAGGATCCACCGTATGGGTCGCTGACCCTCAATATCTAGGAGTAGGGATTTGTACCAACCTGCAAGGGGGGTCGGCGTCAGTCCCTATAAGTTAGTCGTAAGGGACCGTGACTTCTCGAAGGGCTTAACTCGATCAATTTTATGCTGTTGATAGTAATGTAAACGCTATTATTGGATCAAATTATTGAAGCGAAGTGTAACACCCTACATCCATTAATGTCACCCACAAAGGGAATGCATTAACTTCCATGGAGCGTATTTAGTGTATAGAACATAATATAACATGACAGATATAAATAATGGTACTTGAAAATTTTAAAACAACTTTTATTACAGCGGAGAAATAGTTTGATTACAACAACTTCATGAACCAAGTACACTTAATATCCATCTTGATAAATTGTTTCAGAGTACATAGAATAAAAGGCATAAACCCCAACACAAGTAGCCATAAAAGAGATGAGCTGAACTTTACTTTCAGCAATCCAAGCACTTCCAAAAGAGAGAGAAAGAGATCTGAGATCAAGCTCCACTAGTCCTAGTCCCACCCTGAGAACCTTGGGGGGGGGGGAGGGGAAGGAAGAAAAGAGGTGAAAACAAGGGGGTCAGATATAAAGTCTGGCGAGTATAATAACTTTAATAATATAATTATTAAAGTAACTAGGATAAGGCATAAACTGGTAAGATAACATATGACCATGAAACAAGTGGGCATGACAAAGCAAATAAAAGGAATATTCTGGCGTAAATCTCTTTCCTAATCACTATAGGATAATTACTATACTGCACCACCACTAGTCACCCTAAAAGTTGATCCCGCCTACAGAACTAAATAATGATAATGGTAGTTTCATGTACCCTTAGCTGCCTTCTTAGGTGTCGTCTGCCCCTATCTCCACTAGTTGTACCCACTACCCCCAGTCGATCGACTCCCTAACTCGTAGATACCCGTGCTGGTCCCACAATGGGGTGTATCACTCCCCAAAGTGGCAACCCGATACCACCAAAGATGCACGGCTTATATCTACATGTTGCAACAACGTCTTACCTACCAGCCCGGGCCCACGCACGCACATGACCCCATTGCACTTGCGTTGCCACCGCTAACCCGTTTTGACCTCTTACTATCACATCCAGTAAGCGTATCCCGTCCTCGACTTGGGTCGAGCTCACAAAGATACTTAATGGGTTACTGGTTTGAAAAGGGCCCCCATGCTTGACACAAGCCTTCCACTTATGCTTGGTCCCCACTAAGGTTTCCCCACTTAACCCCATTCTTATTCATGTCTTCTTACATGTTTCAATCTTGGTTAAGTGCATCTAATCGTATTTCACATGCCACCCAAGGCACCCACTTAATTTCACATGCCATCCAAGGCATCCACTTAACCCCCCATGTCCCACCACATGTTTATCTGGTTAAGTGTTACTTAATTCATTAGAACCATAACCTTGTAAAGACCTCCCACATTAGGCTGACATTTGCGGTTCCTGGATTTGCCGGGCGGGTCCGGGCACTCTTATGTCGCAAATGAGCCCAACCTCGTGTCTTTACAATTTTTATGCATTTAATTCGTGCCTTTGACCTCTCACTTTAGACTAGCATTTGTAGCTGTTGGATTTGCCGGGTGGGTCCGGGCAGTCGTACACCACAAAAGAATCTAACCTCGTGTCTTAGGCGGTTAATTATTACACATTTTTATTTAACCCCAAATTGGATTAATATCCCTATTCAAATTTGTCAATAAATTCCAAATTTATTTATGTCCATAATTGTCTCTTAAAATTATGTCCATAAATACCAATATGCCAATTAATGTCTCAAATTAATTATATGCCTTTTAAGGCCATTTTATGCCAATTCACAATTTATGTATATTCAATTTTATCCCATCATCCCACGCTATTCGTATGTTTTCATATGACATATGTTAGACTCGCAAATAGTCTAACTTATAAAAAGAAAAACAACATCACATAACACATAAAATAGATCTAAGGATCATGACATAAGATTACATAGCCAATAACTTGCATATGAATTTCATTCAAATTAGCATATGATATAAAACTAGCATAGGTAATGGGCATAAACTTGCATAACTTATGTACTGCTATAGATCCAAACATAAAGATGTGAACTTGCATATGGATCTAAACATAAAGATGTAAACTTGCATATAGATCTAAATATAAAGATGTATGTAAACTTGCATATGGGTCTAAACATAAAGATGTAAACTTGCATATGGATCTAGACATAAAGGTTAATGTCACATAAACTAGCATATGCATATACATGTCTCACATATATTTTAACAACCCAAACTTGCATAAGATTCATACATGAATATATGATCCAATCAACACAAACTTGCATAAGATATATGATTCAACTTGCATAAGATTCACATAAGAACTAACATATGATCCAACTTGCATAAGACTAACATATGATTCAACACCACAAACATACATATAATTTACATCACATGATTCAAAATCATATTCTCATAATCCCAATTATATCTTATCATAATTGAATTAATTAATTATTTTGTGAAAGCTATCATAGTCACAATTAAAAAGAATAGTCTTGTTTTTCTGAGATCTATATTCTGAAATTGAATTGCTCGCCTTTGATGTAGACTAATCGTTATTTAGATTTGATTTGATTTTGATTCAAGCTTCTATCTTGCTTTAGGGTTGAAAGTGTATGGCGACTACTCTAGGTTCTCCATTGACGGCATGGCGGCTCTTTTTATGAATTAATGTGATTAGGCTTAGGGGTTTAGGAGTGTTTTTATAGAAGTTTAATTTAATAAGAGCCATCGGATTAACCTAGGGATAACCAGAACCATCAGGACCACTAAGATGCCACATCAGCCCTTAGGGCGAATCGGGCCACGGATTGACAGCCAAACACCCTAGATCGACCCCTAGTCGACCTGGTCGACTCCAAAAATGGTGCGGTTCGGCTATTCCCCCTCCCGATTCGTTGTTTTGAACTTTTTTTGAATATTTTATATATATATCTGTATATATTTCTCTCATATGCATACAAACTTAAAGGCTTAATAACTTCTTCATAAGCTATCCATTTTATGCAAACCAAATGTCTATCTTGACCCAAAATTTTGAGATGAACATAATAGCGCAACCCATTTCACTTAATTCTTCTTCTAAAAATTAAGTATACTTTAATTTGTGAATTTTAATGTTATAAAATTACAGGGTGTTACATTCTCTCCTCCTTAAAGGATTTCGTCCCCGAAATCTCTAAGTTAAGAAGAATGTATCCTACCAAACAATCATCCATCTACTCAACCATCATCCACAAGCATCCATTGTCCTTAAAGAAAATTCTAATACTGTATGAACTTATGCAAAAATGTGTGTATATGTTCCTTATCTAATGCAAAGATCGGGTGGTCCACTGATTCAGTTGACCTCCTTGATGCAAATCATGATAGTGCCATGTGTCCATTATGTATGCGAAAGAATCCTATCTATACATATTATTTCTACATATGTGCACAACCATTCATCAAAATGCAGAATCCATATGATAACACAACCATTATTCATCCATTAATTTAGATATGCACATGCATTTATATGCAACATGAAGGTGATTGAGCCGATCTAGTGCCTAATGTGTGTGTACATGCATCCACGAGCAACCACTAGCAACCACTTGCATCCATTTGCATCCACCAAACATAACATGTCTCAAACACATGTTTGCAACCATAGGGTTCTTCCTAACTAAAGATCGAAGATGTCATCTCAAAGATAATACTAAAAATAGGACAAGTGTCAACAAAGCGGAAGAAAAAGGAGAAATTAAAACATACCCTAAAAAAGGAAAGGGTACAACGTACGCATTTTGTCTTCCGTCTCCCAAGTCGCATCTCTTTGATCATCTCCCCATTGCACTTTGACCAACTTGACCTCTTTATTGCGAAGCTTTTTGACCTCCGATCCGAGAATGCGTGTAGGAGCTCGTCTGATCATGGCATTGCGCTCTACTTCCACTTCTTCGAGCGTGCTCGGCTCTACCACTTCCGCTGTATCGTGTAAACACTTACGCAAATGCGAAACGTGAAACACGTCATGAAATCCGCTGAGCTTCTCTGGTAACTTTACTCTATACGCCATCTGTCCAATCCTCTCCGTAGTTGGAAAGGGTCCTACGAACCTTGGTGCCAACTTTCCTACTGATCTGAAACAGACTACGTTTCTTAACGGTGACACCTTAACAAAAACCATGTCCCCAATATTGAATTCAAGATTGGTTCGTCTCCTATCAGCATATGACTTCTGTCGGTCCTGCGCCGTCTTCATTCGTCGTCGAATCAGGTCTATCGTCTCCGAAGTCTCCCTAATCATGTCTGGTCCAAGCAAAACCTTATCAATGGATTCCTACCAACATGTAGGTGATTGGCACGGTCGTCCATAAAGAGCCTAAAAAGGTGCCATGCCAATGCTAGCCTGAAAACTATTATTATAGGCGAACTCCACTAGTGGAAGGTGTTCTTCCCATGTTCCTCCAAAGTCTAGGATGCATAGTCTCAGAAGGTCTTCTAGAACCCGATATACTCTCCCGGTCTGGCCGTCCGTCTGAGGGTGATAAGCGGTACATAAGCATAATTGTGTTCCAACCGCCTTTTTTAAGCTTTTCCAAAATTCGCTTGTAAAAATGGGATCTCTATCGCTCACAATGCTAGAGGGTATGCGGTGCAAACGAACTATCTCTCAAATATAAACAGATGCTAACCACGCGACGGTCCTTCTATTTTTAACGGGAATAAAATGGGCACTTTTGGTAAGTCTGTCTACAATTACCCAAATCCCCGTATTACCCTTCCTTGATCTTGGTAACCCATCTACAAAATCCATGGAAACGCTTTCCCATTTCCAAAGCGGAATCTCTAAGGAATGGAGCAAACCTCTAGGCTTCTTTTGCTCCGCATTGATTTGTTGGCACACTAAGCATCTAGCAACGAGCTCGGCCACGTCCTTCTTCATTCCGGCCCAAAAGATAACTCACTTCATATCCCTATACATCTTATCACCACCGGGACGTATGGTCATCTTAGAACGATGTGAGTCTTCAAGAATTGCCTTCTTCAAACTCTCATCTTGTGATACGCAAAGTATTCCATCTCTACGTAGCCAACCTCTCTTACCTATAACATATCTATCAAGATGACTCGAGGAATCCCCTCCTATAAGCTTGCCTACTATCTCAACCAACTGTGGGTCATTTCGCTGTGCCTCTCCAACTCAACCCAAACGTGTAGGTTGCACCTCTAACAATGCCAATAATCCGGGTACATAATCGACAGAGGGTTTGAAGTCAAAGGAAGATATATACTCCAAACTCTACCGCTGTACGAACAAAGGAATTAAAGTTAACTTCTTTCTACTTAAGGCGTCGGCTACAACGTTACCCTTGCCAGGGGTATATGCGATCTCAAAATCATAGGATGCCAAAAACTCCATCCATCTCTATTGCCTTAAGTTTAGGTCCTTCTGAGAGAATAAGTACTTTAGCGACTTATGGTTTGTATACAACTCAAACCTCTCGCCAAGCAAATAATGACGCCATGAATTAAGCGCAAAAACTATGGCCTCCAACTCTAAGTCGTGGGTAGGGTAATTTTTCTCGTGGGCTTTCAACTGTCTTCCACCATAGCATATCACCCTTCCCTCTTGCATTAAAACTGCGCCAATCCTATCCCGCAAGCATCGGTATATACAGTGAATGTCTTACTCCCGTCTGGCAAAACTAAAACTGAAGCTGTCGTCAAAGTCCTCTTCAGACGTTGGAAAGCATCATCACAGTCAACGTCCCAAGTAAAATTCAAATTCTTCTTCGTTAATCGAGTGAGAGGGGCTAATATGTTCGCGAAGTCCTTAATGAACTTCCTATAATAGCCAGCCAGCCCTAAGAAGCTTCCTACTTCTGTTGCATTCTTAGGAGTTTTCCAATCTTGGATTGCCACCACCTTGGCGGGATCCACAGCTATCCCTTCCTTAGAGACCACACGTCCAAAGAACCTCACTTCTTTTCTCCAAAAATGAAACTTGGAGAACTTAGCTTTTAGCTGATGCGCTCGTAGGGTCTCTAAGACTTCCCTAAGATGTAGGGCATGCTCTTCTTCATTTTTAGAGAAAACCAGAATATCGTCTACAAAGACTACCACAAACTTGTTTAAAAACTCCCTAAACACCCTACTCATTAAGTCAACAAAGTATGCGGGTGCATTCGTCAAACTAAAAGGCATGACGAGCCACTCAAAGAAACCGTCAGGAGTTCTAAAGGCAGTCTTATCGATGTTATCTTCAGCCACCCTTAGCTGATGAAACCCTGTAGCTAAATCCAGTTGCGAGAAAACTGAAGCACCCACCAACTGATTGAATAAATCGTCTATCCTCGGCAATGGGTGCCTGTACTTCTTTGTTATCTTATTCAGCTCTCTATAGTCCACGCACAATCTAAGTGAACCATCAACTTTTGTAGCAAAAATGACTGGAGCACCCCACTCCGACTTCTTCTTATGAACCCCTTCTCAAGCAATTCTTTCACTTTCTTACTGAGTTCTCTTCTCTCTCTCGGAGCCATGTGGCGCACTGGTAATGCAACTGGCTTTGCATTATCTACTAGATATATTCGAAAGTCTATCTCGCGCCTCGGGGGTAAACCTCGAACTTCATCGAAGACGTCACTATATTCATGGACCACACGAATAGATTTCAAATCATCATTGGATGCATCTAGGGATTCTAGGTAGCTAAGCATTACCGGACCTCTAGGGTAACAAGAAATATCAAGGGTCTTTCCATAACGAGTCAACAATCTAACTACCCTTCTTTCACAATCTAGGATGGCACCGTATCTAGTTAGCCAATCCGTACCTAGAATCAAGCCGTAGCTCATGAAGCCAAGAACAAAGGCGTTGCATTCAAACCCAATGCCCAAGATAGACACTCTCAAATCCCGACAAATCATAGAAAGATGAGCCAAACCACCAATAGGATTTGAGACTACCATGGGATCCGTAACTAGACTAGTATTTAGGTGGAGTGTTTCAACTAACGAAGCAGATACAAACAAGTGTGAAGCGCTAGAGTCAAACAAAGTACGAACAGGATGATCAAACAGAAAAACTAAACTTTCAACGGAAATGTTTCTACCTCTCTCCTGCCCTGGTGCCATGAGAGCCTGAATCTGCCCTCTCGCCTGCCCTGGTACCATGAGAGCCTGAAGCTGCCCTCCAGAAGTTCTTTGCCCTTGCCCCTATTTCCTTGGGCAGTCCTTAACTAGATGACCTGCCTCCTCACAGTGGAAATAGCCAGTCTTCTTTTTCCTACAGCCTTTGCTCAGATGGCCTAGTATCCCACAATTAAAGCACTTCTTCTTTCCTTTGCCATTACTGTTCTTCCCGCCTTTCTTGTTTTGCTGTTGTGGCTTCTTCTGGTCTCCTTTCTTCTCTGGTGCCTTATTAGCATTCACACCTATCTCTTCCTCGTGCATAAGCGCCATGTCAACCAGTTTCTCAAAGGTAGCCCCCATCGGAATGTGGGTCATTGCCAACCCATGTAGCGGCTCATTCAAACCTTTAATGAACCTCAGGGCCTTCTTCTCAGGTGTGTTTACCAATTCCAAGCCAAATCTGGCCAACTAATTGAACTTGTTGATGTACTCCTTTACTGATAAATCCCCTTGCTTCAACGCCAAGAATCTTTCCGTATATAAATTCTCTTCTGCTTGTGAGAGAAACTTCATTTCGAACCTACGCTTGAAATCCATCCATGTCTCCACCAGACGCTCTCCGTTCGTGACCTCCCACCAAAACGAGGCTTCGTCTTTCATTAACCAAGCAGCCAATTGGACCTTTATTCCATCTTCTACTTTGAAAATACCAAATAGATCTTCCACCTCTTTAAGCCAATTTCGGGCTTCAACAAACGTCTCTGATCCATGAAAAGGTTTCCCGCCCATTTCCCTAAAATCTTTGCATATCTTTGCAAAAGTATCAAAACGGGGAGGAGGAGCATTTGCTGGGCCTATGACATTGGCTCTAGCTTCCAGATACCTTCTAAACCATCCTGGTATCGGTATCCCCTCGGGTTTCTCGAGAATTCCAGACATGCTGAAAAGAAAATGAAGAGATTCAAAACGGAGAATTCGAAAGAAAGATATATGGCTCTTGGGGGTTATGTTTTTAAAACAAACTTTTCTCTTGAAAATACTTTCCTAAAAACATACTTTTGAAAGTATTTCTTTATTAAATGCTTTTTGAAAAATAGTGTTTCAAAATTCATATCTGGTCTGTTAACCTTCAGCTCTGATACCACGTGTAACACCCCGCGTCCATTAATGTCACTTACAAAGGGAATGCATTAACTTCAATGAAGCGTATTTAGTGTATAGAACATAATATAACAAGACAGATATAAATAATGGTACTTGAAAATTTTAAAACAACTTTTATTGCAGCGGAGAAGTAGTTTGATTACAACAACTTCATAAACCAAGTACACTTAATATCCATCTTGATAAATTGTTTCCGAGTACATAAAATAAAAAGCATAAACCCCAACACAAGTAGCCATAAAAGAGATGAACTAAACTTTACTTTCAGCAATGTAACACCCCATGTCCATTAATGTCACTCACAAAGGGAATGCATTAACTTCTATGGAGCATTTTAAGTGAGTATAGAGCTGAAACTTAACAACAAGACAGATATAAACAGTACTCGAAAAATTAAAAACTTTATTTCATTGCAGCGGAAAATACATATGTTTGATTACATCATCAAAACCGGAGCCAAGTACATAATATCCATCTTGACTAAATCAAAGTACATAAATTGAAAGACATAATCCCCAATACAAAATAGCCATAAATAAAAGGGAGGCTGAACTTTACTTCAGCGATCCAAGCAATCTTCTAAAAGCAAGAAGCACAGCTGTCCAAAATCAAGCTCCACTGGTGCTAGTTCCAACCTGAGCACCTGGGGAGGGGGGTGGAAGGAAGAAAAGAGGAGGAAACAAAGGGGGTCAGACATAAATTCTGGCGAGCCAAAGTAACCAGGCTAAGGCATAAGTTGGAAAATCAGGAAACGACCATGAACCATTGAGTATGGCAGAGTAAACAAGGAAACAGGATGAACAACGATATCGTTACAGCGCACCTAACCCACTGTAAGATAATTACTAAACTACACCAACACTATGAGAAATTTTCTATACTGCACCACCACTAGTCACCCTAAGGTTGATCCCGCCTACAGAACTTAATAATGATATTGGTAGTTTCGTGCACCCCTAGTTGCCTTCATAGGTGCCATGAAACATCCCACCTCCGTAAGGGTCACTCTCAAAGGGAATGCCCTAATTTTGGTGGAGGTTTATAAGTATAAGTCACAGATACACAAGATAGATATGAATACACATATTTTTGAACAGCGGAAAACAACAACAACTTTTATTTCATCAAAATACGTGTTACACAAACCATGCCTTATTTATCTTACAATACTTCCAAAAACATTCCATTTTCATAACTGTCTTGATTCCATAACTTAAAGAAGCATAAAAAAAATAAGTAAACTGCATAAGTCCCCATAATTGCTATCCAAAGCCATAGTCCAAAACGAAAGAGATCCAAGCAATACATTCTTTCTCTTCAAGCTGGATGTGAAAACTGGTCAAGCTGCGGTATTCCCTCCCTGTGGACCTGGGGGGGGGGGGGGGGGGAACGAAAGAAAAGTAGAGTCAGACA
Organism: Allium sativum; assembly: GCA_030737875.1. Taxonomy (NCBI): domain Eukaryota; kingdom Viridiplantae; phylum Streptophyta; class Magnoliopsida; order Asparagales; family Amaryllidaceae; genus Allium; species Allium sativum. Next base: position 137,658,503 of record CM060915.1, read on the forward strand.
TAAAGCCTGAGTAAGTCTAGGACTATTCAGTCTATGAATAAGGAAATGAGCATGATAAGTACAAACTGGAAATGGGGAAGCACCATAAACTAAGTTAAGTTGTCTAGAGTCGAATATACTATCGTACCCCGTATTAATCTCTGCACCCCTATAAACTAGTTCCCAGCAGGCACCCCATAATCAGGGTGAAGTGATCCATTTCTAATGATTGGCTCATACTCGCATAGTTACATGTGTCTTACGGCCCCCGATGTTGTAGTTACCTATGTTGGTCCCACCATGGGGTGTATCAAGTCCCATGGTGGCGGCCCGACACAATTCTAGAATGCACAGGTATACTACTGGTGCCCAGTGCCTAATTTTTCTGCGCCGGAGTGTGTGCACGCCCGCACCACGTTAGAACCAACACTGCTGCACCACCGCCGTCGATTTGACCTCTTACAGTCAGCCCAGTAATCGTGCCCCACCCTGCCTAGTTCAGGGTTTCCTGATACACCTTGTAGGGTTACTACTGAAAAGGGTCCCCCGCTACTAGGTTTTCTATTTCTAGCCAACATGCTAAGTTGGTTAAGTGTTTTGTAAACCTAACCCCCAATCAGTCTGTATAGTTTAGCATGTTCAATTTGATTAAGTATTAATTCAATTTGCTTAATCCTATCAATCCTGACTCAGCCTTAATTGTCTTGTTCAAGCCTCAACCACTCACATTAGACAGGTATTGTTGTGACTGCCTGTTGCCGGTTAGGTCCGGGCAGTCTTACGTCACAACTCAGTCTAACCTCAGGTCTTTATTGGGCTCAATGTTTAACCACCCACATTGGATAGGTATTGTTGTGACTACTGGACAGCCGGGCGGTTCCGAGCAGGTTTATGTCACAACTCAATCCAACCTCGGGTTAAACACATCGTATTTTCTAAGTTACATATTTTGTCTCTTTTCTTTTTATATGTAATTATTTGCAGCCCATTATTCAAATTCATCTTTATTGGGTAAAATTAATTTATACCACTTAAATGTTGTCAAGGTCGTTGGCATGCATCAAACATGCCAACACATATGTTTTATATTTTTAACCCAACGTCATTACCCCCGTTTTATACGTTCGCTATAATATAACATATGTTGGGTTTAACATCTAAGCCCAACTAAGCCACATGAAAAAGGGGAGGCTTAGAACATGATGTTTATATATTCTAAGTAACATCAAAAGGGGTGTGTGAGCGCATGAACTTGCAACATAACGATCTAATTAACATAAATTAGGCACTTGTGAACTTGCATTGTAGTAGCATATAATGTTAACATAAAACATACCTAAACATGAATCATGGTTTTAAATCTAGTCATGTAAACTTGCATTTAAAATGTGAATCTAACTTAATTATGTGTCGCATATATTATCATATGATTTTGATAACAACATAGGCCTAAAACATATTTACAATTAGGCATAACACTAAACACAATCTAGTCATGTTCATAGAGTCAACACAAGTTCACAAAGATGCTTACTTTTGTCACTAATACAAAAGTATGTCTTTTTTTCACTAGAATCATAATTCCTATTTCAACATAAATTCATATGAATCATAATACCCAAATGGATCCAACTACACTAAACATGATCATAAAAATATACATAGAAGGATCTAAAGTCATGTTGGCATAATAGTGAATCATATACTTGCATGAATCTCAACTTTGTTGTAATAAACTACCACAAACATATAGTCGTTAACTTTCAACATGAATCATATACTTGCAAATATCCAATAGGTCTAACATCATTATACCACAACATCCCAAATCTATTCATAATTAGAATCATAGCAACATACAATTATGAATTATCACCACCACAAATTAAGTACAATTCCATTTCTCATTTTACACAAATCAAAACTTAATTATTCATTCACATCGGAATAGCAATCTACTTACAACGTATGACGAATCTTCAGTTCAGGATTCTGAATTCTGAATTTGGAGATGCTATCCTTTGTTGTAGGTGTTGTTTTGATTTAATTGTCGTTGCTTTAAGCTTTCGAATTGACTCCTAATCGTCTCTCAGTTTTGACGGCTACTCCTAGTCTTTCTTCAGCAGCATGACGGTCTCATTCTCATTTTTATTTGTGTGAATTAGGTGGAGTCTTAGGTCATTTTTATAGAGTTTGTGAATTGATTAGAGCCATCGATGGAGCTTAGATTAATATTAGCCGTTCGTTTGAAAGAGAAACCAATCAGGAGCTGACACCTAGCCCTAGTGACAAGACAAAGCTCAGAAATTCGGCCAAGCACAGACCAGGCCAGCCCGGAGGGGCTGGGTTCGACCTGGCTCATGGGCCAGGTCGACTACCCAGTCGACCCCTAGGTCGACCCCCTGGTCGACTACCCAGTCGACCCCCAGGTGCCCCAGGTCGACTACCCAGTCGACCTGGGTGCCTTGGGCGGGAAAACTCCCGCCCAGCCCAATCTGGGTCCGATTTTTGAAATTTGAACTTGTTTCTGAACTGTTTCTGTCTGTTTGAATTTTAAACTGAATTCTGAAACTTCCGAAGGTCATATCTTCCTCATACGGAGTCCGTTTTACACAAACTCGGACTCTATCTCAAGCAGAATTCCGAGATGAACGCAATGGCGTAACCCGTTTCCCTTAATTCTTTGATTTGAAATTAATTATACTTTAATTTTTGAATTTCACTGTTATAGAATACATGGGGTGTTACATCCCCCCCCGCTTAAAAGGATTTCGTCCCCGAAATCTTGAAGTTTAGGAAGAACGTATATCCTAACATCCAAACGTCCATCTACTCATCCATCAAACACGAGCATCCATTGTCCTTAAAAGACTTCTAATGCTTCATGATCATATGCGAAGTGTGTGTACATGTACTTATCTAATGCAAAATCAGGCGGTCTACTGATTCAGTTGACCTCCTTAATGAAAATTATGTGTCATGAATCCATTATGTATGCAAATTTTCCTATTCATGATTCTACATGAGTGCACAATCATTCATATAAATGCAACATCCATATGACAACACATTAAACTTCAACCATATACGAATGCAAACACATATATGCATATGCAATATGAAGTGACTGAGCCGATCTAAAACCTAGATTGTGTGTGTATATGCAACCACGAGCAACCACTAGCAATCACTTGTAACCACTTGCAACCATCATCCATAACATGTTTCAATTACAACTTAAGGAAAGAGAAAGATCAAAGATGTACCCTCAAAAAGAAAAGGGTAGGCTGCGCGTATTCTAGCCTCAGTTTCCCAAGTTGCGTCTTCCTCGGCGTCGCTCCACTGAACTTTGACGAGCTTGACTTCGCGGTTGCGTAGCTTTTTCACTTCAGTTCCTAAGATGCATGTTGGTACTTTCCTCACGGTTGCTTCGCGTTCCACTTCAGCTTCTTCTAGGATGTTTGGCTCTACCACTTCAGCAGATTCATGTAGACATTTTCGGAGGTGCAAAACATGAAAGACGTTGTGAACTCCAGCTAGTTTGTCAGGTAGCTATAATCTATAGGCCATTTTCCCAATTTTCTCGATAATAGGAAATGGTCCTACAAATCTTGGTGCCAGCTTTCCAGTGGATCCAAAACGAACAACGTTCCTTAGAGGAGATACCTTAAGAAAAACTCGGTCCCCAACCTCAAACTCAAGGTCGGTCCTTCTCTTGTCTGCGTAGGATTTTTGTCTGTCTTGGATTGTCTTCATTCTTCTCCGTATCAAGTCTACTTTCTCTGAAGTCTCTCGAATCATATCTGGTCCAAGTATGAGCTTGTCATTAGACTCCCATCAACAAGTGGGCGACCGACACGGTCTTCCATATAAAGCTTCGAAGGGCGCCATTCCGATGGTGGCTTGGTAGCTGTTGTTGTAGGCAAATTCCACCAAAGGAAGATGGTCTTCCCACGTCCCTCCGAAGTCAAGGACGCACAGTCTTAAAAGGTCCTCCAAAACTCTGTTCACTCTTTCTGTCTGGCCGTCGGTTTGGGGGTGATAGGCTGTACTCAAGCATAACTGTGTGCCTACCGCTTCTTGCAGACTCCGCCAAAACTCACTTGTGAAGATAGGGTCTCGGTCACTAACAATGCTGGAGGGTATTCCATGGAGTCGAACAATTTCCTTGAGATAAAGAGATGCTAGGGCTGAGGCAGTCCTTTTACTCTTGATAGGTAAAAAGTGGGCGCTTTTAGTAAGCCTATCCACTATTACCCAAATGCTAGTGTTGCCTCTTCTAGACCTAGGTAGCCCATCAATGAAGTCCATCGAAATGCTATCCCACTTCCACTGTGGGACCTCTAGAGGATGGAGCAGACCGCCAGGCTTCTTCTGCTCCGCCTTAACCTGTTGGCAAATCACACACTTAGAAACGATATCTGCCACGTCCTTCTTCATGCCGCTCCAAAAGAAAGTTCTCTTTATGTCCTTGTACATTTTATCTCCGCTTGGATGTATCGTCATCTTGGAGTGATGTGCTTCCTCGAGAACCGTCTTTACTAAATCCCTTGTCTGTGGGACGCATAGTCTTCCGTCTCGCCTTAGCCAACCCTTATCGTCGATGGAGTATCTGTTGAGGTGACTTGAAGTCTCACCCCTAATTAACCTATCAATCGTCTCCACAAGCTGAGGGTCTTCGCGTTGTGCTATCCCTATTGAGTCCAAAAGAGTCGGGCGTACCTCGAGAGATGCTAGCAAGCCCGGTACAAAATCGGAGGAGGGCCTAAAGTTAAAACTGGCTATATACTCCAAGCTTTGCCTTTCTATAAAGAGCGGGCTTAGGGTCAGTTTCTTTCGTCTCAACGCGTCTGCCACTACGTTGCCTTTGCCCGGAGTGTAGGAGATCTCGAAATCGTACAAGGCAAGAAACTCCATCCATCTCTGTTGCCTCAAGTTAAGGTCCTTCTGCGAGAAGAGATACTTCAAAGATTTATGGTCAGTATACAGTTCGAATTTCTCACCTAGGAGATAGTGGCGCCAAGACTTAAGCGCAAAGACGATGGCGGCCAACTCGAGATCATGGGTTGGGTAGTTCTTTTCGTGCACTTTCAACTGTCTCCCGCCATTAGCTACTACCCTTCCTTATTGCATTAAGACAGCGCCTAGTCCTATCCCACATGCATCTGTATATACTATAAACATTTTGTTTCCATCCGGCAAGGTCAGAACTGGGGCTGTTGTAAGAGCCCTTTTTAAGCGTTGGAAAGCAAACTCGCAATCCAAATCCCAAGCAAACGCTAGGTTCTTCTTTGTTAACCTAGTGAGCGGAGCTGATATTTTTGCAAAGTCTCTGATGAATTTCCGATAGAAGCCTGCTAGCCCGAGAAAGCTTCGGACTTCTGTTGCATTCCTTGGTGTCTTCCAATCCTGCACCGCTACTACTTTAGCAGGGTCCACAGCTAACCCTTCTTTGGATACTATGTGCCCAAGGAACCTCACTTCCTCTCTCCAAAAGTGGTATTTGGAGAACTTGGATTTTAGCTGATGGACTCGCAGAGTTTCCATGATTGCCCTTGCTGAGCATGTTCTTCTTCACTCTTTGAGAAGATCAAGATATCGTCTACGAAGACCACTACGAACTTGTTGAGGAATTCTTTGAACATCCTACTCATCAGGTCCACGAAGTAAGCGGGTGCGTTTGTCAAGCTGAAAGGCATGACAAGCCATTTAAAGAAGCCATCTGGGGTTCTGAATGTTGTCTTATCGATGCTATCTTCAGCCACCCTTAGCTGATGAAATCCGGTCGCCAAATCAAGTTGGGAGAAAACAGACGCTCCTACAAGCTGATCAAACAGATCGTCAATTCTGGGGAGAGGGTGCCTATTCTTTTTCGTTAGCTTGTTGAGCTCCCTATAGTCAACACATAGACGGAGTGAACCATCCGCCTTTGTGGCGAACACCACTGGAGCGCCCCGTTCTGAAATACTCCTTCTAATGAACCCCTTCTCTAGAAACTCTTTAACCTGTTTACTGAGCTCCTTCCTTTCCCGTGGAGCCATGTGTCTAACGGGCAATGCAACGGGCTTTGCATTATCTAAAAGATATATGCGGGAGTCTATCTCCCGCTTCGGAGGTAAGCCCTTCACCTCTTCGAAGACATCCGGATATTCACGGACCACCCTAACTGATTGCAAACTCTCAACAGAAGCATCTAGCGATTCAAGATAACTAAGCATAACCGCATACGAGGGATTACAAGTAATTTCCAGAGTGTTACCGAGTTGGGTCAGAAGCCTAACCACCCTTTTCTCACAATCAAGGATGGCACCATTACTGGATAGCCAATCCATGCCCAAAATCAAACCATATCCCGAGAAGCCCAAAACAAAGGCACTACATCTAAATTCTACGCTTAGAATGGAAATTTTCAATCCCACACAGATCATAGACAAATGAGTTGGGCCCCCGATTGGATTTGAAACAATTAAGGGGTCCTCTACCATACTAGTTTCTAGGTGCAGAGATTCTACTAAAGTAGATGAAATAAAGGAGTGTGATGCGCCAGAATCAAATAAAGTGCGAATTGGGTGATCATAAAGATAAAGTACACTTTCTACAGAAGTATTTATACCTCGCTGTTGCAGAGGTGGCGCTTCTAGCACATGAACCTGTGCCCCTGAGGTGGATCCAGCCCTCTGCCCCTGCCCTCGCTTCTTTGGGCAATCCTTAGCCATGTGGCCTATCTCACCGTAAGAAAAGCACCCACCATTCATCTTGGCCTTCTTTTTCCGGCAATATTTCACTAAGTGCCCCATTTTGCCACAGAAATTACACTTCCTCTTCTCTTGGGACTTGTTGTCTTTCCCGCCCTTCTTAAAGTCTGTCTTCTTAGGCTGTAAACCCTCTTTCTTCCCTTGAGAGCTTTCTGCCTTTGTCTCCTTCTTTCCCTTATCCTCTTCGTTCAGCAATGCCATCTGCACCAACCTTTCATACGTAGCCCCCATAGGTATATGGGTCATGGCCAAGCGGTGTAATGGCTCATTCAATCCTTTGACAAAGCGAAGAGCCTTCTTGTGCGGAGTGTTGACTAGATCCAGTCCGAACCTAGCCAACTGATCGAACTGATTAACGTACTCTTTGACTGTCATATTCCCTTGCTTAAGAAATAAGAATTTTTCCAATTGAAGGCTCCTTTCAGCTTCTGAGAGAAATTTAGCCTCAAACCTCGTCCTAAAGTCCTCCCATGTTTCCACTAGTCTTTCTGCATTGGTAACTTCCCACTAGTAGGAAGCCTCGCCTTTAAGTAGCCATACTGCTAGTTGTACCTTCTGCCTATCTTCTACCTCAAAGATGACGAATAAGTCCACGGTTTCCTTCAGCCAATTCCTGGCTTCCACGAAGGACTCGGTTCCATGAAAGTCCTTCCCTCCCATAGCTTTGAAATCTTTACATATCTTAGCAAAAGCATTACCACGCGGAGGAGGTGGAGGAGGAGGTGCTGCTGCAGCTGGATGAATTCCTGCAGCGGGGGGGAGGAGGAATAGTGGGACCTGGCTGATTGGCCCTTGCTTCTAAGAATCGTCTGAACCAACCAGGTATTAGTACACCCTCTGGCAAGTTAAGTTCTTCGGACATGTTGAAACAAAAAGGATAGATTCAAAACGAAGGATAAAAGATAGTACCTATGGCTTTGGGGGACTATGCCTTTTTATAATAAAATAACATTTTATCTTTAAAAATGTTTCTTTAAATATTCTTTTGAAAATAAATTTTCAAATTTTTTTATCTTATTTGGTAAACCTATGCTCTGATACCAAGTGAAACACCCCACCTCCGTTAGGGTCACTCTCAAAGGGAATGCCCTAATTTTGGTTGAGGTTTATAAGTATAAGTCACAGATACACAAGACAGATATAAATACACATATTTTTGAACAGCGGAAAACAACAGCAACTTTTATTTCATCAAAATACATGTTACACAAACCATGCCATAATTGTCTTACAATACTTCCAAAAACATTGCATTTTCATAACTGTCTTGATTTCATAACTTAAAGAAGCATAAAAACATAAGTAAACTGCATAAGTCCCCATAATTGCTATCCAAAGCCATAGTCCAAAACGAAAGAGATCCAAGCAATACATTCTTTCTCTTCAAGCTGGATGTGAAAACTGGTCAAGCTGCGGTATTCCCTCCCTGTGGACCTGGGGGGGGGGGGGGACGAAAGAAAAGTAGAGTCAGACATAAAGCCTGAGTAAGTCTAGGACTATTCAGTCTATTAATAAGGAAATGAGCATGATAAGTACAAACTGGAAATGGGGAAGCACCATAAACTAAGTTAATTTGTCTAGAGTCGAATATACTATCGTACCCCGTATTAATCTCTGCACCCCTATAAACTAGTTCCCAACAGGCACCCCATAATCAGGGTGAAGTGATCCATTTCTAATGATCGACTCCTACTCGCATAGTTACATGTGTCTTACGACCCCCGATGTTGTAGTTACCTATGCTGGTCCCACCATGGGGTGTATCAAGTCCCATGGTGGCGGCCCGACACAGTTCTAGAATGCACAGGTATACTACTGGTGCCCAGTGCCTAATTTTTCTGCGCCGGAGTGTGTGCACGCCCGCACCCCGTTAGAACCTACACTGCTGCACCACCGCCATCGATTTGACCCCTTACAGTCAGCCCAGTAATCGTGCCCCACCCTGCCTAGTTCAGGGTATCCTGATACACCTTGTAGGGTTACTGCTGAAAAGGGTCCCCCGCTATTAGGTTTTCTATTTCTAGCCAACAAGCTAAGTTGGTTAAGTGTTTTGTAAACCTAACCCCCAATCAGTCTGTATAGTTTAGCATGTTCAATTTGATTAAGTATTAATTCAATTTACTTAATCCTATCAATCCTGACTCAGCCTTAATTGTCTTGTTCAAGCCTCAACCACTCACATTAGACAGGTATTGTTGTGACTGCCTGTTGCCGGTTGGGTCCGGGCAGTCTTACGTCACAACTCAGTCTAACCTCGGGTCTTTATTGGGCTCAATGTTTAACCACCCACATTGGATAGGTATTGTTGTGACTACTGGACAGCCGGGCGGTTCCGAGCAGGCTTATGTCACAACTCAATCCAACCACGGGTTCAACACATCGTATTTTCTAAGTTACATATTTTGTCTCTTTTCTTTTTATATGTAAATATTTGCAGCCCATTATTCAAATTCATCTTTATTGGGTAAAATTAATTTATACCACTTAAATGTTCTCAAGGTCGTTGGCATGCGTCAAACATGCCAACACATATGTTTTATATTTTTAACCCAACGTCATTACCCCCGTTTTATACGTTCGCTATAATATAACATATGTTGGGTTTAACATCTAATCCCAACTTAGCCACATGAAAAAGGGGAGGCTTAGAACATGATGTTTATATATTCTAAGTAACATCAAAAGGGGTGTGTGAGCGCATGAACTTGCAACATAACGATCTAATTAACATAAATTAGGCACTTGTGAACTTGCATTGTAGTAGCAAATAATCTTAACATAAAACATACCTAAACATGAATCATGGTTTTAAATCTAGTCATGTAAACTTGCATTTAAAATGTGAATCTAACTTAATTATGTGTCGCATATATTATCATATGATTTTGATAACAACATAGGCCTAAAACATATTTACAATTAGGCATAACACCAAACGCAATCTAGTCATGTTCATAGAGTCAACACATGTTCACAAAGATGCTTACTTTTGTCACTAATACAAAAGTATGTCTTTTTTTCACTAGAATCATAATTCCTATTTCGACATAAATTCATATGAATCATAATACCCAAATGGATCCAACTACACTAAATATGATCATAAAAATATACATAGAAGGATCTAAAGTCATGTTGGCATAATAGTGAATCATATACTTGCATGAATATCAACTTTGTTGTAATAAACTACCACAAACATATAGTCGTTAACTTTCAACATGAATCATATACTTGCAAATATCCAATAGGTCTAACATCATTATACCACAACATCCCAAATCTATTTATAATTAGAATCATAGCAACATACAATTATGAATTATCACCACCACAAATTAAGTACAATTCCATTTCTCATTTTACACAAATCAAAACTTAATTATTCATTCACATCGGAATAGCACTCTACTTACAACGTATGACGAATCTTCAATTCAGGATTCTGAATTCTGAATTTGGAGATGCTATCCTTTGTTGTAGGCGTTGTTTTGATTTAATTGTCGTTGCTTTAAGCTTTCGAATTGACTCCTAATCGTCTCTCAATTTTGACGGCTACTCCTAGTCTTTCTTCAGCAGCATGACGGTCTCATTCTCATTTTTATTTGTGTGAATTAGGTGGAGTCTTAGGTCCTTTTTATAGAGTTTGTGAATTGATTAGAGCCGTCGATGGAGCTTAGATTAATATTAGCCGTTCGTTTGAAAGAGAAACCAATCAGGAGCTGACACCTAGCCCTAGTGACAAGACAAAGCTTATAAATTCGGCCAAGCACAGACTAGGCCAGCCAGGAGGGGCTGGGTTCGACCTGGCTCAGGGGCCAAGTCGACTACCCAGTCGACCCCCAGGTCGACTACCCAGTCGACCCCCAGGTCGATTACCCAGTCGACCTGGGTGCCCCAGGTCGACTACCCAGTTGACCTGGGTGCCTTGGGCGGGAAAATTCCCGCCCAGCCCAATCTGGGTCCGATTTTTAAAATTTGAACTTGTTTCTGAACTGTTTCTGTCTGTTTGAATTTTAAACTGAATTCTGAAACTTCCGGAGGTCATATCTTCCTCATACGGAGTCCATTTTACGCAAACTCAGACTCTATCTCAAGCAGAATTCCGAGATGAACGCAATGGTCTATTCCGTTTCCCTTAATTCTTTGATTTGAAATTAATTATACTTTAATTTGTGAATTTCACTGTTATAGAATACACGGGGTGTTACATGCCGGCTGCCCATATCTCCACTAGGTGTACCCACTACCCCCAAGCGATCGGCTCCCTAACTCGTAGATACCCATGCTGGCCCACAGTGGGGTGTTTCACTCCCCAAAGTGGCAACCTGATACCACAAATAATGCACGGCTTATACCTACACGATGCAACAACGTCTTACCTACCAGCCCGGGTCCACACACGCATATGAACCCGTTGGACTTGCGTCGCCACCGCTAACCCGGTTTGGCCTCTTACAGTCAAGCCCAGTATGCGTGTCCCGTCCTAGACTTGGGTCGAGCCCACAAAGATACGTATGGGTTACTGGTTGAAACGGGCCCCCATTGATTGACACAAGCTATCCACCTAAGCTTGATCCCTTCTGGTAGATCCCACTTAACCCACTTCTTATTCATGTTCACTTACATGTTTCAATTTTGGTTAAGTATTTCTAATCGTATTACAAATGCCACCCAAGGCACCCACTATATTCTACATGCCACCCAAGGCACCCACTTAACCCCCTCATGTCCCACTACATGTTTATCTGGTTAAGTGTTTCTTAATTCATTAAGACCGTAACCTCATAAAGACCTCTCACACCACAAAAGAGCCTAACCTCATGTCTTTACAATTGTTACGTATTTAATTTATGCCTAAAACCTCCCACATTAGACTGACATTTGTGGCAGCTGGATTTGCCGGGCAAGTCTGGGCAGTCTTACACCACAAAAGAGCCTAACCTCGTGTCTTAGACGATTAATTACTCCTAATTAATCATTCCCTAATTTGAATTACTTTCCCTATTCAAATTGTCAATTAATTCCAAATTTAACTATGGCCATAATTGACTCAATTACGTCCATCTACTTATGGTATGTAAAATCATACCAATTTTCATCACAAATTTATTTTATGCCTTTTTAAGGCATCTATGCCAGTTAAATCTTTTAATATTATCCCCTTTTACCCCCACGTTGTACGTTTATTCGTTTAATGTAAAATATATGTTAGACTCGAATAATCTAACTCATGGAATAAAGAGAAAACATCACAACATACATATAATTAAAACTAGATCTAAACATAAGGGGTGAACTTGCATGTGTGAAGGATGTTCTACATCTAAACTTGCATAGGCCAAAGTTACAACTTGCATAAAACTACATATGTCATAGACCCAAATCTAAAGGTGTGAACTTGTTGGGATAATGGTCACAAACTTGCATAAATCATGTATGTCATAGATCTACATCTAAAGGTGTAATCTTGCATAGGCAGTAACCAAAAACTTGCATAACATGATTCATATTCAAACACGTGTATTCATATAAACTTGCATATGTGATTTATGCAACATAACAATAGTATAAACTTACATCTAAACATGTAAACCAGCATGTAGAATTTGGCATATAACTCACACATGTCATAGCCTAACTTTAGATATAAAAATAGGTGTCATGAAGCATATAAGGTTATACATATAATTTTCCCCAACTTGCATATGATTCATGTCTTAATACAAATCTAAACTTGCATACATACTTATGATTTATCATATGAATCAACATACCCAAACTAGCATATGAACAATATGGTGATTCGATTATACATAAGCCAATCATAAAATTACAACATAGATGACCACAACTTTACAAGATAGCATCATAGAATTTACACCATAAACATCATAATTTTACTACATGAATAATAACATGCGGTCAATAATTCACATCATATCCAAATAGTCCACATCATAACTCAATCCAATTAATTTGCTAATTATTTTATTTAAATTATCGAACTAACAATTCAGAGAAGGTCTTGAATTCTGAATTCTGAGTTCTGAGTTCTGAAGTTGTAATAGCTTTCCCTTGAAGAAGATTTGTTGTTAAAATTGAAAAGGATTAATTTAGACTAGCTTTCTTCCTCTCTAATTGGTGGCGGCTATGCTGAGTTGCTAGGTGACGGCATGAATGCCATGAATCTAATTTTGTTTTTATTTTAGGGTTTGAGTCTAGAGGTGTTTTTTATAGAGTTTAGGATTAATTTAGGCCATCCGATCAACCTAGAAGCAACCTGAACCATCCAAACAAGATAGGGTGACACCTCAGCCCTAATGACTCAGCACAGTGTATTAAATGTTCATTTTTTTCTATAATTTACATATTTCTTATTTATGACAAATTCCATATGTAAATTATTCCCATTTTAATTATGCCATAACTATATTTTTAATTATGCCCACAATTAATGGTATACTAAATATACCATTTCATGAACCAATCTATGCCATGTAATTTTCATGTTTATCCTTCATATTTATATGTAAATTATAAATCTATTATTGTTAATTACATATTCTCCCTTTTACCGTATACATTAATTACCCATATACAAAGATCCATTTATGCATGCATAAATCTTTCTTACCTTTAGTTTGTCATAAAAGCCAATCAAAGAAGGCCACATAAAAAAACACAATCATTGACAACCAAAATTGCGCCACGTACGCCACATGATGTGTACACGTCATATATATATATATGTGTGTGTGTATATGTATATATTTTCTATATTTTTTTTTCTTTTTATCTATCTTCCCAATTACCCATTTTCACATTAAACCACTTTTTGAACTGCGTTCCCAATAAGCCATTCCCCTAAAACAAAAATATGGCACTGGTAGGGATCGAACTCTGTACCCCTTGTATGCAAATCACGTGTTCCAACCAAATGAGCTACTAAGTCTTTTGCTTACAAAACTTAGAACAATGCTAAACATTTATTCTTTTCTCATTTTTTTTAATGTTTTGCTGCAATATTTAATTTAAAGATATCTTTTTCATATGGAATCCAATTTACGTAAACTCGGACTCTATCTCAACCAGAATTCCGAGATGAACACAATGGCGCAACCCATTTCCCTTAATTCTCACATCTGAGATTAATTATTCTTTAATTTAGTTGATTCGATATTCAAAAATTCAGGGTGTTACATTCTCCCCTACTTAAAGGATTTCGTCCTCGAAATCTCTAAGTCAAGAAGAACGTATCCTACTATCCAAACAACCAATTACTCAACCATCAAACATAGACATCCATTGTACTTAAAATTTTCTAATGCTGTATGAACATATGCAAGAAGTGTGTGTATATGTTCCTTATCTAATGCAAAATCAGGTGGTCTACTGATTCAGTTGACCTCCTTAATGCAAACCATGATAGTGCCATGCATCCATTATGTATGCGAAAGAATCCTATCATACATATTATCTCTACATTCATGCACAACCATTCACCAAAATGCCGCATCCATATGATAGCACAACCATTATACATCCATTAGCTTAAATATGCACACACATTTATATGCAATATGCAATATGAAGTGACTGAGCTAATCTAGTGCCTAAAGTGTGTGTATATGCATCCACGAGCAACCACTAGCAAACACTTGCATCCACATGCATCCATCATACATAACATGTCTCAAACACATGTTTCAACCATAGGACTACCCTATCTAAAGGTCAAAGGTACTAACGAGAGGACATACTAAAGATAAGATAAGTATAAGGTAAGCGATAAAGGAGAAATTAAAAGACATACCCTGGAAAAGAAAAGGGTATAATGAACGCATCTTCTCTTCCGTCTTCCAAGTAGCGTTGCTCTCATCATCTTCCCATTGCACTTTGACTAGCTTGACCCATCGATTCCTCAACTTCTTAACCTCCGACCCAAGAATGCACGTAGGAGCTCGCTGAATCGTCGCATCACGCTCTATCTCCACCTCTCTAAGCAAGCTCGGCTCTACCACTTCCGCGGTCTCATGCAAGCACTTCCTCAAATGTGACACATGGAATACATCATGTACGCCACTAAGTCTCTCGGGCAACTCCACTCTATATGCCATCTGCCGAATCCTCTCCTCCACTATACGTTCTCCATTCGTGACCTCCGACCTACAAGAAACTTCGTCCTTCATCAACCAAGAAGCTTGTCGAACCTTCCTCTCTTCGTCTATCTTAAAGATACCGAGAAGTCCTCCACTTTCTTGAGCCAACTTCTAGACCCAACAAACGTCTAAGTCCCATGAAACGGTTTTTCGCCCATCGTACGGAAGTCCTCATATATCTTAGGAAAAAGCATCTATACGCGGAGGAAGAGATTCAAAAAAGGAAAGAGGAAGAGATTCAAAATGGAAAATCGAAGGAAAGATATATGGCTCTTGGGGTTATGCTTTCTAAAATAAGCTTTTCTCTTGAAAATACTTTCCTTAAAACATACTTTTGAAGGTACTTCTTTATAAAAATGTTTTTGAAAAACAACTTTTCAAAATTCATATCTGTTCTGGTAACCTTCAGCTCTAATACCACATGTAACACCCAATGTCCATTAATGTCACTCACAAAGGGAATGCATTAACTTCTATGGAGCGTTTTAAGTGAGTATAGAACAAAAACTTAACAACAAGACAGATATAAACAGTACTTGAAAAATTTAAAAATTTATTCCATTACAGTAGAAAATACACATGTTTGATTACATCATCAAAACCAGAGCCAAGTACATAATATCCATCTTGACTAAATCAAAGTATATAAATTGAAAGACATAATCCCCAATACAAATAGCTATAAATAAAAGAGAGGCTGAACTTTACTCCAGCGATGCAAGCAATCTTCTAAAAGCAAGAAGCACAGCTGTCCAAAATCAAGCTCCACTGGTGCTAGTTAGGCTAAGGCATAAGTTGGAAAATCAGGAAATGACCATGAACCATTGAGTATGGCAGAGTAAACAAGGAAACATGATGAACAACGATATCGTTAAAGCGCACCTAACCCACTGTAAGATAATTACTAAACTACACCAACACTATGAGAAATTTGCTATACTACACCACCACTAGTCACCCTAAGGTTGATACCGCCTACAGAACTTAATAATGATAGTGGTAGTTTCGTGCACCCTTAGCTGCCTTCATAGGTGCCGCCTGCCCCTATCTCCACTAGGTGTACCCACTACCCTCAAGCGATCGACTTCCTAACTCGTAGATACCCGTGCTGGCCCCACAGTGGGGTGTATCACTCCCCAAAGTGGCAACCCGATACCACAAATAATGCACGGCTTATACCTACACGATGCAACAACGTCTTACCTACTAGCCTGGGTCCACACATGCATATGAACCCGTTGGACTTGCGTTGCCACCGCTAACCCGGTTTGGCCTCTTACAGTCAAGCCCAATATGCGTGTCCCGTCCTCGACTTGGGTCGAGCCCACAAAGATACGTATGGGTTACTAGTTGAAACTGCCCCCGTTACTTGACACAAGCTATCCACCTAAGCTTGATCCCCTCTAGTACATCCCACTTAACCCACTTCTTATTCATGTTCACTTACATATTTCAATTTTGGTTAAGTATTTCTAATCGTATTTCAAATGCCACCCAAGGCACCTACTAGATTCCACATGCCACCCAAGGCACCCACTTAACCCCCTCATGTCCCACTACATGTTTATATGGTTAAGTGTTTCTTAATTCATTAAGACCGTAACCTCATAAAGACCTCTCACATTAGACTGGCATTTGTGGCAGCTAGATTTGCCAGGCGGGTCCGGGCAGTCTTACATCACAAAAGAGCCTAACCTCGTGTCTTTACAATTGTTACGTATTTAATTTATGCCTAAGACCTCCCACATTAGACTGGCATTTTTGGCAGCTGGATATGCCGGGCGGGTCCGGGCAGGCTTACACCACAAAAGAGCCTAACCTCGTGTCTTAGACGATTAATTACTCCAAATTAATCATTCCCCAATTTGAATTACTTTCCCTATTCAAATCAACAATTAATTCCAAATTTAATTATGGCCATAATTGACTCAATTATGACCATCTATTTATGGTATGTATACCAATTTTCATCACAAATTTATTTTATGCCTTTTAAGGCATCTATGCCAATTAAATCTTTTAATATTACCCCCTTTTACCCCACATTGTAAGTTTATTCGTTTAATGTAAAATATATGTTAGACTCGAATAGTCTAACTCATGGAATACAGAGAAAACATCACAACATACATATAATTAAAACTAGATCTAAACATAATGGGTGAACTTGCATGTGTCAAGGATGTTCTACATCTAAAACTTGCATAGGCCAAAGTTACAACTTGCATAAAACTACATATGTCATAGACCCAAATCTAAAGGTGTGAACTTGTTGGGATAAAGGTCACAAACTTGCATAAATCATGTATGTCATAGATCTACATCTAAAGGTGTAATCTTGCATAGGCAGTAACCACAAACTTGCATAACATGATTCATATTCAAACACATGTATTCATATAAACTTGCATACGCGATTTATGCAACATAACAATAGTATAAACTTACATCTAAACATGTAAACCAACATGTAGAATTTGGCATATAACTCACACATGTCATAGCCTAACTTTAGATCTAAAATAGGTGTCATGAAGCATATAAGGTTATACATATAATTTTCCCCAATTTGCATATGATTCATGTCTTAATAAAAATCTAAACTTGCATACATACTTATATTTATCATATGAATCAGCATACCCAAACTAGCATATGAACAACATGGTGATTCGATTATACATGAGCCAATCATAAAATTACAACATAGATGATCACAACTTTACAAGATAGCATCATAGAATTTACAACATAAACATCACAATTTTACTACATGAATAATAACATGCGGTCAATAATTCACATCATATCCAAATAGTCCACATCATAACTCAATCCAATTAATTTGCTAATTATTTTATTAAAATTATCGAACTCAAAATTCAGAGAAGGTCTTGAATTCTGAATTCTGAGTTCTGAAGTTGTAATAGCTTTCCCTTGAATAAGATTCGTTGTTAAAGTTGTAAAGGATTGATTTGGACTAGCCTTCTTCCTCTCTAATTGGTGGTGGCTATGCTGAGTTGCTAGGTGACGGCATGGAGGCCATGAATCTAATTTTGTTTTGATTTTAGGGTTTGAGTCTAGAGGTGTTTATTATAGAGTTTAGGATTAATTTAGGCCATCCAATCAACCTAGAAGCAACCTGAACCATCCAAACAAGATAGGGTGAAACCTCAGCCCTAATGACTCAGCACAGTGTATTAAATGTTCATTTTTTCTATAATTTACATATTTCTTATTTATGACAAATTCCATATGCAAATTATTCCCATTTTAATTATGCCATAACTATATTTTTAATTATGCTCACAATTAATGGTATACTAAATATACCATTTCATGAACCAATCTATGCCATGTAATTTTCATGTTTATTCTTCATATTTATATGTAAATTATAAATCTATTATTGTTAATTACATATTCTCCCTTTTACCGTATACATTAATTACCCATATACAAATATCCATTTATACATGCATAAATCTTTCTTACCTTTAATTTGTCATAAAAGCCAATCAAAGAAGGCCACATAAAAAAACACAATCATTAACAACCAAAAATTCGCCACGTACGCCACATGATGCGTACACATCATATATATATATATGTGTGTGTATATATATATTATATATATATATTCTTTTTCTTTTTATCTATCTTCCCAATTACCCATTTTCACATTAAACCACTTTTTGAACTACGTTCACACTAAGCGATTTTTAAGTCATTCCCCTAAAACAAAAATATGGCGCTGGCGGAGATCGAACTATGTACCCCTTGTATGCAAGTCACGTGTTCCAACCAAATGAGCTACTAAGTCTTTTGCTTACAAGCCTTAGAACAATGCTAAACATTTATTCTTTTCTCATTCTTTTTTTTCATGTTTTGTTGCAATATTTAATTTAAAGATATCTTTTTCATACGGAATCCAATTTACGCAAACTCGGACTCTATCTCAACCAGAATTCCGAGACGAACACAATGGCACAACCGGTTTCCCTTAATTATCACATCTGAGATTAATTATTCTTTAATTTAGTTGATTCGATTATTCAAAAATTCAGGATGTTACGAGCAATCCAAGCACTTCCAAAAGAGAGCGAAAGAGATCCGAGATCAAGCTCTACTAGTACTAGTCCACCCTGAGAACCTGGGGGGGGGGTGGGAAGGAAGAAAAGAGGCGAAAACAAGGGGGGCAGACATAAAGTCTGACGAGTATAATAACTTTAACAATATAATTATTAAAGTAACTAGGATAAGGCATAAACTGGTAAGATAAGATATGACAATAAAACAAGTGGGCATGACAAAGCAAATAAGAGGAATATTCTGGCGTTAATCTCGTTCCTAATCACTATAGGATAATTACTATATTGCACCACCACTACTCACCCTAAAAGTTGATCCCGCCTACAGAACTTAATAATGATAATGGTAGTTTCATGTACCCCTAGCTGCCTTCATAGGTGTCGTCTGCCCCTATCTCCATTAGTCGTACCCACTACCCCCATTCGATCGGCTCCCTAACTCGTAGATACCCGTGCTGGTCCCACAGTGGGGTGTATCACTCCACAAAGAGGCAACCCGATACCACCAAAGATGCACGGCTTATATCTACACAATGCAACAACATCTTACCTACCAGCCCTGGCCCACACACGCACATGACCCCGTTGGACTTGCGTTGCCACCGCTAACCCATTTTGACATATTACAATCAAATCCAGTAAGCGTGTCCCGTCCTCGACTTGGGTCGAGCTCACAAAGATACTTAATGGGTTATTGGTTTGAAAAGGGCCCCCATGCTTGACACAATCCTTCCACCTATGCTTGGTCCCCACTAAGGTTTCGCCACTTAACCCCATTCTTATTCATGTCTTCTTTCATGTTTCAATCTTGGTTAAGTGCATCTAATTGTATTTCGCATAACACCCAAGGCATCCACTTAATTTCACATGCCACCCAAGGCACCCACTTAACCCCCCATGTCCCACCACATGTTTATCTGGTTAAGTGTTACTTAATTCATTAGAACCGTAACCTTGTAAAGACCTCCCACATTAGGCTGACATTTGCAGTTGCTGGATTTACCGGGCGGGTCCGGGCAGTGTTATACCGCAAACGAGCCTAACCTCGTGTCTTTACAATTGTTACACATTTTATTCGTGCCTTTGGCCTCTCATATTAGACTGGCATTTGTGGCTGCTGGATTTGCCAGGCCGGTCCGGGCAGTCTAACACCACAAAAGGGTCTAAACTCGTGTCTTAGGCGGTTAATCATTACACATCTTTATTTAACCACAAATTGGATTAATATCCCTATTCAAATTTATCAATAAATTCCAAATTTATTTATGTCCATAGTTGTCTCTTTATGTCCATAAATACCAATTATGCCAATTAATGTCTCAAATTAATTATATGCCTTTTAAGGCCATTTTATGCCAATTCACAATTTATGTATATTCAATATTATCCCATCATCCCCACGCTATTCGTACGTTTTCATATGACATATGTTAGACTCGTAAATAGTCTAACTTATAAAAAGAAAAACAACATCACAAAATACATAAAATAGATCTAAGGATCATGACATAAGATTACATAGCCAATAACTTGCATATGAATTTCATTCAAACTAGCATATGATACAAAAATAGCATAGGTAATGGGCATAACTTGCATAACTTATGTACTGCTATAGACCCAAACATAAAGGTGTGAACTTGCATATGGATCTAAATGTAAAGATGTAAACTTGCATATAGATCTAAACATAAAGATGTAAACTTGCATATAGATCTAAACATAAAGATGTAAACTTGCATATGGGTCTAAACATAAAGATGTAAACTTGCATATGGATCTAGACATAAAGGTTAATGTCACATAAACTGGCATATGCAAATACATATCTCACATATATTTAACAACCCAAACTTGCATAAGATTCACACATGAATATATGATCCAATCATCACAAACTTGCATAAGATATATGATTCAACTTGCATAAGATTCACATAAGAACTAACATATGATACAACTTGCATAAGACTAACATATGATTCAACATCACAAACATACATATAATTTACATCACATGATTCAAAATCATATTATCATAATCCCAATTATATCTTATCATAATTGAATTAATTAATTATTTTGTGAAAGCTGTCATACTCACAATTAAAAAGAATAGTCTTGTCTTTCTGGGATCTGTATTCTGAAACCGAATTGCTCGCCTTTGATGTAGACTAATCATTATTTAGATTTGATTTGGTTTTGATTCAAGCTTCTATCTTGCTTTAGGGTTGAAAGCGTATGGCGGCTAATCTAGGTTCTCCATTGACGGCATGGCGGCTCTTGTTATGAATTAATGTGATTAGGGTTAGGGGTTTAGGAGTGTTTTTATAGAAGTTTAATTTAATAAGAGCCGTCAGATTAACCTAAGGATAATGAGAACCATCAGGACCATTCAGATGCCATATCAGCCCTTAGGGCGAATCGGGCCACGGGATTACAGCCAAACACCCTGGATCGACCCCTAGTCGACCTAGCAGAGCTTGGGTTGACTCCAAAAATGGTGTGGTTCGGCTATTCCCCCTCCCGATTCGCTGTTTTGAACTTTTTTTTTAATATTATATATATATATATATATTTCTCTCATATGCATACAAACTTCAAGGCTTAATAACTTCTTTATAAGTTATCCATTTTATGCAAACCAAATGTCTATCTTGACCCAAAATTTTGAGACGAACATAATAGCGCAACCCATTTCACTTAATTCTTCTTCTAAAAATTAAGTATACTTTAATTTTTGAATTTTAATGCTATAAATTTACGGGGTGTTATACGAAGCATTAAATAGAAGGCTGTGCCAATAAAGTACACGTTTAAGAAATCTAACTCAGTACGAAAGCAGGACACTTCAACAAAGAATCATTACGCCAATAAGAATGCGATAGACTAACGACGTGAATGATTTATTTGTCCATGTATACTTGGACTAAATAATTGATAAGGTTCTTCGTTTGAGACCCTAGGAAACATAGTTTTTATTTAGTTGACTCTCCTTAATTAAGGTATTACATTATTTATTTGTACATTTACTTACAATTAAGACTCAAGTTTCAAACTTTCACAGGAAATAAAAAATAATTTTTGGTGGCTAATGATCATAAAAAAAAAACATGATTTGTCCAGTTTCCTTCGTGCCTTTATGTTTTAAATTAGGCAATATAAATTACTTTAACAGTCAAGTAGTTATGGAAATTTGACATAGTAAATACCATTCGAAAGAAGCAAATACATGTGCAAAAACAAAGATTCCATAAAAGCTCTAGACTATGAAATAAATAAACTTGATTAATGCATGTATCTTTTCACTGTAATAAACATGCTGATTTGCTGAATTGTCAGGTGGAAAACCGAAGTGGCAGGAGCCATAAAGTTGGCATTTATTATTACTCTTTGTTCAGCTACTACTAAGACTATATATACAAGTCTCATGCATGTTATTTGTAAGGCAGAAAAATATATATAAAAAGCAGAAGCCTCTTCCAGTTTATATTTCTTGACTGTTTTTCAGTTTCGTATTTTTGTTCTACCAATAGAGTGGTATCGGAGCTAAGTGAAGTGCAAAGATGAATACGTTTCCCTTTGTTGTTCCCAAACTTACAAAGGAGAATTATGGGCATTGGTGTCTTCGCGTGAAAGCTTCGCAGGGATCCCAGGAAACATGGGAGGTTATAGAAAATGGTTATGAAGAACATGAAATGTATAAGCTTTGAATCAAAATTAGAAAAATGCCTTGGCAAGGGCTCGCAAGTAAGATCAGCATGCTCTTTCTATTATACACATGGGCTTGGATGAAGCCATGTTTGAGAAAGTCGCTATTGTAACAAAAGTGAAGGAAGCATGGGATATTCTTGAGAATAATTCAGGGGAATTGAAAAAGTAAAGAAGGTTCGTCTTCAAACTATGCATAGTGAATTTGAATCACTACATATGAATGAAACTAAATCAGTCCCAGATTATTTTACTCGAGTTTTTTCTATTGTCAATCAAATGAAGCAATATAGAGAGAAGATTGATGAGGTTCATATCAATGAGAAAATACTTAGATTATTAAACTCAAAGTTACAGTTCGTTGGAATCTTTATTGATGAGTCAAACAATTTAGAAACTATGATTGGTGATGAGCTCATGGGATTATTGCAAGCATATGGAGAAAGACTACTAAAGAAAGAAATATCATATTCTTATGCACTTCAAACTAATGTCTCTTGGGGAAAAAATGAGAAACACGATTGTTTTCAAGGAAGAGGACAAAATCGTGGAAGAGGAAGAAACTATGGCAGAGACAGGTGTTTTGGTCGTGGTCGATCCGATGAAAGCCAGAACTTCAATAATGAAAGGATAATCAACAATACAAGAGGGCATGGGAATCACGGAGCCACATGAGGTGGAGGCAGAAAGCATGATAAATAAAAAATTCATTGTTATACTTGACATAAATATGGTCATTATTCCAATGAATGTAGAAGTTCCAGCAATAAACACGATGAGCGAGCCAATTATGTGAAAGAAAAGGAGGATGAAGAGTTGTTATTGCTAATAGCAGCTAAGGAAGACAAAAACAAAAAAGTGTGGTATCATGATACCGGTGCAGCAAATCACATGAGTGGAAACAAAGAATTGTTCTTCTCATTTACTGAAAAGATGATAGGATATATTACCTGCGGTGACGACCCCAAAGTCCCAATCAAAGGAAAAGGTGATGTATTATTCATTCCTAGACTGGAAATCATATTTTGATTTCTCAAGTTTATAATGTGCCAAATTTAAAGACAAATATACTAAGCCTAAGCCAACTTCTGGAGATGGGTTATGACATTCAGATTTGGGGTAAACATCTCACTTTGAGAGATAATTCAAACATGCTGATCGCGGAAGTTCCCATGGAGAAAAATAGAATGTTTTTGCTTAATATCGAAGTTGATCATCCAAAATTCTTAAAAACTTGTGTTGAAGACACATCTTGGCTTTGGCATTTGAGACTAGGCCATCTTAATTTCGGAAGTCTGAAGTTGTTATCACATGAAGATATGGTATATAGACTGCCAAAGATCAATCATCCAAACCAATTATGTGAAGGATGTCTTTACGACAAATAAGCTAGAAGAAGTTTTCACAAAAGGTGAGTTTTAAAGCAACCTGTTATATATAACACAGTTGTATACAAAATTATATGATTTTTTGTTTGATGATAACGACTAAATATATTTTATTATTAAATGTGTTTGTGACTGTACCGTTTCATATCCACATCACAGACAGGAAAATAATATTTAAATTTAAACAGAATACAACTATGCACAAATTCAAATATTTATCAATATTTTATTTAAATATAAATATTTTATTTCATACATTCAAACTGTACAACTCTTGTAACTCCACTATTTGTACATCTCACATTTCAATTTCATTTCATACATATACAGTTTCGTATACAGTTCTCTGCTCACTCATATACATTTTCATATGTACATTCTTTACACTATTACATACTCTGATATTCTTTTCACTGTTACTGTCTTCTGTCTTCACTGCTACAGTCAGTCTAGTTAACATCTTCTTACCTGTCACAAACAGAAACACACAGTACTCTGCAGTAGAAATAAATCTAAAATATATGCAAGTATAAATTTTATTTTAAAATTTTATTTGCCTCATAATTTTGGTGTGTTTCTCATCATTTTTCATGACTCGACCTGAGAGGGGCTGACATATATTTACTGCATACGCATGATGCATGTATACACATACATATTACGGTGCAGGGTTAGAAAATCTATTTTGATTGGCTGCATATACACATGTGTATATATACACGTGTGCACTGCCTCACCAACACACTGAGCAACTGAGGAGTAGCCACATGGACCAACTCGACTTAGTGCATTCATGAAAAACAACTCAATGTAAAAATCAATAGCAAGTTCAAGGGTCGAGCAACAAAGTCAACACAGCTCAAATACAAATGTGGTCAAGCCAACAACAAGGACATGGTCAAGCAAGATGTACATGTGCATAACAACACAGCAAGTTTCAAAGCTACACAAATACATGGTTTAAAATTTAAAAATGGTTCAGTAAGAGGTGGTGGCAAGTACAACATGTTCATTTCAGCAAGCATGTCTAGACAAGCTCAGGTAGAAGCCAACATGGATACATATACTCAAGAATATGGCAAGTGGACATGTTTAAATTCATGAAACAGGTTATGCCAAGTTACATTTCAGGTTTGCCAAGCAATATGGCTGCACATGCTCGAGCCTACAACTATGGAGCAACATGAACTTGCATGTATACGTAGTGAATGCATGTAAATGGAGCTATGACAAAGACATGAACACAACAGCAAACAGTGCATGGCACTAACTAAACAACAATTCACCAAGTTCAAGTTTCTCAAATGGTCGAGCCTACATAATTAGAGCTTGAGAGCATGTGCATATCCAAATGTGAAACAACATGCCAATTGGTGGAGTTTATGTATCACAGTGAAGATATTATCAACATGTACATGTATATCAGTGCAAGTCTCAAATGTTAAGACAGTGGCAAGCTAATGTGATTCAAGAAACTACAGATGCAACAACATGATGAAGTTTAAGCAGATTTCAATGTAAACAACAGCTTGATATCAATGGCAAGTAAATTGGAAATGTCATACAAGGCACAAGTCAAAAAGATGGACAAGCATTTCAGCCCAATGTACACAGTGTGTATCAATGGTGCATATCACTAAGTTCAGGGTAACAGTGAACATGATTACAATGGTTGCCGTATATACTTGCATGGATGGGGTGTACACAGCTTTTACAAATGTCTAGAGAGGCATATTCAATGTACAACATATATAAAGTCTTTTATGACAGCATGTATAATTTTCTGAGAAGCATCACAATACAAATACAAGCAAATGAACATGATGCATTCAAACATGAAATAAAATATATACAAAGCTCAGCAGATTCAACTCAACATTATTTGGCAAGTTTGTATATCAACCATTTTCAGCATGTAATCAACAAGTAAATTTTTAGGCAGAACATTGTTTTTGGCAGGTTTATATTTCAAAAAATAAATCATTTCTAGAAATCAGAGAAACCAATTTGGGAAAGGAATTTATATTGCCAAAGTCATGCAAACATATTTTGGTGGACTCAAGAGAACATATTCTAGTTTTCTTTTGGACATGAAAACAACAAGAAATCTTTTTGGAGCAATCACTATGAATTATTTTTAGCATGAGTTAAATCGGTTTCAGAGATTCAGAAAATCATTTTTTGCAAGAAAATATCATCATATTTATTCTTGGCAAATTATCAATCAAGTGGATTCATTCAAGGGTCGAAAAGATATCCAGATTCATCAATTCAATCTCGCAATTCAAAAGAAGAAACATGTTCAAATCAAGCCAAGTTGTATACGCGAAATCAGAGCATTTAGGGTTTCGAATTGACCCTATTCAAACACATATCATCACTGGCGTTTAAATAACGAAACCACAAATCAATACAAGAGCATATGGATTCAAATCATATTTCACTTACAAGTGTTTTGATCGAGAGATTTCCCAAATCATAGAGAAGCAAGCCGCATAGTTTTCGAAGCATCAAAGATCTTAATCCAGATCTTTTCATTTAACATCGATTCGATTTGGGAAATCAAAAGAGAAACCCTAATCCCCAAATTTGATGGTGCCAATTTTATTTTCCAGAAGAAAGAAGAATCTAGCACAATTTTTTTTCTTGCAAAACCAAAGTGATCGGGCAAGACAAAGAAGGGTGGACACAAATCAAAATGGGTCGACCAACATAAGTCAAAGGATTAGTTTATATTTAAATTAAAATGTGGGTTTCTTTGTTTTATTTCTATTTGTTTTGTATTTCAATTTCTTTTGTAGTCAAATGATCAGTTTCTAGGTCTGTAAAATCTAGGGAAACCAGCTAGGGTGTTAACTGGCAGTTTACTAGAGTCAGTAAAATCTAGGGGTTACTGGTTATGGGGTTTTAAGCAGGGGAAATCTAATCTAGGGGGTTAGATCAGTCTAGGGCTTTGAGCGTAGGATTAGAATAGGAGTGAGGGGTTCGCGTGTTTACATGGTCTTGTAAGCGGGATCTGTTCTATTACCTAGTAGAAACCTTTGGAATGCAGCAGTAGGCACGATTTTGCCGAAGCTGGGTACATCTTGTGTCATTTACCTTTCTACATTTATTTTTTGTTGCATTCTATGATCTGATATTTTTAATATCTCGCTTAATTTTCAGTAAACCCTATTCACCCCCTCTTGGGTTAATCTAGATCCAACAAGTGGTATCACAGCCTGGTATTCATTAACTCTAAAGAAATGGTGATTCCTAATTGTCAGTCCATAGAGAGTCAGTCCTGTTCATCTCTAACTATTTTCGATGGAACAGATTTTTTGAACTGGAAATCCCAAATGGAATTGTATTTAAAATCTGTTAATATTAAATGTTGGGATGTTGTTGTCAATGGGATTGATATGTCAGATAAGAGAAATATTGTTTTCAATACTCGTGCTATGAATATCATATTTAATTATCTTAGTACCAAACAGTTTATTCATACATCTCATTGTTTAATTGCATAGGAAATCTGGAAAACTCTTAATGCAAAGTTTGGGCAAAATGACAACAAGTGCTCAAAACCTGCAAAGACCAACTCAGATTCAGAAGTATGTCTAACAGGATTTACTAAAGAAGAATCAAATAATGATAGTGTTGGAGATTCAACAGATGATGAAATAAGAAATTTTTCATATGAAGATCTGGTTTATTTTTGTGTTGATTTGACCAAATCTGTTGATAAACTCCAACTGAAAAATAAATCCCTGAAATCTGAGAATTCTAAGTTGACCAGCAAAATTGTTGATTTGGAATCACAACTTGAATGTTTTAAAAATTCTTCAAATTTAGATTGAAAAAATTATTTGAAATTGGAAACCAATCTTGTTCATCTCAACAAAAATATTCAAATGTTTGAAAAGGAAATTCTGATCTTAAAAGAAAACAAGATTGAGTTATCAAGTTTGAACAATTTTCTATAAAAGGAATTTGAAAATTTTAAGACTGATATATATTCCAAATTTGAAATTGCTGAAAAGGAGAATTTGTTGAAATCTGATTTGATTTTGAAAGAACTTGAAAATGAGATTGAAAAATCCAAGAAATTTGAGTCTGAAAAACAAAAACGATTTGAATTTGAAATCTCTGAGTCCCAAGCTAAAATCAAATTACTTGAATCTGAAAATTTGGTTTTGAAACAACATGATATTGAAAGGAAGATCACTAATAATCAATGTTCTAATTTAATAAAAGAAAACAGTGATCTTAAATCCAAAATTCAACGATTAGAATCAACTTTGGATAATTTTCTAATGCGGAAAAATCATTGAATATGTTGTTGCAAAATCAAGTTTCTATTGGAAATAAATATGGTATTGGCTATGGGAAAAATAATATTTTTGAAAATGGCAATTCAAATGGTTTTAAAAATCCCTCAAGTTGCTTCAAGAAGGATAGTTTTGAAAAGTTGAAATCTGGATATTTCAAAAGTTTTTTTAATCACAAACGTGATAAGAAATTGTTTGATAATAGTCTATCTAATCCATTTAGGACCCCAAAAAGAAACAAAGTGAATTCATATAAATTCAAATAGATTTGGGTCCCTAAAGGAACTTTGGTAAATTCTAATGGATTATTATACGAACAGATTTGGGTACCAAAACGTAAGATAACAACTGAGAGTGGTTTTACAAATTTTGTTAGATCACTCAATCCTATGAACTATTAGGTACCATTGGAGGTTAAGGAACTACTATGCAAAAAGAAATTTGAAATCAAGTTGGTTTATACTTCGGTATCATTTACAGTTCCTCTAGCCAGGATTTGCTGAGTCGGAGATTCTGGTTTACATGGATTTCAGTTATAATCTCTAAACTCATTTTTGTAAATATTTTGTTTCCTTTGTTTATTCCTTCTTCTACCCCCTTTTTTTGCTTGATTTGTCACTGTCATATTTTTGTTTCTTCTTGGGCTTTCTCAACTTCCAATTAATTGCAGTACTCATTATTTTCTGAAAATTCGCTTCATTATAATAAAAAACTAATGTTTCAATCATTTTGAGATCTTGAACTCAATTTTGTAAATATTTGCAATTGTTTTGAAGTTTATTTTCTAGGTTCTGAATTCATAACAGTGCTTAAGTATTCATGTCATATCTTTAACAATGTTAATTTGAATTCTAAATTTTCGAAGATTTGAAAAATTAATGAAATTTCACTCACTTCTACTGTTCTGAGTTTCCTCTAATTCTTTTTAGAAAGGCTTGAAAATTTATACTCATTACAACACTTTGCTATTTATCAGTTGTGATAATTTCATTGATTTCATATTGGCTTGGATATTTTATTTGATCTTGAATCATTTCTTACATTTTGAAATTCATTGTTATTCATGATCACCTGGTTTGGTATTTTGTTTATTTGAGATCACTTGAAAATTTCTGATATTTTGAATCTCACACACCACTCAGATCTAAAATTATTAATCTTGTGTGATTGATTCATTGTATCCCAAGATTTACATTTATTCAAGTGATTTTGAGTAAACCACTATTTTTGGACTATGAATTATTACTCAAGCTTGATGTACATAATCTGAAATTACTCATGTGCTTGTTAGAAATAATTTGAAAAATTCTTTTGAAAAATGGTCTTTGAAACTCACTAATTTTCATGATTATTTGATTTGAATATTTGTTTGTTTAAAATCATTTGAAATTATTGATTTATTGAATCACACATATCTTGAATCTGAAATTTATAATTTGGTGTGATTGATTCACTGAATACTGAGATTTTCATATTTCCTCAAATGACTTAAAATAAACTATTTTTTAAATCTTGAGTCATGAACAACCTTTTGTGACTGTCTAAAAAATATGTGAAACATTCTCTTAACAAGTCTTGCTTTGAAACTTTTTGTGCTACCCTGATATTGACTTGAATTTTTTTTTGTAACTTCTTTCTTTGATAATTTTTTTGGTTTGCTGCTATGATAGAAGGAACAGCTTTTGAAAATGTTTTTTGAAACTACGTATTTTTGGTCAAAACTGTTATTGCTTTGATAAATGATTTTTGTGTGCTAAATATTGTCTGATTGGGCTTTGTGTTTAAATTTTTTGGTCCGAGATATCCATGGTAGGCCGTCAAGATGTGATTAAAATTCTCAATAAATGAGACTACAATTGGTATCAGTTCTTCATTCTTTTTCACCCATCTGTTTTGAATCTTCACCTCGTATAGATTCCATACACTATTTTTATCTTGTATAAATCATTATATATTCCTCTTGTAATTGATTTTCAATTCTAAATTTATTTATTGATTATTCATTCAGAAATTGAAATCAATATCCAAATTGAACTGTATCTATAATTCATCAAAATTATTATTAGATTTTGAAGTTGTGATGAATTTTGACTACAATATATTTCACAATAGGAGGAGATTTTATTTAGATTTTTCATAATGGTTGAAAAATTATTATAATATTTTGAATTGGCAATTATTTCACGACCATCTCCCTATCTTTCAATAATTTTCCATCCATCTTGATTTTATATTAATGTAGAGAGCTTAATATATATATATATATATATTTTTTTGAAAAAAAATCATTTTGAATAAACAGTGGAAATATTTGTCATGGAATTGTGGTTGTATTATTATTCATAATTTGTGATAATTGAAAATTTTCAATGATCTCGGTACAGTTGATCATATTTCATAATATGATTAATTTAGAAATTTACTTCACAAACCATTTATGTACCTATCACATTTCTTTCATCCATATTAGTTTTATATACTTAGGAGTTTTTCATTTTGAAATTGAAAATAATAAAAATATAATATTCATAAGTGTTTCTCTAACCTCATTTAAACATCCAAGCTCTGGTTATTCATGGTTATGAGATTACTTGTATTTAAGTTGCAACCGATCTCATTTAAAAATCCAAGATCTGGTTATGCGTGGTCAGTGTGCTCTTAAATTAATAGAAAAAGAAAAGAAAATAATTTGCTAAATAAATTTGTATATGAAATTCTCCTTCGTGTATAAAAACTAGCCTATTAATCCGTTTTTTAATTTGTGAAATGTGTTATTATATTACGATTTGTTGATCGATAGCTATTAGGATTTGATAATATTTAGTTACGTTACTGAAATTGAACCTATAATTATAGTCCAAATCCATCACTGTTTTTGTGCTCATTTTATAAAATTTCCTTTGAAAATAATTGAAATTCATATTTTTACAACTCTCTCCATTTTTAGTCATTTCATCGTAAATCCATCATTCTACAATGTGAAATTTGGCGCTAATTCTTAGAATATTATGATTTTTGTTTGATTGATTGAGATTTATGATGACCATTCTTCCTCTTATGCTGAAATTATATATTTTTAGTCATTTTTCATCTATATTTTAAATTCTATATCCTTTTGATGATAACAAAAGAGGGAGAATGCGTTGAAATTTTGATTTATGAGCGAATATTGATTTATGAGTTAATATTTTATAAATATTTTAATTTTTAAAATTCCAATTCATTTTCACATTCTTTTCACTCATGCACAGTTATAGGGGGAGTTTCTATTGTAGGGGGAGCTTTCATATAGGGGGAGTTCAATTCTTCACCGTAAAACACATTTATTGGATTCAAAATCTTAATATTTGTTTGTCATCATCGAAAGGGGGAGATTGTTGTATATAATGTAGTTGTATACACAATTATATGATTTTTTGTTTGATGATAACAACCAAATATATTTTATTATTAAATGTGTTTGTTACTGTACTGTTTCATATCCACATCACAGACAAGAATATAATATTTAAATTTAAGTAGAATACGACTACGCACAAATTCAAATATTCAACAGTATTTTATTTAAACTTAAATATTTTATTTCATACATTCAAATAGTACAACTCTTGTAACTCCACTATTTGTACATCTCATATTTCAATTTCATTTCATACATATACAGTTTCATATACAATGCTCCTCACTACAATTCCCTGCTCACTCATATACATTTTCATATATACATTCTTTATATTGTTACATACTCTGATATTCTTTTCACTGTTACTGTCTTCTGTCTTCACTACTACAGCCAATCCAGTCAACATCTTCTTACCTGTCACAAACAGAAACACACAGTACCCTGCAATAGAAATAAATCAGAAAAACATGCAAATATAAATTTTATTTTAAAATTTTATTTGATTCAGAATTTGGTGTGTTTCTTATCATTTTTCATGACTCGACTTGATATGAGCTGACATGTATATACTGCATACACACAATACATATATACACATACATACTACAGTGCAGGGACATAAAATCTATTCTGGTTGGTTGCATATACACACCAATATATATATATATATATATATATATATATATATATATATAAACACACGTGTGCACTGCCTCGCCAATACAGTGAGCAACTGCGGAGCAGCCATGTGGACCAACTCGACTCAGTGCATTCATGAAAAACAACTCAATGTAAAAGTCAATAGCAAGTTCTAGGGTCGAGCAGCAAAGTCAACACAGCTCAAATACAAGTGTGGACAAGACAACAACAAGGACATGGTCAAGCACAATGTACATGTGCATAACAACACAACAAGTTTCAAAGCTACATAAACACATGGTTTAGAATTTGCAAATGGTTCAGCAAGAGGTGGTAGCAAGTACAACATGTTCATTTCAGCAAGCATGTATGGACAAGCTCAGGTAGAAGCCAACATGGATACATATACTCAAGAACATTGCAAGTGGACATGTTTAAATTCATGAAACATGTTATGCCAAGTTACATTTCAGGTCTGCCAAGCAACATGGATGCACATGCTCGAGCCTACAACTATGGAGCAACATGAACTTGCAAGCATACATGGTGAATGCATGGAAATGGAGCTATGACAGAGACATGAACACAACAGCAAAACAGTGCATGGCATTAACTAAACAACAATTCATCAAGTTCAAGTTTCTCAATTGGTCGAGCCTACGTAAATGGAGCTTGAAAGCATGTGCAGATGCCAATGTGAAACACCATGCAAAGTGGTGGAGTATAAGTATCATAGTGAAGATATTATCAACATTACATGTATATCGGTGCAAGTTTCAAATGTCAAGACAGTGGTAAGCTAATGTGATTCAAGAAACTACAGATGCAACAACATGATGAAGTTTAAGCAGATTTCAATGTAAACAGCAGCTCGATATCAATGGCAAGTAAATTGGAAATGTCAAACAAAGCACAAGTCAAAATGATGGACAAGCATCTCAGCCCAGTGTATACAGTGCATATCAATGATGCATGTCACAAATCAAAGTTCAGGGTAACAGCGAACATGATTACAATGGTTGCCATATATACTTGAACGGATGGGGTATACACAACTTTTACAAATGTCTAGAGAGGCACATTCAATGTACAACGTATATGAAGTCTTTCATGATAACATGTATAATGTTTTGAGAAGTACCACAATACAAATACAAGTAGATGAACATGATGCATTCAAATCTGAAATAAAACATATACAACGCTCAGCAGATTCAACTCAACATTATTTGGCAAGTTTGTATATCAACCATTTTCAGCATGTAATCAACAAGGAAATTTTTTGGCTGAACATTGTTTTTGGCAGGTTTATATTTCAAAAATAAATCATTTCCAGTAATCAGAGAAACCAATATGGGAAAGGAATTTATATTGCCAAAGTCATGCAAACATATTCTGGTGGATTGAAGAAAACGAACTCTAGTTTTCTTGTAATGTCCCGTATTTTTACGATATTATAATTTATTTATTTAATTATATAAATAGTTATTAAGAGAATTAAATGGTCGTTGAATTAAATAACATTGAATACTTAATTAATAAAAATAATATATTTAATTTTTGAAATAGTGGAATTCACAATATTGTGTGAATTGGATCATTTATGATATTTAATTCAGTTTATAATTGAATTAGAATAACGAATATATTATTTGAACGACATTTGAATGTATAATTTATATTTTAATTATAGTCGAGCTCGAAATGGCGCGACAGATCGCTATTTGGCGATTCGAACTTTAAATGAATATACAAAATCCGTTTCAAATCGGATTTCTGTAAAATAAGAAACGTTCAGAGCTGGGGAAGTATATTTTCTAATGGAAGAGAAAAATCATGATTTCATTGTGTAGATTTTGATTTATGTCCAAATCAAATTTTAGAAAAGTCGCTAGGGAATTCCTTTATAATTTATAACGATTTATTCATATTTTAAAAAGGAATCAAATATAAATCGAATATCGATATAACTGGGAACTTTGGAATATCGAGTTATGAATCCCGATATGGAGTTGTATGATTTTCTAGTGTGAATATATACGATAATATTTATTTACAAATATTAAATTTAATAATTTTTAAATATATTTATAATGGGTTATTTAGAGCTTTAAAAATAGCCAGCTTTGCAAACGACCTCCGTTTTCAGTGAAACTAATTTTGTTGGATCCGTAATATTAAATTATTGTTAGACCCTAAGTTTCATGATTTTTGGTGTCAATGTGTGGTCGTATGAATTTTGAATGTGAAAAACAGTCAGTATTTCGATGGTTAAAAATACGCTGTGTGTGCAAACGGAGTCGGAATATGACAGAACCAGTTTCGTTCGGTCCGTAATGTTGAACTGTAGCTGCGTACCAATTTTCATGATTTTTGGATGCTATATGGGATCATAGGAATTTTTAAACAGCAAATACATATAACGATGGCTTAAAAACCAATATAATAATAAATATAAAAATATTATAATTTTCCTATAAATACCATAAACTATCATCTAACCCTAAACTACACATTTCAGTGGTCAACAAAAATCCACCGCTCCATTTTTTTCCATCATAGAAAAATCATGTCTTTGAAAATCAAAATAAAATCAAAACAAATTCCATAAATCCTAAAACCCACATTTTTGTTCTCGTATGGAGTTAGGCTTTCTTCTGATATGATATTTGTATGGTGCGGCATACATTGGATTGGCTCGTTTACAACAGAAAAGCTAGGGTTCTAGCTGATTTGAGAATCAAAGCAATGATCTTCGATTTGGAGTTGAATCGGGTCTAAGCAAGTCATTTAGCATTTGGTTGCTGGATTTTGGTGAAGTTAGTAAAAGAAATTGTCGTGACTGTCATGAGGAGGACGCGGAGAGGATGAAGTCGCGAATGCCATAGTTGATGCGAGTTTGAAAAATGGAGTATAGGAAGGTAGAGATTTTGATGGAGGATTCAATGGTGTGTTTAGATTTGGATATCGTGAAGCAAGGATGGGTGAAAACTTTGATTGAGATTTATACAATAAACGTGAGTGAGGAGGCCTGATCGCAACTTTCAAAGGGGGATCGGGTTACACCATTTTCGGTTCACGTGAGAGGGGATTCGAGGAGAAATCAAATGATGATTTCGGTAGGAGATTTCGTGGGGGATTAGGAATGATACGGATGGAGAAATGATCGAAAATGGTTGTTGGTGTTTCCTGGAATTGGGATTTTTTTGGTTGTGTAAGAAGATGAAAGCACAGTGGTGCTTAGGGTGGTGATGGGCCGGGTATAATGGGTAAGGCCCAATGAAATTAAAGCTTTGAGTTTTTATTTCATTAAAAACTAAATATTAACTTCTAAATATCATAACTATTGCGTACGATGTCAGAATCAAACGAAACAAGATCCGTTGGGATCATATGGACGACGGCTACACAATGGAACTGACGGGGAGTGGATTGGAGCTCGTTGCAATTTATAGCGAAATAAATTGTCGGAATCAAATCAAAGATGGTTTATTGTTATTTAACGATGATCGTCCAATGTGAGTAAAACTCACCAACTCTATCAGTTCATTTTTTATAACGTATAATTAGAACTGATAAATGATGATGGTTGTTGTGTGCTGAATGCTTGATTGAATTGTTGAATGATTAGTTAAAATTTTACATAATGATATATATATAAATCATTAACTAAATATTGATTCTGTTTATTAGAATATTTCATACCGAAGTGATATCAATGTGTATTATATTGTGTAACATCTATGGATGATGGAAAACAGGTTGGAGGGATCCAACTAGATTCCTCAATATTTATAATACTGTTCTTTTCATATATTGTAATATATGATGTGATATATAATCTGTTGTTGATTATGTGTGTTTCAAATTTGAATGATATCGATCATTGTTATCTGGTATTTTAAATACCGTAAGAAATACTAGGACGTAGAAAAGGGGATTTTCAAAGTGTATTTTGAAAATCAATTTTTATATAAAATCAATGGATTTTATATATAAAAGGAAAAAGATTTTATAAAAGAAATAATTATAAAATCAAAGGAAATTATAAGAAAAAGGAAATATTTATTTGTTAAATAAATAGAATTGAAAAGGAAATATTTGTAAAAGATTTACAAATAGAGTTGAAAAGGAATTATTTGTAAAACATTTACAAATAGAATTGAAAAGGAAATATTTGTAAAACATTTACAAATAGAATTGAAAAGGAATTGAAAAGGAATTATTTAATTGTTAAGTAAATAAAATTATAAAAGAAATATTTATTTGGGAAATAAATAGGATTACAAAAGGGAGTTAATGAGATATATAGGAGTTATTGAATAGAGTTATCGATTAGAGTTAATCTAATAGTGTTAATCAACTAGAGTTATCGATTTGAGTTATTGAATAGAGTTAATTGAATAGAGTTAATTGAAAAAGAGTTAATCGAATATTGTTTATTCGAAAAGAGTTATCGAATATTGGTTATTCGAAAAGAGTTATCGAATATTAGTTATTTGAATAAGAGTTAGTCGAATATTATTTTATTGAATAAGAGTTAATCGAATTTAGTTTATTCGAATAGAGTTAAAGGAGTTAATCGAATAGAGTTAAAGGAGTTAATCGAATAGAGTTTATTCGAACAGAGTTAAAGGAGTTAATCGAATATAGTTTATTCGAACAGAGTTAAAGGAGTTAATCAAATATAGTTTATTCGAATAGAGTTAAAGGAGTTAATAGAATATAGTTTATTCGAACAGAGTTAAAGGAGTTAATCAAATAGAGTTT
This sequence comes from Allium sativum, assembly GCA_030737875.1. NCBI lineage: Eukaryota > Viridiplantae > Streptophyta > Magnoliopsida > Asparagales > Amaryllidaceae > Allium > Allium sativum. The sequence continues at coordinate 137,695,711 of CM060915.1, forward strand.
ATTCGAATAGATTTAAAGGAGTTAATCGAGTATAGTTTATTCGAAAGGAGTTAATCGAATATAGTTTATTCAAAAGGAGTTATTGAATAGAGTTAATGAATTAAAGTTAATCAAGTTAAAGTTAATGGATTTCGGGTTAATTGATTTGAGTTAATCGAGTTATATTTTGGAGTTAGATATTTCAGAAGTAGGGATTATAACGCTATAGTTATAATCAATGTTTTCCAATAAAGAAGTGGATTCGTAAATAGAATCCGAGAGTTTCGTAAGGAAGTTTGTTAAAGATTTAAAGGGAGAACTTTGTCTATTTCGAGGTTAGAAATGTTGTCCAGTTAAGGTCTGAGAGGTCATTATACCCCAACTTGATTGACTTCGTTTTTAACTAAGGAATGGTTAAGGTTCGATAGTGAAGGAGTTAATTGAATTTAGTTAATAAGTGTTAATGGTTCGAGTTGGCATGGCGATGTTTTATTTAAACACTTGTTAAATCCAATGAATGAGTTTTGGAAACATTTTCCAAATATAATCAGAAATATTTCCTAATCCTAGAAAATGAAATGTTTGATGATAAAGAATACTGGAATGACAGTGATACGTTAAAAAGAGATGGAAATGTTTTCCAATGATTAATAACGTATATTTTCTAAATTTAGAAAATAAGGAATGTTGAATATATGGAAATAGGAAATAAATAAATTAATGAACTAAAGAGATAAATGTTAAATGATGATTGACCGATATAATTTCCATTTGGAAATAATATCATTGTTTGCACACATGTTTCTCTTTGATAGTTAACTCACCGAATATCGAAGTTTTTGACCATTTTTCCGTCGTCAATATGGAGAGACCGGGATCAGATATATTATCTGAAAACCACTCCGTATGGCATTAGCGTTACGAATCAAATATGATGAAGATTATTGAAGACGGAGTTATGCAAGGGTTGTCCTGTTTACAGAATAGTGCCTTCGGTTTGTCCAGTCCCAGGACAACCTGTATGGAAGAATATCTGACAGAGTATATGTAATGGATCACTTATGTTGATCTCTTCAAACATACGTATGTTTGGTGGTGGAGGAATTCGTTTCTCTTAGCTATATAACCATTGTATTTTTAGGGAAATCAATTTGTGATTTGGCGGGTATGACGATGTGACATTCAAAGTGAACAAATGTGTGATCTGTCAGAGATAAGCGTGGCCTCTAGCCTCACAACCGGGAAATGACAAAAATTGGGCAGGCAGCATGGCTAAGTGGTTGGCTGCCAATTAGGGTGTATTATCACCCATCTAGAGATATTCATTTCATTCTTTAATCTATTCGATGCTATCCCACTCGGGAAATGGTTGCTGATCCGAACCATTGGTGATATCCATTCGATACACTCAAGCGAAACGAGTGGTCGGTTATGTGTGGCCGGGTTGCAAGATGTTCTTGTTGAACCCAGTGTATTCCTCTCTAGAGGTACACTATCGGAAGGTGGCTCCATACCTTGTCATAGATGAAAATCCATTATCCAATAAGTGCTCGCGGTTTTGATTGTATACTATATATGTAGAACGTGAGATGAAAACGTTGCTGCTTGATGATTATTATATTGTGGTTGATAGACACTATTATAATATCAAAGAGTTTTGATATAAAGTTTATCGTTTCTTTCAAAAGGATTTTTGAAAGTTAAATCAATATTTTGGATTCTCATAAGGGAAAAACTCGTTCCGTTATACGGCGTGGTCTTATGAGATATTGTTTTATTGCTCAAACTGTTTTTAAATTGTTTTACTCACACCAGTCCCATGACTGACCTAGAGTTTATTTTGTTTTGTTTTCCTAAACTCTTGGAATCTTAATTTTGTACGGGCAGTCAAGTTGTCGGGATTTTACAGATATACTTGGAGAGCTTGAAGCAGGAGTCTTCAAGAATATATAGCTATTGTTTATTTCCGTTGTGTTGTAAGTGTTATACTTTGATAATGTTACTGTATACATATACTGATTTTATTTCAAAGTTATATATCTATTATATATTGTTCGTTCCGCTGTGAGATTTGTGTTTACTCTGATGTTGTATGTTCTTCTTCTTCTATTCTAAGTTTCTATCTTATCTATTCTCACCCTTTAATTTCTTTCATGGACTATCCGGTATTTCCGATGCTTGAATAGTTGACATGGTGTCGTATGCCGATAACCAAGGTCGCGAATTCCCTGGGTCATTACAGTGGTATCAGAACTGAAGGTTAAGTGATTTACCTTGGCTCTGTGGCATGACTCAGTAGAGATGGTGTTAGTAATACCCTAGATTGAGTTTGAGTGTATATATATGAGTGCGTATTTGTTATTTGATATAAAAATGGTTTTATATTATGGAGATTTATTGGTTGAGTTGTTTATGAATTTGGGTCGATCAGTTTGATCCACTGTATCGATAGGAGTTTCTAAACACTCGAATACGATGAACTGACACTGTATGGTTTGAAAAGAGGGTAAATGAAATAATTTTATCCAAATTATATTTTGATATAAAGGATTTATATTGGAATGATTATAATATATTGGATATATTGGTTGTTATTATAATCGAGTATGATTATAAATTAAAGGGTTATGTAAATAACCAATCAGAATTCATATAAGTGTAATATATGAAATCAGATGAATTAAATCTAGATTAAAATCAGAATTTGGAATAAAAATTCCGAAAACATGAAAAGTGTTTGTAAATGGAATTGAGTTAAGTATAAGAGAATTTTAAAATCCTGGGAAATTTTAGAAATGTTTTCTAAGCATTGGAAATAGTATTTTGAAATTGATTTCGAAATGGAAGTATTTAGATATGGTTTTGAAAGTGATATAGTATTGAACTGACTTCGATAACTGGAAATAGATTCCGATGATGATCATGACATCATCAGTGTTCATTTTCAAGTGGTAAGTGACGGATTCTACTAAACAAATTGTTTTTGAATTGTTTTGAGAAAAGCAAGTTGTTTTGAATTTTGAAAAGGAATATTTGATTTTGAAAAGCTAAGTTATTTAAAATTCCCAGGAACGGATTGTTTGAATTAATACAAATTAGGTAGAAATTGGTGAAACTAAATTGAAAATAAAGAATGGTACTTGAGATTGATAATGGAATTTGGCTTGGATAAACGAATGGTTTTGTTGGAGATAAAAACTAATTGGAGTTTGATTGGGATGACATTGGTATATGCTGAATGGGTAGCAGATGTAAATGATATAATGATATGTCCAACAAAATGGTACCAGTTTATACTATATCTGGGTTTGAGATTTTGATGAGCCGATTTGGCAAGCCACTTGGCTGTTTGATTTTCTTTTGGTTGGAGAAGGCCTAGAGAGGCGAGTTGGAATTTGAGCTATTGACCAATAAAAATAAGGTGTTGGAGAAATTTTTTGAAAAGTTAAGGTGTTAGAAAATTTCCAGGATTTTTGAAAATTTTCGTTAACAGAAATAAATTAATACATTTATTGGAATTAATTGGTTCAGTTGAAACTGAAGTCAAGAAGTGAAGAAATAATTTTAACCCAGTTGGTGGAGTTTGTTTCCTACCTCAGCAATTTCGAGGACCGAATTATTTTAAGGGGGAAAGAATGCAATGTCCCGTATTTTTACGGTATTATAATTATTTTATTTAATTATATAAATTGTGATTAAGAGAATTAAATGGTCGTTGAATTAAACAACATTGAATATTTAATTAATATAAATAATATATTTAATTTCTGAAATAGTGGAATACACAATATTGTGTGAATTGGATCATTTATGATATTTAATTCAGTTTAGAATTGAATTAGAATAACGAATATATTTTTTGAATGAAAGTTGAACGTATAATTTAAATAATAATTATAATCGAGCTCAAAATGGCGCGGTAGTTCGCTATTTGGCGATTCGAACTTTAAATGAATATACGGAATCCGTTTTAAATTGGATTTCTATGAAATAAGAAACATTCTGAGCTGGGGAAGTATATTTTTCTAATGGAAGAGAAAAATCAGGATTTCATTGTGTAGAATTTGATTTATGTCCAAATCAAATTTTAGAAAAGTCGCTATGGAATTCCTTTATAATTTATAATGATTTATTTAAATTTTAAAAAGGATTTAAATATAAATCGAATATCGATATAACTGAGAACTTTGGAATATCGAGTATGAATCCCGATATGGAGTTGTATGATTTTCTAGTGTGAATATATATGATAATAATTATTTTTAAATATTAAATTTAGTTGTTTTTAAATATATTTATATATTTAAAATGGGTTATTTAGAGCTTTAAAAATAGCCAGTTTTGCAAACGACCTCCGTTTTCAACGAAACTAATTTTGTTGGATCCGTAGTATTAAATTATTGTTAGATCCCAAGGTTCGTGATTTTTGGAGTCAGTATGTGGTCGCATGGATTTTTAATGTGAAAAACAATCAGTATTTCGATGGTTAAAAATACGCCGTGTGAGCAAACGGAGTCGGAATTCGACGAAACTAGTTTCTTTGGGTCCGTAACGTTGAACTGTAGCTGCAAGCCAATTTTCATGATTTTTGGATGCTGTATGGGATCATAGGAATTTTTAAATAGCAAATACATATAGCGATGCCTTAAAAACCAATATAATAATAAATATAAAAATATTATAATTTTCCTATAAATACCATAAACTATCCTCGAACCCTAAACTACTCATTTCAGCAGTTAAAAAAATACGCCCCTCCATTTTTTCCATCACAGAAAAATCATGTCTTTGAAAATCAAAATAAAATCAAAACAAATTCCATAAATCCTAAAACCCACATCTTTGTTCTCGTATGGAGTTAGGCTTTCATCTGATATGATATTTGTATGGTGCGGCATATATTGGGTCGGCTCGTTTACTATAGAAAACTAGGGTTCTAGCTGATTGGAGAATCAAAGCAATGATCTTTGATTTGGAGTTGAATCGGTCTAAGCAAGTCATTTAGCATTTGGTTGCTGGATTTTGGTGACATCAGTAAAAGAAACTGTCGCAACTGTCATGAGGAAGACGCGGAGAGGATGAAGTCGCGAATGCCATAGTTTATGCGAGTTGGACAAATTGAGTATAGAAAGGTAGAGATTTTGATGGAGGATTCAATGGTGTGTTTAGATTTGGATATCGTGAAGCAAGGATGGGTGAAAACTTTGATCAATATTTGTACAGTAAACGTGAGTGAGGAGGCCTAATCGCAACTTTCAAAGGGGGATCAGGTTACACCATTTTGGGTCCGTGTGAGAGAGGATTCGAAGAGAAATCAAATGATGATTTCGATAGGAAATTTCGTGGTAGATTCGGAAAGATACGGATGGAGAAATGATAGAAAATGGTTGTTGGTGTTTCCTGGAATTGGGATTCTTTCGGTTGCACGAGAAGATGAAAGATCAGTGGTGCTTAGGGTGGTGATGGGCCGGGTATAATGGGTAAGGCCCAACGAAATTAAAACTCTGAGTTTTTATTTAATTTAAAAATAAATATTAACTTCTGAATATCATAACTATTGCGTACGATCTCAGAATCAAACGAAACAAGATTCGTTGTGATTGTATGGACGGCGGCTACACAATGGAACCGACGGGGAGTGGATTGGAGCTCGTTACAATTTATAGCGAAATAAATTGTCGGAATCAAATCAAAAATGGTTTATTGTTATTTAACGATGATCGTCTAATGTGAGTAAAACTCACTAACTCTATCAGTTCATATTTTTATAACGTATAATTAGAACTGATAAATGATGATGGTTGTTGTGTGCTGAATGCTTGATTGAATTGTTGAATGATTAGTTAAAATTTTACATAATGATATATATATAAATCATTAACTAAATATTGATTCTGTTTATTAGAATATTTCATACCGAAGTGATATCAATGTGTATTATATTGTGTAACATCTATGGATGATGGAAAACAGGTTGGAGGGATCCAACTAGATTCCTCAATATTTATAATACTGTTCTTTTCATATATTGTAATATATGATGTGATATATAATCTGTTGTTGATTATGTGTGTTTCAAATTTGAATGATATCGATCATTGTTATCTGGTATTTTAAATACCGTAAGAAATACTAGGACGTAGAAAAGGGGATTTTCAAAGTGTATTTTGAAAATCAATTTTTATATAAAATCAATGGATTTTATATATAAAAGGAAAAAGATTTTATAAAAGAAATAATTATAAAATCAAAGGAAATTATAAGAAAAAGGAAATATTTATTTGTTAAATAAATAGAATTGAAAAGGAAATATTTGTAAAAGATTTACAAATAGAGTTGAAAAGGAATTATTTGTAAAACACTGACAAATAGAGTTGAAAAGGAAATATTTGTAAAACATTTACAAATAGAATTGAAAAGGAAATATTTGTAAAACATTTACAAATTGAATTGAAAAGGAATTGAAAAGGAAATATTTATTTGTTAAATAAATAAAATTATAAAAGAAATATTTATTTGGAAAATAAATAGGATTATAAAAGGGAATTAACGAGAGATATAGAAGTTATTGAATAGAATTATCGATTAGATTTAATGAATAGTGTTAATCAATTAGAGTTATCGATTTGTGTTATTGAATAGAGTTAATTGAATAGAGTTAATTGAAAAGGAGTTAATCGAATATAGTTTATTTGAAAAGAGTTATCGAATATTGGTTATTCGAAAAGACTTATCGAATATTAGTTATTCGAATAAGAGTTAGTCGAATATTTTTTATCGAATAAGAGTTAATCGAATATAGTTTACTCGAATAGAGTTAAAGGAGTTAATCGAATAGAGTTAAAGGCGTTAATCGAAAAGAGTTTATTCGAACAGAGTTAAAGGAGTTAATCGAATATAGTTTGTTCGAATCGAGTTAAAGGAGTTAATCAAATATAGTTTATTCGAATAGAGTTAAAGGAGTTATCAGAATATAGTTTTTTCGAATAGAGTTATAGCAGCTAATCGAATAGAGTTTATTCGAATATAGTTATAGGAGTTAATCGAATATAGTTTATTCGAATAGAGTTAAAGGAGTTATCGAATATAGTTTATTCGAAAGGAGTTAATCGAATATAGTTTATTCGAAAGGAGTTATTGAATAGAGTTAATGAACTAAAGTTAATCGAGTTGTATACACGCTGTATTTTTGGGGAAATCAATTTGTGATTTGGCGGGTATGACGATGTGACATTCAAAGCGAATAAATGTGTGATCTGTCAGAGATAAGCGTGGCCTCTAGCCTCACAACCGGGAAATGAAAAAAATCGAGCAGGCAGCACGGCTAAGTGGTTGGCTGCCAAATAGGGTGTATTATCACCTATCTAGAGATATTCATTTCATTCTTTAATTTATTCGATGTTGTTCCATTCGGGAAACGGTTGCTGATCCCAACCGTTGGTGATATACATTCGATACACTCAAGCGAAATGAGTGGTCTGTCAGGTGTGGTCGGGTTGCAAGATGTTCTTGTTGAACCCAGTGTATTCCTCTCTAGAGGTGCACTATCGGAAGGTGGCTCCATACCTTGTCATAGTTGGAAATCCATTATCCAATAAGTGCTCGCGGTTTTGATTCTATATTATATATGTAGAACGTGAGATGAAAGCGTTTCAGCTAGATGATTATTATATTGTGGTTGATAGACACTATTATAATATCAAAGAGTTTTGATATAAAGTTTATCGTTTCTTTCAAAAGGATTTTTGAAAGTTAAATCAATATTTTGGATTCTCATAAGGGAAAAACCCGTTTCGTTATACGACATGGTCTTATGAGATATCGTTTTATTGCTCAAACTGTTTTCAAATTGTTTTACTCATACCAGTCCCATGACCGACCCAGAGTTTATTTTGTTTTGTTTTCCCTAAACTCTTGGGTGCCCAATTTTGTACAGGCAATCGAGTAGTCAGGATTTTACAGATATACTTGGAGATCTTGGAGCAGGAGGCTTCAGGAATATAGAGCTATTGTTTATTTCCACTGTGTTGTAAGTGTTATACTCTGATAATGTTACTGTGTACATATACTGATTTTATTTCAATAGTTATGTATCTATTATATATTGTTCGTTCCGCTGTGAGATTCGTGTTTACTCTGATGTTGTATGTTCTTCCTCTTCTTCTATTCTAAGTTTCTATCTTATCTATTCTCACCCCCTAATTTCTTTCATGGACTATCCGGTATTTCCGATGCTTGAATAGTCGGCATGGTGTTGTATGCCGATATCCAAGGTCGCAAATCCCCCGGGTCGTTACATTCCTTTTGGACAAGAAAACAACAAGAAATCTTTTTGGAGCAATCACTGTGAATTACTTTTGGCAAGAGTAAAATCGGTTTCAAAGATTCAGAAAATCATTTTTTGCAAGAAAATATCATCATATTTATTCTTGGCAAATTATCAATCAAGTGGATTCATTCAAGGGTCGAAAAGATATCCAAATTCATCTATTCAATCTCACAATTCAAAAGAAGAAACATGTTCAAATCAGGCCAAGTTGTATACGTGAAATCAAAGCATTTAGGGTTTCGAATTAACCTTATTTAAACATATATCATCACCATCGTTTAAATATCAAAACCACAAATCAACACAACAACATATAGATTCAAATCAGATTTCACTTACAAGTGTTTCGATCGAGAGATTTCCCAAATCATAGAGAAGCAAGCCACGTAGTTGTCGAAGCATCAGAGATCTGAATCCAAAGCTTTTCATTTAACATCGATTCGATTTGGGAAATCAAAAGAAAAACCCTAATCTGCAAATTTGAAGCCGCCAATTTTATTTTCCAGAAGCAGGAAGAATCAACCATCATTTTTTTATTGCAAAACCAAAGTGATCGGGCAAGACAAAAAAGGGTGGAACACAAATAAAAATGGGCCGGCCAACATAAGTCAAAGGACTAGTTTATATTTAAATTAAAAGGGGGTTTCTTTGTTTTATTTCTATTTGTTTTGTTTTTCAATTTCTTCTGTAATCAAACGATCAGTTTCTAGGTTGGTAAAATCTAGGGAAACCAGTTAGGGTATTAACTGGCAGTTTAGTAGAGTCTGTAAAATCTAGGGGTTATTGGTTACGGGGTTGTAATCAGGGGAAATCTGATCTAGGGGGTTAGATTAGTCTAGGGCTTTAAGCTTAGGATTAGAATAAGGGCACGGGGTTCACGAATTTACATGGTCTTGTAAGCGGGATCTATTCTATTACCTAGTAGAAACCTTAGGAATACAGAAGTAGGTAGGATTTTGCCGAATCTGGGTATATCTTGTGTCATTTACCTTTCTGCATTTATTTTCTGTTACATTCTATGATATGGTATTTTTAATATCTCGCTTAATTTTCAATAAACCCTATTCACCCCCTCTAGGGTTAATCTAGATCCAACACAACCAAGCCACTGGAACGTGTTCATGCTGATGTGTGCGGACCAATCAGACCATCCTTATATGGTAAGGCTAATTATTTCTTGCTTTTTATTGATTATTTTTCCCGCAAAACTTAGGTTTATTTTCTTAAAGCAAAGGACGAAGTCTTTGGAGCTTTTAAAATTTTTAAAGCTCCAGTTGAGAAGGAGAGTGGCTGCTGTATTAGAACTTTAAGAACTAATCGAGGCAGAGAATTTGAATGAATTCAATTAGTTTTGCAAAGAAAACGGGAATCGTCGCTTTCTTACTATTCCATGAATTCCTCAGCAGAATGGGGCTGTGGAGCGAAAAAACAAAACCATTCTAAACATAATTTGCAACATGCTTAAAAACAAAAACATACCAAAAGAATTCTCGGCTGAGGCAATGGCATGCGTAGTACATCTGTCAAATCTCTCTGCATTAATAAGTGTTCATGGTGTCACGCCTCAAGAAGCATGGAGTGGTAAAAAAACCAACTTGTTCGCACTTGCGAGTGTTTGGGAGCATTGCTTACATTCATGTTCTAGATGAAAAAAGATCAAAGCTTGAAGATAAAAGTGAAAAGTTTGTTTTCATTGGCTATGACTATTGTTTAAAAGGTTACAAGTTCTATAATCCTATTTGGGAAAATTATTATCAGTAGAGATGCTGAATTTGATGAAAGAAGTTCTTGGGATTGGAATGTATCTCAAAATGAAGAATATACCATTTTTCCTCAGCATGAAGAAGAATCAGTTGAAAAAGAAGTTGCAAACAAACCACCTCTTTCACCTGAAAGTTCTCAGTCATCCAATGATGAATCTCCTGTAGGACCACGTCGCACAAAAAGAATTTCAGATCTTTACGAGGAAACAAATGTTGTTAATGATCCAAATTTCTATATCAATAACAATCCAAGCTATTTTTGTTTATTTGCAGAGACCAAGCCAGTATACTTTGAAAGTGCAACATTAAATAAAGAAGGGAAGCATGCAATGGACGAGGAAATTGAAGCAATCAAAGGAAATGATACATGGGAGCTTGCAACATTTCCCAAAGGACACAAAGCGATTGATGTAAAGTGGGTGCAATAAGTAAAGAGAAATCCAGAAGGAAAGGTTGAGAGATATAAAGTGAGGCTTGTCGCAAAAGGATATAGTCAAAAGCATGGCATCGACTATGACGAGGTATTTTCCCTTGTTTCTCGATTGGAAACTATTTGGTTAATTATTTCTTTGGCAGCTCAAAACAAGTGGAATATTTTTCAATAAGATGTCAAGCCCACTTTCTTAAATGGCTATTTGGAAGAAAAAATTATGTACAGCAGCCTCTAGGGTATGTTGAGTATGAAGATAAAGTCTTGAAGTTGAAGAAGGCGTTGTATGGCTTGAAACAGGCACATAGAGCATGGTATAGAAAAATTGATAAGTATTTTCAAGATTATGATTTCACCAAATGTCCACATGAACATGCTTTATATGTTAAAAAAGATAAAGATGGAGGTTTCATGCTTGTATGCTTATAAATGGATGATTTGATTTTCATGGGAAATAATTCATGCAGAATTTGAGATGACTGATCTTGGTCTCAGGAATGGAAGTAAAGCAAGGTGAAAAGCATATTATTGTTTCTCAGAGAGGTTATGCAGAGTAGATCCTCAAAAGCTTCAAAATGGAAAATTGCAAGCCTACAAGTACTCCAATTACTTATGGAACAAAACTGTCAAGATTTGATGAAGGTAGCAAAATTAATCCATCACTTTACAAAAGTCTTATTGGAAGTTTGAGATATCTAACATGCATAAGACCAGATATTTTCTTTGGTGTTGTTCTTGTTAGTAAGTATATGGAAGCACCTACTGTAACACACATGAAAATGGCGAAAAGAATCCTTCATTACACTTATTTTCCATCTAAAAGTTTTAAACTTCATGATCATAGTGATAGCGATTAGGGAGGAGATATTGACGACAGAAAGAGAACTACTGGATTCATATTTTTCACGGGAGACACTGCTTTTACTTGGTGTTCAAAGAAGCATCCAATTGTAACTCTTTCAACTTGTGAAGATGAGTATGTTTCCGCTGCATCATCTGTTTGTCACGCAACATGGCTAAGGAGGTTGTTGAAGACAATTCATTTTCCTCAGGAAGAAGCAACGACCATATATATTGATAACAAGTCTACTATTGCATTGGCTAAAAATCCTGTGTTTCATGAGCGCAGTAAACATATAGATTCCAAGTATCAGTATATAAGAGAGTCCATTGAAAGAAAAGAAGTTGAACTGTTCTATGCAAACTCAACAAATCAGATTGCTGGCATTTTTACCAAGGCTTTGAAGTTTGAGGATTTTGTAAGATTGTGTGCCTGGATTGGAGTGAAGAAAGAAGATCAAGTTTAAGTTGGGGCGTCGAAATAAATAAACTTGATTAATGCAGGTTTCTTTTCACCGTAATAGACATGCTGATTTGCTGAATTGTCAGGTGGAAAACCAAAGTGGCAGGAGCCATAAAGTTGGCATTTATTATTACTGCTTGTTCAGCTACTACTAAGACTATATATACAAGTCTCATGCATGTTATTTGTAAGGAAGAAATATATATATATATATATATATATATATATGTTACTATATATACAAGTCTCATGCGTGTTATTTGTAAGGAAGAAATATATATATATATATATATATATATATATATATACATATATATATGTTAAAATTGGACGATTTAAATCTATGCCAATTATGGAGAAGATTTTAATTGATTCTTGTAATCAATTAATTACGGGCAATAAATTGGAAAGATATGGGGGAGATATTTAGTTTGATCAATCAATCAAATCTTTGTGTATGAGGCAACAAATTTGGATGGAATGAGAAGGTATATTATTTGATTCAAATCAATCAAATATATTTATATGGGGAAATAATCGCAAATATGCAAGATTTGCAATCAAGGAAAGCTGGAAACTTCTTATGCTTATCTTCAGGAAAGGCTTCATCTTTATTCTTATAAATAAAGAGGCTTGCTCGTCTTTTTCAACAACAAGCCTATAGTGCTCTCTTCTTCATATAATCAGTAAGATCCCTATTTCTGTATAAATTATAGGGTGACAAATATATTGAGTGTTTGTATTCTTCTCTTATTGTACTCCCTCTTGTGAAGTAAGAATAGAAGAAGTTGTTGGTTCTTCGTAGACGTAGGATATTCATATCCAATCCACGTTAAATCTTCTATGTCTCTTATTTCTGCTATTGTTTCTGTGAGGCTACATAATCGATTACTGTCCTTTGTGTTGATATTTATTGGTATCTAAATAGACAATACTAGATCGTGATCAAATATGCTTCCACATAAATTAACAAAATTTTCACAGTAGTTTGGTATCAGAGCTAGTGTTATTGTTCCTATTTAGATATCAATGGCTACTTCTAGTAAGTCTGTTGGTAGATCTGCTATCAATTATGAAGTAACTCGTTTTGATGGAAAGGGAGATTTTGGTACTTTGAAGATGAAGATAGAGGTTGTATTGAAGAAGGAGAAACTTATAAAGTTGTTTCTACACATGAGAAATTGGAAGATATGGATGCAGCTGATTTAGAAGAGATGGAAGATGAATCTCTCACAAAAATTCAGTTGAGTCTTTCAGATAAATTTCTTAGAGAGTTTTCTCAAAAGAAGACGATGAAGGAACTATGGGATTCATTATCAGATGCATATCAAGATAAGTCTCTCACAAATCAGATTATTCTACAACAACAACTTTAATCATTCAAGATGAAGCCTGTAGCCGATCGTATGGAGCATGTAGATGCCTTGACCACTTTATTTATGAGCCTGAAGGCAATAGATGTTTATATTACTGATGAGGCTAAAGCTCTGTGTTACTACCAAAAATCAACAGCGGAGTGAGCTGGCAGTGAAGGGGTATCGGATGATCGAAGGCCTGCAGGAGGCCCAATAGAAAGTGAGGGCTAGATGCCAAGAAGGACAAGAAGAAATAATCCAAAAAGTTGCATTATCCGAAGTTCTCTTTCCTCTCTCCCCCTAAGGGAAAAGATCGTAAAGAACAGTGGGATATAACCAATAGGGTCTATCCGCCAGGGTTAATCCGATAAGACCCTTCCGACAGTATCAGCTCAACAAAAGACTCCATGCGAGGAACCACCCATCTCCTAAAGCCTAATAAGTTAAAAGCAATAAACTCGATAAACAAAGGCCAAAGGAATCTTCAATAATGACCAGCCCGAATGCCGACGCACCCGAAGACGAAAGCATCAAAGGCACTAAACCAGAAGAATGTGAAGGCCATCTAGAACCAACTTCCGGAGCACCTACTGCATGGAGACCGAAAGGCTAACCGAGACCCAAGCAGATATACAGGCTACTCATACTAATTCACTTAGTACTGAAACTCATGGCGGCTTCGAACCGGCAGTTATCAACATATAACATGAGAGTAAGCCTCTCTAAGTATTCATGATAAGACCGGAGGCATACATCTGAGAGATCGTATCCGTAAGCCTATATTTAGGACCATTGCTGGAGGTTCAAATTTCATCCAAGGACTATGGCTGACACTCCAAGAATGGCCGAAAGGCAAGCGACCAAAACTCAGAAAAAATCGACCGACAAAGATCCCTACAGGTCCGATAGCCCTCCAACAAAAGTAGCTCTGAACCACTATAAATATTACCCCAGAGGTTACATTAGGGGGATCTTCTCTCCCTTAGTATTTGTACACTCAAAAATAACTTAGTGTAGAAAATCAATGGAAAATTCCTCCCTGTAATATTCATGTATTCCCAACAAAAGTTCGAATAAAGGGGACCTTCTTATATGAAAGTTGCTCTGTAAGTATGTATTATTTTTTATCCAATCTTAATCATTAAAGTTTATTATTCATTCATCAAAGAGGCACGGGTTTACGTCCCTCACTATTCTCGAATGTCGGAATGAATCTCTCTCGTTGTGCTTAGATCCGACCTGATAGTCCTCAGCGATCCCGCAGCTCCTAAGTATTAGTTTCTAGAGTTCACACCAGAATCCTTTGGAAAAGTGAGCCAATCCACCTAATTCCCCCTTAGGTCTGTCCCTGTTGACCCATCTCCGGTGTTGACAAAAAATATCGTTAACATTTTGGTGCTAGAACAACCACACATTTACCTATGCTCTTCCATCCCGGATTGGGCTAGCTTTGAAGAAGCGAAGTTATGAGCAAGAAACCCAGACGAAGGCTTTAAGGATCTCGAGCGGATAAGGCGAGAACCACCAACCGTAGGGTAATGGAGGAGCAAGAGTTAAGAGCATAGGCTTTGCGAGTAATAATGCGGAAGAGGAAAATGGAACTACATGCTTACGAGATGGGGAATAACAACTCTTCCTGCATAGGACAAACCATGGCATTCCCACCCATTAGATCTAGATCAGAGGACATTAGCATTTTCCCCCATTTAAAGGATGCCCTCTACATGCAAGTTAAGGGAATGACGCTCGAATGTGAAATAATGGACGATTTCAACCACTTCGCCGACAAATGAACTAAAGAGATAACAACTCGATCCTGGTATGTTCTGAAAAGAGAGGACGAAAGTATAGGAACTACAACTGGGATGATTCGTAGGAGGATTAGACCCCATCAGCGAAAAGGGAAGTGTATGCCAAAGATACCCCAGGAATGCTACCTCACTACTTCAAGGGAGAATGTTTACTTCCTAACCAAACACGAACTCGACTACTGGACCTCCACGAAGAGGAGGCCTAAATACGAAAGAAAGACAGGAGGACCTTACTGCCATTACCACTTGATGAATGGACACGAGACTAGTTACTGCAGAACTCTCGAGGAAGCCATCGTCAAATTCATCAATCAAGGCCGATTACGAGAGTTTATCAAAAAATCGGCATGAATTTGAGAAAATCCTTAGGAAAAAGGATTAATAAACATGTGCCAATGTACGGAAAACCCATCCCTCGGAATTTTAAACGCAAAACCCAAAAGGGGTCCAATCACTGATGGATTAAATCCCTTATCATCGCCAAATTGGCTAGGGCGAGGCAACCTCTGGAAAGGGATGGCGTGTTAGTCTTTCTCTATGTCTAAACCAGAGGGGGTAGGGTTAAGGAATCAAAAGCGTAGGCCGTCTTTTCACACCAGAAATGGTCGTGGTGATGCATCTAAAATTACCATGCCCTGCCTCTTCTCTTAGAAGAGTACGCCCTGCCTCTTCTAGAACTAAGCATGTCCTACCTCTTCTCGTAGAAGAGCATGTCCTACCTTTACTTATGTTCCACGTTACCCGCAGAAGGGAACACAAACCCCTATCATCACCTACGTTGGTCAGGATAGGGCACCCCTTGGAGGGGGTGGCGTATAAGCCTCTATTAGTGCCTACGATGTCCCGTATAGAGCATCTAAAGAGTAAACCTTAGTTATGTGCCTACGATGGCCCCGTCTAAGTTTCTAAGCCTTATCATCGCCTACGATGGCCAGGATAAGGCACCACCACCTGGAGGGAGGTTGAGTAAATCCTTGGACCCTGCTTGTGGATAAGCTAGCCAAGTGCTCTAGATGCAAAGGCCTAGAGAGTGGCCAACAAAGCATGTACATCCTCCACTTTGACATTAAAAGCCCAAGGGGAGGCTCAAAAAGCACGTACAACCTCTGCTTTTCAAATCAATACTGGAGGGGAGTTCCGGTCTTCAATACTAATACCAAATCTGGGTCGATTCGGTGCCTTACCAATGCCGGAGGGGAGTTCTGGTCTTCAATACTAATACCCAAATCTGGGTCGATTCGGTGCCTTTCCAATACCAGTGGGGAGTTCTGGTCTTTAATACCAATACCTGAATTTGGGTCGATTCAGCGTTTTACCAATACCGGAGGGGAGTTCCGGTCTTCAATACTAATACCTGAATCTGGGTCGATTCGGCGCCTTACCAATACTGGAGGGGATTTTTGGTCTTCAATACTAATACCCGAATCTGGGTCGACTCGACGCCTTACCAATACCGGAGGGGAGTTCCAGTCTTCAATACTATACCCGAATCTGTCTCGATTCAGCGTCTTACCAATACCGGGAGAGGGGGGAGGGAGTCTAATCTTTTATGCTAAAACCCAAATATGGTTCAATTTGGCGCTTTACCAATTCCATAGGGGGTTCCAGTCTTCTATGCTAAGATTCGAATCTAGGACAATTCGATGGCTCACAAATACTGAAGGAAATTCTGGTCTTCTATGCATATTCAGATTAGGGTCAACCCAATCCTTTGCAAATGTTAGGAGAAGCAATTCAACTTCGACTCAACATCGAACCACAGCGCAAATCGCACACCGGTAGCCTTTATCATTTCTCCTTTGTAGTAAGGAAAGTATCTCTAATTTACACAGATGCACCAAATATTCGCATTAACAAACAAAATACAAGGGAGTATTTTGGATCTTTTATGACCGAACGCACTATGATACTGGTAACCCCAAAAAGTGTACGGGACACTGTTTTCAAGACCACAAGATGGACCCCAACAAAGCATTCTGTGCCTAGTCACGATATAACGATGACTAAAAGGAAAGCGTCTAGATTTAAATACACAATTGCATGCCAAATCATACCATTATAGGTCTTACTCTTGTCCGTGTGTGCTACTTATATAAAATGCTACACTCCGTTGTTAAAATACAAGGTACTTTACGCATTACATAGATGTTTAAAAAAAAGAGGGAGAAAGGGGAAGGAAGGACATCCCAACACAATGAATCCCGTATGAGCAATAGACCGACTTCCGGTAGGATGCGCTATATTCATGGAACCCGGAGGAAGTGACATAACAATGAATCGCGGCACCCAAAAGCTCATCAACCTTTTGCACCTTTCCTATCACCATGCCAGGGTCATCCGAGGGTTACCACTTTAAAGCTTGATTGAAAGCCTTGCCCATCACACAAAGATTTTTGTTTTCCTTCCTCAAGTCGAAAGCATCTCCACATAAGAACTATTTCTCCTTTTGTAATTGCTTAAGTTTGGAGATATAAAAGTCAGCACGACGAGAGTTGCCCTCAATCTCATTCCTAACATAAAGACTTTTCATGCTTGCCTTAACCGGTCTATGCCACCCGGCGACAGAGGAATGAGCTATCCCAAGGGGAGGATCCCCAATCTCAAATTCCGAAGAGACACATTCCGTTGAGACCCGCGACTCATTAGAGACAGAGACCCCAAAAGCATATCCAAATGCAGTCTCCCATTCTTTGCATTTCGCTAGTACATCTTTGCATCTCGCATCTAAGTCCCTAACTTGGCGCTACAGCTCATCCCTTTCTTCATAAAAATCGACAGTAGGATTTGTTTTTATGCTTCTCTTTTCCTCAAGGATGTCTTTATCTTTTTCCTTATTTGAGTCTCCAACACACATATTTGTTCTGCCAAGCGTTGCGCCAATCGTTTCCCGGATAGGGCACATCTGCCACCTATGGTGGTAGGAGAAGTTCCCGAAAAATCTCCCAAACACAAAGGAAACATTTCATCTCTATCCACAAAAGAGGAAGTATCTTTAGGTAAATCGTCCTGTTTAAATAAGCTGATAAGCTACCTTTTGCAAGAGTATCCCAAACCCAGGAAAAGCATGCAAAAAAAGGAGGTAAAAACAAATACAACTCACATTCACACGCGTTATTATCAAGAAATATATAGATATAACAGATCATCTTTCCCCAGTATTCTTTTCCTTCATGTTACATACTAACTTTGCACGATGAGTCCTAAGTTTCTCCAATATTATCTCCTTGTCGTTACCCAAGAAGTTGAAAGATAACTGAGGATACTTTATGTAAATATGTTTGAGTTCTTTCAAGAATCGTTCTATGTCGGATCTAAAGGGGGGCTTTGTGAGAAATTCCCTCTTCAGCTTAGAAAGAGAATGAAGATCATCCTTAAAAATAAAAATAAAAGAGGAGGGGTGAGCAGCAAGGACATCATTCCTATCACCTTGGAAACAAGTCATCAAAGGTCAACTGGTACAAGTAAAGAAAAAATTCAGAGGATGGAATTTATACCTGGAGAATAGGAGAACCTGCGTGCACCGCCTGCTCTCTCCCACCAAGCTCCTGAAGATTTACCCACTCTGCAAATCCATCATCTCCATACGGGCTGTCGACATTACAACCTTCTTTATGCAAAATCAGATTTTCATCACCCCCAGATGATTGGTAGTCGAACATCCTTTCAACAAACAATAGATCCTCGACCTTTGCTTTCTCTCCTTCAGAATCTCCAGTACCCTGATCTAAGTCAATAACACCTCTCAAGACTTTGTTCCAAAGGGACGAAGGAAGGGAAGGAATGTCCATGTCAGGAAACTTATCACAGTTATTGTAACACTCCGTATTTTCTGTGTTCATAAGAGTAACAAATCAGGGAATAATTAAATTGTAACAGAATAATTAAGGGAAACGGGCTACGCCTTTGCGTTCGTCTCGAAATTTTGCTTGGAATAGAGTCCAAGTTTGCGTAAATCGGACTCCGTATGAAGAAGATATGGCCTTCAGGAGTTTTAGCCCGAAATTCAAAACAGACAAGACCCAGGTCGACACTAGGGTCGACCTGGGGGTCAACAGGTCGACACTAAGGTCGACCTAGGGGTTGACCTGGGTATACAGGTCGACACTAGGGTCGACACTAGGGTCGACCTCCCTCCCTGTTTTCCAGATCTGGGGACAGATCCATTTTTCAGCACCTGGACGCTTTTCTGACCAGATTCGTGACCCCTAGGCTATTTAAATCCCCCCAAACCTAGCTTTCTCTCCATACAATTTCATTCTGCCTATACTCTGCCTCAATTCTAATTAAAAATAAAAAATGGCATCGCTATTCTGTTGGAATCAAAACTAGGATTAATGCATCTTCTTCCAAACTGAATAGAATTTAAAGAGAATCAAGTTAAAGCTTCAAGTTGGACCGTAGGCATTCTGTTTCAAGCAACGTCACGCGAATCATAGCAAATTGCCACGACGCTATCTTATTATCCTCTTATAAACTGATCACTGTAAGTTCGGTTATTCCTTAGATTTGAACGTGTAATTGGAATTGTGAATGTAAAGAATCAAAATATAGAAATATACCAATTTGCAAGTTAATTATCTTTGATTTGTACTTATGTCAAATCTAACGATATCTATGCCTTTGGAACTGATTCTCGATTGTGGCCTAGAACTTATTGTGGCTAATTGCCAATGACTATGATTATGGGACTTTTGCCTAAGACTATGACTATAAAACTGTTGCCCATGAAACTATCGCCTATGACTATGATTCATGACAAAGAGACTATTACATATGACTAAAACCATAAGACTGTTGCCTATGACTATGACTATGATTCATAATTTTGAGACTATTTCATATGATTTGGGACTATGAGACTACGGCCTATGACATTGATTAAGAAACTATTGTGATTAGTCGCCCATGACAATTGTGGTTAATTGCCTATAACTATTGTAGTTAGTGGCTCATGCCTATTCCCATTAACCTATTAGGTTGTACTTCGAACTGGCATTATGTTGGACCAAATCACCTATGCCTATTCCCTTAATTATGTTGGATCTCATTTTTTTCTAAGTGTAACTTGTCTAGTTTATTCTTATTCACTCTTATGTACATCGAACCCATTGGAACCATTATTTTTGTATTTGGTTCATTCATGCATGGCTATTCTTTTATGTCAATTCTCGTGCTTATCCCCTATTCCTTGCTTTGATACTATTAGTATCATTTCATGAGTACATAGAAAACTTGTGAAATCATGTTATACGTACGATTATGATGCGGGGATTGGGCGTAGCTTAATTAAGTTAGTTTGGCATAATAAATATGTTGGCATAGTCTAAATTGGCTATAATAGTGAATAATTTACATGCATATTAGACTTGGGAATAAGTTGATAAATTTAATTGGCCGCAAAGGGTGTAATTGGCATGTAAACCAAGTTTTGGACATAAACGGTAAACTAGAATATTAAATCTAGTTTTGACATAAACCGTAAATTGGAATATTAATCTAGATAGGGTATGAATTGAAAAGGGGAATATTAAATCAAAAATTGGTATAAATTGCAAGTTGGGCTGATTGATAGGTAAATCAAGTTTTGGGCATAGAATATAAATATGCTAATTTGCATGACAAATAAATATGATCTAGGCTTAATTAATTTACGGAAAATTTACATAAATAGTAAATATGTAAATTTAGTAAAAGACGAATATGCCTAACCCAAGGTTAGACTGAGTTGTGGTGTAAAACTGCTCGGAACCGACCGAAACATCCAGTGACCACAACAATACCTGTCTAATGTGGGTGGTTAGTGCATCAAGCCCAGAAAGACCTGAGGTTAGACTGAGTTGTGGTGTAAATATGCCCGAAACCGACCGGCACATCCAGTAACCACAACAATATTTGTCTAATGTGAGTGGTTGGTGCTTTAATTAATTAATTAAGGCTCATGACTAAATTAAGCTAGAAATGATGAGGTTAAGTAATTAGGGAAACACTTAACCGTAATAACATGTTAACTAGGAAAGTGGGTGAGGTTAAGTAAATTTAGAACACTTAACCGTTGTAACATGTTAATTAAGCAGATGATAGGGTTAAGTTAACTAAGGTAACACTTAACCAAAAAATATAATGACATGTGGTGGGGTTAAGTAAAACAAGAGGAAAAAACTTAACCAATTATACAACATGATGTATGGGAAGGGTTAAGTTAACATGAGAACAACACTTGACCAATATAACAGGATTTGAGGTAGGGTCCAGTCAACACCAGAAGGAAACACTTAACCAACATGACGTGACGGGTGGATGGGTTAAGTTAACTTGAACTGATTAATGACACTTGACCAATGTAACTCGATGAACGAATGGGGTTAAGTTAAATGGGAAATACTTAACTAATATAACCTGATGATTGAACATGGTTAAGTTAATAAATCACACTTAACCAATCCAGCATGATAAGCAAGAAAGGTTAAGTTAATAAGAACCACTTAACCAACATGATTTGATGAGTAGGAGGTTAAGCACACGTCGGGTAGGTGGGTAATATTAGTTAATATAGGCCCACAAAACTTAACCATTAAATAAACATGCTTGAATCCGTGGGAAGGTTAAGTACATCTCGTGTAGGTGGGAAATATTAGTACATATAGGCCCGCAAACTTAACCGTTAAGAAAACATGATAGAATCGGTGGGAGGGTTAAGTACATCTCGTATGGGTGGCTAATATTTGTATATATTGGTCCACAAACTTAACTAGCAGGAAAGCCTA
Source organism: Allium sativum (assembly GCA_030737875.1). NCBI lineage: Eukaryota > Viridiplantae > Streptophyta > Magnoliopsida > Asparagales > Amaryllidaceae > Allium > Allium sativum. The sequence goes on from CM060915.1 coordinate 137,717,445, forward strand.
GTAACGGGGACCCATTTCAGCAGTAACCCACATAAATGTATCATGGTACCCTGATACTAGGCAGGGTGGGGCACGATTACTGGGCTGATTATAAGCGGTCAAAGATAACGGTAGGGGGTACGTCTGTGTAGGTTCCCACAGTTTACGTGCATGCACGTATTCCGAAGTTGGAAAAAGCAGGCACTGGGTACCAATAGTTATACACTGTGCGTCTTGAATCGTGTCGGGTCGCTATCATAAGGCTTGATACACCTTATGGTGGGGCCAGCACAGAGTATCTACACGCAAGAGAGGGCCGACTAACACAGACACATGGAAAATTAATACAGGTAGGTAGCATAATCCCTAGTTGGACCTAGGTCGCGTAAACCCTGAATCCGAGAAGCGTTCAATAGGTAGCATAAACCCCAGTGGCCCTGGATAGTGTAAACCCTGGTTGAATCTAAGAAGCGCTCGATAGTAAACCCTAGATTAGATCTAGGTAATAAATGGAATCCCTATAATAGATGTACACCTTAAGGCAACCGCAAATACGGGGATTGGGATCACGTTATCATATGATCATAGATTACTAGTTTGGACACTAGTAGGTAGTGCAGAGATATAGAAATCAGTATAACAGGGTAGTAGAGAAGCAGAGAAGGAGTAGAAGCGCATTCAGTTTATCAGTGCATTCAGTTTATCGGTACATTCAGTTTATCTTGCCATATCCCATGCTTACCCCCATGTTATCTTGTTACTATGGTTTAGTCTTATATTTAGTTTATTCATGTCATGACCCTTTTCCTTGTTTAAATACTAAGAATCACTGAACTTACCAGACTTTATGTCTGACCTAGTTTGCTTTCGCCTCTTTTCTTCCGTTCCCCCCGGTAGTCAGGGAGGGAAAAGCTCAGCTCATTTTGGGGTTGTTACTCTTTCCGAGCTTGAAGATTCTTTGGCACATTGCTTTGAACTCCATTTTCTACTGCTATGGCTGGCTCATGCTTTATTTGTGGAAATCATTTTATGCTTCTTTATTTTTGTAAGCAAGACAGGATACTTTGGTATTGTGAAACAATCTTTCTACAAGCTGTTTATCAATGAAATGAAGTTTTATTTATTTGCCGCTGCTTTAATTTTCTGTCTTGTAATTTATCTGCATCTTTTACCTATAATGCTCCACCGAAATGAAGGCATTCCCTTTATGAGTGACCTTAATGGAGGTGGGGTGTTACACTTGGTATCAGAGCCGAAGGTTACCAGATCAGATAAAAGATTTGAAAAAAATTACTTTCAAAACAGTTTTAAAAGAAGCATTTTCAAAAGAAAAGTTTTGTTTTAAAGACATGTTCCCCAAAGCCATATGCACTATCTTTTGATTCTCTATTTGAATCCCTGTTTCCTTCTTTCCTGAGTCTCTAGGGCTCCTGACTTTTTGGGAGGTAACCTCATCGTGGCATGGTTCCATAGGCTTGATGAGACTACGACACTTGTCAAAGGGCAAACAAGTGCCTAACTTCTATCTATAGCCGTAATTTTCTTTCGAGCTTTGTACGATTCCCCGTGCGATGGAGGCAACTTTCGAGATACATGTGAACAAGTAACACAAGGATGGCAAAGTTGAGAAAGAGGGGGTTTGGCTAAGGAGAACAACACAAGGATGAAGAACCCATGGATATAGACTTGGTTCACAAAGGAGGGGAGGAAAGAATAGTAAAACCTAAAACAAGAGGAAGTATCTTTATTTTGGTATAATGGGTCGTATAATTAAGGGCATGGGCAAACAACATGGGACAGGATTTTCCGGAAGGCAAGTGCATGCTCTCACCGCTAGCATACCTGAGAGAGAGGCAGTAAGATTTAGGTTGAAAGAGTTTTTCCTTTTTGATTATCCTGTTAGTACTCCTTTTGATTTTAGCGCTTCACATTTGTATATATCTGCTTCCATAGTTGAGTCTCTGCACCTTAGATATTGTATAGTAGAGGATCCCATTATAGTCTCAAATCCAATTGCTGGTTCGACCCATTTATCTTTGACTTGTGAGGATTTGAGAATAGCTATATTTATGCTTATGTTTTTGGGCTAGGGGTTGATTCTAGGCATTGATTGGTTAGCTAGTAATTATGAAACAAGGGTAGTTAGACTTTCAACTTGCCTCGAGAATACCCTTGAGATTTCGTACGATCCTAAGGGACTAGTTTGTCTTAGCTACCTAGAATCACTTTAATTATCTATCGACGATTTTCGATCCGTTAGGGTAGTCCATGAGTACGCAAGATGTTTTGATTCGGGTAGGGGTTCCCCCCCTAAATTTCGAGACGGACTTCCGCATGTATCTAGATGACACTGCGAAGCCAGGTATGCGATCAACGATAATTCTGGAGCAAGATCGACGAGGATAGCCAGAGTCGGTAAAGTGCTCAATTGTTTGGTTGTTTTGCTAGTATAATCTCACATAAATCGTCCAAATTTGGAGGAGGTATTTCTTGGGTGCCTGTCTGATATTGGTTTAAGCCTTTGGGGCTTGTACTTGAGGGATGTCGAGTTCGACTAGGATGGTTTGCGTGAGAGATATCGACCATCGGATGTGTGATAGGATGGATAAGCTGAGTAGAAGAGAGACCTCTAATCATCTTAGTATATACATTTGGTATCATGGTTAACATCTGTTCATCTAGGAAAGATAGTTCGACAACATTGGATACCCTCTAGCATAGTAAGTGATCGAGGTCCTATCTTTACTAATGGGTTTTGGAAATGGAGGTCAATAAGCTTCGCAATCGTGAAGTTAAATTAGTTAAGGTACGATGGATTGAAGCTAAAGAAGGTGCAACTTAGAAGACTAGATACCCACATCATAACCTTTTTTGAGGGAATACCCTAGATTCCTCCTTTTCTGTTGAGTTTATACTAGTCTTTATCTTTTGAGGTATATCCTCCAAGTCCTATCTTCGATCCTTAGGTAGAAGCCAATGGATGTAAACATGTGTTTGAAACATGTTATGATTGATCGTTGCAAGTGGTTGCTCGTGGATGCATATACACACATTAGGCACTAGATCGGCTCAGTCACTTTCATGTTTGCATATGCATATATGTATTTGTATATGGATTAAAACTTGATGTGTTATCATATGGATGTTGCATACGGATGAATGAATATGCACGCATATAGTACTTACATGACTAGGGATAATTGCATAGATGATGGACTCATGGCACTGACATAATTCGCATTAAGGAGGTCAACTGAATCAGTAGACTGCCTGATCTTTGCATTAGATAAGGGACATATCACACACTTTTGCATATGTTCATACAACATTAGAAGTTTTCTAAGGACAATGGATGCTTGTGGATGATGGTTGAGTAGATGGATGATTGGATGGTAGGACACATTCTTCTTAACTTGAAGATTTCGGGGACAAAATCCTTTAAGGAGGGGAGAATGTAACACCCTGTATTTTATGTGTTCATAAGAGTAACAAATCAGGGAATAATTAAATTGCAAAACAATAATTAAGGGAAACGGGCTACGCCATTGCGTTCATCTCGAAATTCTGCTTGGAATAGAGTCCAAGTTTGCGTAAATCGGACTCCGTATGAAGAAGATATGGCCTTCAGAAGTTTCAACCCGAAATTCAAAACAGACAGGACCCAAGTCGACACTAGGGTCGACCTGGGGGTCAACAGGTCGACACTAAGGTTGACCTAGGGGTCGACCTAGGTATACAGGTCGACACTAGGGTCGACCTCCCCCCTGTTTTCCAGATCTGGGGACAGATCTATTTTTCTACACCTGGACGCCTTTCTGACCAGATTCGTGACTAGAATATTAAATCTAGTTTTGACATAAACCGTAAATTGGAATATTAATCTAGATAGGGTATGAATTGAAAAGGGGAATATTAAATCAAAAATTGGTATAAATTGCAAGTTGGGCTGATTGATAGGTAAATCAAGTTTTGGGCATAGAATATAAATATGCTAATTTGCATGACAAATAAATATGATCAAGGCTTAATTAATTTACTGAAAATTTACATAAATAGTAAATATGTAAATTTAGTAAAAGACGAATATGCCTAACCCGAGGTTAGACTGAGTTGTGGTGTAAAACTGCCCGGAACCGACCGACACATCCAGTGACCACAACAATACCTGTCTAATGTGGGTGGTTAGTGCATCAAGCCCAGAAAGACCCGAAGTTAGACTAAGTTGTGGTGTAAATATGCCCGGAACCGACCGGCACATCCAGTACTACAACAATATCTGTCTAATGTGAGTGGTTGGTGCTTTAATTAATTAATTAATTAATTAAGGCTCATGAGTAAATCAAGCTAGAAATGGTGAGGTTAAGTAATTAGGGAAACACTTAACCGTAATAACATATTAACTAGGCAAGTGGGTGAGGTTAGGTAAATTAAAACACTTTACCGTTCTAACATGTTAATTAAGCAGATGATTGGGTTAAGTTAACTAAGGTAACACTTAACCAAAATATATAATGACATGTAGTGGGGTTAAGTAATACAAGAGGAAAACACCTAACCAATTATACAACATGATGTATGGGAAGGGTTAAGTTAACACGAGAACAACACTTGACCAATATAACAAGATTTGAGGTAGGGTCCAGCCAACACCAGAAGGAAACACTTAACCAACCTGACATGACGAGTGGTTGGGTTAAGTTAACTTGAACTGATTAATGAAACTTGACCAATGTAACTCGATGAACGAATGGGGTTAAGTTAAATGGGAAATACTTAACTAATATAACCCGATGAATGAACAGGGTTAAGTTAATAAATCACACTTAACCAATCCAGCATGATAAGCAAGAAAGGTTAAGTTAATAAGAACCACTTAACCAACGCGACTTGACGAGTAGGAGGTTAAGTACACGTCGAGTGGGTGGGTAATATTAGTAAATATAGGCCCACAAAACTTAACCATTAAATAAACATGCTTGAATCCGTGGGAAGGTTAAGTACATCTCGTGTAGGTGGGCAATATTAGTACATATAGGACTGCAAACTTAACCGTTAAGAAAACATGCTAGAATCGGTGGGAGGGTTAAGTACATCTCGTATGGGTGGCTAATATTTGTATATATAGGCCCACAAACTTAACCAGCAGGAAACTCTAGTAACGGGGACCTATTTCAGCATTAACCCACATAGATGTATCATGGTACCCTGAAACTAGGCAGGGTCGGGCACGATTACTGGGCTGATTATAAGCGGTCAAAGATAATGGCAGGGGGTACTTCAGTGTAGGTTCCGACGGTTTACGAGCATGCACGTACTCCGGAGTGGGAAAAAGCAGGCACTGGGTACCAGTAGTTATACACTGTGCATCTTGAATCATGTCGGGTCGCTATCATAAGGCTTGGTACACCTTATGGTAGGGCCAGCACGGAGTATCTACACGCAAGAGAGGGCCGACTGACACATACACATGGAAAATTAATACAGGTAGGTAGCATAATCCCTAGTTGGACCTAGGTCGCGTAAACCCTGAATCCGAGAAGCGTTCAATAGGTAGCATAAACCCCAGTGGCCCTGGGTAGCGTAAACCCTGGTTGAATCTAAGAAGCGCTCGATAGTAAACCCTAGATTAGATCTAGGTAATAAATGGAATCCCCATAATAAATGTACACCTGAAGGCAACCGCAAATACGGGGATTGGGATCATGTTATCATATGATCATAGATTACTACTTTGGACACTAGTAGGTAGTGCAGAGATATAGAAATCAGTATAACAGGGTAGTTGCAAAGTAGAGAAGGAGTAGAAGCGCATTCAGTTTATCAGTACATTCAGTTTATCTTGCCATGTCCGATGCTTACCCCATGTTATCTTGTTACTATGGTTTAGTCTTGTATTTAGTTTATTCATGTCATGACCCTTTTCCTCGTTTAAGTACTAAGAATCACTGAACTTACCAGACTTTTTGTCTGACCTAGTTTGCTTTCGCCTCTTTTCTTTCGTCCCCCCCCAAGTAGTCAGGGAGGGAAAAGCTCAGCTCATTTTGGGGCCGTTACTCTTTCCGAGCTTGAAGATTCTTTGGCGCATTGCTTTGAACTCCATTTTCTACTACTCTGGCTAGCTCATGCTTTATTTGGGGAAATCATTTTATGCTTCTTTATTTTTGTAAGCAAGACAGGATACTTTGGTATTGTAAAACAATCTTTGTACAAGCTGTTTATCAATGAACTAAAGTTTTATTTATTTGTCGCTGCTTTAATTGTCTGTCTTGTAATTTATCTGCATCTTTTACCTATAATGCTCCACCGAAATTAAGGCATTCCCTTTGTGAGTGACCTTAACGGAGGTGGGGTGTTATAGTTATTACGGTAAACTAAGAGGAAAAACCTTTTCATAACAGCCAGACATCGTATTTGGAAAGTGAACTTTCAGAACAGAGAAATCTGATCCTGAGTTTCGTAAATTATGCTCTTGGCATCAAAAAGAGTCGCTTCCCTTGTTTTTAGTCTCCCCTCGTGTTTCATCAGCATATTTGACTGCTCATGCCAAAGGGCCAAAACTTCGGCAGTTAGGGAACTGTTGGCAGCCCTTTCCCTCTTAAGGGTCTCCTTCATCTAACTACAAACCTCTTCGTTGCTACTCTTCGCAATGGTTAGATCATGAAACTTAGACTCCAACACGGCTTTCTCTCTATGGAGTTCTTCCTTATCCTGAAATGTTGAGGCAACTATAGACCTGATAACATACCAATCCTTGGATATCTAAAAAAAAGTGGGGAAAGGGAGGCAAGAGCGATACCATGTTAGCCCTTACATCAATAAGGCGGATAAGGAGCCATAGGGGAATAAAGATATGAACCAAAAGTTGTCGTTTAATGAAGTTGAGATAGAACTTAAACCATCCTTCAGAAGCAAGTTCCTAAACGTCGGAGATATCGATAGAGGATAAAGCAGATCCTATAATTGCATCAACGTCTGAGGCCTGAAAAGAGGGACCTGCAGGGTCACATAGATAATTAGGAGGAAGGGTGGGTTCACGCTCTCTTGAATCCGGATCTCCCTAGAAATCGGATCTTAAAAAACCAGTAACAAAATCACTTCCAACGGTCTCTGCAGAGGAGGGACGGACATTATGAAAACTTCCTGCAGAAAACACAAGAGGGGTGTGCAGTAGCCGACGACAAGGCGACGCAACAATTTCACCTCCAAAAGAAAGGGAAACAGAATTTACCCTTTTGGGATTCCAAAAGGAATCATTATAGAAAACCGAAGCAGATCTCTTCGTAGATAGAAATTCAAGGGAAGAAGAAGCCACGGAGGGTGGGAATAAACCATATTCAAGAAACGTAGAACAAGGGGGAGAAGTTTGTTCTAGAAGATCTTGTCCCAAAGAAGAAGGGACATACCCAAGGGGAAAGTTCGAGAATAACAATTCGAAATGCTGATTCAGGACACCTGGGATTTTACTTGAAACATTGCTCAGCTGGTGTTCCCTCATCCCAAGATCCTCCTCCGTCGAACAAAGCCTGGACTTCTTTGAGATGAAACCACCAATTTGTGTAATCTTGTACATAGTCCTTCCAGGTGATACCATAACATAAACATGTAGTTCAATCTAATTTTTCTTTGATGATTATGCACAAACACCACATAGACATACGAACGATTTGGAATTTCATTATCCTATAGAACGACAATCCTCGCTAAGGAAACTGATATCAGTATGTTGAATTACCCACTGCTACACTCTTTTCGTTTATACAGGTTTTACTTCCCAAATCCCCGGTAGTGAATGGGATGAGTATGACCTCGTAGAGGGTCGCTATTAATTATCAATTCAAACGATCAATAAGAGTTCAATCTACATTAAAAAAACCTTACTACTAGCTAGAGCTGAAGTCCTGGGAAAATAATACAATGAATTTTTATGAACAGTAATCTTGCTTTCATGAAATGCTATGCAGGGAAAGGGGGAGAGAGAAAGAGAAAATGATCTACCTTGCCTCTCAGCTGTCCACCTAAGACTGAATCAACGGACGAGATTTATATGAGCAAAGTAAGGATACTGTATAGGGGTAAAGAGATAGAAAATATACTTTGTATTCAGAATTCATAAACAATCCAGATCACTCAAAAGGAGATCAATCAACACTCCCGATCAAAGGATGGCAGGAGGCATAGAAGCAACACTTCAAAAAAATGACAAAAGTTTGCCTTGTAAAGTCGAAAACACCCCTTCACTAGGGGAGGCAAATGTTACTACCAAAAACCAACAGCGGTGTGAGTTGGCGGTGAAGGGGCATCAGATGATCGAAGGCCCGCAGGAGGCCCAATAGAAAGTGAGAGCTAGATGCCAAGAAGGACAAGAACAATAATAAATAATCCAAAAAGCCGTATCATCTGAAGTTTTCTTTCCTCTCTCCCCCTAAGGGAAAAGATTGTAAAGAACTGTAGGATATAACCAACATGGTCTATCAGCCAGGGTTAATCCGACAAGACCCTTTCTACAGTATCTGCTCAACGAAGGACTCCGTGCGGGAACCACCCATCTCCTAAAGCCAAATAAGCCAGAAGTGACAAACTCAATAAACAAAGCCCAAAGGATATTCAATAATGACTAGCCCGAATGCTGACGCACCCAAAGATGGAACCATCGAAGTCACTAAACTGGAAGAACGTGAAGGCCATCTAGAACTAACTTCCGGACCACCTACTGCATAGAGACCAAAAAGCTAACCGAGACCCAAGAAGATGTACAGGCTACCCGTACTAATTCACTTAGTACCGAAACCCGTGGCAGCTTCGAACAGGCAATTATCAACATACAACATGAGAGCAAGCCTCTATAAGTATTCACGATAAGACTGGAGGCCTACATCTGAGAGCTCATATCCAAAAGCCTATATTCAGGATAGTTGTTGGAGGTTCAAATTTCATCCAAGGCCATGGCTGACACACCAAGAATGGCCAAAAGGCAAGTGCCCGAAACTCAACCCCTACAGGTATGATAGCCCTCCAACGGAAGGAGCCCTGAACCACTATAAATAAAACCCCAGAGGTTACATTAGGGGGATCTACTCTCCCTTAGTATTTTCACACTCAAAAATAACTTAGTTAAGAAAATCAATGAAGAATTCCTCCCTATAATATTGTATTCCCAACAAAAGTTCGAATAAAAGGGACCTTATTATATGAAATCTGCTCTATAAGTGTGTATTATTTTTTCTCCAATCTTAATCAATAAGTTTATTATTCATTCATCAAAGAGGCATGGGTTTACATCCCTCATTATTCTCGAATGTCGGAATGAATCTCGCTCGTTGTGCTTAGATCCGACCTGATAGTCCTCAGCGATCCTGCACCTCCTGAGTATTAGTATCTAGAGTTCACATTAGAATCCATTGGAAAAGTGAGCCAATCCACCTAATTCCCCCTTAGGTCTATCCCCGTTGACCCATCTCCGGTGTTGACAAAAAATATCGTTAACACTGTGATCCTTCCATGTTCCTTTCCTATGGAATATATTGCTTTTATCAACTACATGATTTGTGGCCGTAGTAAAATTAGCCTTTTCGGTGTGAAGGCTGGCCTTCGTAATGAAGTGTTAGCAGGTAGAGTGATGAACACTAACATTAATAGTGATACCGCAGGCTTATCTATTCAGAGAGGTAGAAGTCAAAGTAAGTCTAAGAAAGGCGAAGGACAAAATTATGTGAGGTCTCAGTCTAGGGGGCCTAAGAAATTGACTTGCCATTATTGTAAGAAGCTCGGGCACTTTGTTGCACAATGTCTCAAGCTTGAAGTAAGATGAAAAGACCCAAAGCAAGCTTCAGCCTCTACAGCGGAGAAATCAAATACAGAGAGTGACACTGATATATTTATAGTTTCTGTCTCTTTTGGGAAGAGCACCCTATGGTTGATTGATTCTAGCGCATCCTATCATATGACACCTGATAGGAACTCTTTTTCCACTTACCGTGAGATTGATGGAGAAGAAATTCTGATGGGAAATGGTGCTTCTTGCCGTATGGTTGGTGTTGGTAGTGTAAAGATCAAGATGTTTGACGGTGTTATTCGAACCGTTACTGATGTTAGGCACGTACCTGATTTAAGGAGGAGCTTGATTTCTGTTGGTGCGTTGAGTAGACTTGGACTAAAGATTGTAGTTGAAGAAGAGAAGGTAAAAATATCTAAGGGTTCCATGATTGCTATGAAAGGTGTGAGGGCAGGAAATCTCTATTTACTAAAGGGCACTACTTTAGTTGGTGAATCAGCTTCAGTTACTTCAGTTGATTTAGATTCTTCCAGATTATGGCACTTGCTAATGGGCCACATTGGCGAGCGCAGCATGGATGAGCAAAGAAAGAGAGGTTTGATTGACAGAGTTCGGCATTCAAAGCTTGGTTTTTGTGAAGAGTGTATTCTTGGTAAGCATACGAAGATTTATTTTGGTGTTTGTGACCATAAGGCAAAAGTTGTTTTGGATTATGTTCACATAGATGTTTGGGGACGTCCCCCTTGCCCATCCTTGTGTGGAGCTAGGTATTTTGTTTCATTTATAGATGATTTCTCTTGTAAAGTTTGAGTATACTTTCTAAAGTCCAAAAGTGAAACCTTTGCTAGATTTCGTAAATGAAAATCCTTGGTGGAGAAGCAGTCAGGGAAGAAGTTGAAAGTTCTCCGTTCAGATAATGGAGGTGAATTCGTATCACAGGAATTCCTTGATTATTGTGAGTCCGAAGGCATTAAGAGGCAATACACCACCCCAGGCGACCCCTAGTCCAATGGAGTTGCAGAAATGATGAACCAGACATTATTGGAGAGAACTATATGCCTCAGATTGACTGCTAAGTTGAAGAAGGGATTTTGGGTTGAAACTTTGTCTATGGCGGCTTTCTTCATCAACCGCAAACCTTCTACTGACGTAGACATAAAGATCCTTGAAGAAGTATGGAAAGGAGAGCCTGTTAGCTATTCATTCCTTAAGGTGTTTTGTTGTCCAGCTTATGTGCATGAGAGTCGAGGAAAGCTGGAACCTAGAGCTCGCAAGTGTATCTTTCTAGGTTATAGAAGAGAAGTGAAAGGATATAGGTTGTGGTGTCCTATTAGCAAGAAACTTATTATAAGTAGGCGTGTAACTTTTGAGAGAAGGCTATGTTGAAGGTGGAGCCTTCCTCATCGGATGACGATGAGAGGACATGTGAAGAACACCAAACACAAAGCAAATCATCTGTTGATTCTTTCCATAGACATTCAAATGGTGTTTCTGATGACATCGTGGTTGATGAGGATAGTATGGATACTGGCACAGAAGATCGGACTCAAGGTGGATCTCATACAGAGACCAGGCTTATTAGAGAAAGAAGAAATCCCAGATGGCTTGATGAGTTTGTTGGTTTGAGCATCAAAGACATTGACTTTGATGATATGGCAACATATGCGTTAAACATTGTCCATGATGAGCCCAAAGATTATAAATACGCTATTGCATCAGTTGACAGTTCCAGTTGGTTAGTTGCTATAAAAGAGGGGATTGAATCTTTACAGAAAAATCACACTTAGGGATTTGGTGCCACTTCCTACCGACAAAAGAGCTATTGGATGTAATTGGATCTATAGAGTGAAAGATGGCGGCAATGGAAATCTTAGATATAAAGCAAGACTAGAAGCAAAAGGGTATGTTCATAAGAAAGGGGTAGAGTATCATGACATCTTTGCTCTAGTTGTTAGGCATACTACTATTCGTATTCTTTTGGCATCAGTTGCTCATTATGATATGGAATTAGAGCAACTAGATGTCAAAACTGCATTCTTGCAAGGTGATCTCGATAAAGCGGCCGGAAGGGTTCATTGATAGTAGCAGACTATATTATGTTTGCAAACTAAACAAATCTCCATATGGATTGAAGAAATCTCCTAGGCTATGGTATAAGAAGTTTGATAAGTTCATGCTTTCACAGGGATATTCCTGAAGTTTCAAAGACCAGTGTGTTTACTTTAGGAGATGTGACGATGATATGATTTATTTGTTGTTATATGTTGATTGCATCTCGGAGTATGATCAGATTAAGGAGTTGAAATCAAAGCTCAATAGAGAGTTTGACATGAAGGACCTGGGAAAGGCACAAAGAATATTGGATATGGAGATAAGCAGGAATAGGAAGCAGAGAGAGTTAAGGCTCACTTAGGCGTAATACATTGAGAAAGTCATCGCTCGATTTGGAAAGGAGAAAGACAAACTGGTTGACACTCCATCAGGCTCTCATTTTAAGTTGTCGAAAGACAATCGTCTATATTGGAGGAAGAAAAAAGGTATATGGCTAATATACCTTATTCTAGTGCAGTTGGTAGTCTTATGTATGTGATGGTGTGCACAAGACCATATTGACCCATGCAGTGGGTGTTGTGAGTCGATACATGTCTAGCCCAAGCAAAGAACATTAGCAAGCAGTGAAGTGGATTCTTAGATATCTTCGAGGCACTTCTTCAGTGGGCTTGCTATATGGTGGAGTAGATGATGACATCTTTCTTATAGGATACTATGATTCTGATTATGGTGGGGATAGAGATGCTAGGAAGTCAGTGTCGGGCTATGTTTTTACACTTGGCGTAGGCTCGATTTCATGGATATCAAAGCTCCAATCTACCGTAGCTTTGTCGACTAACGAAGTAGAGTTAATATCGATTGTGGAAGCAATAAAGGAAGGACTATACTTACCTCAGTTGTTGGATGATCTTTTAATGGTGCAGCGGACTGTAGAGCTATTTTGATAGTCATAGTGCGATTCATCTTATTGAGAATCAAGCTTATAGTTCATGGACAAAGCACATTGATGTTAAAAGCTTCTTTCTTATGCTTGAAGAAGAACGAAACAAGATCAAATTGGTGAAGGTGAGTACTTCGGATAACCCTTCAGATATGGTGACAAAAGTCACTTCCAAAAGACAAGTTTGAGCATTGCTCAAACTTGATCAGTTTACGCATTGCTCAAACTTGATCAGTTTGCTTCCTACTATTTGAGCGCCATGTAGCGCTGACCCAATAACTAATTTTGTTGATTGATGAATATATTTAAATCGAGGTGGAGTGTTAAAATTGGACAATTTAAATCTATGCCGATTATGGAGAAGATATTAATTGATTCTTGTAATCAATTAATTATGGGCAGTAAATTGGAAATATATGGGAGAGATATTTGATTTGATTAATCAATCAAATCTTTGTATATGAGGCAACAAGTTTGGATGGAATGAAAAGGTATATTATTTGATTCAAATCAATCAAATATATTTACACGGGGAAATAATCACAAATATGCAAGATTTGCAATCAAGGAAATGTGGAAACTTCTCATGCTTATCTTCAGGAAAGGCTTCATCTTTATTCTTATAAATAGAGAGACATGCTCATTTTTTTCAACAACAAGCCTATAGTGCTCTCTTCTTCATATCCTCATTAAGATCGCTATTTCTGTATAAATTATAGGGTGAGAAATATATTGAGTGTTTGTATTCTTCTCTTATTGTACTCCCTCTTGTGAAGAAAGAATAAAAGAAGTTGTTGGGTCTCTGTGGACGTAGGATATTCATATCCGAACCACGTTAAATATTCTGTATCTCTTATTTCTGCTAATGATTCTGTGAGTCTGCATAATTGATTATTGTCCTTTTGTGTTGAGATTTATTGGTATCTAAATAGACAATACTAGATCTTGATGAAATACAAAATTTTCACAACAATATAAAATAGAAGCCTCTTCCGGTTTATATTTCTTGACTGCTTTTCAGTTTCATATTTTTGTTCTACCAACAGACTGGTTTGTTCATATGGTCATGTTCGCAATGGGCAATGTTAGCTAGAGTATAACGGAACTGCTACGGCAAAATATGTAATCTTTATGTTGATCCAGCTAATCGTATTGATCCAAAAAAGTGTCTAACAAACAAAAATTAGAAACAATTTCAGTGAAAAAAAAATAGTTTAGTCAAGAATCTGAATTCTTTAATGTTGAGTGTTGAACATGCTTTCACAATCTGAAGAACTATTTAAAATTTGTATAGTCAAGAATTTGAGTAAATTTTTAGGCATGGCACGTTCTTCAATGTTTAACCTGCTTTCAAAACCCAAATGATGAAGATAGAATCTGATAGGGATATGAATACCAAAATTAAATGATGTTGAACTGATCTGACTTTTTTTTTACTTTGCTTGAAGAGAAATAGTTCGCTAATAATCCAAAAACATTATCATTCTTATTTTCAGTTCTTTCTTCATGAGCAAGAAGAGTAGAGTGGTCATAAGAAAGGACGGTGTTGCCTCCATGGATGAAAGGATGACAGCAACAACCTCATAGTCACCATATAGACCATTCAAAATTAAAGTTAGATGTGTCCAAAATATGAAATCATTTGTCTACCAAATTCAAGTAAGTCGCAAATACTATTAACTTTTATGGGATAATCTCTCATTAACATACCATTCTTCTTTAAAATCTGGAGTTGCTTTCTGTAATGTATAACCTTTGCGGGTGATTGTAAACTGAAAACCTTCTTAATTGTTGACTGTGTATCAAATGTTGTTTTACATCCAATTAATTGTGGCACTATATTTGCATTAATTGATGAAAGAATCTATGTACATAGTAGTCTGTTTTGCCTTTTGTAGATTGTGTATTATGTGTTTAGAACAGTATTGCCTTCTCATTAATAATAAACTATTTAGGAATGACTGTTGATCTGTTAATGTAATCTTTATGTCCGTGGTCCTCAATTGCAATTTGAATTTGATATTTGCATAAAAGATAGTTTCATCCTTTGGAAGAGGGGCTAAATGATTTTGTGGGCTTATTATGATTTTCAACAGATTTTCTTTTAGATTATGATGAGCTATGTTGGATGTGATGTAGCAGTGTATTTGTTATCACCTTCGACCATAATCAGAGTTGATCAGCAAGTTTCTTGATAGGAACAGAACAACGTAACTTCTTGAAATCAAGAATTCAAGTATGATCGATATCAACAGAAAATTGAACTATGAAAGCAGCTCAAATCAATTCGGGAAAAAGAATAAGAATAGAGATCGATAAGAAAAAAAGGTGTTGCGCTACAGATTCAAACGATGAAAATCTTTTGATGAACGGCTACCAATTGCACCCTACTGCAAATAATGATAATTCTCTGATGTAGTGATAAGCACAACGATTGCTTGTCATTAGACCTGCAACCCTGATACCATATTACAAATATTATTAGATTTAATGATCTTGCTGATATGATCTTGAGTTGTATTGATCGGTTTTTGGTATTTGCAGTTGAAAAAAATGAAAGAGTTTTTGTATATCTCTCATAATATTTCAGATACAAAGGGAAAATACATATATAGCTGTATAACAGGTATTTGTTCTCAGGTAAGCATACCCGCTTTATTTACCACCACAGTATAAAAGATTTTTTTACACCGTTATACATATATTTTCTAACTAGTCTTAAAATCTCCATCCTCATGGTTTTATGTTCTATTTTTTTTTTTTTTTTTTTTTTGAAACTTGGTTACTTATATACAAATTTGTATAGTATAAACCATAATATCTTTACAAATAGGTCCGATAGAATTGAACGTACGACCTTCCTTCTGCATACTGCTTCTATGTTTTAATCAACTGAGACAATGACACTTGTCCGTATGTCATATTTTTATCTTTTTAATTGATTTTTGGCAAGTCATTTATGGTATTAGCAGGAAGTCCATGCGGATCCAGTATAGTGTCCTTTTCACTTCACAAAGATCAAAATCAAACTATATGTTATTCTTTTTCTGTCGAATATTGTTGGCCAAAAAAAGAATAGGAACGGATTGATGGTGAGGCAAAACAAACAAAGATAGTTATCAGCAAAGCAATCACAGATCTAGCAATAAAAGAAATAACACAAGAGGTTTATAGTGGTTCCACTAACGTCTTGTTAGTGTATGCCCACTTGGGGAGAGGAGATTTTATTACTTTTCTCAATAAGAAAAATTACAAGACTGATAGTAGGGAAGAAGAAAAACTTTAGAGATGATACACCTCACATTTTTTAGATGATAATTCATTCACTTAATCCCTACCCTTATATAAGGATCAATGCTTGGGGTTGAAGTAATGATTTATAATATAAATCAGTGCCTAATTAATTCTTCAATTCTCCTGATAGGCTTCCTTGTTTAACCAACCAATTAGGGAATTAATTCCTTACTTCACTATCCCGAAAAGAAACCTTCTTCAAATCCTTCCACTTATGTAGGTAATTTATTGTCTATCCCTTTTACAAATAAAAGAGCAATAAATTTCTGATATCTTCCATATCTTCTGCAAATTGGAAATATTATATTACTCAAATTAACAATATTTCCCAAACTTTCTCTAATTAGAAATATTCTATCAACATAATCAATTATATCTTCCAAATCTTCTGCTAATGGAAATATTGTATCACAAATTCTAACAATCTCCACCTTGATACTATATTTCCTTGAAAGCATACCAACTCCACCTACATCCTCTTACTCTAAGCATCTTCTCAGATAAGACACATGGTTACTTCCCCCAATGAGCTTCAGCATGGTCATCACCCATTGCACTTTGTCAAAAAACTCTGGCAACGCCACCGCCTGCCAACAAAGTGTACAAAGTAACCCCTTCAAGTAAGACCTATCAATCTTCACCATGAAAACAAATGTCTCCATGAACCATCTCAACCCTCTCCCCACACCGTGCCACCACGTGGCACCTAGCATTTCGATAAGCGATTCCAGTTCGAGCAATGCCCGAACTTAGCAGTCTGCAAAGACTTATGCTTATCCACTGCTTTCTCCTTTGATCTCTGACCAACTTCAGTCGATTCCTTCTTCCGCTTATCAAGCACATCCTTTTGGCAAAATACCACCTTTTTAAAGTTTTTCGCTTTGATCATATTCTGCCTATGCAGAAACTCAAAGTCCCTTCTCGTATGCCTAGCTTTGACATCTTTCCACGAGAACTGTAGGCTCCAACCCTTGACTCTCCTAGTACAGTGCTTTCCATCTCTTGACTTTGTTTTCTTCTTCTTCTCCCCTCTCTCCATACTAGCTAATAAGGCTTCCGTACTACTTCCTCCTCTACCTTCACTCAACCCCTTCATCTGATCCTTAAAGTCCTCAGATAGAAGACTTGACTTCACATCAAGATGTGCCTTCACTGATGTACCCTCTCTCATCCGCATGGTGAAAAACGTCTTCAGCAAAATCAGACGGTTGGTTAGTGACTTCTTTAAATAGAGTTTTTCCAGCTTGGTCCAAATGTCCTTAGTAGTGGTCTCACCGCTAATCTCTGAAATGACATTTTCTCCCATTGCTAATTGTAAAGTAGTAAATGCCCATCGTTCCATCTCCTTCCTTTCCACGTTTGAAATATCATCCGTCAACTCCTCAGGAGCAAATGCCACATGATGAACATTGTTTCTCATCATTCATCCTCCATTGCCACTTCTTGAAGTCTTTATCCCCATTCCGTCTTTCTATTGCTAACTGAGATCCTGCTGCCATATATGTCCCTTTGACATATGGCCTTGATACAATTGTTGAATCCTCCTCATCCCTTTGACATATATGTCCCTTTGACATATGACATTGGAATGGAGTGGGTGCGTAGATTGAATGGAAGAATTGTCCCACATCGCAAGATATTAAGAAAGATCGTGGTATATATATGGTGTTGGTGGCGTGTAACAATGGGGGTTCCTTTTGTTACAATAAGTACTTGCCAATACCAAATTATATGCTCGATGGGAGATGATGGGGATGTTCAATCGGGACGCCGGCATGAGAGACTTCAATCGTTGACTCCGGTAGACACGCTGAAGCACGTACGGTACGCAGGGAATGCCGAAACTCAACATGGTATCAAAGCTCCATGGTTCGAGGGGACCGGTATGGGTAGCATGACCGAAGCATGGCTCCAAAGGGGCTTGAGCATGGGATGCTCGTCAAGGTGGAGATACAGTGGTAAAAGCAGCCTGATGCAACTGTTTATGAGAACTCGGGGTAGCAGCCTATCCATCTATGAAGAGCTCTTAGGTGTAACTCTAAGGTGACTTGAGCAATGCTCGCCAAGGTGGAGATTGTTAGGTGTGGCTCGCATTCGAATGGAGTAGGTGCGTGGATTGAATGGAAAAATTGTCCCACATCGCAAGATATTAAGAAAGATTGTGGTATATATATGGTGTTGGTGGCATGTAACAATGGGGATTCCTTTTGTCACAATAAGCGCTTGCCAATACCAAATTATATGCTCGATGGGAGACGATGGGGATGTTCAACCGGGACGGCGACATGAGAGACTTCAACCGTTGACTCCGATAGACACGGTGAAGCGCGTACGGTATGCAGAGAATGCCAATGCTCAACAGATATATCTCTGACGGTCATGCTTAAGCATAAGAAACTATGAAACTTCTTAATTTAATCGACAGTTGGTTAATTAGCAGCAGTTTATACTTAATATCATTCATGTTGTTTACAAGGGCGGATCCAGGAATTAACAAAGGGGTGAGCTGATTTACAATTTCGCTAACTTACAGAGTTACAGTTTGATAACAATGCGTTTTTTAATTTTGACATTGAGTAAGTAGTATTGCTGAATAATGATGCCTGTTTAAATTCAACACGACAACAGTTTACAGCTTGCCTAGTTTAGTCAACCGAAGTTTGCCTAATTTACTCCTCTCATTTTCTCGTTTTCTCTTAGATATGCTTTTTTGTTTTCTCATTTCCTCTCATTTTCTCAATTTGCTAAACCTCTAGAAATTACAACTATACATTATACGTAATAAGTTAAATCATTCAAAATAAATTAAAAAATTCCAAAGGTAGATAAACAATATTTCCATTACAGTTTCAGTTAAAATTCAGTATTTTAGCAATCAATCAATCATCCTCATTAGGTAAACTAATTAAGCCACCAATTCAATTATTACAGGTCAACCAATACCAACAACCATACGAAACCAAACTATTCAACGATGATTGAATTTACAATCTGTAAAATATAGGAATGATTTAAATGAACCGTGAATGGATTATATCACCTAAATCAAAGCTGTATTCAAACACTATCAAAGATTACCTCAATGCCCACTGCTCCTGCCATCTCCTTCATAGCTTCCCAAATCCTCTCCAACAGCCTACATCGCAGTCTCAAGCTTAAAACAACCTCTTTCTTCATGCGCAAACCACTATCCCTTCTTCAATTGCTGAGATACAACCCTAACTGCAGAACTGTTTAGGGCATTTCAAGCTGCACGCGAGCTCCAACTATAGCTCCCCATCATCGAAGCCGAAGCGATTAGATCCACGAGTTTCCATTAAATTTGATTTCAGAAACAGAAGTGATTGGGAATAAAAAGGATAAAGGGGAACACGCGAATGAAACTCCTGCTAATTTTTCTTCTGACACTGGGCTGCAGCCCAGGCCCACCCGAGGCTAGATCCGTCGTTGGCTGTTTACAAAAATCATGGACTTGCCTACACAAAAAAGGAATCCATTTTGAAATTGTGACATGTTATTAAACTGTTATAGGCACCTGAGTGTAATAAATAACATGATTGCTAATTGCAAATTAAAATTACTCAATGCAAATCGAGAAAATTACACTATTGTACTTCCTAATTTTTTGTGCAAATAATGTACAGATATTAAATACTGTATAAATATTAATGAAATTAAATGTTTGGAAAAATAAAACATAGAAGGGCAAGTGACGGTTGGCTCTTTCATAAATCGAATAGGAAGGACAATTGTATAATTTACTCAATTTGCATTGAGTAATTTTAATTTGAATTTAGCAACACCCATAAATAACTATAGATGTACTATTTGAGTTCAATAACTAGGGCATACAGTTATACTATACTAGAAGAATTCAAGCACGTATGTACTGCATACCTTATAATGCATTTCATGAGTAGCCAGGTATCCCATTTCACTACATCATGAAGCCGATGGTATATTCTATTATAATTTTGTAGCTTCCAGGGTATAACTTATCATTATCCTGGCTCGTAGATTAAGAGCCTGTTTGAGTTATCCTGGCCCGTGGATTAAGAGACTGTTTGAATTATCCTGGCCCGTGGATTAAGAGCCTGTTTGAATCAATTAAAATAAAAAAAATTGGAACATAAAACAAATTCATTTTAGCTTTAAAAAGAAAATCAGAGAACAACTTATATAAGTGTGATATAGTTCTATAGTGCTATAGTGCAGTATGCTCGTTTATTTGGAAACGTGTGATAACAAATGTGCATGCATATTATGCTGCTGAGAGTAATGTAAATGCTACTGTTGTTGGATCAAATTATTGAAGGGCAACATTAAATAGAAGGTTGTGCCAATACAGTTGACGGTTAATAAATTTATCCCAGTGCAAAAGTTGTACACTTCAACAAAGAATCTTACCCCAATAAGAAAGCGATAGACTAACAACGTGAAACGATTTATTAGTCCATGTATACATGGACTAAATAATTGATAAAATTCTGCGTCTAAGACACCAGAATACATATTTTTTTTTTCTCCTTAATTAAGCTATTATATTTCTTATATGTACATTTACCTACAATTAAGAATCAAATTTTGAACTTTTATAGGAAATAAAAAAATAAATTTTGGTGGCTAATGATTGCCAAAAAATCCAACAAGATTTTGGTAGTTTCCTTTATGCTTTTACGTTAAGCAATATAAATTACTTCAACTATCAAGTAGTTATGGAAATTTGACATAGTAAATACCATTTGAAAGAAGAAAAATACTAGTGCAAAAACAAAGGTTCCGTAAAAGGTCAAGATTGGTGGTTCATATGGACATGTTCGCAATGGGCAATGTTAGATAGAGTACAATTGAACTATTGCAAAATGAATAATCTTTCTGTTGATCCAGCTAATCGTACCGATCCGAAGAAGTATCTAACGAACAAAAGTTAGAAATAATTTCAGTGAAAAATAAAAATGAGTTTAGTCAAGAATCTGAATTCTTTGGCGAGGCACTGATCTTCAGTGTTCACTGTTGAGCATTCTCTCAAAATCTGAAGAAGTATTTAAAATATGTCCAGTTAAGAATTTTAGTAACTTTTTAGGCGTGGCATGTTGTTCAATGCTTAACTTGCTTTCAAAACCCAAATGATGAAGATAGAATCTAATGGGGATATGAATACCAAAATTAAATGATGTTGAATGATTATATTTGGTTTTTAGTGCTTTTTGAATCTGATTTTGAATGCAGAATCTGAATTTTGAACATGAGATTGGATCTTCCCTTTGAACGAGATGTTGTTAACCTAATTGCTTTGATATCATATTGAATTATTGATTGAATTGTAAATGTCTAATTTAGGAAAATACAGGTGTATTCATATTTCCACCGTGTTACTGTGCACTATGATCATTTTTTATTTGAACGTGTGTGATAACAAACTTTCATGAACCATACAATGTTGAGAGTAAGTTAAATGCTATTTTTGGATTAAATAATTGAAGGGCAACATTGAATGTAAGGCTGCAGTGCCAAACTGTTGACGATTGTTAATTTGTGATCCGAAATTCTCATTTGAACTTGTCCAGCTGATGCAAATCAAAAGGATCATGTAGATCCTTAGTTTACTCTCACGTTGAGATATTTTCAGCCATCTCATCTAAAGGATCATGTAGATCCTTATTATACTCTCATGTTGAGATATTTTCAGTCACCTCATCTAAAGGATCATGTAGATCCTTATTTTACTCTCACGTTGAGATATTTTCAACCACCTCTTCTAAAGGATTATGTAGATCCTTATTTTACTTTTTCTCTCCTTCTTTGGCTGCATGAAAGTAGAAGATAGTTTCATTGCTATTGTTTGTATGCAATCAGCTTGTAAAAAAACTCCAAAAATTAATTAATAAAGTTTGTCTTTCTCTCGAGGTTTTTTCCCGCAAAGGGTTTTGGCACGTTAAATCTTGTGTTTGCTACTATTTTTAATTGCTTCTTTGGTCATTTATTTTTTAACAAGTTGTATCAGAGCGCTGGTTTGTTTTGCCATCCCGGGTTCGTTCAGCATGGTGTCGTTAAAGTACGATCTTCCGCTATTGGATCAGAACACTCGATTATCATTATGGCAAGTGAAGATGTGGGCGTTTCTCGCATAAGATGATTATGATGATGCATTGGATGGATTCAGGAACAAGAGATTTGAAATATGGACCCATGATGAAAAGGGAAGAGAAGGGATCGAAAGGCTTTGTCTCAAATTCAGCTCCATCTACACAATAATATTTTGCAAGAAGTCTTGAACGAGAAGACATCTGCTTCTCTTTGCTGAAACTGGAGTCAATTTGCATGACCAAGGATCTCATGAGTAAAATGCATCTCAAATAAAAATTATTCCTGCACAAATTGCAAGAGGGAGGCAATTTGTTGGACCATATTTCTGATTTTAAAGAGATTGTTTCTGACTTGGCTGCAATGGAAGTCAAATATGATGATGAAGATGTGACGACCCGCCTTTTCGACTATCAAATGTTGAAACTAATACATCCACGGTATTCACATGCCGAGCACCCAAGTGCCGAAAAGACGAAAAGTTAGGGTGAAATAAAATAAAAGGAAATAGAACAAGGAAGAAGAGGACACAATATTACAATCTCACAATGGAACGATAACATATAATATAAAGAATGATCTTTACAAAATATAACTGTATGATTACAACTATCAGAGAAGACTAACCTATCATCAACTTGGACGGTTATAACAACCTGTCCTCATAAATGTTGACGTACAACATATGATGCAGTGGATATAAAAAGCGCTGTAAGATGAACTCCAACTCTCTTCGAGAAGCTCCATAGTAAAACCTGCCATACTCAACCTACTTGAAGGAGTACATGATGATTTTAGGGAAAAACAAAAACCAAGTGTCAGACATCAGTCTGGTATGAGAAACTTAAGATACACATTGCATGTAACAACACTGAGGGGACTGTGCAGATAACCGCATCGGTTTTCCTTTCAATTGAAACGAACCATTTATTAGAAGTATACTTGTATTATAAATAATGCCTAGGGTGTAGAATATAAATAAATTTACACAGAAGAACTGGTTACATTGGTTACATTCGACAACTATTAGGTGTACAAACAAAACCGATATGGCACGTTCGCATATTGGATTTTCCCATCGGAGATCTCTCAATACAGATCCGAACTCCACGCACAAGGGTCAGAAATTACCTCCGAGCATCGCATATCTCTAGATAAAATGTACCATAAGGTAAACATAACTAGCCTACGCACAAAAAACCCGAAGTGCACCACGTAGAACCAAATATACCCAACTCCCACGCGCAACTTCAAATAGCTCCCGCAATGATTCAATAATAAGCATACACTAGATATGGAGTCAATATAACCGGCCGTGGGTTAGCAACAACCCAGATTGTGCTCATTTCTGATTTCGAGGTTTCGTTCGGCATCTTTCGCAGGAGTCTTCATCACTCGAACAGAACAATAATTCTGAGATGGAATCCCACAACTCAACAGATCTTGGAATCACACATAGATTGTAACGACCCGGATTTTGAGCGACTTTGGTTATCGACATAAGCTCGATGTCGATAACCAAAACATCGAAAAGTCCCGGTAATTAATGAAAGAAATTAGAAGGTGAGAATAGATAAGATAGAAACTTAGAATAGAAGAAGAAGAAGAACACAACATCAGAGTAACACGAACCTCACAGCGGAACAAATAACATATAATATATAACATAACTTTGAAATATAACAGTTATGTATACAATAGCACTTATCAGAGTACAGCACTTACAACACAGCGGAAATAAACTATAGCTATATGATCCAGAAGTCTCCTGCTCCAGTTCTTCAAGTATCTGTAAATCCCGACTACTTGACTGCCCGTACAAATTTAGGCACCCAAGTGTTTAGGGAAAACAACAAAGTAAACTCCGGGTCAGTCATGGGACTGGTGTGAGTAAAATAATTTAACACAGTTTAACATATATATGATATCTCATAAGACCACGCCGTGAATACGGAACGGGTTTTTCCCTTATGAGAATCCAACATCTTTGACAAGCAATATCATTCTGATATTATAATAATGTCTAAGTACAAATATATATCAATCTAGCAGAAACGCTTTCATCTCACGTTCTACATATATAGTATACAATCAAAATCGCAAGCACGTATTGGATATTGGATTTCCAACTATGACAAGGTATGAGACCACCTTCTGCTAGTGTACCTCTAGAGAGGAATACACTGGGTTCAACAAGAACATCTTGCAACCCGGCCACACATGACCGACCACTCATTTCGCTTGAGTGTATCGAATGTATATCACCAACGGTTGGGATCAGCAACCGTTTCCCGAATGGGACAGCATCAACAATAGATTTTTAGAAATAAATGAAACTCTAGATCAGGTGATTATACACCCTAATAGGTGCGACCTACATAGCCATGCTACTACCCGATTTCTGTCATTTACCGGATGTGAGGCTAGAAGCTACGCTTACCTTCACATCAGATTCACTTTAAATGCCACATCATCAAATCCATCCAATCACCGATTGACGTCCTCAACAATACATTATGTGTTAGCTAAAAGAAGTTTCCTTCTCCGCTTCCACTCTTGGTACGGTTGGAGAAATCAATGTACGTGATCGTCTGGAAATACTCTGTCAGACATCCATCTTCATTCACTTAGAAATGTCACATCGTTATACCCGCAAAATCACAAATTGATTTCCTCAAAGATACAACGGGTATACAGCTAAGAGAAACGAATTCCTCCGCCACCAACGTATATACGTTTGAAGGGATCAACTTACGCGATCCATTGGATATACTCTGTCAGACCTTCATCCATACAAGTTGTCCTGGGACTGGACAAACCGAAGGCACTATTCAGTATATCCATCTTAGTCACTGTTAACTAAGACTTATACAACATCCCTTGCACTTTACTCCGTCTTCCATTATCTTTGGCATATATGATTCGCAACACTTATGCCAATACAGAGTGGTTCTTTGGATAATAATCCAACCGGTCTCTCCATATTAACAACGTTAAAATGGTCAAAAACTTCGATAGTCGATGAGTTAACTATCAAAGAAAAACAAGTGTGCAAACAACGATATTATCTCCAGATGGAAATTATATCGATCAAACATCATTTAATATTTATCTCCTTAGTTCACTTTTCATCTCTTGTTTCCCTATATTCAACATTTTCTTATTTTCCAAATTTAGAAAATATATGTTATTAACACTAGAAAACATTTCCATTTCTGGTTTTCTATATTAGAAAACATTTCTGGTTCTTACTGGAAACATTTCCAAAACTCCTACGTTTGGATTAACTCTATTTACTTAACTCTATTTGATTTACTCTATTAGATTTACTCTATTCACTTAACTCCTGTCGAATGACTATATTCGATAACTCCTCTAACTTTATTTGAATAAACTATATTCGATTAACTCCTCCAACTCTATTCGAATAAACTATATTCGATTAACTCCTTTACTATATTCGAATAAACTATATTCGATTAACTCCTTTACTATATTCGAATAAACTATATTCGATTAACTCCTTTGATTTAACTCTAATCGATTAACTCCATCGAATAAACTATATTCGATAACTCCTTCGATTTAACTAATATTCTATAACTCACTTCGATTAACTAATAATCGATAACTCCTTCGAATAACTATATTCGATAATCTCCTCTCGAATAAACGATATTCGAAAATCTTCCCTTTCGATTTAACAAATCGATAACTCCTTTTCGAATAACTAAATTTGACAACTCCTTTCGATTTAACTAATCGATAACTCCTTTTCGAATAACTAAATTTGACAACTCCTTTCGATTTAACTAATCGATAACTCCTTTCGATTAAACTATAATCGATAACTCCCTTCGATGAAACTAACATCGATAATCCTTTCGATGAAATTAACATCGATTAACTCCTTTCGATGAAACTAACATCGATTAACTCCTTTCGATGAAACTAACATCGATTAATTTAACTCGACGAACTTAACTCGACTCACTTATCTCGATAATCTAACTCAAGAACTTAACTCGATTAACTTATCTCGATAATCTAACTCAAGAACTTAACTCCTATCGAATAACTAATATTCGATTTAACTCCATTCGCTTGACTCTAGATCGCAGCGATCACGAATGGTTACACCTGATTCCCTCAGGAAACATCCGACCGCCTTAGGCTATCTGTAGCCCTGCGAATTTCGCTAGCAGTCGTACGAGATGACAACTTACCCTGAATACTATGTTTGACTAA
This sequence comes from Allium sativum, assembly GCA_030737875.1. Lineage (NCBI taxonomy): Eukaryota > Viridiplantae > Streptophyta > Magnoliopsida > Asparagales > Amaryllidaceae > Allium > Allium sativum. The sequence continues at coordinate 137,743,814 of CM060915.1, forward strand.
CTCTGTCTCAAATAACTATATTTGATTAACTCTAGTTCATTTTTACTCTAATCGATTTACTCTAACTGATTTACCTACCTGATTAACTCTAACTGGTTAACTCTTACTGATTTACTTGACCGACTTAACCCAACTAGTTAACTTGACTTACTTAACCCAATTGGTTAACTCTACCGAACTGGTTAACTCTACTGAACTGGTTAACACTACTGAACTGGTTAACTCTAACTGAACTGGTTAACTCTACTGAACTGGTTAACTCTACTGGACTGGTTAACTCTACTGGACTGGTTAACTCTACTGGACTGGTTAACTCTACTGTACTGGTTAACTCTAACTGGTTATTCATTACGTTCCTTTTTAACAACGTTTATTCATTTTTAAAGATTTACTTTTGGTAACGGTTCTTCACTTTAAAAATGATTTTTCCTTTTCAATTTACCTATATTTATTTCATATAAATATTTCCTTTATAACTTTATTTATTTCCTACACAAATATTTCCTTTTACCTCTTTATTTATTTTCACAAGTATTTCCTTTATATTTGGTTTCCACAAATATTTCCCTTGTATTTGGTTTTCACAAATATTCCTTTTATATATTCTAACTCCTTAAATTTCCGGGAAAATTCGCCATAACCTCCTTTGTATCGGGAGCATCGGGAAAATCCCCAAACCCGCCACACAAGCCTTTCCACTCAAAAGAAAATGTTTTGAAATTATTTTCTTTTTCTATGTATCTCCTATTTATAAATATTCCAATTTATAAATATTTCTTATTTACAAATCTTCGAATTTATAAATATCTCTTATTTATAAATATTCCAGTTTATAAATATTCTGTTTTCAATATCACTTTGAAAATCCCCTTATCAACATCCCGTATGTTATGGTATTCAATCAGATCAAATCACGATGTTCAATATCGTCCAAGCACATATAATCGACCACAGATTCTATATCACAATATATGAATCAAAACAGTATTATAAATATTGAGGAACCCAGTTGGGTCCCTCAAACCTGTTTCCCTGCATCCACAGATGTTATACAGTAAAATCAACATCACTTTCAGTTCAGTACTGATTATTCTGATAACAGCATCAATATATAAATATTTAAAGATATATATATATATATATATATAATTTCCACTAACTGACTAGCAGTTCAATCAATCAACCAACACACAATAATCAACAGCTGATTAACAGTTCTAAGAATACATTATAAAAATATAATTGTTCAGAGTTGGTGAGTTTTACTCACATTGGACTGTTATCGTTAAAAACGATTAACTGTCTTTGATTTAGATGGACAATTTATTTCACCATAAATTGTAACTAGCTCGGATTCACTCCCGGTCAATCTCATTGTGTTGCTCCCGTCCATACGATCCCAACGGATCTGACCGTTAAGAATTCTTTTATTCTCTCCGGCCCACTCTCTTTGTATATCAGACCCGAATGTATCTCCTCCCCCAAATTCAATTCGACAGGTCTCGTTATCTCCAGTATCACCCCCCAACATTTTGACCGACTTTGACCATCTTCTAACTCCACCTCGGCCACCAATGGAGGGCGCAACCACCACCAGAGAACCCAGCATCCCGAGCTCCATCTCCCTATACCACCAGCACCTAATTCGATCACGGAAACCACTTCCGTCGATCTCGGCCACACAGCAATTTCCACCGAACAAAACTCTGATGAACTCACTCTGAATTCTCCCAACAGCTTCGACTCAATCCCACAAACACCACGGCGAATTCAAATCAATTTAAAACCCCCTAATCGTTGCTCAAGACCGAACCCTAGAACGCTGTGAAGAAAAACCAGCGAACGGGAACATCACCGAACCCCTCGAGACTCACCTCAGATCGAAGAGCTTGCATTGGGGATTTCAAATATATGAGATACAAGATTTATAGATTTTATTTTGAATTGTTGTGGATTTATTTGCTCACTATTGTTTTCTGTATGAAGAACAAATTCGCGGCGCAAATAATTGACCAGAGAAATAGTTGACTTAGGTTTAGGAGAGAGTTTTAGGTGTATTTATAGAAAAAATAAATATCTAGATATTTTAAAAAGGGAATATTCCCGGTATATACTCATATATATATTCATTTTGCTTTCTAAAAATTCTCGTGATTACATACGATACCCAAAAATCACGAAACTGGACGTGTAGCTAAGGTTCGACATTACGGTCCCAACGAAACTGGTTTCGTCGAATTCTGACTTCGTATGCTCACACAGCGTATTTTTAACTGTCGAAAAACTGACTGTTTCTCACTCTAAAAATCCGTACGGCCACATAGTGACTCTAAAAATCACGAAACTGGAAATCTAACAATAATTTGACATTGTGAATCCAACAAAATTTGTTTCGTCGAATTCCGACTTCATTTGCAAAAGTGGCTATTTTTAAAGCTCTAGATGACCCATTTAAATATATAAATATATTTAAATATTATTAAATTAAATATAAATAAATCTATATTATCGTATATCTTCACATATGATATCGTACATCTCCAGAATATCATATCAGAATTTACAGTTTGATATTTCAGATTTTAGATTTATCGATATTCAGTTTATATCGAAAATTCCTTTTATAACGTAAATAAAGCATCGCAAATTATAAAGGAATTCTACAACGACTTTTCTGAAATTTGATTTGGACATACATCAAAATCTACACGACGAAATCCCGATTTTTCTCTTCCACTAGAAAGATATACTCCACCAGCTCCACATGTTTCTTGTTTCACAGAAATCCGGCTTAAAACGAATCCTGTACATCCAGTTGAAGTTCAAATCGCCAAATCGCGAACTGCAGCGCCATTTCATGCTCTATTTTAATTATATTATAATTATACGTTCAAACTGTCGTCGATTGAATATATTCGTCAATATAATTATACTCTAGGCTAAGTTAAATCTTGGGGATGACCCCGTTCACAGAATATTGTGATTTCCAATATTTTTGATTATTTCTGAATTAAATATATTATTTAATTATTTAATTAAATTAAATATTCACTATAATTTAATTAACGACGATTTAATTCCCTAAATCACTATTTATATAATTAAATAAATTAATTATACCCCTGGAAAATGCGGATCATTACATTCTTCCCCACTTAAAATAATTTCGTCCTCGAAATTGCAAAGTTAGAGGACGACCCTACCTATTGGAATTCCTAAGATTTGTTTACCCCTTATTTCTGATTTTAACTGAACCAATTAATATCGACTAAAATATTTATTCATTCCGACTAACTAAAATTTTCAAAAATTCTGAAAATTTTCTAACACTTTAAACTTTCGAAAAATTTCGCCAGCACCTCCTTTGTACTGGTCAATAGCTCAAACTCCAACTCGCCTCTCTGGGCCTTCTTCAACCCAAAAGAAAATCAAAACGCCAAACGGCTTTCCAATTCGGCTCATAAATTCCAAACTCATATAAAATATAAACTTGTACCTTTTTGTTGGGCATATCATTATATCCCTACCATCTGTTATCAACTCGGCATATACAAATGCCATCCCAATCAACTCCAACCAAGTTATTCTTAACACAACCATTCGCTTATTCAAGCCGAATTAAATTTCAAATTCGAGTTTCAAATTCCAAACTCTCAACTTATCATTTCAAAAATCCAGATTATTCTCTAATCACTTCCAGTTTTTCTTAACCAATCATCTCAAGTTAAATTCTGGTTTATTATTTACTTTTTCCATCCCATTCGAATTAACTTCACAAGTTAAATTTAAATTTCTAGAACTTAAATTCCTGGGTAAATTTCAAATCAATTTGAAATCATACTGCCAATTCAAAACCTTTGGATTTTCTAAACAACTTGTTTCCTCAAAACAATTCAAATTAAAATCTTTGGTAGTAATCCACCACTTAGAAACTCGAAAATCACACCGATGATACTGCGCAGTCATCATCAGAATTATTTTCCAGCGACCCAAGTGACTTCAATACTATATCATTTTCAAAACCATTACTGAATACTTCCATTTTGAAAAAATTTCAAAATCTCCCAGGAACTTAAAATTTCCATATTTTAATTCCAAATCTGATTTAAATTCATATTTAATTCATCTTATTTCACGTATTTCACTTATTTGAATCCTGATTGGTTATATATAACCATTTCACATGTTATAATCTTACTCGATTATAATCACAACCTATATATGATAATATATCACATATCCATACTGTGTCGGTCCATCGTATTCAAGTGTTTATAAACTCCTACCGATACAGTGGATCAAACTGATCGACCAGAACTCATAAACAACTCAGCCAATGAATCTCCACAATATAAAACCATTTTTTATATCAAATACAAATACGCACTCGTATATATACACTCAAACTCAATTTAGGGTATTACTAACCCTATCTCTACTGAGTCACGCCACAGAGCCAAGGTAATTCTTAACTTAAGCTCTGATACCAACTGTAACGACCCGGATTTTGAGCGACTTTGGTTATCGACATAAGCTCGATGTCGATAACCAAAACATCGAAAAATCCCGGTAATTAATGAAAGAAATTAAAAGGTGAGAATAGATAAGATAGATACTTAGAATAGAATAAGAAGAAGAACACAACATCAGAGTAACACGAACCTCATAGCAGAACGAATAACATATAATATATAACATAACTTTGAAATATAACAGTTATGTATAAAATAGCACTTATCAGAGTACAGCACTTACAACACAACGGAAATAAACTATAGCTATATGATCTAGAAGTCTCCTGCTCCAGCTCTTCAAGTATCTGTAAATCCCGACTACTTGACTGCCCGACAAATTTAGGCACCCAAGAGTTTAGGGAAAACAACAAAGTAAACTCCGGGTCAGTCATGGGACTGGTGTGAGTAAAATAGTTTAACACAGTTTAACATATATATGATATCTCATAAGACCACGCCGTGAATACGGAATGGGTTTTTCCCTTATGAGAATCCAACATCTTTGACAAGCAATATTATTCTGATATTATAATAATGTCTAAATACAAATATATATCAATCTAGCAGAAACGCTTTCATCTCACGTTCTACATATATAGTATACAATCAAAATCGCAAGCACGTATTGGATAATGGATTTCCAACTATGACAAGGTATGGAACCACCTTCTGCTAGTGTACCTCTAGAGAGGAATACACTGGGTTCAACAAGAACATCTTGCAACCCGACCACACATGACCGACCACTCATTTCGCTTGAGTGTATCGAATGTATATCACCAACGGTTGGGATCAGCAATCGTTTCCCGAATGGGACAGCATCAACAATAGATTTTTAGAAATAAATGAAACTCTAGATCAGGTGATTATACACCCTAATAGGTGCGACCTACATAGCCATGCTACCTGCCCGATTTCTGTCATTTACCGGATGTGAGGCTAGAAGCTACGCTTATCTTCACATCAGATTCACTTTAAATGCCACATCATCAAATCCATCCAATCACCTATTGACGTCCTCAACAATACATTATGTGTTAGCTAAAAGAAGTTTCCTTCTCCGCTTCCACTCTTGGTACGGTTGGAGAAATCAATGTATGTGATCGTCTGGAAATACTCTGTCAGACATTCATCTTCATTCACTTAGAAATGTCACATCGTCATACCCGCAAAATCACAAATTGATTTCCTCAAAGATACAACGGGTATACAGCTAAGAGAAACGAATTCCTCTGCCACCAACGTATATACGTTTGAAGGGATCAACTTACGCGATCCATTGGATATACTCTGTCAGACCTTCATCCATACAAGTTGTCCTGGGACTGGACAAACCGAAGGCACTATTCAGTATATCCATCTTAGTCACTGTTAACTAAGACTTATACAACAACCTTTGCACTTTATTCCGTCTTCCATTATCTTTGGCATATATGATTCGCAACACTTATGCCAATACAGAGTGGTTCTTTTGATAATAATCCAACTGGTCTCTCCATATTAACAACGTTAAAATGTTCAAAAACTTCGATAGTCGATGAGTTAACTATCAAAGGAAAACAAGTGTGCAAACAACGATATTATTTCCAGATGGAAATTATATCGATCAAACATCATTTAATATTTATCTCCTTAGTTCACTTTTCATCTCTTGTTTCCCTATATTCAACATTTTCTTATTTTCCAAATTTAAAAAATATATGTTATTAACACTGGAAAACATTTCCATTTCTTGTTTTCTATATTAGAAAACATTTCTAGTTCTTACTGGAAACATTTCCAAAACTCCTACGTTTGGATTAACTCTATTTACTTAACTCTATTTGATTTACTCTATTGGATTTACTCTATTCACTTAACTCCTGTTGAATGACTATATTCGATAACTCCTCTAACTTTATTTGAATAAACTATATTCGATTAACTCCTCCAACTCTATTCGAATAAACTATATTCGATTAACTCCTTTACTATATTCGAATAAACTATATTCGATTAACTCCTTTACTATATTCGAATAAACTATATTCGATTAACTCCTTTGATTTAACTCTAATCGATTAACTCCATCGAATAAACTATATTCGATAACTCCTTCTATTTAACTAATATTCTATAACGCACTTCGATTAACTAATAATAGATAACTCCTTCGAATAACTATATTCGATAATCTCCTCTCGAATAAACGATATTCGAAAATCTTCCCTTTCGATTTAACAAATCGATAACTCCTTTTCGAATAACTAAATTTGACAACTCCTTTCGATTTAACTAATCGATAACTCCTTTTCGAATAACTAAATTTGACAACTCCTTTCGATTTAACTAATCGATAACTCCTTTCGATTAAACTATAATCGATAACTCCCTTCGATGAAACTAACACCGATACTCCTTTCGATGAAATTAACATCGATTAACTCCTTTCGATGAAACTAACATCGATTAACTCCTTTCGATGAAACTAACATCGATTAATTTAACTCGACGAACTTAACTCGACTCACTTATCTCGATAATCTAACTCAAAAACTTAACTCGATTAACTTATCTCGATTATCTAACTCAAGAACTTAACTCAATTAACTTATCTCGATAATCTAACTCAAGAACTTAACTCCTATCGAATAACTAATATTCGATTTAACTCCATTCGCTTGACTCTAGATCGCAGCGATCACAAATGGTTACACCTGATTCCCTCAGGAAACATCCGACCGCCTTAGGCTATCTGTAGCCCTGCGAATTTCGCTAGCAGTCGTACGAGATGACAACTTACCCTGAATACTATGTTTGACTAACTCTGTCTCAAATAACTATATTTGATTAACTCTAGTTCATTTTAACTCTAATCGATTTACTCTAACTGATTTACCTACCTGATTAACTCTAACTGGTTAACTTTAACTGGTTAACTCTAACTGGTTAACTTTTACTGATTAACTTGACTGACTTAACCCAACTAGTTAACTTGACTTACTTAACCCAATTGGTTAACTCTACTGAACTGGTTAACTCTATTGAACTGGTTAACTCTACTGAACTGGTTAACTCTACTGAACTAGTTAACTCTAACTGAACTGGTTAACTCTACAGAACTGGTTAACTCTACTGGACTGGTTAACTCTACTGGACTGGTTAACTCTACTGGACTGGTTAACTCTAACTGGTTATTCATTACGTTCCTTTTAACAACGTTTATTCATTTTTAAAGATTTACTTTTGGTAACGGTTCTTCACTTTAAAAATGATTTTTCCTTTTCAATTTACCTATATTTATTTCATATAAATATTTCCTTTATAACTTTATTTATTTCCTACACAAATATTTCCTTTTACCTCTTTATTTATTTTCACAAGTATTTCCTTTATATTTGGTTTCCACAAATATTTCCCTTATATTTGGTTTTCACAAATATTCCTTTTATATATTCTAACTCCTTAAATTTCCGGGAAAATTTGCCATAACCTCCTTTGTATCGGGAGCATCGGGAAAATCCTCAAACCCGCCACACAGGCCTTTCCACTCAAAAGAAAATGTTTTGAAATTATTTTCTTTTTCTATGTATCTCATATTTATAAATATTCCAATTTATAAATATTTCTTATTTACAAATATTCGAATTTATAAATATCTCTTATTTATAAATATTCTAGTTTATAAATATTCTGTTTTCAATATCACTTTGAAAATCCCCTTATCAACATCCCGTATGTTATGGTATTCAATCAGATCAAATCACGATGTTCAATATCGTCCAAGCACATATAATCGACCACGGATTCTATATCACAATATATGAATCAAAACAGTATTATAAATATTGAGGAACCCAGTTGGGTCCCTCCAACCTGTTTTCCTGCATCCACAGATGTTACAGAGTAAAATCAACATCACTTTCAGTTCAGTACTGATTATTCTGATAACAACATCAATATATAAATATTTAAAGATTTTTATATATATATATATAATTTCCACTAACTGACTAGCAGTTCAATCAATCAACCAACACACAGCAATCAACAGATGATTAACAGTTCTAAGAATACATTATAAAAATATAACTGTTCAGAGTTGGTGAGTTTTACTCACATTGAACTATTATCGTTAAAAACGATTAACTGTCTTTGATTTAGATGGACAATTTATTTCGCCATAAATTGTAACTAGCTCGGATTCACGCCCGGTCAGTCTCATTGTGTTGCTCCCGTCCATACGATCCCAACGGATCTGACCGTTCAGAATTCTTTTATTCTCTCCGGCCCACTCTCTTTGTATATCAGACCCGAATGTATCTCCTCCCCCAAATTCAATTCGACAGGTCTCGTTATCTCCAGTATCACCCCCCAACATTTTGACCGACTTTGACCATCTTCTAACTCCACCTCGGTCACCAATGGAGGGCGCAACCACCACCAGAGAACCCAGCATCCCAAGCTCCATCCCCCTATACCCCCGGCACCTAATTCGATCACGGAAATCACTTCCGTCGACCTCGGCCACACAGCAATTTCCACCGAACAAAACTCTGATGAACTCACTCCAAATTCTCCCAACAGGTTCGACTCAATCCCACAAACACCATGACGAACTCGAATCAATTTAAAACCTCCTAATCGTTGCTCAAGACCGAACCCTAGAACGGTGTGAAGAAAAACCAGCGAATGGGAACATCACCAAACCCCTCGGGACTCACCTCAGATCGAAGAGCTTGCATTGGGGATTTCAAATATATGAGATACAAGATTTATAGATTTTATTTTGAATTGTTGTGGATTTATTTGCTCACTATTGTTTTCTGTATGAAGAACAAATTCGCGGCGCAAATAATTGACCAGAGAAATAGTTGACTTAGGTTTAGGAGAGAGTTTTAGGTGTATTTATAGAAAAATAAATATCTAGATATTTTAAAAAGGGAATATTCCCGGTATTTGCTCATATATATATTCATTTTGCTTTCTAAAAATTCTCGTGATTACATACGATACCCAAAAATCACGAAACTGGACAGGTAGCTAGAGTTCGACGTTACGGTCCCAACGAAACTGGTTTCGTCGAATTCCGACTTCGTATGCTCACACAGCGTATTTTTAACTGTCGAAAAACTGACTGTTTCTCACTCTAAAAATCCGTACGGCCACACAGCGACTCTAAAATCACGAAACTGGAAATATAACAATAATTTGACATTGCGGATCCAACAAAATTAGTTTCGTCGAATTCCGACTTCGTTTGCAAAAGTGGCTATTTTTAAAGCTCTGGATGACCCATTTAAATATATAAATATATTTAAATATTATTAAATTAAATATTAATAAATCTATATTATAGTATATCTTCACATATGATATCGTACAGCTCCAGAATATCATATCAGTATTTACAGTTTGATATTTCAGATTTTAGATTTATCGATATTCAGTTTATATCGAAAATTCCTTTTATAACGTAAATAAAGCGTCGCAAATTATAAAGGAATTCTACAGCGACTTTTCTGAAATTTGATTTGGACATACATCAAAATCTACACGACGAAATCCCGATTTTTCTCTTCCACTAGAAAGATATACTCCACCAGCTCCACACGTTTCTTGTTTCACAGAAATCCGGCTTAAAACGAATCCTGTACATCCAGTTGAAGTTCAAATCGCCAAATCGCGAACTGCAGCGCCATTTCAAGCTCTATTTTAATTATATTATAATTATACATTCAAACTGTCGTCAAATGAATATATTCGTCAATATAATTCTACTTTAGGCTGAGTTAAATCTTGGGGATGACCCCGTTCACAGAATATTGTGATTTCCAATATTTTTTATTATTTCTGAATTAAATATATTATTTAATTATTTAATTAAATTAAATATTCAATATAATTTAATTAACGATGATTTAATTCCCTAAATCACTATTTATATAATTAAATAAATTAATTATACCCCTGGAAAATGCGGGTCATTACATAGATCCCTTCACAGATCTCGGAATCACACATGGATTCCAATTCATCAACAGATTTTGGAATCACACATAAGTTCTTTCATAGATCTTAGAATCAATATATGTGTTGGAGCATCTCAACAGATCTCGAATCGCCGTATAGCCTTCACTTCACAACTGCTTCCAAAACATAGAACCCGTATACTAGTTTTGAAATGGTTTTTGATAAGTAGAACACTTACCATTCCCGGTCTCCTCAAAACCAGTCGCAAGATCTATGGTCAAGTTCTATAGTCGATTAACCGACTACAATTCACATAATAGACGATCGTGTATGGAAAACAGCCTCGCTTAATTTCCATAACAAACAACTAAGCATCCAAAGCACTATTGTAACAACCCATATTTTCAATAACTTGTTATAACATAAATCGAGGCAGAATTTAATTCATAAATCTGAATCAAGGGAAACGGGCTATGCCATTGCGTTCGTCTCGGAAAAATACGCGAAATAGAGTCCGAGTTTTCGAAAATCGGAGTCCGTATGACCCAGTTAAGGCCCATTGAAGTTTTCAGAAAATTCCTAAGTTAAAAACAGATTTAAATTTCAAATTAAAAACAAGGATTAGGGCTAATTGGCGTCAGGCGGGAAAACTCCCTCCAGGACCCCCATGTCGACAGGCATGTCGACAGGGGTCTTAGGGTGTCGACTGCCCTGTCGACAGCCCTGTCGACACGGGGTGGCCAGGCAGTTTTGCCTGGCGCACCATTTTGATTTGGGCTTGGTCTTGTGGCTTGGTTCTAGAGAATTCCTAAATCTGACGGGCCTAAACTAACCTAGGGTTAATCCTAGGGCTAAAAACACTCTAATCTTCTATAAATAAGCCCCTAATCCTACCCTAAAGCCTCATTATTCACTCTAGCAACCAAACTATGTCAAATTGAAATCTCAAATGGCCTCCACCTAAGAACCCTAGCCTCCACCCTCTTCAAAAATCATTTCTATTAAGATTTTGATGTTCATACAAGCTTTTCTAAGTTGTATGAATGATCATTAGCTTGCATACATCATCAAGTTGCAAGCTTTATTTGCTAAGCTAGAGTTTTTGGGATTTTTGTTAATTGGAGCTTTGTTTTGGGGTTTTATATGCTTGCATAAAAAGGGCTTCTCAATCTTTATTAGTAGATTTGAGTCTTCATAATATTTGTAAGCCCTCTTACCTTCATTTTAGAAACTCTAAAGTTAATATGTGATGAAAGTTGGGATTTATGCATGTTTAATAAGTTATGCATGCTTATGCAAGTTCACTATGCTATGTTATGTATGTTTAATGAGTTATGCATGCTTATGCAAGTTCACTATGCTATGTTATGTATGTTTAATGAGTTATGCATGCTTATGCGAGTTCAATATGCCATGTTACACATGTTTGATGAGTTATGCATGTTTATGCAAGTTCACTATGCCATGATTTGCAAGTTTAACAAGTTATGCATGTTTATGCAAGTTCACTATGCCATGATTTGCAAGTTTAACAAGTTATGCATGTTTATGCAAGTTCACTATGCCATGATTTGCAAGTTTAATAAGTTATGCATGCTTATGCAAGTTCACTATGCCATGATTTGCAAGTTTAATAAGTTATGCATGTTTATGCAAGTTCACTAAGTCATGATTTGCAAGTTTAACAAGTTATGCATGTTTATGCAAGTTCACTATGCTAAGTTATGCAAGTCCAACATGTTATGCATGCTTATTATGATATGTGAGATTTATCATGTATGTTGTGCCAAGTTCCCTCTTTCTATCCTTTATGCGCTATGACGAATATGTAAGCGATAGAATGACGTTGGGGGGGTTTTGGGTAAAACTTAAAATACATGAAAATATAAGATTGGGAATTTACCTATTAAGTTAGGTCTACCCCTTGGGAATTTACCTATTAAGTTAGGTCTACCCAAGTATTTGTTAAACTTGTAATTATGGTTTGAAAATAAAGTGGACATGACACTTAGAAAACATGTGTGGCCAACTCGTGGTTGGGTTGAGTTTGTAGCGTAAACCTACCCGGAACCGACCGGCTTAACTAGTTGCTACAAACAATAGGACCCAATGTGAGAAGTTGGTCATGTGTACCTTGGACCCGAGGTTAGACCAAGTTGTGGTGTAAAGCTACCCGGACCCGCCCGGCTTAACTAGTAACCGCAACAAAGTCTAATGTGAGAGGTTAAGGTACAATTAAATTAATGCCTCATGATTAGGGTTAAGTCATGGCCCACTAATACTTAACCAATTTTGGGGATACGAGGGATTAAATGGGGTTAAGTGGTGATTTGTTGGTTACACTTAGCTAATTTAATCCATGATTAGTGAGGGGTTAAACCACACTTAACCCTCTTAGAAAACCCTAGCAACGTGGTCTGTTCCAGCAGTAATCCCAGTTTGGTATCATTCACAACCCTAGAGGCTAGGCTAGGGCGGGGCACGATTACTGGACTGATGTAAGCGACCAAAGCGACGGCTGAGTGGTACAGCGGTGCGGGTCCAGGCGGGCTACGGACGTGCACGTAGTTCGGTGTTGGACAAACTCGAGGCACGGGTACCAGTAGGTTTAAACTGTGCATTATTGCTTAGGTGTCTGGGGTTGACACCCGAGGGCTTGATACACCCGAAGGTGGACCCAGCACAGTCTGACTACAACCATATGTGGGCCGTATGGACACCAACACTTGACGTGTTAGGTTTATAGGGAGCCGATCGATTAGACCGTTGGGCTTGATCTTGTATCAAGGTCACCTCCTGCTATTGGGCCAAAGTTTTGGGCTGAGGGATCATTACCTGTTATGTTAGTTTGCTAGTACACTATGGTGCAAAGCTTAATCTTCGCTATGTGATGACACCTTTATCTATTACCAGTATATTCATCTCAGTTTCCATCATGATGTTAGCTTTATTAGTTTATAGACTGATCGTAGTAGGGCTTACCAGTCTTTTTGACTGACCTGTTTTCTTTCGCTTCTTTTCTTCCGTTCCCCCCCCCAAGGTTCTCAGGGAGGGAACAGTGGTGCTTAGCTTGGATCGCTTGCTTGTTTGCTGGATAGCTCATGTATGCTTGGACATTGAGTTCGCTATGGTTTATCATCTTTTGTTTTTGGGGATAGCACTATGTATTTCAGTATTTCTGTTTATGTTGTACTAGACATATTTATTTTGGCAGATGACTTTATGATGTACTAGACTTGTTTTGAGATGGTTTGAGATATTCCGCTGTTTTATTCTCATTTACTCTGTTTTACATATATGTTTATGTTCCTGTTCTGCCTTGATATATCATTATGCATGCTTACCCAGTTCTAACGCCCCCTAGAAGCTAGTGCCCCCGAAAGAGTGACCCTAGCGGAGGTGGGGTGTTACAAATTTGGTATCAGAGCATAAGGTTTACAAGAAAGAACAAAAAGTTTTTAAAAAAGACTTTTGAAAAACTATTTTCAAAACAAGTATAAAGTATTTTCCAAAGAAAAGTCTAGTATTTTAAAAGGGCTATTCCCCAAAAAGCCATTAGCGTTATCCTTCGTTCCCTTGACCTAATCTTATCTTATCCTTCGTTTCAGTATGGCCGAGGATTTTGCCATCCCGGATGGAGTAAATGTGCCACTCTGGTATAGGAGGCTTCTAGAAGCTAGGGCGGCAGCCGACCCCGCAAACCCTACTCCCACTCCTCCTCCTGTAGTTGAGAATCCTCTCCCTAATATCCCTCCTCCGGTGGTTCCTGCTCCCCCTCCTCCAGCAGTTAATGTTCCTCCCCCTCCTGTTGCTGAGGCTCCTCTTCCTCCTCCTCCCCCTCAGCATCCTCAGGTTGAGTTCACGAAGGTTTGTAAAGACTTCAAGGCGATGGGAGGCAAGAATTTCCTAGGCACAGAATCTTTTGTTGAAGCTAGGAATTGGCTGAAGGACACTGAGGACTTGTTTGTTATCTTTGGGATTGATGACGAGAGGAAGATCTTATTGACAGTGTGGCTTTTGAAGGATGAGGCGGCCTATTGGTGGGAGGTTACCAATGGGACGAGGCCCGTTGAGACTTGGGCCGATTTGAGGGCTAGATTTGTGACCAAGTTTCTATCTTCTGCTGAGGCGAATTTACAAATGGAGAAGTTCATTGCATTAAAGCAAGGTGATATGTCTGTCAAGGAGTATGTGAACAAGTTTAATCAGCTGGCCCGTTTTGGTTTGGATATGGTGAACACTCCTGAGAAAAAGGCTCTTCGATTTGCTAGAGGGTTGAATGAGCCGCTGCAGGGCTTGGCGATGTCACATATTCCGCATGGGGCTACTTTCTAGAGTTTGGTCAATATGGCTCTACTTCAGGGAGATGGAAAGAAAGAGGTCAAGATGAGTGATACTCAAGCAAAGAAGACTGATTCTCAAGGCAAAGGCAATCAAGGTGGTCAAAGCAGTCAGGGGAATCAGGGCAAGAACAAGAAGGGGAACAACAACAACAAAGGCAAGGGAAAGTGCAATTACTGTGGTGTGCCTGGACACTTTGCTAAGGATTGTAGGAAGAAGAAAAGGAAGCTTAGTGGTGGATGTTTTTCCTGTGGTGAGACTGGACACTTCAGCAAGGAGTGCCCGAAGAAGAAAGGACAGGCTGGACCTTCAGGAGGGCAAGTTCATGCTCTCAATACCGCTCCAGTTCCCGATCGAGGTAGTGTTTCTGTTGAGAACCTTGTTTATGTTTCTGATCTTCCAGTTCGTACCTTGTTTGATTCTGGTGCATCACATAGCTTTATTTCATCTGATCTTGTTGATAGCTTGCACCTTAGTACTAGCTTAGTGGATGATCCCGTTTGTGTTTCGAATCCCATTGGGGGTTCTGCTCATCTATCTATGATATGTGAGGATCTGAGGATCTCTATACTCAGTGTAGAGTTCTTGTGTAGTGCATATGTTCTTGGTTTCAGGGGATACAGATTGATACTGGGCATGGATTGGCTGTCCCGATATGGAGCCATTCTTGATTGTGAGCATAGGGTTGTGAGGCTTGTGACTCGCCTTGGCAACACCTTAGAGATTTCATGCAATCCGAAGAATCCCGTCATGTTGTGCTATCTCGAATCTCTCGACTCGTCAGAGGAAGCCCTTCAGTCTGTAAGGGTGGTCCGAGATTATCCAGATGTTTTTGAAGAAGTTAAGGGGTTGCCCCCTAAACGAGAGATTGATTTTCGCATCTATCTGGTGGATAATGCTAAGCCTGTTTCTTTGCCCGTTCGGCATATGGCTCCGCGTGAGAGACGGGAGCTGAGCAAGCAAGTGAAAGAATTGCTTGAGAAGAACTTCATCAGAAGAAGTATATCCGAATGGGGAGCGCCTGTGGTGTTTGCTACTAAGGCAGATGGTTCTCTTCGACTCTGTGTGGATTATAGAGAATTGAATAAGCTGACTAAGAAGAACAGACACCCGTTACCGAGGATCGATGATCTCTTTGATCAGCTTGTTGGTGCTTCTGTTTTCTCTCAGCTTGATCTTGCTACTGGATTTCATCAGCTCCGAGTGGCTGAAGAGAGTATAGACAAGACTGCATTCAGAACTCCAGATGGATTCTTTGAATGGCTTGTTATGCCGTTCGGTTTGACGAATGCACCCGCGTATTTTGTGGACTTGATGAGTAGGGTGTTTCGGGAGTTCTTGAACAAGTTTGTCGTGGTCTTTGTGGATGATATTCTAGTCTTCTCCAAGGATGAAGAAGAGCACGCAAGGCATCTTGTAGAGGTGATGGATACGCTTAGAGCGCATCAGCTAAAGGCCAAGTTCTCCAAGTGTCACTTTTGGAGAAGGGAAGTTAGATTCCTTGGGCATATCGTATCCAAGCAAGGCTTAGCGGTGGATCCCGCTAAGGTGGTTGTAGTTCAGGATTGGAAGACTCCAAGGAATGCAACCGAGGTGAGAAGTTTTCTAGGTCTTGCGGGTTTTTACCGGAAGTTCATCAAGGACTTCGCGAAGATATCCGCTCCTCTTACTAAGTTGACTAAGAAGAACTTAGTTTTTGCTTGGGATATGGATTGTGAGCTTGCTTTTCAGAGACTCAAGAGAGCCCTTACCTCTGCACCCGTTCTAGCTTTACCCGATGGTGGTAAGATATTTACCGTGTACACTGATGCTTGTGGCACGGGATTGGGCGCCGTTCTGATGCAAGAGGGCAGAGTTATATGTTTTGGTGGGAGGCAACTTAAGGTGCATGAGAAGAATTATCCCACTCATGATCTAGAGCTGGCAGCGATTGTATATGCACTCAAGGCTTGGCGTCATTATCTTCTGGGAGAGAGATTTGAGCTGTATACTGATCATAAGTCTTTGAAGTATCTCTTTTCGCAGAAGGATCTGAACTTGAGGCATCAGAGATGGATGGAATTCTTGGCTTCCTATGATTTTGATATAGCCTATACCCCTGGCAAGGGGAATGTTGTAGCGGATGCGTTGAGTAGAAAAAGGATGACACTAAGTCCTCTATTTGTTGAGATGAAGAATTTAGAGTTCTTGGCAACCTTTGATTTTTCTTTGACAGTTGAGTCAATGACCGGTTCTTTGGCATCTCTAGAGCTCAGGCCTACCCTTCTGGATCAAGTTGGGGCTTCGCAGAAGGAAGACCCTCAGATAATTGAGATCATGGATAAGCTGATTCGAGGGGAGACATCTAGTCACCTTGCTCGATATTCTATAGATGATAAGGGTTGGCTGAGGAGAGACGGAAGGCTGTGTGTTCCAATGGTAGAAGATTTGGTGAGGAAAGTTCTTGATGAGGCACATCGCTCCAAGATGACTATACATCCAGGGGGAGATAAGATGTATAAGGATATGAAGCGCATTTTCTTCTGGCCTGGAATGAAGAAGGATGTGGCCGAGTTTGTCTCTAGATGTGTTATTTGTCAGAGAGTAAAAGCTGAGTCGAAGAAGCCCGGTGGGCTATTGCATCCCCTAGAGGTCCCGCTATAGAAGTGGGAGAGTATTTCTATGGACTTTATTGATGGGCTTCCAAGGTCAAGGAAGGGGAATACAAGCATTTGGGTCATTGTAGATAGACTTACGAAGAGTGCTCATTTTATCCCAGTAAAGAGCAAAAGGACCGCATCTGGACTAGCATCAGTATATCTTCGTGAGATAGTACGACTACATGGAGTTCCTTCCAGCATAGTCAGTGACCAAGACCCCATCTTTACTAGTCAATTTTGGAACAGTTTGCAGGAAGCTATGGGCACAAGGTTGAACCTGAGTACGGCCTATCACCCACAAACAGACGGCCAAACAGAAAGGGTGAATAGGGTACTGGAGGACTTGTTGAGGCTTTGTATCCTGGACTTTGGTGGTGCTTGGGAAGACCATCTTCCTCTTGTTGAGTTTGCATATAATAACAGTTATCAGGCGAGCATAGGGATGGCACCATTTGAAGCTTTATATGGGAGGCCGTGCAAGTCGCCTACATGTTAGTGGGAGACTACAGATAAGCTTATACTTGGACCCGACATGATTAGAGATACACCCGAGAAGGTCGAGTTGATTAGAAGACGGATGAAGGCGGCCCAAGACCGACAGAAATCCTATGCTGATAAGCGAAGATCTGATTTGGAGTTTGGTGTTGGGGACATGGTTTTCGTAAAGGTTTCTCCTTTGCGGAATGTGGTCCGATTTGGAGCTGTTGGGAAATTGGCACCGAGATTTGTTGGACCCTTCCCTATCATAGAGAGAATTGGGAAGATGGCTTATAAAGTGCAATTGCCCGAGAAGTTGTCCGGAGTGCATAATGTCTTTCATGTCTCGCATCTCCGAAAATGCCTACATGAGTCCGCTGAGGTGGTTGAACCTAGCATTCTTGAAGACGTGGAAGTAGAGAAAGAAGCAACTTTGAGGAGAGCTCCGATTCGTATCTTGGGGACGGAGACCAAGAAGCTAAGGAATCGTGAGGTCAAGTTGGTGAAGGTTCAATGGGGTGAAGCCGAAGAAGACGCAACTTGGGAAACCGAGGAGAAGATGCGTGGGCTTTATCCATTCCTTTTTGAGGGTACACTCTCAATCTCATTCCTTTGTTAGCATATCTTTTTCTTTGCTATCCATGTTTATCTAGTTATCGTGCTAATCTTGTCATGAGAACCTTAGGTAGAAACCCTTTGGATGAAACATGTGGTTGAGACATGTTATGTTTGATGGTTGCAAGTGGTTGCAAGTGGTTACTCGTGGATGCATAATACACATTAGGCACTAGATCGGCTCGCACACTCCTCATATTGCATGTGCATGAGTGTTTATGCTTATTCTTGGGTGAAATTTGTATGCCATCACATGGATGTTGCATATGGATGTATGATTGAGCACGCATGTAGATATTATACATTATGTTAGGGATTTGCATACATATGGATACATTTCACTAACACATTTTGCATTGATCTTTGCATTAGATAAGTGCATATACACACACTTTTGCATATGTTCATACAGCATTTAGAACCTTCTAAGGACAATGATTGCTCGTGGATGATGCTTTGAGTAGATGGATGATTGGATGGTAGGATACGTTCTTCCTAACTTGAAGATTTCGGGGACGAAATCCTTTAAGGAGGGGAGAATGTAACAACCCATATTTTCAATAACTTGTTATAACATAAATCGAGGCAGAATTTAATTCATAAATCTGAATCAAGGGAAACGGGCTATGCCATTGCGTTCGTCTCGGAAAAATACGCGAAATAGAGTCCGAGTTTTCGAAAATCGGAGTCCGTATGACCCAGTTAAGGCCCATTGAAGTTTTCAGAAAATTCCTAAGTTAAAAACAGATTTAAATTTCAAATTAAAAACAAGGATTAGGGCTAATTGGCGTCAGGCGGGAAAACTCCCGCCAGGACCCCCATGTCGACAGGCATGTCGACAGGGGTCTTAGGGTGTCGACTGCCCTGTCGACAGCCCTGTCGACACGGGGTGGCCAGGCAGTTTTGCCTGGCGCACCATTTTGATTTGGGCTTGGTCTTGTGGCTTGGTTCTAGAGAATTCCTAAATCTGACGGGCCTAAACTAACCTAGGGTTAATCCTAGGGCTAAAAACACTCTAATCTTCTATAAATAAGCCCCTAATCCTACCCTAAAGCCTCATTATTCACTCTAGCAACCAAACTATGTCAAATTGAAATCTCAAATGGCCTCCACCTAAGAACCCTAGCCTCCACCCTCTTCAAAAATCATTTCTATTAAGATTTTGATGTTCATACAAGCTTTTCTAAGTTGTATGAATGATCATTAGCTTGCATACATCATCAAGTTGCAAGCTTTATTTGCTAAGCTAGAGTTTTTGGGATTTTTGTTAATTGGAGCTTTGTTTTGGGGTTTTATATGCTTGCATAAAAAGGGCTTCTCAATCTTTATTAGTAGATTTGAGTCTTCATAATATTTGTAAGCCCTCTTACCTTCATTTTAGAAACTCTAAAGTTAATATGTGATGAAAGTTGGGATTTATGCATGTTTAATAAGTTATGCATGCTTATGCAAGTTCACTATGCTATGTTATGTATGTTTAATGAGTTATGCATGCTTATGCAAGTTCACTATGCTATGTTATGTATGTTTAATGAGTTATGCATGCTTATGCGAGTTCAATATGCCATGTTACACATGTTTGATGAGTTATGCATGTTTATGCAAGTTCACTATGCCATGATTTGCAAGTTTAACAAGTTATGCATGTTTATGCAAGTTCACTATGCCATGATTTGCAAGTTTAACAAGTTATGCATGTTTATGCAAGTTCACTATGCCATGATTTGCAAGTTTAATAAGTTATGCATGCTTATGCAAGTTCACTATGCCATGATTTGCAAGTTTAATAAGTTATGCATGTTTATGCAAGTTCACTAAGTCATGATTTGCAAGTTTAACAAGTTATGCATGTTTATGCAAGTTCACTATGCTAAGTTATGCAAGTCCAACATGTTATGCATGCTTATTATGATATGTGAGATTTATCATGTATGTTGTGCCAAGTTCCCTCTTTCTATCCTTTATGCGCTATGACGAATATGTAAGCGATAGAATGACGTTGGGGGGGTTTTGGGTAAAACTTAAAATACATGAAAATATAAGATTGGGAATTTACCTATTAAGTTAGGTCTACCCCTTGGGAATTTACCTATTAAGTTAGGTCTACCCAAGTATTTGTTAAACTTGTAATTATGGTTTGAAAATAAAGTGGACATGACACTTAGAAAACATGTGTGGCCAACTCGTGGTTGGGTTGAGTTTGTAGCGTAAACCTACCCGGAACCGACCGGCTTAACTAGTTGCTACAAACAATAGGACCCAATGTGAGAAGTTGGTCATGTGTACCTTGGACCCGAGGTTAGACCAAGTTGTGGTGTAAAGCTACCCGGACCCGCCCGGCTTAACTAGTAACCGCAACAAAGTCTAATGTGAGAGGTTAAGGTACAATTAAATTAATGCCTCATGATTAGGGTTAAGTCATGGTCCACTAATACTTAACCAATTTTGGGGATACGAGGGATTAAATGGGGTTAAGTGGTGAACTGTTGGTTACACTTAGCTAATTTAATCCATGATTAGTGAGGGGTTAAACCACACTTAACCCTCTTAGAAAACCCTAGCAACGTGGTCTGTTCCAGCAGTAATCCCAGTTTGGTATCATTCACAACCCTAGAGGCTAGGCTAGGGCGGGGCACGATTACTGGACTGATGTAAGCGACCAAAGCGACGGCTGAGTGGTACAGCGGTGCGGGTCCAGGCGGGCTACGGACGTGCACGTAGTTCGGTGTTGGACAAACTCGAGGCACGGGTACCAGTAGGTTTAGACTGTGCATTATTGCTTAGGTGTCTGGGGTTGACACCCGAGGGCTTGATACACCCGAAGGTGGACCCAGCACAGTCTGACTACAACCATATGTGGGCCGTATGGACACCAACACTTGACGTGTTAGGTTTATAGGGAGCCGATCGATTAGACCGTTGGGCTGGACCTTGTATCAAGGTCACCTCCTGCTATTGGGCCAAATTTTTGGGCTGAGGGATCATTACCTGTTATGTTAGTTTGCTAGTACACTATGGTGCAAAGCTTAATCTTCGCTATGTGATGACACCTTTATCTATTACCAGTATATTCATCTCAGTTTCCATCATGATGTTAGCTTTATTAGTTTATAGACTGATTGTAGTAGGGCTTACCAGTCTTTTTGACTGACCTGTTTTCTTTCGCTTCTTTTCTTCCGTTCCCCCCCCCCAGGTTCTCAGGGAGGGAACAGTGGTGCTTAGCTTGGATCGCTTGCTTGTTTGCTGGATAGCTCATGTATGCTTGGACATTGAGTTCGCTATGGTTTATCATCTTTTGTTTTTGGGGATAGCACTATGTATTTCAGTATTTCTGTTTATGTTGTACTAGACATATTTATTTTGGCAGATGACTTTATGATGTACTAGACTTGTTTTGAGATGGTTTGAGATATTCCGCTGTTTTATTCTCATTTACTCTGTTTTACATATATGTTTATGTTCCTGTTCTGCCTTGATATATCATTATGCATGCTTACCCAGTTCTAACGCCCCCCAGAAGCTAGTGCCCCCGAAAGAGTGACCCTAGCGGAGGTGGGGTGTTACAACTATTAAGTCACAAAGCATGATAAACAATCAAATCACTATCAAGTCACAAAGAATGATTACAGTTGAAGCACGATTAACTCATACAAACGTCTTTTAGTCCCTTTCCCATTTTATTAATCTTTCATTGATTAATACTCCTTTATTAGTAAACTTCTTTTATCTAATAAAACTTCATTTATCAAATAAGACTTCGTTTATCTAGTAAGACCTCACTTATCTAATAAGACATAAACTTCATTTGTCAAATAAGACTTCACTTATCTAATAAGACATCACTTATTAATAAGACATCATTTATTAATCAATACCTCATACTCGATTAATATTCCTTTATATACTAGTGTATATATTAAACATATATATATATATAAGTTGTATATTAATATATATATATATATATTCTACTAATTCTCTATTCCTTTAGTCTTGAATACTTAAAAAGGTTTTAATATACTTAACCCTCCGGAGTAAGTATAATCACAATTCATTTTTATGATTTCCTTTATAACTTCAATACTTCAAAACGTATTCATATATTTATCCCTCCGGTATAAGTATATCAATAATTCATTTCTAAGATTTCCTTTATAACTTTAATACTTCAAAACGTATTCATATACTTTTCCCTCTGTTATAAGTATATCAATAATTCATTTCTAAGATTTCCTTTATAACTTCAATACTTCAAAACATATTCATATACTTATCCCTCCGGTATAAGTATATCCACAATTCATTTCTAGGATTTCTTAAAATATAATCAAAGAGGTTAAAAACATTGTTTAATAAAGAACCCCTTCTCTTTGATAAGTTAAACATCTTATTCAATATCTTTATTCTGAAAGATTCCTATACTTGTTTCTATCTTTAAAATCAATTATTAAAGATCTAAGTATATTCTAAATCATTAAACCATATATTCCAGTTTAACTACATTCCAAGGGTTTCAAAACAGGTGTTGCTAAAACAATGTTTACAACAAACCCAAAACAAACCGTTTTATAATTATCTTTAAACTTTCGTTTAAAGATTCAATTATATTTACTTCGATGATATAATTTGTAAGGGTTAAAGACGAATGTAATTAACACATTGTCACAACAAACCCAAAACCATTTTATGCTTATACAAATCAAGGTTCATACACTTAACTTGTTTCCGACATTATCAACTTAACCATCCCTCGGTCAAGAGAGAGGCCAGGTAAGTTAGAGCACTGGTTGCATATCACCCCTTGTCTAGACACTCCATTCTTGATACTCACGGATAGATAAGCCCACTCGTCGGCTTAATAGAATTAAGCGCAGTAATCATGATAGTCAATAAATAAGTAATTAGCAAATGAACTTATATGACTATTCTAGCTTCACACACTTTCAAACTTACTTGAATTTAACATACAAGTTAAACAACCATTTTAATATGATAAGAAATCACTAAGGATGTCATTGCAAAGTTTCATACAAAGTGTTGAAAACGCAACAATTCAAACTGCATCTATGGCGACTATCGCTATAAGTGCACTTTCAAGTTCAAGTCCATAATATGTCAATCCATACTAATCCTTATGTGCTTTGTTTCAAATCCATTCCACTTGTTATACAAGTCAATTCAAATCCAATTCCAATTCCATTCAACTCTATTCCAATCCATTAACATGGATCACATATGTCGCTTACTTTTAAAGTAAGAATCAAGTTAACATTTTTAACATAAGTTACCAACATTCAAGCAACTTTAAACATAGTTAAAAACATGCAAAAGGGTTTATGTTCACTGTCCTAAATAGCGAGTAAACTCACCTTAATTCTTAGCAAATCCAAGATCCAAGAATAAGAATAAAGATCCAAGAATAAGAACAAAGATCCAAGCTAGTAACCTCCTTCCTTTCCTTTCTTTTCCTTGCTTCCTTCCTTATATAGCTCACGGCCAAAGATGGAAATTGAGAAGGTTTTGGATTTTTCAACTTCTAACTCGCTACAAGGTCTTGTAATGATGTAAGAAGGCTTCACTCAAAGTTTGAGTTGATTTGGAGTTGCTTTGAGTATAGTTTGAGAAAGTTAGTAAGGAAGACGAAGAAGTAGAGAAGCCATTAAAGGAGCTTAATTTTGCTTAGGAATTTTGTAAATAAAAAGAGAAGGCATACCCCTCCTTATACAGGAAAAGAAAGATGGATGGGAAAAGACTAAAATACCCTTAAAACCCGAATATCATTAATGAGAGAAGGGATGGTGTGTAAGAGAAGTGAAAGGTGTGTAAGAGATGGTAAGTTTGATTTTTCAAAGACTTAAGAGGTAAGCATTCATTTATATACATATAAGGAACTTATATGAATACACTTAGGATATTTCTAAACTCTTGATGTGACTAATTATGTATATACTTGTACTTGTATACTTATGTATACGCATGTGTATAAATGTACAAAATAATGTTGCAACGATCTGAAACAACTTCTGTTCAACGATATGTGTAAATCAGAAAGTTGAAACTCAATCATATTTTTAGTTCTTTATCAAATGATTTATTTAAGTTAACAAAACTTGGAAATAAATCCATTAACCTATTTAAATAATTAAAACAAGTATATTTGAATTATAAAGCACTTATTTGAATATTTAAATACTCAAAATACAAAAACCTTCCTTAAATGTTTTTTTAAATGATGACATCATCAAAATAATTAGCCATAAATATGAAAAATACTTTTATTTGCTAATTACTTTTCCAATTAATAATTAGAAATTCATTTAAATTTTCAACAACTTTTATTGAGAAAATAGCCATATATCGATAAAACGGTTTTCAGTCACATTTCGACATTTTCTAAACAATATTTTTTTGAAAGCATTTTTCCGAAATGAGTTTAGAATCATTAATTATTAATTAAATGATGTTTAACAAGGTTATAAAATCACATTTATAACATTTAACAATATTACAAATTGTTACGATATTCGAAGATTAAGTGTTCGAATTTCCGGGTGTTCACATTCTCCCACACTTAAAATATTTTGTCCCCGAAATTGGAACACTAGCAACCAAAGATCTATAAACATCGATACTTTAGGTATCACACTAGCAAACAAAGCTCATGGCTCGATTAAGTTCAAACCCCCACATCGCTTAAGGATGATAAACAATCTATTAAGCGTGCCTTACGCTCAACAGCCTTAGGGATTACTCAGTCGATGATTCACAATATCTCATAACAAAACGAAGAGTCATTTCCCAAAATTTCCATATGCGCTAAATCTCGTACAATGCATATAAACCATCCGTACGCATTGTTTGATCATATCACTTTCTCGATCACAAGACTTCTCTTCCGAACTAGTATACCTTACTTGACATCTCTAGTGCGGACTCTGATTTGGTTTCTTGACTAGAAACTCCCATCTTCCTTACATAGCCATATACTATGATAGAAAACATCAGGATCATATCAAAAATCCGCATCATGTATTCACTGACAAAAGTCTAGTGAAGAATCCTTGTTCAGACCGGTATAAATCACCTTCAAAATCCTGTACTCGAATCTGTAACAAGATTAACTAAGTGAATAAAACGATCTACGTACAACTCACATATTTTGTCCTATTGGTTTCTTAACTACCAATATCCTTTATTAATTCTTCTATATGTATATTATGCCATTTTTTCTAATATCCTTCCTCTTTTTTCGACATTCAATATCACTTAATATTTCTTAATTAATACTAAAATCACTTAGAATCATTTCATAAAACTTTACTTCAAGTTATTAAACACTGTATAACTTAAGTTCGTACATGTAATAGTCTAATAAATTCTATGAGTATATCCAAACACCAAATTTGTTAAGTATGTTAATCAAATTTTGAACTTGCTCTAACTTGCTATCTTAATAATTAAAGTGTTATATAAACTCAACTTTATATTTTAACAAACACTTAACTTCAAGTTCTATAATAATTTGGAAGTTTTCAACTATCCATAATTGTTGAAAATCCCATTTCATTTTAACAAATGAAACCCACAAAACTACAAATCATGGCATATTCACATATATACAATCTTACTGCACAGACCATATGGTTCTGTAAAATGACTTATATAAAGCATTTCTTTATCTAACGTAACTTATTTCACAAATTCTTATCATTATCGGATTATAAAAGATGAATCATGTTAAAATTCAATTTAACCTAACATCATCATTAAACGCCTTATAGTCAAACTGTGAAACTTAATTCACAAGGTGTTCATATCAAATGTTCCCACTTATTCCCATCTACCCAACCCATGTTTTTAAAAGGTAAACTAGTTATAAGTCAATAAGCAATAGTACATGCTCATAAACTGATCAAGCATAACTAATATTCAATAACTAATAATAGTCGAATATTATCATTCCTAACAACCAAACACATCATTGACTATATAAATTTATGAAAGTTTATATTTTATACAAAAATAATCCTTGGTAAAATTATTTCATTTACCAATTTTAAACCAATATTGTATCAATTTGCCTTGCTTAAGTATTTAGAAATCCCTATCGATACCATGGCATCCCATATATCGACCAGCATCCATAAACCACTCAACAGATTAACTAACACAACATAAAATATCTTTATAGCACTAACAAGTACACGCTCTCATATATATAATACAATAAACTCATGTTAGGGCATTCCATTAACCTATCTCTTGATGAGTCATACCCAACTAAAGCCAAGATGTTCGCTCAACCTTGTGCTCTGATACCAAATGTAATGACCCGCCTTTTCGACCATCAAATGTTGACACTAATACATCCATGGTATTCACGTGTCGAGCACTCAAGTGCTGGAAAGATGAAAAGTTAGGGTGAAATAAAATAAAAGGAAATAAAATAAGGAAGAAGAGGACACAATATCAGAATCTCACAACGGAACGATAACATATAATATAAAGAATGGTCTTTACAAAATAAAAATGTATGATTACAACTATTAGAGAAGACTAACCTATCATCAACTTGGACATTTATAACAACATGTCCTCATAAATGTTGTTGTACAACATAAGATGCAGTGGATATAAAAAGTGGTGTAAGATGAACTCCAACTCTCTTCCAGAAGCTCCAAAGTAAAACCTGCCATACTCAGCTTACTTGAAGGAGTACGTGATGATTTTAGGGAAATACAAAAACCAAGCGTCAGACATCAGTCTGGTATGAGAAACTCAGGATACACATTGCATGTAACAACACTGAGGGGACTATGCAGATAACCGCTCCGATTTTCCTCTCAACTAAAACCAACCATTTATTAGGAGAAGTATAGTTGTATTATAAATAATGTCTAGGGTGTAGAATATAAATAAATTCACACAGAAGGAATGGTTTCACTGGTTACATTCGACAAATATATATTAAGTGTACAAACAAAACTGATAAGGCACGTTCGCACCATCGAAGATCTCTCAATACAGATCCGAACTCCATGCACAAGGGTCAGAAAGTACCTCCGAGCGTCGCATATCTCTAGATAAAATGTACCATAAGGTAAACACAACTGGCCTACGCACGAAAAACCCGAAGTGCACCACGTAGAACCAAATATACCTAACTCCGCCGCACAACTTCAAAGAGCTCCCGCAACATTCAATAATAAGCATACACTAGATATGGAGTCAATATATCCTGCCGTGGGTTAGCAACACTCCAGATTGTGCTCCTACTCTGTTTTTAGTCATTTCTGATGTCGAGGTTTCGTTCGACATCTTTCACACGATTCTTCATCACTCAAACAGAACAAGAATTCCCAGATGGAATCCCATAACTCAATAGATCTTGGAATCACACATAGATCCCTTCACAGATCTCGGAATCACACATGGATTCCAATACATCAACAGATCTTCGAATCATACATAGGTTCTTTCATAGATCTTAGAATCACTATATGTGTTCGAGCATCTCAACAGATCTCGAATCGTCATATGGCCTTCACTTCACAACTGCTTCCAAAACATAGAACCCGTACACTAGTTTTGAAGTGGTTTTTGATAAGTAGAACACTTACCAATCCCGGTCTCCTCAAAACCAGTCGCAAGATCTATGGTCAAGTTCTATAGTCGATTAACCGACTACAATTCACATAATAGACGATTATGTATGGAAAACAGCCTCGCTTAATTTCCATAACAAACGACTAAGCATCCAAAGCACTATCAAGTCACAAAGCATGATAAACAATTAAATCGCTATCAAGTCAAAAAGAATGATAACAGTTGAAGCATGATTAACTCATATAAACTACTTTTAGTCCCTTTCCCATTTAATTAATATTTCATTGATTAATACTCCTTTATTAGTAAACTTCTTTTATCTAATAAAACATCATTTGTCAAATAAGACTTCATTTTTCTTATAAGATCTCACTTGTATAATAAGACATAAACTTCATTTGTCAAATAAGACTTCACTTATCTAATAAGACATCATTTATTAATCAATACCTCATGCTCGATTAATATTCCTTTATATACAAGTGTATATATTCAACATATATATATATATATATATATAAGTTGTATACTAGTATATATATTCTACTAATTCGCTATTCCTTTAGTCTTGAAAACTTAAAAAGGTTTTAATATACTTTACCCTCCGCAATAAGTATAATAACAATTCATTTCTAAGATTTCCTTTATAACTTCAATACTTTGAAACGTATTCATATACTTATCCCTCCAGTATAAGTATATCAATAATTCATTTCTAAGATTTCCTTTGAAACTTAAATACTTCAAAACAAATTCATATACTTATCCCTCCGTTAAAAATATATCAATAATTCATTTCTAAGATTTCAATAACTTCAATACATCAAAACATATTCATATACTTATCCCTCCGGTATAAGTATATCCACAACTCATTTCTAGGATTTCTTAAAATATAATCAAAAAGGTTAAAACCATTGTTTAATGTAGAAGCTCTTCTCTTTAATAAGTTAAGCATCTTATTCTATATCTTTATTCTGAAAGATTCCTGTACTTGTTTCTATCTTTAAAATCAATTATTAAAGATCAAAGTATATTCAAAATCATTAAACCGTATATTCTAGTTTAACTATATTACAAGGGTTTCAAAACAAGTGTTACTAAAATAATGTTTATAACAAACCCAAAACAAACCGTTTTGTAGTTATCTTTAAACTTTCGTTTAAAGATTCAATTATATTTACTTCGATGATGTAATCTGAGAGGGTTAAAGACGAATGTAATTAACACATTGTCACGACAAACCCAAAACCATATTATGCTTATAGAAATCAAGGTTCATACACTTAACTCGTTTCCGACATTATCAACTTAACTATCCCTCGGTCAAGAGTGAGGCCAGGTAAGTTAGAGCATTGGTTGCATATCAACCCTTGTCTAGACACCCCATTCTTGACACTCACAGATAGATAAGCCCACTCGTTGGCTTATTAGAATTAAGCGCAGTAATCATGATAGTCAATAAGCAAGTAATTAGCAAGTGCACTTATATGACTATTCTAGCTTCACACACTTTCAAACT
Source organism: Allium sativum (assembly GCA_030737875.1). Classification (NCBI taxonomy): domain Eukaryota; kingdom Viridiplantae; phylum Streptophyta; class Magnoliopsida; order Asparagales; family Amaryllidaceae; genus Allium; species Allium sativum. The sequence continues at coordinate 137,773,480 of CM060915.1, forward strand.
TAGTTCAATTTAACATACAAGTTAAACAACCATTTTAATATGATAAGAAATCACTAAGGATGTCATTGCAAAGTTTCATACAAAATGTTGAAAATACAACAATTCAAACTGCATCTATCATGACTATCGCTATAAGTGCACTTTCAAGTTCAAGTCCATAATATGTCAATCCATACTAATCCTTAAATGCTATGTTTCAAATCCATTCCACTTGTTATACAAGTCAATTCAAATCCAATTCCAAGTCAATTCCAATCCATTAACATGTATCACATATGTCGCTTACTTTTAAAGTAAGAATCAAGTTAACATTTTTAAAATAAGTTACCAACATTCAAGCAACTTTAAACATAGTTAAAAACATGCAAAAGGGTTTATGTTTGCTATCCTAAATAGTGAGTATACTCACCTTAATCCTTAGCAAATCCAAGATCCAGGAATAAGAACAAAGATCCAAGAATTAGAACAAAGATCCAAGCTAGTAACCTCCTTCCTTTCCTTGCTTTTCTTTGCTTCCTTCCTTATATAGCTCATGGCCAAAGATGGAAATTGAGAGAGTCTTGGATTTTTCAACTTATAACTTGTTAGAAGGTCTTGTAATGATGTAAGAAGGCTTCACTCAAAGTTTGAGTTGATTTGGAGTTGATTTGAGTATAGTTTGAGAAAGTTAGTAAGGAAGACGAAGAAGTAGAGAAGCCATTGAAGGAGCTTCGTTTTGCTTAGAAATTTTGTAAATGAAAAGAGAAGGCATACCCGTCCTTATATAGGGAAAGAAAGATGGGTGGGAAAAGACTAAAATACCCTTAAAACCCTAATAGCATTAATGAGAGAAGGGATGGTGTATAAGAGAAGTGAAAGATGTGTAAGAGATGGTAAGTTTGCTTTTTCAGAGACTTAAGAAGTAAGCATTCATTTATATACATATATGCATGCACTTAGGATATTTCGAAACTCTTGATGTGACTAATTATACTTGTATACTTATGCATACACATGTGTATAAATGTAAAAAACAACGTTGCAACGATATGAAACAACTTCTGTTCAACGACAGGTTGTAAATCTGGAAGTTGAAACTCAATCATATTTTTAGTTCTTTATCAAATGATTTATTTAAGTAAACAAAACTTGGAAATAAATTCATCAACCTATTTAAATAATTAAAACAAGTATATCTAAATTGTAAAGCAATTATTTGAATATTTAAATACTCAAAATACAAAAACTTTCCTTAAATGTTTTTTAAAAATGATGACATCATCAAAATAGTTAGCCATAAATATGAAAAATAATTTAATTTGCTAATTAATTTTATAATTAATAATTAGAAATTCTGTAACGACCCGCATTCTACGCATCGAAGGATCGTAGAATATTTATTTCTTTCACATACAAAGTCGTATGGTCATGTAACTTTAGGAGACGACTATTGGGGTCATTTCCCATGTTCATGATTTTTGCCGATTTTTAAATGACCGTTTTGCCCCTAGCTGATCTTGTTTCGGCCATAAACTTTGATTGGAAAGGAATTTGACCTAAAACCACTTTTATTGGATTCGGATGATGGTTTACAATTTCGTAGAGTGGTCACATTAGCCAAATGGGCTCACCGTTTGGGAGATATGGCTGAAACAAGGTTTAGAAGGTGAAAAACAGTTTAACCGGGCCTAATTTGGGTGATTAGTGAGTGGGCCCATAATCCATTTCGGGATTAGGGTTATGGGAAGGCTGATAGGGTTAGGAAATTCAGTTTCTATCATTTTCCAGCCGCCAATTTTTGTTTCTTCAAGTTTAGCCATGGCCTCAACACTCTAAAACACCCCAAATCACCTTCTAATCGCTAATTAAGCCAAATCTACATCAGATCAAAGAGGATTAGCACAAGAATCGAGGTAGAGCTGCTGTATTGCCTTGGTATTCGCGCCCAAACAGAGAATCATTTCAGATCTAAAAGTTTATTTGTGGCAAAGGTGAGTGATTTGCACAGTTCCTCACTAATTATGGTTAATTAAGGGTAATTAGTGTTAATTAGCGAATTTAAACATGGTCAAATTCTGGAAAAATATTTATAAATTTCGAAATGATGTTTTAGACCTCTGTTAGGAACTTGGGTTAATTTGGTTAAGTTTTGCTAATCTTATCATTAATTATACTTGAATATGATTAAGGGGAAATATGGGGTTTTGGCTGTGTTTGATCCATTTTAACCTATCAAGTTGTTGTTTTGGTGTTTGTAGTCACTTCTATTTGTTGCTATGACTGTATGGTATGCTTTGTGATTGTCTAAAATAGTTAGAGTGGTCGAAAACGCTGTCGAGTGGCGTATAAGCAGTTGCTGGATGTTGCAGGAAAAGTGCAGGAAAGTACCGAAAGTACCCGAACTGGATCGGATCGGATGGGAGCACGAACCGACCCGCTAGCCGATGATACCCACGATCTGAACTGCCTAGAAGCTCGTGAACCGATGGCCATGGAGGATAACAAATCAGAGCACCCTATCCGAACCGAACCGCTCACACCAGAAGCCCCGACCCGATTCGCCAGGAGTTCTCCGACCTGAACTGATGGACCATGAGAGGACTTGAAGGCCGACCCGATCCGCCAGGGGTGACCAAGACCGATTCAAACCGCCACGAGATGAAGGCCGCGAACCGAACCAATTCCAAGTTGATGAAGGAGCTCATGAACCAACCCGATGGGTCACTCGCGATCCGGACTGAACGACCTTGGGGAGTACAATGTGTAGTTTTAGTTTTCAGCTTCTGCACTGTCTCGCCTGTTTTATGTCAAGTATGTTGTTATTATATTTTATCCCATGCGCTGTGAGACATTCTACAGGTTCTTGGATTGCTCACCAGTAAGTTCTCTTCATTTCCCTTTCTTTGGCGACCGTCCCGTGCCGGTTGGACATCGGTACAACGCACTTCCGTTGGAAATGTCGGCTGGTGCGGGGCGGGCCGTCACACTTGGTATCAAAGCTCTAGGTTGCGTAGTTAACCAAGGGAAGTCACCAGGGAGAGATAATACGTATATAAGAGCACGTATTTGTGAATATTTTGGTTTTCAAAAGCTATATATATATACTATTAGTGTATTTAAGGATGAAGTCGCACTGCACTAGCACCACTATGGAGATGGTTAATCGTTTTCTCTGTGCAGATTGAACGATGACCCGATACGCAAGGGGTACCGGTAGGGGAGCCAATAATGGGAATACTGCTGAGATGAGGACGATGTTTACTGACCTCATGAGAGAGATGATTAGGGATGTGCAGAGGGCAGCTCCCAATGCGGGTAATGGAGGTGGTCCAATAGTGCAGGCGCCTAGGGCCGATTTCGCCAAGCTGAATAAGGATTACACTAGTTTTGTTGGGAAGCCGTTCCATGGAACGGATTCGGCTACGGATGTTCATGATTGGTTGGATAGCTGCGAGCGTATCTTCGAAGACTTGGGTATCGAGGATGCGATGAAGAGAAGGCTAGCATCCCGTCAGCTGCAAGGACGGGCAATGAATTGGTGGAATGCTATAAAGGCAGCTACTCCCGAGGATCAGATTTGGGATCAGTTTAAGGTTCGTTTTAGCGATAAGTTCATTCTAGCTGCTCAGAAGTCAGTGTTGTTTAAGAAATTCTTGGAACTCAAGCAGAATGGCAGAGCTGTCTCGGAGTATATTGCCGAATTCGACACTTTGTCGAAATATGGGTTATCCCTAATAGATACTGCCGAGAAGAAGAACAAGAAGTTCATAACTGGCTTGGATGGATACTTGGGGGAAAGGCTTATTAACCATATCGATGAGACGTTTGAATCAATTGTGGGGAAAGCTTTAAGATCAGAAAGTCTTTACCCTAAGTCGAAGATCGTGGTCGCATCTGCAGAGGAGCCAAAACCGCAAGCAAGCGGTGGAGGCAAGTGTGGTTCTCAGAATAAGAGGAAGCAGAACCAAGCTAAGGATGGCCAGAAGAAGAAGAAAGATGTTGAGTGCTTTAGCTGTGGCAAGAAGGGCCACTATGCTAGTAATTGTCGAGCAAAGCCAACAGACAAGAAGTGCTTCAACTGTGGCCAAGTGGGACATCACAAGGACAAGTGTCCGCAACCCCCTAAAGAAAAGCAGATGGTGAAAGCATATGCCCTTAATGCTATTCCTTCTTCGTCGAATGCCCCGACTGCGGTGGAGAAAGGAAAGAATGTCATTATTCAAGGTATGCTTTCTGTTTATGATATTCCTGTTAGAGTTTTGTTTGATACCGGAGCTTCCAGTTCCTTCATATCTAGTGACCTGGTAGATAGGTTGGGATTGGAGCCCGAGATTATCGATAGACCTTTAGTAGTGACGAACCCGATTGGTAGTTCGACTAACCTTAGCATGATTTGTCGTAATGTGGTCTTATCGAGTCATGGATGCATGTTTGTTTGTGATTGCTTTATTTTGGGCTTTACTGGGTTTGGCATTAGTTTAGGAGTTGATTGGCTCCAAAGATACGGGGTGATGGTAGATTGTGAGGGCTTTTCGGTGACAGCTAGAGCGAATGATGGGCGGAGGATAGTGTTTGGTGGTCTACCTAGTGATGGAGTAATGGCTAGTTTTCTAAATTCCCTCGACATCCCGTATGATGAGTTGTCAAGTTTGCCCTTGGTTGGCCAGTATCCGGACGTCTTCGAGGAAGTGAACGGACTTCCACCACACCGAGAGATTGAGTTCCGTATTGATTTGGTGAAAGATGCCAGACCTATAGTGATGCCACTTCGTCGTATGGCGCCAAGGGAGCAGCGAGAGCTCGGGGTGCAAGTAAGAGATCTTTTGAGGAAGGGATTTATCAGAAGAAGTGTTTCTGAGTGGGGAGTACCAGTTGTGTTTGCTACCAAGGCTGATGGTTCCCTTCGAATGTGTGTAGACTACCGAGAGTTGAACAAGGCGACGAGGAAGAATAAGTATCCTCTTCCGCGGATAGATGATTTGTTTGATCAGTTGAGTGGCACGAGAGTGTTCTCCCAGTTGGATCTCGCGATAGGTTTTCATCAGTGTAGAGTGGAGGCTGAGAGTATAGCTAAAACGGCATTTCGGACGCTGTCTGGATTTTATGAGTGGTTGGTCATGCCATTTGGGTTGACCAATGCACCAACATATTTTGTGGATATTATGAATAGGGTATTCAGAGATCAGTTGAATAAGTTTTTTCTTGTGTTCGTGGACGATATACTTGTTTATTCAAAGACAGAGGAAGAACACAAGGAACATTTGAGGATAGTGATGGACGTGTTGAGAAAACACCAATTGAAAGCAAAGTTTTCTAAGTGTCACTTCTAGAGGAGGGAAGTGAGATTCTTGGGCCATGTTGTTTTAGAGAATGGTATTGCCGTGGATCCTGTGAAGGTGGTTACGGTACAAGATTGGTCTACGCCCAATAATGCAACAGACATAAGAAGTTTCTTGGGGTAAGCAGGATATTATCATAAGTTTATCCAAGACTTCTCCAAGATAGCAGCACCATTGACTCAGTTAACCAAAAAGAATCAAGCTTTCATCTGGTACGAAAAGTGCGAGAATGCATTCAAGAGCCTAAAGGAAAAGTTAACGTGCGCACCAGTGTTAGTCATTCCTAAAGGGAATGAAGAGATGACCGTATACACAGATGCCTGTGGTACAGGACTGGGTGCTGTATTGATGCAAGGAGGTAAGGTTGTAGCTTATGCAAGTCGGCAATTGAAACCGCACGAGAGAAGATACCCTACCCATGATTTGGAATTAGCAGCGATCGTATTCGCGTTGAAGATGTGGAGACATTATCTCTTGGGAGAAAGATTCGAGTTGTTTACCGATCATAAATCATTAAAGTGCCTTTTCTCTCAAAAGGATCTAAATCTCCGACAGCAAAGATGGTTAGAATTCTTGGCTTCCTACGATTTCGATATCGCATACACACTAGGAAATGGCAATGCGATAGCTGATGCATTGAGTATAAGACATGCAAGTTTAGGGGCTGTGTTTCTAGAATGGAAGCAACTGAAGTACATCGCTGGGTATGATTTCAGACCAAAGTGTGAATTGGATCCAGAAATGTTAGCAAGTTTGACGATCAGACCCACTTTGATTGAGCGGATTGGTTCCAGTCAGTGGGACGATCCTAACCTATTGGAAATCATCTCAAAGTTAGAGATGGGAATCGACGGAGAGATGAAAAGTATGGGCTTGATCGAGATGGATGGCTTAGAAAGAATGGAAGACTTGTTGTGCCTAATGTCAATGGATTGAGAGATGAAGTGCTTAGAGAATGTCATCACTCAAAACTGACTATAAACCCCGGTGGTAACAAGATGTACCGAGACATGAAGCAGACCTACTACTGGGAAGGGATGAAAAGAAACCTTGGGAAGTTTATATCCAAATGCTTGAATTTCCAGCTAGTTAAAGCTAAGCAAAAGAAGCCTAGTGGTTTGCTGCAACCATTAAAATTCCAGAATGGAAATGGGAACAAGTCTCGATGGATATCATTGATGGGTTACCAAGGACTAGGTCGGGCCATGATAGCATTTGGGTGACTGTGGACCGATTGACCAAGAGTGCAAGATTTATACCCGTCAAGTCAAATAGAATGGCAGCTAAGTTAGCTGAACTATATGTAAAGTGGGTAGTGAGATTTCATGGAATACCCAAAGGCATTGTGAGTGACCGAGATCTATTGTTCACTAGTGGATTTTGGAAGAGCTTACAAGAGGCATTAGGATCAGAATTACATCTCAGTACCGCGTATCATCCTCAAACCAACGGACAGACAGAGAGAGTGAATCGAGTATTAGAAGATCTCTTGAGAGCTTGCATATTAGACTTTGGTGGATCATGGGATGACCATTTACATCTAGTAGAGTTTGCATATAATAATAGTTATCAGTCCAGTATTGGTATGGCTCCATTTGAAGCTTTGTATGGAAGGCCGTGCAACTCACCGTCATGTTGGTTAGAAACGGGTGAGAAGATTGTGCTTGGACCAGATGTGATAAGAGAAACTTCAGCTAAGATTAAGGTTATCCAACAGCGAATGAAGGCTTCCCAAGATAGGCAGAAAAGTTATGCTGATAAGAGGAGAAGGGAATTAAAGTTCTCCATTGGCGACTTGGTGTTTGTCAAGATTTCTCCGTTGAAGAGTGTGATACGATTTGGCAGGAGAGGCAAGTTAGCACCAAGATTTGTTGGTCCATTCCTAGTTCTTGAGCAAATTGGGAATTTGGCATATAAAGTTGAATTACCAGACAAGATGGTAGGAGTTCATAACGTATTTCATGTTTCCGAACTAAGGAAATTCATGCATGACCCCGATGTGACTATTTCACCTGATCAGTTGGATGATATCGACGTAGAACTCTAGGCGGTTAGGAACCGCATGCCTATGCGTATTGTTGGGAACGATACGAAACAGCTTCGAAGGAAGGCGGTGAAATTAGTCAAAGTTCAGTGGGGGCGAGAATGAGAATGACTGTACTTGGGAGACAGAGGAGAGCATTAGGAAGACGTATCCAGAACTCTTCGCCTGGTAAGATTACAGATTCGATTTAGTCTTTCCGCATGCTAGGATAGGTTTGTTTTGTTTGTTTTATATGTTTGATTGTTGTATATGGCTGGTAGGCATGCGGGATCCTTTGTATGTTTTGGGTTAAGGAATTTCGGGGACGAAATTTCTTAAGGGGGAAGAGTGTGACGACCCGCATTCTACGCATCAAAGGATCGTAGAATATTTATTTCTTTCACATATGAAGTTGTATGGTCATGTAACTTTGGGAGACAACTATTGGGGTCATTTCCCATGTTCATGATTTTTGCCGATTTTTAAATGATCGTTTTGCCACTAGATGATCTTGTTTCGGATATAACTTTTGACTGGAAAGGAATTTTGACTGAAATCACTTCCATTGGATTCAGATGATGGTTTACAATTCCGTAGAGTGGTCACATTAGCCAAATGGGCTCACCGTTTGGGAGATATGGCTGAGACAATGTTTAGAAGGTGAAAAACAGTTTAACCGGGCCTAATTTGGGTGATTAGGCCCATAACCCATTTCGGGATTAGGGTTAGGAAATTCCGTTTCTATCATTTTACAGCCGCCACTTTTTGTTTCTTCAAGTTTAGCCGCGGCCTCCACTTTCTAAAACACCCCAAATCACCTTCTAATCGCTAATTAAGCCAAATCTACATCAAATCAAAGAGGATTAGCACAAGAATCGAGGTAGAGCTGCTGTATTGCCTTGGTATTCGCACCCAAACAGAGAATCATTTCAGATCTAAAAGTTTATTTGTGGCAAAGGTGAGTGATTTGCATAGTTCCTCACTAATTATGGTTAATTAAGGGTAATTAGTGTTAATTAGCGAATTTAAACATGGTTAAATTCTGGAAAAATATTTATAAATTTCGAAATGATGTTTTAGACCTCTGTTAGGAACTTGGGTTAATTTGGTTAAGTTTTGCTAGTTCTATCATTAATTATACTTGAACATGATTAAGGGGAAATATGGGGTTTTGGCTATGTTTGATCCATTTTAACCTATCAAGTTGTTGTTTTGGTGTTTGTAGTCACTTCTATTTGTTGTTATGAGTGTATGGTATGCTTTGTGATTGTCTAAAAAAGTTAAAATGGTCAAAAACGCCATCGAGTGGTGAATAAACAGTTGCTGGAAGCTGTAGGAAAAGTGCAGGAAAGTACCCGAGCCGGATCGGATCGGATGGGAGTACGAACCGACCCGCTCGCAAATGATACCCCGATCCGAACCGCTTGGAAGCTCATGAACCGATGGCCAAGGAGGATCACAAATTGGAGCACCCTATCCGAATCGAACCGCTCACACCAGAAGCCCCGACCCGATCCACCAGGAGTTCTCCGACCCGAACTGATGGACCACGAGAGGACTTGAAGGCCGACCCGATCCGCCAAGGGTGACCAAGACCGATCCGAACCGCCACGAGATGAAGGCCACAAACCAAACTGATTCCAGGTTGATGAAGGAGCTCACGAACCGACCCGAAGGTTCACTCACGATCAGGACTGAACGATCTTGGGGAGTACAATCCAAAGTAAAGAAAAAGGGAAAGCCGAACTGATCCGGGAAAGAAGAGACCAAAAACCCGAGAAGCAAAGGTAGTCCAAGTAGGAAGTTTGTACTCAGGATCCAGTTGGGAACCAACGAGTTAACTTCATGAGTTGGGCTTTGCTGCGGGACGTGTGTTAAGGGGTTGTCGATGTCTATGACTTTGGATCACTATGTATGGTAGGTACGTGGACGGATTCAGGGCCACAGTGGCCTACGTACGACTAGTGGGCTATAGACCAATGAAGTGAGGTCATTTGAAAAGGTTTGGTCATTATCCTATGGGATAAGCTTGGTGGTAGCAGTTGTTGTACAAGTCGAACTCATGCCGTTACCTCGATGGGTCTAGTGATCAAAGTGGTGGATATCGTATGATTTATGCACTGAGTGAGAGACGTGAGGATGGTTGCCATGCTTGATTTGTTTGCCATCACTATGACATGCACGCCCCCACCCCCGTATTCTTTACACCATATGTTAGTGGCACCTTAGAGTATTGTACGGTATGTAGTGCTAACTCTTTGGTTGCAGGTCTATGTTCAGGTATGGTTTAGTATACCTGTTATTGTTCTGTTTTGTTGCTTATCGCTCATACCAGACTTTTTGTCTGACTCAGAGTTTTATGTCTCTTCTTATTACTCTAGGTGCTCTCACGAGCAGACTAGAGACAAGTTAGCTGGTGATGCACAAGTAGTTGTACCGGAGATGTGCAGGAGGCTTCCACGTATGATATATATATATATATATATATTCTCCCTGTGTCGCTGCGGGTCACTACTTTGGGCATTAGTACTATACCTTTTCCTTTGCTTTACTTTAGAGATAGTTTGAAAAGTTGTAATAATGGTGATGTGGAACATAAGATGTATTTGGATTTCTGCTGCTATGGTTAGTTTTCAGCTTATGCACTGTCTCGCCTGTTTTATGTCAAGTATGTTGTTATTATATTTTATCCCATGCGCTGTGAGACATTCTACAGGTTCTTGGATTGTTCACCAGTAAGTTCTCTTCTTTTCCCTTTCTTTGGCGACCGTCCCGTGCCGGTTGGACATCAATACAATGCACTTCCATTGGAAATGTCAGCTAGTACGGGGTGGGCCGTCACCAATTCATTTAAATTTTCAACAACATTTATTGAAAAAATAGCTATATGTCGATAAAATGGTTTTCGGTCACATTTCGACATTTTCCCAAAAAATATATTTTTGAAAGAATTTTTCTGAAATGAGTTAAGAATCATTAATTATTAATTAAATAATGTTTAACAAGGTTATCAAACCACATTTATAACATTTAATAGTATTACAAATTGTTACGATACTCGGAGATTAAGTGTTCGAATTTCCAGGTCTTTACAGAAGATTTGGGTTTAATCCTATTGTGTTCTCTGCCCAGCTTTTACTCTGTTTCAGAGATACCATATTATATAGTCATGATACTCTCACTCTAAATGACATTTATGAAGCCTTGCATGCCAAGGATAAAATGAAACAGCTAGTGTCTTCAAATGGATCAAGCTCTCAAGCCGAAAGCTTGTCTGTTCGTGGCAGGACAAAGGAGAAAAATTCAAATAATGGATCTCGAGGTAAAGGTTCAAATGCCTATAAAAGTCCATCTAAATCTAAAGTCAAATACAAGCCTTGCAAATATTGTAAAAGGGATGGACATGAAATATCTGAATGTTATAAGATGCGGAATAAGGAAAAGAGAAATGGCACATACAAACCAAAGGATAACAAAGAAGATGAAGTTAATGCCAATTGTGCCCGTAATGATAGTTCTGATAATGAGGTGCTTGTTGTTTCTGTGTTTGCTGGACGTGCTAAGATTAAGGATGAATGGATACTTGACACTGTTTGCACTTTCCGTATGTGTCCGAATAGAGATTGGTTTACAAACTTAGAACCCACAAATGATGCTGGCTCAGTTTTGATGGTGATGATTCAGCATGTAAAGTAGTAGGAATTGGTTCTATTCAGATCAAGATGTTTGATGGCGTAATCAGAAATTTAACAGATGTTCAATTCGTTCCCAAGATGAAGAGAAATCTGATTTCTTTAAGTGCTCTTGATGACAAAGGGAACAAATATTCAGGTGGAGGTGGTATCCTGAAAGTCACAAATGGTTCTCTTACTGCAATGAAGGGTAATTTTAGGCAAGCAAATGGCCATTATTATCTTCGAGGCACTGCAGTTTCAGGTAATGCTGCTCTTGTTATCTCAAATAATACTTTTGATTGTGATACTGCTAACCTTTGGTATATGCGTCTTGGGCATATGAGTGAATTAGGTCTGTCAGAGTTGAACAAGAGAGCACTTCTTGACCTTGGTCATTTAGAAAACCAGTCAGACTCCTTTTGTGTTTATTTTAGATTTTTGTCCCATTTCAATGTCATGAACTGGAAGATACCGTCCTTATATATTCCTATACAATAAGTTGGTCTCTTGGATTTCCTAACAATCTTTTTTAAATCTGATCATTGTTTCTCTTAATATATTTACTCTTTATAACTGTGGATATAGATGGTCGAATTTTAGCCTATTTTTAAAGTAATTGGTTGGTATACTGCCATCTATCCAAGTTGAGTGTAAACAGTTTTCCTTATCCCTACATACAAATTTGAAATTTTGCAATGCAGCAGTAGGGAAAAACCAAATTTATCATCACATCCACAAGACCATGAAAAGCAATAGGAATCCAAGCATCAGCGAAAGAAGGTGCAATATTGCACATAACTATCTCTCCAAGGATTAATTTATAGTCGGCAACACTAAAACATTAAATATAGGCAGGGCCAATGCCCAACCATACCCACAACTACATCTTTCCCCTGCATCTATATAACAACTACAATGCTAAAATAGAATTCACTCACATGTTATTAAGCAACAAAAGAAGAGAGATACACTTGATATCATTAAATCAAGTAGAAAAAGAAGAATATGCCTCGCTACGCATTGATCACCATCAGCTCCATGGTAGCAATCGCACTCGTAGCGGTGGCGACTCCACAAGCTTATGCGAGCGTATCATGCGCAAAGGTGGCCTATGCCATGTTCCCATGCATCAGCTACCTCAACAAAAACGGGCCACTTGGTGGTTGCAGTGGTGGAGTAAAGAAACTGAACGCCGCTGCCACCACCACACCAGATCGCCAGACTGCCTACAATTGTCTTATGAATTTGTCTAAGAATCTCAAAACTTTGAACTATGGCAAGGCTGCTGGGCTTCCTGGGATATGTGGCGTTAACAGTCCCTATGCCATCATCCCTTCCACTGACTGCTCCAGGTGTGTGGGTGTACATATATGTGTTGTCTTCCTTCTTTAATTCTGTCCTTTTTTATTTATTAATCCATCTTTTTTCCTAATAAGTCTGCATTAATTGTTATACTATTTTCTTTTCCTTCCTTGCAGGGTCAAGTAGAATTTCTCTTCAGCCAAGCCATATATCTATATGTTATTCTACCGAAGCAGAATGGGTGTTGTGTACTTTTATGTTCCTATATATTTGCATGCGTTTAATAAACTTTTATCATCATCAGTGTCCAATTTTACATTGGTCTTGATCTCCTGTACTTCACACCACTTATATACCTCCTTTAATGTGATATTATTCACTCCTATTAATCTTTCTTATCTATACTTTTAGTGCATCATTTTATATGGAGTATCTATCTTCTCATATACTATGATTTCTGTCCTTCTTCTTAATTGTGTATTAATTATCCAGTTAATTATGTCATATTGCTGAACCAATTGCCAATTACAAGGACATGCACATGCACTCGAGATCAAATCCTCTGTCCCCAAATTTCCCTATCCCTCTGTACCCAATCAATCAGAGCCTCTAATTTTTACATTTTTGCAATTAAGTCAGAGATAAAAAAAGGTTATTTGCAAAAGGTGGAAATCAGAGGTCCTGATTGGTTGGGTATAGGGAGATAGAGAATATTGGGTACAGGGGATTTCATTCTCATGCACTCCTTCAGTAGTATAGGCAGATTATTAGCGAGCAGGACCTAACTCGTTTCTTTTCACTAAAAAATTGTTTATTAGACCCTTCTTCGGATCTTTACAGTTAGCTGGAGGATCAACAAAAGATTAACTTATCATTTTGTCGTAGCAATTCCCTTTGTACTTTTGGCTAACATTATTGCCCATTGCTAACATGCCTAGATGAACACGAGTGCCCATGTTGACCCTTCATCGCATATAATTTGTGCTGGCACAAACGTAATATGCTTCCTTCAAATGGTGTTTGTTATGTCAAATTTACATAGCCACTGGATACTTCAAGCAGTGCTTATTGCATTAATTCAATACCTAAATGTACGATGCAAACTACCAAAATCTTGTTAAGCCTTTTTATAAGGGGAATGTTAAAGAAACTACATTTTTAGTTAAGGAATGAATAAGTTTAAGGGGACTTCATCTTATTTTTTATTTATTAAGTGAGGGTTTGGAATTTTAAAAATAAAATATATATAGACTAAAATTCAATCTCAGATCCATCCAAACACGCCACGAGGTGAAAAAAAGGAAAAAATTCGAATGTTGAAATCCTACTTCGTCATGATGGTTCGAACGAAGACCACCATGATAAAGCAATCTGATACCGATCTAATTGGGCAAATCTTGGACAGGTTGATTATTATGGTATTTTTTTTTTAAATTCTACTTTTTGATATTTTGGATTTTATTAAAAAAGATGAATACAGTTTGTAAAAAGTGGAAAAATTTCGTTCATTTGCACGAATAATGAATATAGTTCGTCATTGAAAATTTTGGGTTTTGTTCAACTGAATATTGTATGTTATAGTTTAGATCTTACGGTTTGATAAGAGAAACATCGTCGCTATGAGATGATTTGTCAAAAGTAATTACATTAAAACAATGTACATATTCCAGCGTTAAAACATATGTTTGTTACGTGAATTTATGCTTCTGTTCATTCTGTGTTAAGTGTATTTGTCTATTGTTACCTCTTCTTTTTTTCCATTTGTGGCTAGTGTGTTTTGTATGTGTTTATTTGTTATTACGGTGTTCGCTTACTGTGATGATGAAAACTAAAGTAAACAATTCTTGAATATGTTATTTTATGTGTGCAAAATGTTTCATGTATTATTACTTGTCTACGTGCAGAATGTTTGTGTAGAACGTTCCATGTATTATATTTAAAATGAGAATAACCCATATTTTTATCGAAGAACAATCCCTTTTTTAATGAGAACAATCCTTATGAAGGTTGTCCTTGTTCAAATGCATTTGCATTAAACCTGAGCTGAGAACAATCCATATTTTTGTCTAAAGGATATGCAGGTGGAAGAAAAAAATAAACAAGACTATATAAACACATAATCAACTTATATTGAAACACATTTGGTATGAGAAGATGCTCAGCCTTACAGAATTCTTACTATAATTATTTATGTGGTATTTTAAACCAGTTATCAATGTTTACTTAATTGAGAATTTCGCTATAATTTTTGCTTTTTGGGTTAAGAATCTTTATTAAATTGTATAACCCTTGTACTTGATTTTCTTCATCACCAACAGTTTGGCACAGCAGTCTTCTATCCAACGTTGTGCCTTCAATTATTTAATCCAACAATAGCGTTTACTTTGTTCTCAACATCATATGGTGAAATATGTTATCACATGTTCAAATAAATGATCATAGTGCACATTAACATGGTGGAACTATGCAACCACTTGTAATTTCCATCCCTACTGTAATGGCCTGAATTCCCGTACCCTTTGAGTTGACTAATTATGCCACACGTCCAACCCAAATTGCAAAGAAAAGCAAATCATTAATAGAAAGAAGTTAGAGGATGAGAAATAGAAAGAAAGAAAAGTTAGAATAGAATAAAATGAAAACACAAATATCACAGCAGAGCGAATAAAATATATTATATAACATAACCTTTGAGATACAAATCAGTAATTGTATATACATACTATCATCAGAGCGCAACTATTATTTCTGGAAAAGTTATAAACACCTATTTCCAGATACAAGTATAGTACAAAGAGGAAAAGATGATAGTCTATAGCTATTTGACGAAGCCTTCTGCCTCAAGCTCCTCCAAATGAATATGTAAAATCTTGACTACTTGACTGTCCGTATAAATTTGGCACCTAAGAGTTTAGGGAAAAAACAAAACAATATAAACTCTGGGTCTATCATGGGACTGGTTTGAGTAAACTCCAACCATTTGATTTACTTTCAAAATCCTTTCGAAAGAAATGATAATCGTAAGACCGATTCACACATAAACACGGATGCTTTTTACCTTACGATAAACAAAAATATTTTTGATATCGAAATTCAGTGATATTATAATAGTGTCTACATCAAATAAATAGCAATCTAGCGGAACGCTTGAATCTCACGCTCCATATATAATATAAAACCAAAAACCGTAGGGTGCTTATTGGAGATTGATTTCCGATTATGACAAGGTATGGGACCACCATCTGATCAGTGTTCTCTAGAGGGGATACACTAGGATTCAACAAGAACGTCTTGCAACCCGACCACACATGGATGACCACTCATTTAACTTGAGTGTATCGAGAATATTATCACCAACAGTTGTGATCAACAACCGTTACCGAAAGCATACATCAGCGAATAGAATAAGAAGCAAATGGAATTTCTCTAGATCATGTGATAATACCCCTAATGGGAATGACCCACTTCGCCATGCTTCCTGTCTGATTTCTGTCATTTCCCAGTTGATGAGGCTTGAGGTCACGAATATCTTTCAAAACATCTGGCCGTCATTTACTCTAAATGCCACATTGTCAGATCTATCTAGTCACTAATTGACATCCACAAATAAACTCTGGGTATTAAGCTGAGAATAAATTTCCCGCCACCATACTTGGTACATTTGAAGAAATTATTGTACGTGACCATCAAGAAATACTGTGTTAGACATTCGTCCATATACGTTGTCCTATGGTTGGACAATCCAAAGGCACCATCCCACCAATCCTTCTTAGGCAATTTCTACTTAGGATTAATAGAATAACCCTTGCATCACTACACCATAGATGGCCTATCGCAACAAAAATCCATGGTGTAGCTAGCTACAATGTTTCTATTGCTATGTTGTTTTTTGTCTATTGCAACACATTTCAATGTGTTGGCATATATATCAAATTGTGTTGCAGCAAATCTAGATATATTCTAATTAAAAATACTAAAACAATTAGCAATCCGCGTGAACAAGATCCAATGGCCTACGTTACCAATCCACGTCATCCTATTTTGCTTCGCCGCCTAACCTCCTTTGCCCTCCAAATTTTCATTTTCCCGCTAACCTATGCTACTTGCCCTCGGGTTTTTTCACTTTGAGAAAATATTAAAAATACAGAGAGTGCTGATGGAAACTATGGTCATTGAATATCTATCTTCCCCCAGTCTAAATCGACTCTCCATCTCAGCCTCCTGTACGTGCAAGGTAGCAGCAATATCAACTCAATTCAGAAATGGTATATTAGGGTTAGTGAATGTTGATTTCAATTGATTTTCAATCAGTTGCGATTTCGGAAGTTAGTGAATGTTAATTAGGGTTAGTGAACTTTGTAGATTTTGTGCTTCATGTTGATTTCAGAAGTTAGTGAATGTTAATTAGGATTAGTGAATGTTAATTAGGATGAAAAGTGATTGTCTTTTATTTCCAAACGGTTGCGATTTTGTGCTTCATGTTGACTTCAACACGGTATCCTTTTTGTTGAGAAGTAGGGATTAGGTACAACATAAAGGATTGTGGTCACTGATCATCTGACTCAAAAATCGTGATTTCGTATTTAGGAATTTGTGTAAGCAAGTAATATTCACCAAAATCTTATCTATGCTAGTAGCCAAACCAATGTTCCGGGGATTATTTTTGAATATAGAGATACATTGACAGGATTTAATTTGTGTTCCACCACTAAGCCAACCAAAATTGGCTTGAATTTAGTTAGGAGTGTGAAAACATCGCTTGTGCACTGTGGTGAGTTCATACTTCATACCCCTAACATTTCAGGTTAGAATCTTTATTTATTTGAGGAGTTACTCCTCAACATTCCTTTAGTAAGAGTAAAATCAGTAGCTAGCCTTTCGCTTTTGTCTTGGTTTAATTGATTATCATTTTTGGTAACATAACCTGACATATTGACAGACTGATCCAATGGTGGTTCCTCATTTAAAGCATCTGCAACATGTTGGAGTTCATTATCTAAAATGTCTTGGGTGATTCTGGTTAAGAAAATTTAAATGGTCATCCTGCTGGTCATGGCTCTGTTCATTAGCATATAGAGTGCTGGAAGTTTTATCAGGTGCATCTTTGTGGGTTGTAGTCTATGATGTGGTAGGTATTTCTATTGATTGCTTGGGAGTCCATTTAGGCGTTGTAGTTGTTTGATGAATCAGGTTTTCATAACCAAACTGTTTGCATTTATCACATTTTGCTGGATCATATATTCATATTCTATCAATTTCCTTTTTCACTTCAGTGTGTAGTATCATAGGAATCTTATTGATCAAATCAATATCAATATTTACTTTAATCTGTAACCTGGCAAATCTTGTGAATTTTTTGCAGTTGTGTTTTCATCAACTTGTAGAGGCTCAGTAATAAAGCGAGCAGTCAAGTATAAAGCTTCATTTGTCTAAAATTCCATGTTTAATTATGGACTCTATTCCATATTTGGATAGTTAAAGAAGAGCTTAAGGCTCCTCCACTCTTTAGTCTGTTAGTCTCCTCCCTTCTCATAATCAAATTTTAGGACTCACTTAATTTTATTTCGACACTGTCCAATTCTATTCTGTTTATCCTTGCTTGATATGGATAACCTGTGGCGACAGTCAAGTTTCATGGTCAATCAAACATCACCGAAGATCGGAAATGGCTGTGCATGACATCAAAATTAGCTTAGCTTACAAGAACAAAAATGCAAAGGAGAATCAAGATCTCCAGCTCAAGTGAGGATATGCATTAGAAAGCTATGCAAAGCTCTCGAAGATGATTCTTTCAGGCCTATTTTGCATCATTATGATGGTCCCAAATTTCGACTTGAGCTCTCCATTTCCGAGACACTTGCACTGCTGAACCTCTGTGAAAAAGAGGACACAAGAGTTGCTTCCTGGCTACTGTTGCGGTGGTATAAGCATGCATGCATACATGGTTGGATTAGAGATATTTTCTTTAGTTGATATCTTTTGATATTACAGTTTGCGTGTCCATAAATGCTCAGTACAAAGGCATGCTTACTGAATTGTTCTGAAAGCGGGAGGAGGATTTGGAGAATGCTAGGAAAAAATGGTTGACAAGGAAAATTGGAGTTTGATTGTAAACATTTCTTATGTTTGCAATAATTGAGACAAGGGAAACAAAAAATGCATTTATATTTTAGTTTTGGACAATTCTTTATCTTGTTATACTATTGTTTCTACCTCAATATTGCGTGGTTACAGCTGTTGATGGTGGTCAAGCTATTTCTCAGTTTCATTTGCTGCTAACTCCGAGATGATAATAAACTGTATCATCTTGCTGATAATATGTTTTCTCATACTTTCTCTTCTTTTACTTGTCCAGTTCCTCCTTTCAAGCTTTGGCTTTGGTTTTGGTTAATGGCCGGGCTCCTTCCACCAATCAAACTAAATCCGATAGGTTCCGATTCTTAGAACTAAAGGTGGATCATATATATGTACCCTCGACTTCCAGAGTCTCTAAGTATGTTTATATGTGCATATCAGGGATACAAGATGGTTTTGTTGAGCTAAAAAATTATCTTGAAACTTGAACGCACAAAAATATAAAAACCATAGACAGTGTAAAAAGAATTTGTAGATTATATGTGCATTTGTATGATTATATCTGCATTTGTATTATAGTTCGAGATAACTGCAAATGGTTTGACATAAATTTCTCGAATGCTACAGAAGTAAACGATTAATCAACTGAGGTTCTCCAAAAATATTGTCGACGACAAAAACTAAGCAGGCAAATGGATAAACTTTTCATTTCAAACTCAAAATGTATGTGATGCAGATCAATTCAAGGCGATCAATGATGAAGGAATGCCGATGCATCAGAGGCCATTCATGATTGAACCAGAGAAGTTGCATTTGCAAGCGAATCATCAAAAGGAAAAAAAATAAAGGTAGTAGTTTATATAATCATTTTCATGTATTTTTCTTGTTTATGGTTGTATGTGTGAGTCTGCATATGAATGAATCGAGTGACAATGTACGCGGAATGTATGTAAATATGAATGATTGTGTAATATACGAGTCAATGTACAATAGTGGAGTCAAAATTTTTTTACCATTTGAAATGTTGAAATAAATTATTTATTTGAATAAAATATTGTGTTATAATAATATTTATTATAATATTATGAAGTCTTCGATTAATAGCAGTTGATGTGTTATTACTTTTAGCAGTTGTAAAACAAATTTTAACAACTGCTAGAAACAGTTGTAAAAAAGGTTGACTTTATTACGATTGCCAGCTGTACTAGATATATTACAACTGTTTTTGGTAGGGGTGAGCATTTGGTTGGTTTGGGTAATCTGATTATAAGAATTGTCAAACCAAACTAAAACCGATAAAAATGAAAACCAAAACAAACCAGCCAAATAAAGATTGGTTGGTTAGCCGATTTAACCAAACTAAAAATATTTTAGACTTTATGTTCATAATATTAACTATAATTTCCATATGATTAACATATTATTATTTATGATTCTTATGTTTCCAAAAGTAATTTTGATGCATATTTTATGATTAAAATTTACTTAGATAGCTGAATTAACCTAAAATATTTACTATAATATCGATAAATTTGAAAATATAATAGAAGTTCGGTTAATTTGGTTAAACCGATAACCAAACCAAATATTTTTCCAAACCGATTACAAACCAATCTAATTTCAAAACCGAACCAAACCGACCAAAATAAATTGGTTCGGTTGGTTTATTTTGTTTAACCAAATAATCTCACCCCTAGTTTTTGACAGTTGTGAAAGGGTAATTTTTTTTCTAGTGGTACCTGTGGCAACACTTGTACTGATGTTATCATAAGGTCGCAAAGGGGCTGCCTTTGACTCTAAGGCAACGCGGCAAAAGGCAACCCCAAGAAAGTTTTGCCACAGATCATTTTTTGCCTATAGTAACACTTTTTGGCACATACCACATCACTTCTTCGGTGTTGCAGTATGCAATCTATGACATAGTGCATTTTACGCCGTCTTCAATCATCTTCAGCATAAGTTGATTCGTAATGCTTATGCCCATACGGAGTGGTTTTCAGATAATAAATCTGATCCCGATCTCTCCGTATTGACAACGGAGGTATAAAATAAATCAAACTTGGATAGCCAGTGATTTAACTATTAAAGGAAACAACCATACAACCAATGATCCTATTTTCAAATGGAAATTCTATCGATCAACCATCAAACAACATTGAGCCCTTTTAAATCAATTTCTTATTAAATTATCATTTTCCAAATATTTCTCAAAATTTGTTAGTTTCTTCCGATTCTTGGAAAACATTTCCAATATCATAAAATCTTTATTTATCTATGTTCCAAAAAATATCTCTTATCTAATTCGGAAAAACATTTCCATATATTCATGAATCCTTATTTTTTATATTTAGAAAATATACATTATTAATATCGGAAAACATTTCCATGCTCAATTTCTTAATTCCTCATTAATCAAATCATTTCAGTTTCTATACTTAGAAAAACATTTCGGATTTTATTTGGAAAATGTTCCCAAATTGCATTTATTTGGATTTAACCAATGTTATATAAAACATCGTTATTATTACTCGATTCATTAATTATTCATTAACTAACTGTATCTCTATCCAATTTTCACCACCGAACCTTAACCATTTCTTAGTCAATCATGAAGTTAATCAGATTGGGGTATAATTACCTCTCAGATCTTAACTGAACATCATTCTCAACTTTAAAATAGACAAGTCTCACAACTTCAAATTCCAAGTAAACACTGCTTACGCAACTCTTGGATTCAATTTAAGAATTCACTTCTTTTATGGAAAAACATTGATTATAATGATAGCGTTATAATCATTCTTCCAAAATATCTTAATTTAAAATATAACTCTGATTCATTAATTTTGTGTAAATAAATAAGTTATTTAATAAGTAAATACATTAATAATCAAAATATTTAAATCTTTAATTTAAACGGAAAATAGTACTTTCCTGAATTCGATATAATCGAATTCAATAAGTAACTCTTTCTCGAATAATCTATATTCGATTAATATTCCGAACAATATATCTTTTTCAGGTTAACTCCAATTCCCTTATATTTATTCCCATACACAAAACATTTGCTTTCAAATCGTTATTCATTTAAAATATGGATATTATTTCTTAATTGGAAATCTAGACTCGTTTATCAAATCAACTTGATTTTACTAGTAAATATCATTGCAGATTCAAACCGAGTCACTTTATACACCACAACATATTTATACATTCCGTTAATAGAATTTCTACTAACACTTTTCTGTTTATATTCATATTTCCTTTTTAAACGCATTTATAAGTTATACATTTCATAACTTTTGAAATGAACTTTATTTGATTTCTACAATTTCCTTCTCGTTTAATGATTCTAATTTAAAATAATATTGAATTATCTCAAAACATATAATTTTATTTAAATAGCCATAAACATTGAGATATTAGTTTCTTATCATATTTTATTTAAATTATAGATCCACACAAAATAAAGTTTAACAACTTTTCTGAAATAAATCATTTTAATAAGGTTCGACATAGTCGAATTCTAAACATACACCCCTTGGATTTATCTTAATTTATTTTATATTCTAATATTTAGAATAAAACCATTGTTGTCTTTCGAAGACGATTTCCATTTCTCTTATCATCCAAATTTCTATTCGAATTCGGTTTTTTTTCAAACTTCTATACATTCCATACTTCTCAAATCAAATATGTTTGATTTTATACTTGCAAATAACATCTCAAATCCAAATTTCATTTTATAACTTCTATTTAGAATTATTCAGAGAATATCTCATTTTTATTCCAAACACTTATAATCTTGTTTATATTTTCTTTATAACTGTTAAATTCAAAATCTCATTTTGAATATCGATCTCAAAACCGATTTCCCTTTTTATTATAAATTCAAACATGAATTTACAATTCAATTTATCCAATGATACATAATTTATAAACTTATTTATATTCCACCTCTTGTTTTATCCATTTAAAAAAAAGTTCTTATTTCCAGTTAATTCGAAATTAAATTCCTATTTTGGAAATACATTCCCTTTTTAAATCCCAATTTATTTTCTACATTTGAAAATATTTTTCGGTATTTAAATACCCATATTATAAGGCCACGGTAATTCAAACACACACATAATATAGATTATATAACACATCATATAACACAATAAATAAAAACAGTAATATAAATATTGCGGAATCCAGTTGGATCCCTATAACCTGTTTCTCTGCATCCACAGATGTTAATCAACATTAATAATATTAATTTCACATCAATACGAAATATCATAGTAAACAGAATTAATAATCGATCAACGATATAACTATCAACCATTTCAGCCAATTTTATCAACCATTCATTCAAACAACCATCACACAATATAAAATACTATAACTAAATTTAAAAAAGTTTATATTAAAATATATATGAGCCATAGTTAGTGAGTTTAGTCAGCTAGTTTTGCAGTTGACGATTCTGTTTCCATTCGTTTTACAATCAGTAGGCATTTGACATTTATTTTTCTGAAATTCCGGTAGCTTTGTTCTCAGCCCCTCTGTAACGACCCTCCCTCTTGGCCGATCTAAATCGATCGTTAAACTGACTTAAATCGAACCAAAAAGACGGATACACTTACTTTGGGTGCATAACGCACCATAACGAACAACAAAAGACTTTTATAAACATCATAATAATGTTACATAAGAGTACAAAATATCAGAGTATCGAAAATAATATACAGCGGAAAATAAATTTACAATAAATGTAATATAATGCAGAGGAAACAAATAAGCTAACACAGTGGAAGACTATCAATACTCTAGACACAGCTTTAAGATTCGATCTAGAATACTGCTAAATGACATAATCTGCAAAACCAAAACTATAAGCTGCCCGTGTGGAAAATATGGGCACCCATAGTTTAGGTAGAAACAATAAACTCCGAGTCAGTCATGGGACTGGTGTGAGAACTAAAAACAATTTTTAAAATTTTACTTTAAAGTGAGGCATATCACAGGACAACGCCATATGTCACGGGACAGGTTTACCCCAATGAATACAAGTGCATAAACAATAACCAATAATAGACATATGGATCCACAATGCATCACACACCATGCAATTTTCCAATCTACCCATTTAGGCTTAACCCCAAATATAGATTTTTTTCGAAATCCAATTCACTTTATAGAAATTATTCCTTTGGACTTTATTCCCATATTCTTATTTCAAACCATTTGAAATACATATCTAGCTTTACATCAAAGTAGATTTCACTTCGGGATTTCAAACCAAAATCTTTGGAAATATTAATTTCAAAACATAACAATGCATACAAACAAATATGCAACCAAATATCGGGCTCCCCATAGACAAGGCAAAGGGTACGTATCTCACCAACTCGATATATATATATATACACACAAATATACATACATATACATACATACATATATATATGTATGTATGTATATGTATGTATATATGTTATATATGTATGTTTGTATATGTATGTATATATATGTGTGTGTATATATATATATGTATGTATGCACCTCCCACGATGGTGCAGGCTACACTGACGATGCACCTCCCACGCCCTCGGGGAAAATACACCGCCCAAAGCCATTTAAGGTTATATTACCCATAATTTTAGTCGTCCGGGTTACCAGAATCTTTAGCTATATAATAAATCATTTTTATATCCCGAAGTAGGTAAAATCCTTTCACAACATAATAATCACAAGTACTTTCCAAAATATAGTACTTTACATTAGCAATTCACACATATGATCAGTCACTATTAATCACATAACCTTTGAGCTTGTACGTCTTAAAGAAGGGTGATAAGCAAGAGAATAAATTCTCCGCCACCAAACAGATATATCATCAATAATACCTAATTGGTTATGTGTTGAACTACAATGTCAAACACATAATACATTTCGAAATCCTTTTGAAATCATTGGGTTTAGGCCTCGAAATCCTTTCTGTTTTATAAAACATTTTTATAAAACTTTCCTTGTCCAAAATAAGGAATACATTTCTTTTCACTTAAGAAAAATATCATTTCAAAATCATTTATTAAATTTGAAATGAACTCAACATCATCGCTAAACATCTCATAGTCAAATAGTGAAGTGTTTCACAAGATGTTAGCATACAAATATTTCTACCCAACCCAATGCTAAATGTAAAATCATATTTTGCTCATAAACTGGTCGAGCACAATCCAAATAGTCAATCCATCACAATAAAAATCAACCAAGTATATTTGGTTTATACCACGCCTCATGTTTTGATAAATTTGATTTCCATTCATTCCTTCACATATAATTAAAGATTTAACTATTGCATGAAGTAAAACTGGCGATACTCCATTTTCGAACACTTCTCAAATTTGGCAAATTTAATTACCGCATTAACATTACTATCTGATTAAAAATTTATTAAAACTCCAACTGGGTTTTAATCTCAAAAATCATTACTTAATGATTATTCAACTATTAGTAAAATTAATCCTTCCTTTAACTGGGTTAAAGAACCAATGTAATTTAAAACACTATTCACGATAAACCCAAAATCATCTTCCATTAAAATGGAATCTTCACGGAAAACAGATCAATATATAATCGATATAAATTTCCGTATCAAACTAATACTATAAGTGGAATAGCGGCAAGGCCTTTTAAATTCCATAAATAGTAACAATCTTCATTCACAGAAGCTCATCTCGATTATTATCAATCAAATTCCATTCGATTCCAATTTAATATATTAAATTGCAAAACTTTACTTTGGAAAATTTCCATTAAATCTTAATAAAAAGATTTATAAATTCCAAATCATATCTTCGCCGTTAATTGCGTTAAAGAACTAATGTTATTTAAAACATCGCTCAAGATAAACCCAAAATCCAATTCAATTCCAATTAAATTAATTAATTGTTAAACTTCTCTAAATCTTAATTAAAAGATTTATTCTATTCTCAACTGGGTTTAAGAACAGTGTTATTTAAGACACCATTCACGAAAACCCAAAATCCAATTCGATATCAAATACAAGGCTCTGTATAGAAATTATATCGGCTTATATTCAATATCAAATTTGAAACCAACGGATATCGTATTAGGAATAACGATATATATATATATATATATATATATATATATATATATATCTTCCAAATTCCTCAACAATATATGTATAATCACGGAATCCAATATTGAAATATTCCGAAGAATATTTCCATTTAAATTCTTTCCAATTCATACGTTGGAAAATTATGGTAATATCAAAACCATTTTTCAATCCAATTTATTATTTCTAAAAACCTTTGGATTTCTATTCTAGTTAATAACTAGTTCATTTCGATAAAAATATCTTTTATCTTTTCAAAATTAGAATTTTACACCCAAAATCTTTCCAAATCATTTATTATGTTTTTACGCAATTTTTCCATATTTTTAATAATTTTATTAAGGCCCTTACAGTCGGTTACCAATAACGGCCACCGAACTACATCCATAACGACCTTTTCTAAAATTGATTTGGACATATTTCCAAATCTAACCATTAGATTTCAAACCTCTTATATTCATTTAAAATCTCTTTTCGATATAAACCAATGGTCCCGGTTTTAGGAAAATCCGACGGTTGGATCTTCCGTTACGTCAATTTGAAGTTAATGGTTGAAATTCGCGAATGGTCGTTGCGTGGTGCGTTCTATTCAAGCCATTATATATATATATATCATCGATTTCTATTTAAAATTATATTTTATAAATCGTTTATAAATTCGTTTTAAAAACGATTCCAACTTCCATTTCAATTTTAAATCAAAATTGAATATTCCATTACATGACAATTTTATACAGTGCATATATATGTTAAAAATTGTTTTTTTAACAATCCAATAATTATTCCATTTCATGATAATTTTATATCATATATAATCTAAAAATAATATTTTATTCTCATCGCATATATATATTTTATTCACATCTCATATATATATATATATGGCAGCCGCCTCTAGGAACCCAAACCCTGGCTTAGGGAAAAAGGATGATCTTGGGTGGAAAGAGGTCAGGTAGAAATAGACTAGTTATGCCCAGGTTGTTTCAGGAGGACGTCGTCAACAGCATGGTCCAGCTCCGATCAAAGTGACACAAAACCTAAATTTTAGGGTGGGAGCTATGAACTGGATTGATGCTCTGGCGGGGAATACCCAAATCGAAGGGAATGTTCAAAAATTTGAGACTCTAAAGGATGGGGAAGGAGATTATGCGGAGCTGGATGATGAGATATACACTGAAGTAATCGATATATGGACAAATTCAATTTACATCTACCTAATTGGTAGGAGTCCCTATTATGTACACTTAAATGCCTATATTAGATGTGAATGGAGACCCAAAGGGAGATGGAATTTCTATGCGAGAGAATCTGGGTTTTATCTAATTAAGTTCACTAACGCGGAAGACTGCTCAGCAGTACTTGAGAAAGGACCATGATTTATGGATAGTAAGCTTATCTTCATCAAACAATGGGAAACTAATCTGAAACTGGAGCGTGACATGCTCGAAACGCATCCAGTTTGGGTCTGTTTGCTTAACCTATATCTAGCTCTTTGGAATGCGAAAGGCATTAGAAAAATTGTCAGTCTGATTGGCAACCCCTCACCATGGACGATTGTACCAAAACACATCAAGAAACTAAAGTATGCAAGGGTACTTATAGAAATCAGGGCAGGCAGTGAAATCAAAAAATACGTAAGAGCTAAGGACAAATGGGGCAATATCTACATCCAAAGCATAGAGTACAAGAACCTACCCCCCATATGCACTTCATGTAAGCGCTTTGGGCATATTGAAAGCCAGTGTACGACCTCTTTTCATCAAGAGTGGCAACGCAAAAAACCTGCAGAGGATATGGAAGTGTAGCACAACAAAATGACAGACATCATACTGCCTGAGCCTAATACTAGTGTAGTTAATTTACAGTTATGTACATCTACTTCAGAGCAAACTGTCAATTGCGAGGAGCAACTGAACCCTGCGGTGCAGCCTGAGCATTTGGAAAAGGATGCGGCACAAGAGGAGAATGAGATGGCAGAAACCACGGGCACTTTGTCCAATCCACCGGACCTAACTCCTGAAACAGTTAAAGACTTATAGGGGTTAGTGGTAATACTCGAAGAACCAGAAGAAGAAAGCAGTAGTGACAAAAGAGGTAATTTCACAAAACATAATAGCACATATGAACAACAGTTTAAGGAAGTAGGGAAGAAAGAAAGAACTTGCAAGCGCAAGTAGTATCTCCTACGGAGTTGAGGAGCAATGCCCTCAAACCTAAATGTCCGTAATCAGTTGGAATGTTAGAGGTCTAAACAACGATACCCGCAGTTTAGACCTCTACAATCTTTAGAGGAAACTGGCGCCTTCTATAAGGGGTATACTAGAGAATAAAATGACTGATGATAACATTAGCTACTTTAAAGAACAAATTGGGGGTGATTGGTCACTCATAGACAACAATGACACCGGAGTGAAAGGCAGAATCATTTTGTCCTGGATCAAAGCAGTATGGGATATGTCGTTGGTTGATAAAGATGAACAGCAAATTACTGTCAAAGCAACTAATTCAGGGGGGTTAATTATGTATGTCACGAGTGTTTATTCTAACAATCTAGCTAGCCAAAGAGTTGCCCTTTGGAAAAAAAATATAAGTCTAGCTAGAGTCATCCAGGAACCTTGGCTGATAATGGGGGATTTTAATGCAGTGTTGAGAGAAGAAGAAAATCAAGAAGGGCTTACCTTAAGAGCCACGCACTTGTCTAAATTCAATAATTGCCTGGTAGTTGTAGGACTCATAGAGATGATCCATGGTGGCCTGAATTTCATGTGGAAAAGTGGAGAAGTGAGGAAAATTGTTTGCAAATTAGACAGAGCATTAATCAATGTACAATGTATGAGCAAATTTGCAGACATTAAAGTCAACATTATGCCTAATTCGACCAGTGACCACTGTCCTATCCATATACTAATCAAAGAAGCAAGCGATAATGGGAAAGGCAAACCCTTCAGATATGCCAATTACTGACATTTAATCGAGGGTTATCGTAGTGCAGTTAACACTGCGGACTTAATGCAGTCAGAGGACAATCATTTGTTTCAACTTGTAAAATTCCTTAAAAGAGCTAAGTACAGACTCAAAAAGTGGAATTGCACCAGGCCAAAGGCCCATGACGACCTGGTCACTCTTGAGAAGCTTAATGAGACATTGCTACATAAAATTGATGACGGAGATAGTTCAGAGGAAACATGGAAGCTATACTACGAAGCCCAATCAAAATTAAAAGATTTTGTTGCGTCTGAAAGCCATAGAACTGAAGAAAAAAGCGAAGGAAAAGTGGCTCACTGAAGGAGACGAATGTACAAAGTTTTTCAATACAAAAATTACGTACATGAAAAATACTAACTACAACTTGCAATTGTTTGACCAGCAGGGCAACAACAACATTGACATGAACAAATTTGAGGAAGAGGCTATTCTATATTTTCAACAGCTATATAATGGAGACACTACCGTAGACTTACCCCAAATTGTCCCCCGTCGGATGATGAATGCACGAGGCAGAAGAATGTTGCTGAATACTATTACTGAGAGGGAGATTAGGGATGCAATAGCTTCCATCCATGCCGACTCTTCTCCGGGTCCCGATGGACTTGGGTTTGAGTTTTTCATGGTCCATTGGGACGACCTAAAATAGAAAATCAAGTTAGCTATTCAGGAGTCTTTCAATTCTGGTTTGATTCTTAAAGAAATTAATCACACTTTCATTTGTCTGATCCCTAAATGTAACAAACCTACTAGTATTGCAGATTACAGGCCTATAACATGTTGTAATGTCATCTACAAAATCATTAGCAAAGTGTTGTGCAACAGGCTGAAGCTAATACTCCCAGACCTAATTGTTGAATGCCAGAGTGCATTTATAAAAGGTAGAAGCATTTTTGAAAATTCACTACTTGCTCATGAACTGATCAAAAATTTTAACAAGCAAGGAGCTGACCGTATGTGCTTGAAAGTAGACCTTCACAAGGCTTATGACAAAATCAATAGAAATTTCATAGTGCACATGTTGCAATGTATGGATTTCCCGGACAAAACTGTCAAACTTATTAGTGAATGTTTAAATACCCCTACTTTCTCCATTTTAACTAATGGCATCCCTAAAGGCTTTATTAGTACTAATATGGGGATTAGACAAGGGGATCCGTTGTCTCCCTACTTATTTGTTGTGGCTATGGAATATTTCATGCTGCAGATGGAAATTGTTGTTCATAATCAGTAGGTGCAAACTGTTCACAACTGTCAACCTAGAGTAAGCCACATACTCTATGGAGATGACCTACTCATTTGTATAAAGGCAAGGGGAGATTCAGCAAGTAGAGTCAAAAAAATTTCAACAAATTAGAAGATCACTGTGGAATGAAAGTGAATGAAATGAAGACCAAATGCTATTTCAACAAAACTTGATGCAATAAAGAAAGGGTTCTGGAAGTTTTGCAAGTCCAAGAGAGTGAATTACCTATGTAATACTTGGGGGTCCCCCATCATCCAATAAAATTACAGATAGAGAATGCACTGACTCATCACAAGTATTACAGATAAACTGTATAGGTGGAGTTCTAGACTTCTATCGTTTGCTAGACGCATTGAGTTAGTACACACTGTGATACATGCAAAAATAACTTTTGGCTACAAACATTCCAACTACCCGACACTTCAATTGAGAAGATAGGGAAGGTTCGTGCTGATTTCATATGGAGAGGAGGCTCACATACGATAAAATTTGAAGACTTATTTAGACCTAAAGAGGAAGGAGGAGTGGGTTTAAGGAGTATAAAAGTAATGAGAGATGCTTTTATACTTAAACAAGCCTGGAAAATCATCAACAATAAGGGCTGTGGGCTAGATGGATGAACAGCACATATAATAAGGACATTTTTTGGACCATGAAAGAGGAAAACAATGCGTCCTCGGCATGGAAGGCCATTTTACGACAAAGAAATGTACTTGCTAAGCAGTGTAAACGAGAAATTGCTCAAGGTAACGAGACCCACTTATGGAAGGACCCCTGGATGGAGGGTAAATCCTTCATTGACATTCTTGGGTGGGATACATACTCAGCTTATGGGTGCCCTAATAGCTTGGTTAACTCTATCATACAAGAAAATCGATGGAACTTAAACATCCCTTGTACTCAGGAGTAGAGAAGTAAAATAGAGAACATGCAAATAGACGAGGAGAGAACATATGACATATGGACATGGGCAGTAGGGGACTTTAGCATTAAATAAGTTTGGGAGGACATAAGACCAAAAAACCCTATCAAAACTTGGAGCAAAATCATCTGATGCAAAGTAATGTGCCTAAAATGACTTCGTGTGCTTACAAAGCTATCTTAGGTAGATTACCGACCAAAGATCGTCTCTTTAAGTGGGGTTTAGTAGCAGATGAGACATGCATGTTTTGTAAAGCCACTTTGGAAAATCATAAGCATCTCTTTTTTGAATGTTCTTACTCAAAACAAATCTGGGATAACTGCTATAAATACATCAATTTCAACACCACTAATACTCAGATTCAGGACATAATTGCTCACCTTGAAGTCATCCGACAGACGTAGGTAAAATACCCGTAGTGAATGCTGTCACTTTTACAATTACTGTTTGGAGCATACGGAAGGAGCGGAATAATAGAGTTTTCCAAAATAAGGAGAAAATAGTAGATCTGGTCAGCAAACTTATAATACATAACACTAATCTGGTGATGAAGAGAAGGAGTAAGGAACTTACCATAGGAAAGGAACTTGAAGTAGGCAATAGGCAAGTTGAAGATTAGTTGCAGCCATCGGCTCCGCGCCCAAGTACAAGCACGAGGTTTTTTGTTTACCAGCCGCCATGATTTGGGAGAGAAAGAGGACGACAGATCTGAAATGAAATGCTTCACAACTTTTCATGAATATTCCTTATTTATTTTTGTATTAATGTGTTGCGTTATTGGATTATGTTTTGGACTGTCAAACACGACCTTGGGCTGATGCTTGTATTCCGTTTGGGCTGAGACGCCCAGTAATAAAATTTTAAACCCAGCTTCAATATATATATATATATATATACACTATTCACATCTCATATATATATATATATATATTATTCATATCGCATATATAAATTTTATTCACGTCTCATATATATATTTTATTCACATCTCATATGTATATTTTATTCACATCCCATGTATATATTTTATTGACATCTCATGCATATATTTTATTCACATCTCATATTTTTTTTTTCACATCGAATATATATATTTTATTCACATCGCATATATATATTTTATTCACATTGCATATATATTTTTATTCACATCTCATATATATATTTTATTCACATCTCATATATATGTTTTATTCACATCGTAAATATATATATATATTATTCACATCGCATATATATATATATATATATATATATATATATATTTTATTCACATCGCATATATATATTTTATTCACATCGCATATATATCTTTTATTCACATTGCACATATATTTTATTCACATCACAATCGCAACACATTACAGTCAATTAAATCTTCCATGGTTTGTAGACAGGGGAGGTGAGCTAACAGGCACCGTACAACATTTGTAGTAATTAAAAACTGATGCAAATCAATGCTGGCAGTTCATATATGAAGTTATAAAATAAATAACTATATAAGAATTATAGTGAGAAGTTCCCACATTGGTTTCCAATCCGTCATTCTTTATTTCTGAATTCATTATTGTTTTAATTTAAATTCGCCTCAAAGTCTAATCTGCTCCGTTTCAGTTCTGGTTTGTTTTGAAATGTAGTGCTTGTCGTTGTGACACCAACGATATCTGGTTTGTTAAATTCTGTGATTCAAAAAAGATATGGATGTTTTAATTTTTAATCATAAAATCAAATTAATAATATTATTAATTACACTAATCAGGATTAGGTTAACTTAGCCGCTTAAACAGGCTACTCATTGCTTCTTCTTCCTGGAGATAAACCGAACATGCTCGACCTTCAGAAACGGCCGGCGCACACTTGTTGGACCACCGGAAGATCATCTGAACCAGCCCCTAGCTGCGCCTTAGTGCTGCCATTGTCCAACCCATACAGCTTGCCACCTGATGCCCCCAGGCGTTCCAGAAACACCATGAGTGGCGGTGGCTTTTGAGCCCATTTCTGATCGCGACAGTTCGACAGGAGCAATCATCACCATTCAAAACTTAGAGCTCATTGAGTTCTTTGATTTTGTAACATGAGTTTTCGAAATAGAGGATGGGATTTTGAGAAAAATGGGAGGAAGGAATGGAGCAGCGCTGGCCATCGATGAACCAAGTAGCGACGATTTTTTTATTTTCTGAAGTAGTTAGGTTTGGGATTTATTATTTGATTCTATTTTTACTTAACAATGAAATTTAACGTCCTGAACTCCAAATCGAACCCAACGGCTGTAGCCTTTAGTTAAATACTCCCATTCCAGACACAATGGGATATGTTTCATAAGCCAATTCGATCCTTTTAAATAGTTTCTCTTAAAATTAAAATATAAATCAATATATATTAAATTTAAACGTACATTTTAATTTACCGGGGATACACACTGACTCCAAAAACTACAGAAAAATAAATCTAGCTATGTTTTGATGATACAGTTCTAACAAAAATAGTTTCGTCGAATTTAGAGACCATTGGAAAAATGGCCATTTTCTAGTCGATTAAATTCAAACTGAAATTACCAAACCCATTTATATTCACCACGCTCAGATATTAATTACAAAAATTATGAAATTTGAAACCTAACAATAATTTGACATTCCGGATCCAACAAAAGTGGTTTCATCGAAAACTGAGGTCATTCGCAAAATTGCTATTTTTAAGGGCTATATATTATATTAAAATATATATTAATTCCATTGCGACTATTCAGAATTTTAAAATGGACATAACTTTCAATTTATATTATGAAAATCTGAATTTTCCACATTCATTAGAAATATATAATTAAACAGATTCAAATGTTTCTGATTTTACTGAAATCCGATTTATTTTTAATTTTGTACATTCATTTGAAATTTAAAATCGAATTTTCAAACTACCGTGCCATTTCAGGCTCGTTTTATAATTAAAATAAATTTATATGTTCTAGCTACATTTAAAATAAATTTTTAGTTGTTATTATTTAAAATAAATCATTTTAAATATTCAAAACCCATTAAAAATAAAATTTTAAATTGGTTCTGAAATACCGGGTTGTTACAATCTCCCCCTTTAAAATCTTTTCGTCCTCAAAAAGGAACGGAGCTGAAAGTTTTTTAACTAACGAACTAAACTTTCATTCTTCAACTTTTCAGTTTCTAAGAATTTTCTAATTTCTCAAAAATTTGGCTAACACCCTAAATTTTTGAAAAATTTGGCTAACACCCCAATTTTTTGAAAAATTTCGCCATAACCTCCTTTACATAGCCCTATCGTAAAACCATAACTTGCCTCACAGGGCCTTCATCACCCAAAAATAAAAATAAAAAGCCAAGTGGCTAGCCAATCGGCTCATAAAATCATCAAAACCCAAAGAAATACAGTAAACATGTACCTCTTTGTCGGGCATACAATTTTATTCCTCTTCTTAGCTTCCACGCTATGACCTGTACAACATATATACATGTACATATATGCAATTCCTATCAATTTTCAATTCAGTTCGAAATTTGATTCAATTTGGCTAAAATTTACCATTCTTTCTCATATTGGTTTTATCACTCCGATATTTTAATTAGTTGAACTAATAATCACACATCACAACCAGCAATCAATTAGTTGGTTAACTTTTCAAATATATAAGTTATATGTATACTCAAAATCTTGCTTTCAATGTCAAATTACAAACAATAAAATCTAACTAAGTTTTGGTTCTCACACCAGTCAATTGGAAATATATAGATATCCGCTTTCGAAACTCGAACATAAATGCTGACGATGATATATCAATCATCAGAATCATCTCTGGGCAACTAGAGTGTGATTCTATATTCATCCAGTATATTTGAGACTTCGAACGTACGCTAGCTAGGCATATATGCAAAATCTTCATATACCTGATAGTCCAAATTAATTTAAAATAAATTATTCAAATACGAATAATAGATATAAAATTTCAAAACTAAATTTGTTTTTTTATAAATAAAACTCTCTAACTCATTCTAGGGTATTACCAAGCCTATCTCTAACGAGCCATTCCGATAGGATTTTACTAATCCTATCTCTGATGAATTCTCTCGTTTGGTTCTAACGTGTCTTGTTCCCGTGCTTTGTAAACCAAGGCTCCGATACCACGATGTAACGACCCTCCCTCTCGGTCGATCCAAATCGATCGTTAAACTAACTTAAATCGAACCAAAAAGACGGATACATTAACTTTGGGTGCACAACACATCAGAACAAACAACAGAAGACTTTTATAAACATCATAATAATATTACATCAGAGCATAGAATATCATAGTATCGAAAATAATATATTGTGGAAAATAAATTTACAATAAATGTACTATAATGCAGCAGCAAAAATAAACTAACACAGCGGAAGACTATCAATTCTCCGGATACAGCTTTAAGCTTTGATCCAGAATCCTGCTAAATGAAATAATCTGTAAAACCGAAGCTACAAGTTGCCCGTGTGGAAAATATGGGCACCCAGAGTTTAGGTAGAAACAATAAACTCCGAATTAGTCATGAGACTTGGTGTGAGAACTAAAAACAGTTATTAAAATTTTACTTTAAAGTGAGGTATATGACGGGACCACGCCATATGTCACGGAACACGTTTACCACTACGAATACCAGTGCATAAACAATAACCAATAATAGACATATGGATCTACAATGCATTACACAACATGCAATTTTCCAATCTACCATTTAGGCTTAACCGCAAATATAGATTTTTTTCGAAATCCAATTCAATTTACAGAAATTATTCCTTTGGACTTTATTCCCGAATTCTTATTTCAAACCATTTGAAATACATATCTAGATTTATATCAAAGTATATTTCACTTTGGGATCTCAAACCAAAATCGTTGGAAATATGAATTTCAAAACATAACAATGCATACAAGAATATGCAACCAAATATCGGGCTCCCCTTAGATAAGACAAATGGTACGTATATCACTAACTTGATATATATATATATATGTGTGTATATATATGCACCTCCCACGATGGAGCAGGCTAAACTGACGATGCACCTCCCACGCCCTCGGGGAAAATCCACCGCCCAAAGCCATTTAAGGCTATAATACCCATACTTTTAGTCGTCCGGATTACCAGAATCTTTAGCTTCATACTAAATCATTTTTATATCCCGAAGTAGCGAAAATCATTTCACAACATAATAATCACAAGTACTTTCCAAAATATAGTACTTTACATTAGCAATTCACACATATGATCAGTCACCATTAATCACATAACCTTTAAGCCCGTACATCTCAAAGAAAGGTGTTAAGCAAGAAAATAAATTCTACACCACAAAACAAATATATCATCCATAACAACTAATCGGTTATGGGTTGAACTAAAAAGTCAAACACATAATACATTTCGAAATCATCGGGTTTGTGCCTCGAAATCCTTTCTGTTTTGTAAAACATTTTTATAAAACTTTCCTTGTCCAAAATCGGGAATACGTTTCTTTTCACTTAAGAAAAATATCATTTCAAAATCATTCATTAAATTTGAAATGAACTCAACAACATCACTAAACATCTCATAGTTAAATCGTGAAGGGTTTCACAAGATGTTAGCATACTGTAATGTCCCGTATTTTTGGTAATTATATATTTAATTTGATTTATTATTTTAAATATTTATTTGGAATTTTAATTAGATTTAAAATATATATATTCGTTATATAAAGAAATTTGAACGTTAAATTATATTTAATTTAAAACAAGCTCGAAATACCGCCATAGTTCATAATATTGAGTTTTGAACTTCAATTGGATATACAGAATCCGATGTAAGTCGGAATTCCGTTAAATAAGAAACCTTTGGATCTTGTTGATTATAATTTTCATATGAAAGGGAAAAATTCAGATTTCGTGTTATAGATTGTTAGTTATGTCCACTTCAATTTTTAAAATAGTCGCTATGGAAATCGTTATTAAAATATAATGTTTATTTAATATATTTAAAAGGGAAATTTAAATCGTTTAACTTAAAATTAATGATATTGAGTTGTGTAAATTATATTTGGAATTGTATATATATATTCTGTTTGGACAAAAATGATAAAAATAATTCATTTTGATTTATTTCAATTAATTTGTAATTTAAATAATGTTTTATTCGATATTATATAAGCGTTAAAAATAGTCATTTTTGCAAACGGTATCAGTTTTCGATGAAATTAGTTTCATTGGAACCGTATCGATTAATTATCGTAAGAAAATCAAACTTCGTGGCAAACCGATATCGTATGTGACTTCGATGGCCAAAAATGCCTCTGTTTATATTTAATTGTTTATACAATTTAGACAGGGGTAAATTTTAACGAATAAACGACTGGCAAAACAAACTCCAAATTTAACGAATCAATATTCATTGGATCCGTTACGAAGAGGTCTAGTAAAATGTCAAGGCCTCGTATTTATTGAATTTTTTCTGTAATTATAGGAATTTTAAACGTTTGATTTTTCATCGATATTTATAAAGGACTTTTCACAAACGACCTCGAAATTTGACGAAACCTATCCCATTGGGTCCGAAATATTTTTTTATGCTAGGATTACATTATTTTGTTAAAAACAAAGACCGTATGAGCTTGTTTTAGGTTGTTAATTTGTCGTGAAGTTTGGTTGAATTATTAAATAATATTTTCTATCCCATTTCCTATATAAAGGGTGAGGGAACCCTATTTCTACGTCAAAAAGGTGATGCGCGGTCAAGGCTTTCTTCAGCTGCCATAAACAAAAATGAACGATCCATAACTTCCAGTCTTCCTCTTCTAATATCGTTTGATTCACGCACCAAATTGTTAAATCTCCAATATAAAACCGGTCGAGCTCATCGTGCTCTCGCTGGTGGATGGTGATGATCTATTTCAGAGCCTTGGAGTAGCCGGAAATCATCCTGAGACAGCGGCTGTTCACGGACCTATCGGCGGTGATGTAGTTGAGAGGGAGGAGTGATACTCAGGCTGATGGGAAAGGATGCGAAGCCGCATCCGGCGGTGGGTCCTGATCAGTTTCTGGTCGTTGGCGCAAGGCGTGGTGACGCGGTTAAGGATGGCAGCGTGTTTTGATATAGGGTCTGAAGCATGGAATTTCGATGCAACAGTTTGGAGTGGCACAAAGAGTTGGAATTGGCATGAAGAAATGGATACGACCGCCTTTTCCCAACAGTAGACCTAACGTAATTAGCCTGTTTAAATATTAATTAGAACTATAATTAATTATATAATCAAGGATTAGTTATTTAGCTTTAAATTGTACAGATATCGTTTTGAAACTGGAAATATAGGCATTAAGGAAGGGAGTTAGCAGTAGTAAGGTGGAATCGGGGCCCCTGTGTAACAACCCGGAAATTCTGAGCCAATTTAAAATTTTTATTTTGGTAATTTTAGCGAATTTTGATTATTTAAAATGATTTATTTTAAATAATATCGACGAGAAATTTATTTTGAATAGAAATAGAACGTATATATTTATATACGTCATCGTTAGAATATAAATAATTATTTATAATTATAAAAGGAATTGAAAATGGCGCGGTAGTTCGATAATTCGATTTCAAATTTCAATTGAACATACCGGGTGCAAAATAAACTGGATTTTAGTGAAACCAAAAATTTTAGAATCTAATCGAGAATATCTTTCCAACAAATCCGAAAAATCGAAATTTCATAGCGGGAATCAAAAGATACGTCCAGTTGAAAATTCTGAATAGTCGCCATGGAATTCAGGCCCTTAAAAATGGGAGTTTTGCAAACGACCTCGGTTTTTGACGGAACCACTTTTGTTGGATCCGTGATGTCAAATTATTGTTAGGTTCCAATTTTCATAATTTTTGAATTCAATATGTGAGTGTGGCAAAGGAAAACGCGTTTGACCAGTTTCAGTTGATTTTAATCGACTGGAAAATGACCATTTTTCAAACGGTCTCGGAATTCGACGAAACTAGTTTTGTTAGGACCGTATCGTTAATACAAAGCTAGAAAATATTTTTCGTCCGTATGTGGCACCGGTAAATTGGAATGCGCGTTCAAATTCAATATATAGATTTATATTTTGATTTTGATGGAAACTGATCGAAACAGTCGAATCAGCTTACGATACATATCCCATTGTGTTCGGAATGAGGGTAATTAGCCAGGGACGACAGTCGGTGGGTCTGATTTCGAGTTCGAAATAAAAAGTTGCTTTTTGAAATAAATTAAATGTTATAATTTATATTAGCCCCCCTTCTTTATTCCCTCTTCTCTCTACACGATTCATTCAGAAATAAAAATAAAAAAAAAGAGAAAGAAAGGGGAGGAG
Organism: Allium sativum; assembly: GCA_030737875.1. NCBI lineage: Eukaryota > Viridiplantae > Streptophyta > Magnoliopsida > Asparagales > Amaryllidaceae > Allium > Allium sativum. The sequence continues at coordinate 137,812,513 of CM060915.1, forward strand.
CTGTCGCCCCTCCACCGAAGGCCACCGCGCCCTGGCGAACGCGCCGCCTCCGGCGAGGACCAGTCCCCCCTCCCCCCGATCCTCTCCCTCTCGCGCTTCTCTCTCCTCGATTTGCCTCCCTCTTGCGCAGTTTCCCCCTCGATCCCCTTTAAATCGCCACCACCGTGAATCGTTGTGGGGCCAGCGCCACGCCCCGCGAGCTTCTCCGCCCCATCCCTCCAGCCATCAGCCACCCACAGCACCGCCGCTCCACTGCTCCGCACCACCAACGATCCTCCGACGTGAAAACCCTCCTCCATCTAAGAACAGTTAGTTTTCTTTATTTAATTAATTTATTTCTATATAATTAGGGTTAAAAAAATCAGTTTTTATAAGAATTGATTTTTATACAATGAAAGAATTGATTTTTATACAATGAAAGAAATGATTTTTATACAATGAAAGAATTGATTTTTATACAATGAAAGAATTGATTTTTATGCAACCAAAGATTTGATTTTTAACGTGACAAAGATTAGATCTTTATAGAAAAAAAGATTAGATTTTTAAGAGAAAAAAAATATGATCTTTATTATATGAACAACGGTGTAAAAATAGAATTTTTATCTATATAGTAACGGTGTAAAAGTAGAATTTTTATCTATAGAGTAGTGGTGTAAAAATAGAATTTTTATCTATATAGTAGCGGTGTAAAAATAAAATTTTTATATACATAGCAACAATATAAAAATGTGATTTTTATATATGTAGTGGCTACGGACAACGAAATTGACAAAAAGGCGAGCACGACGAAGATTTTCTACATATGAAGAGTCGTGGTATTGGATTAGCTAGTAGGTGAGAACTTCTCACTTTAAATTCTATTTTCTAGTTAAAATATATATACTAGGATGCAGACGGTGCTTAGTAGCACCCGACACCCATCGTCCACAGACCATGGACCGCTTGTATGCTTGTTTGTTGTGTTGTGAAGTTTGTTTGTGATGTTGATGTGAAGTGGATAATAAAAATTCTTGTGTTGGAATAAATTAATATAGTTAAAAATATAATTTTTAACGTGAATGTGAATAAATAAATATTCATTTACAAACCAGACGGTTTGTTTATGCGCACCTATTTGAAGGATATTGATTGGGATGATAAATTTTACACATTGCCCAACTGCACAAATAATATTCGGTGTTTGTTGATTTGAAACCCCACACGGGTGTTGGGATGATATTTGGCGTACACTAATCCCAATTATTTAATTGTATGTCAATCGATTGGTCGACAGGCTGTGTAAGCGTTAATTATTTATATTTGATGCTTATGCAGTTGTGTGGTGCACTTTGTATGATGGTTGATCATTTATCGTTGCTATTATATACATGTGTTATATGGAATCCATATAATTAACATTATATGGTAATTGATTGGGCCTCATTCCAATTGGGAAAATAAAGAATATTAGAATATAAAAATAGTCATGTGTTGACGACGCTCATGTGTTGAGAATGTTCATGTGTTGAAACTAATATTTTAACAATAAAATTTACATCTTTATCGTATTTAAGATTAGAAACTACTTTACGGTTGGAGTCTGATTAAAAATCAAACGATAGATACCATAATTTTATAAAATATATTACATAACAAAAACAGTCATGTGTTGACAGTACTCATGTGTTGAGATTAGTCATGTGTGGAAAGAAATATAGATTCATGTGTTGAATAGAATAAATGTTCATTTGTTGAATAGAATAACGAATTTATTGAAATATATAAAGCCGTGTTGATTAGAGTTGTGCTATTTTGACGTGAGTGATATTTATATCGATTATATTCGTTTTTATAATGAATATAGAAAAGGTAGTGATTTCAAAATATAACGTTTTGAAAATATTATCATTTATATAGTAATGATATGAAATATTCAATTTTGATTTGAAATTGAATATAGAGTTGAAATGGTTTTGAAAATGAATTTAAAACGATTTATAAAATACGTTTTAAAAGGAAATCGACGAAATATATATAATATATATATTATATATATAATGGACTAAATAGAACGCGTCGCGCTGCGGTAGTTCGTGAATTTCGACCATTGACTTCAAATTGACATTACGGGAGATCCGACGGTAGGATTCTCCTAAAACCTGAACCGTTGGGTTCGTATCGAAAAGATATTTCTAATGAATATTAGAAATTTGAAATCTAATGGTTGGATTTGGAATTATGTCCAAATCAAATTTGGAAAAGGTCACTGTAAGTGCAGTTCGATGGCCGTTGATGGAAATCAACTGTACGGGCCTTGATAAAATTATTAAAAATATCAATAGTTTGTGTAAAATCTTAATATGTGAATTGGAAAGAACTGGGATGAAAAACACCATGTCTGAAAAGATAAAAATAGATTTTTATTGAAATGAACTAGTTTGAACTAGAATTAAAATCAATTTATTTTTAAAATAAATAAATTGAATTTGAAGTGGTTTTAAAAATAATCAGAATTTCCAATACGTGAATTGGAATGGATTTGAATCGAGATTATCTTCGGAATATTTCGATGTTGGATTGCGCGATTATACAGATATGGTTGTGGAAATTTGAAAGATATATTTTATATCGTTATTTCCAATACAATATTTGTTGGTTTCAGAATTTGATATTGAATATAAGCCGGTATATTTTCTATTCAGAGCCTTGTATTTAATATCAAATGGGATTTTGGATTTGTCGTGAATGGTGTCTTAAATAACACTGTTCTTGAACCCAGTATAGAAAAGAAGTAATCTTTTAATTAAGGTTTAGTGAAATGGTCCTGTTAATTAGTATTTGATTGGAATTGAAATTGAATTGGTTTTTGGGGTTTATCGTGAGTGGTGTTTTAAATAACACCTGTTCTTTAACCCGATTAACAACGGAAAGTGATTTTGGGTTTATCGTGAATCGTGTTTTAGGTGACATTGGTTCTTTAACCCAGTTAAAGGCAGGATATTTATTTGGGGGGGGGGGAAGATTAAACTAAGTGGAGTTTTAATGAATCTGTAGTTAAATTGAAAGGTGAATTGATAATTTAAATTATCAAATCTGAAAAGCGATCGAGAATGGAGTATCACCAGTTTTGCTCCAAAGCGATAGTTAAATCTTTAATTAGATTTGAACGTGAAATGGTAATTAATTTTACCGATAACACCGTGGTGTTAGATATGGAGTATTACCAGTTTTGCTCCACAGGATAAATAGGTTGGGATTGGGAAATAAAATAAATAATTACTTCGGCGTGGTTCGCCAATCCCGACTAGTTTGGAAAACCATAATATGGTTTGAAATGATATCCAAAGGAAGATTAAAGAATAAATTTAGAAGAATTTATATTTGATAAAATTAATGGGAACATTTCCCTAGGAATGTGAAAATTTGAATAAAAGAATATTCTGAATTGGAATGAGGCGTATGTTGTGTTTGTGTAACACGTGTTTATTATATATGCGGGTTATTCGGAAAGGTCGGGTTTATACCCATTCTGAATAACCGATTCGACGATATGTCGAAGATGAAGGCGGTGGTTGAAGACCGGAAGTCTTCACATCGTTTGGGTGATTGCTGATGATCTCGATTGGGCTGTACACCCAAGAGGAGAGAAACAGTTGGTGATCGTCCAGACGTACTTGGAGATCGATGGATATGCGAGGAAAGTGCCTCCGGTTTCGTTCAGACCCAGAACGAACTTGTAAATGGACTGTGTGTCTGACATTGGATTTTATTCTGTGTTGATTGATCTCTATTAAATATACATCTGTTTGGCGGCGGAGAATTTATTCTCTTGCTTAACGCCCTTCTCTGAGACGTACGAGCTCAGAGGTTGTATATCGATGGACATCAGTCGCATGGCATGAATTGCTAGTGTGGCACGCCTAAGTGGCAGAGGATCAAGGCTTCTGTTGAAAAGCAAAGTCTTGTGGTTGATGATCAAAGCACGACTTGTGTGGCATAACTTTGTGTATAACGTGAATTCGCAAGCCTCACACCTCGGTATGAGTCAAAAACGGGATAGTGACTGCAGGGAGAGCACGACGTTTCTTTCTAGCTAGTGGAGGTGTCAGTGCTTAAACTGGCTGACATTTATATACTTTTCACCTGTGTGGTTGTTGGAATGCGAGGCGCCTCGGATATAGGTCTGTTAGGACCGGGAAATGTGTGCTTAGGAATAACTAATCCTCAAAAGTAAGAGAGGACCGACCCTGAAGATCCAAGGATCATAGTGGGGTCTTGAGACATTTGCTAGAGTGTCTCGAATCGGAGAGGAGCTTGCCCCTTGCCTCGACTCATGACGGAAATCCAATTTCCAATACGTGATATTGCGGTTTTATTTGCAGAGCCTAGTATGGCGACATGATAGATGGTACCCATGCCGCCTGGGATTGATATTTATGATTGAAATTGTTTTGACACTATACACCTATAATAGTATCAAGTGATTTGTTTAAAACGTACCAAGCATGTTTGGCTATTATAAGGGAAAACCCTATCCTTCGGCTTGCGTTGCATTGTGTGATGGGACCTGGGTCTTATAATAGCTACATTTTTTCAAAAAGCATTGCGCTGTTTTGTTATATGCACTAGTATTCTTGGGAGGAAACCCGTTCCGTGTTATACGGCGTGGTCCCTTGAATTACTCTCTTTTAAAGTAAAGATTTAAATAACTGTTTTAGTTCTCACACCAGTCACATGACTGACCTGGAGTTTATTGTTTTAGCCTAAACTCTGGGTGTCCCTATTTTCCACACGGGCAGCTAGTAGTTTTGGTTTTGCAGATTTATATTCACAGGATCCTGATTTACAACTGGAACGATGCTCGGAAAGCTCTGTATCCGTGTATCTTTTTCAGTTGTGTATTGTATTATTTTCCGCTGCAGTACTGTAGTTAAATCTCTGATATTCTTTGTTGTATAATATTTATTCATACTCTGTATGTTCTTGTATCTGATGGAATTGTTGTAATAAATAATGAAATATTCTTCTGTTTGCGTTCCGATGTGTCTTGTCCTCAACACCATCCGGGCTTTCCTTATCGGGGAAGTTCAGGTCGTTTCACCCTATTTCAATCTGAAAATGGTTTGTTAACGGTTAAGTAATAATAATTATGTTATTAATAATGGTATTAAGAAATTCACATTTAAATTCATATTAACTAAATAGTACTGATATCATTTGAACAGGATGCAACATGATATTCTGAAAATGAGGTGATAGCATTTTGAACAAATAGAGTATCAGGAAGTAATCAGCCTAATGCTATTTTGATAGTAATTAGTATAGATGATAGTATAATTGGTTTTAAAACTTAATTATAATTAAGGGTTAGTTAATTAAATTGATTATTAGTTTTAAATGCTATAACAGGAGCAACTGAATACGATAATTGTAACGACCCGGGATTTTCGACTCCGAAAATCGACACAAAACCCAGTGTCGACTGTTCAGACATCGAAAATACCGGATCATTAATAGAAAGAAATTAGAGGATGAGAAAGATAAGATAGAGCTAATAGAATAGAAGAAGAAGAAGAACATAACTGAGCAGAATCAGAGTAATCACGAATCTCACAGCGGAACGAATAAAATGTATTATATAACATAACTTTGAAATACAAATCTGTTTTGCATATACATACCATATAAGAGTACAACATAACATTTGATATAGCGGAAATAACTCAAAATAACCAACAGGGAAGACTCCTGCTTCAAGCTCCTCCAAGTGTATCTGTAAAGCCTGAAATACTTGACTGCCCGTACAAATTTGGGCACCCAAGAGTTTAGGGAAAAACAAACAAAATAAACTCTAGGTCAGTCATGGGACTGGTGTGAGTAAATTCCAACCATACGGTTTAACTTTGAAAATCCTTTTTGAAACAAAAGGATAATAGTAAGACCAACCCACACATAAACATGGACGGTTATTACCTTACTATAATCCAAAATATCTTGATATCAAAATCCAGTGATATTATAATAATGTCTAATCAAATAAATAACCAAATAGCAGAACGCTTACATCTCATGCTCTACATACATAGTATAAAATCAAAAACCGCAGGGTGCTTATTGGAGATTGGATTCCGACTATAACAAGGTATGAGACCACCTGCCGATAGTGTATCTCTAGAGGCAAATACACTGGGTTCAACAAGAACTTCTTGCAACCCGGCCCATACATGACCGACCACTCATTTCTCTTGAGTGTATCGAATGTATATCACCAACGGTTGGACTCAAACCACCGTTCCCGAATGGGCAGAATCGGTAGATTAAGAAACAAAAAGAATTTCTCTAGATAGGTGATTATACACCCTAATGGGAGCGACCCACATTTTTTTCATTTCCCGGTTGTGAGGCTTGAGGCTACGACTATCTTTTGAACATCTGGCCACCATACACTTTGAATGCCACATCGTCAAACCCGTCAAATCACTAGTTGATCTTCCTAGAAATATTACGGGTATAAAAGCTAAGAGAAACGAATTCCTCCGCCACCAGACATAATACCTTGAAAAGATCGTCTTATGTGACCATTAGGAATACTCTGTTAGACATTCGTCCATACAAGTTGTCCTGGGACTGGACAACCAGAAAACACCATTCTGGAACAGGACGACCTTTGCATTTCACTCCGTCTGCAATTGTCTTCGGCATAATCAATTTCGCAGTGCTTATGCCTATACGGAGTGGTTTCGGATAATATATCCAACCGGTCTCTCCGTATTGACAACGATGGTCAAAACACTTTGATAGTCGGTTATTTAACTATCAAAGTAAAAACAATCATCCATTCTAATATACAACTAAACATCATACAATCACGCTTACGTTTGGTCAACAGCGCTAATTTATCGTTATAGTTTAAAAACTTATCATACGCTGTAATATTCCCCTTTATAACTTATCTCGACATACAGTCACGCTTAAGCCTAGTCAACAGCGTTATTTTATCGCTATAGTTCTAAGACTTGCAATACGCTATAACTAATCCCGACAACTCTTTCCGTTACCAAAAATCTTGACATCTCTTTCTGTTACAAAAATCTTGACATCTATTTCCGTTACAAAAACATTGGCATCTCTTTCCGTTACAAAAATATTGACATCTCTTTCCGTTACAAAAATATTGACATATCTTTCCGTTACAAAAATATTGACATATTTTTCCGTTACAAAAATATTGACATATTTTAAATATGATTTTATGACGCCATATCCTTATTTGAAAACTCGGTTGTTTAAATTTATTTACATTGGTCATTAACTCTTCACCCCATCTTCCTTAAACATTTCTCTTTAAACTTCTCTGACCAAAAATCGATCACGTTCTTTGTCTTTTTGGCAATTTACTTCTTATTCGTATTATTATACCCAATTCAATAAAACATCTCAATACAAACTTAATACCAGTTTATAATAGAATTTCTATTATAATTTAAACTTCGCTTTAATTATAAAAATATAATTTTTATAATTAACTTCGTTGATTTGTCCGACGGTCAACCAACTTCTTAACAAAATGGGTTTATGGTTGACTGTCGCTGATATCGTTTATTTAGCAAATCAACATAACGTTGAATTTCCATTCAACACGGTTCAAACAGTGCACAAACAATACATCTAAATATTTAGAAATCCGGTTGAGTTCCTCCAACCGATTTCCACATCCACAGATATTAGTCAAATCAGTATCAACCAATGATGTGTACATATGCAACGATATATATTTATTTCAACCAATTTAACTGTAATTTACCTAATCAACCATCACACAGCATTCAACCATTATTTAAAATATAATTAAAATATTTTAAATAAAACAGAATTAGTGAATTTACTCACCTTGGCGCGTTAACCGTTAAATAACGATTTGCGTCAGCTAGTTTTACCGCGAAATTCCAGTGGCTCTGCTTCGTATATTTCTTTCCTGGCTGTTTCGAACATCGCTTCTTTACCACGGTTAACCTTCTTCGTATAAGCTTTCCCTTCATCGCAAATCCCAACATTCGAAGCGTTGTCCCATTAGAAAACAACATCAACTTCCCTTAAACATTTTATTATCACGCCGGTCATACTTCTCCTTTGTAACAAAATAAGAATATATAACCTGCTTCCCCACAACACCGAACTTTAAATCCACAGCAAGTCCTTTTGTTTGTTTTTCAAATGTCAGCCCAAGCCCATCAAACAATATCGGCCCGCTTCATACACGAGACCGTTCATTCACCCATCGATTTCCATCTTCCCACTTAAACTACTACCCATTCAAATCCGTACTCGTTGTCCTTCCTTATTATGGAGTTTCAACAGGTATATCGCCCCTTTGAAAACAAAACTTTGTTATGGATTCAACTGTAACTTTGAAGCTTGCTGTAATTCATTTTTGAACCTCCAGCTACAATTCCTTACCAAAACGCTTACTTTAATACCTACGGCCATACCTTCCCATTATAACTCTCAGCTCCAACTCATGCAAACATATTATCTCCTTCCACAAAAAAACTCGTGTCTGCAGTATTTCTGACCTCACAACAAGACACTCACCTGGCGTCATTCCCGCACACGTCCCACTGCCTTGAACGTCAGTAAACATCCCCCCTTTTCTTCATTGATCTACAAATCTGAGTCCCTCCTTTCAAATTCTTGGTTGTCCCTCTCCTTGTTATACATGCAACGCCCATATATCTGCACCTTTACACTATTGTTCCACGCTACTTATCCATTTCAGCCACCTTTCTGTACATACTTTACGTCCTTCTCCAGCTCGCACAAACGACCCGGACCTTGTACATTTGTACCTTAGCCCAGGCGTTACTTTCTAGTAACAGGCGAGACCGATACTATCACAAATCCACACAACATTTTGCTTATAAGCCCTCTAATGCATCACGAATTTATTTGTACCATTAATCCCTTCTACGGCTTCATGGTTCTCTACCAAACCACCATCAGACTCGGTTTTCTCACTCCTGTAACACAACACATCCATACACCATGCACACATCTTTTAAACACCACGCACCCCTCCTCCTTTTTCATGCAACTCACGAACCAGTCAAAACAAGACCCCAATGTTCTTCTCTCGTTACTCAAACCCAAACTGAAAATTCCCATCTTCTCTTCTAAACGTGTACACCACTTCTAGCTCCACTGTATACCACCCACACCTACCCTTCACTTGACCCTCCACGCCATGAAAAAGGGGTAAACTCGCACCCCTGTACACTATCTTTTCCAGTGTACTCCTGCTATTCTTTTACTCACGAATTTTTTTTCATTTTTCTTGTTTTGCTTTACTGGTTTTTAAAAAGAAAGAAGAAGTCCTTACGTATTTATAAGGTGAGGCAACTTGGCCACTAAGTATTAGGTGCATAGGTGTTTTTAGATTAGCTGCAGACTGGAATGAATTTTCATTCCAGTTGTAGCTGTTTCAATACTTTGAAAGGGTAGCTGTGACGATGTGGTAGGACTGCATTTGTAGACGTAGCCGTGGGGTTTGTACAGGGTAGCGTTGGAGGGTTTTCAGACATCGGCATGAAAGCTCTTGCCTGTTAAAGTAGGATAAAGAAAATTAAATTAAATAGGTCTGTTCACAAAAGTCCTTAAATTGTATGTATTTTCACATCAAAATCTGTAGGGTATCAAGCATACACGGTCTGAAATTTTTAGCTCATAGGACTGCTGACAACTCGAAGGAGACATGTGTGTGATGGACTGATGGTGATCAATCAAGGCAGCAATAGTGTAGTGAAATAGGTTAGGGCGATAGATTAATAGATTCATACCAGGCATGTGCTTCCATTAATTTGAATTGAAAACACAGGCGTGGTCTGCATGATTTGAAAATGCATACAACTTCATTAAATTTGAAGAAGACTATACAAATAGATGCCTATATGTCATTAAATATATATATAGGTCTACATTTCAGAAGTTGGTCGGCTAGGAAGAGAAAACACGTATGGTTCACACTTCCAAAAGTATGAAGTCGGTACGAATTGGGATGAAGGGATTGTTTATTTCTAAATTTAAACGTTCTTTACTACGGAAAAATTTGGTTTACGTATGGACTGCTACGGACAAAAATAAAAATACAGTCGTGTCCAGTGAGGTGCCACGATCCCAAAAATATAATAATATCGGTAGATAATCTCATATTTTGAAACCCCAAAATATCGATATAGGGTGCAAAATACTCCAAATAAAAAGTTGCGTATTTAATTGATTAAAAATTACAGAAAAATTCTAAAAATTAAATTATCACTACGTCCCAAAAGAACCTTGTCTAAATTCGAAACCGATATCAAGTTATATCGAATAAACCGTTATGGTCGATAAACGAATTTACGGCGACTATTTGAATATTTGATTTGGATATATCTTGCAATATATAATTCAAAATTTCGATTTTTCACCTCCACTAGAAAAATACAGTTCAACAGATTCCAACGTTTCTTGTGTCGCAGAAATCCGATTTGAAACGAGTCCTGTACACTCAGTTGAGGTTCAAAACGTTAAATTATGAACTGACGCGATATTACGAGCTCGATTATATTTAATATATATTTTTATACGTTTAATTTCATTTTAATTAATATATAAATCCATTTATATTACGAATTCAATATTTAAACTGATTTAAATATTCAAATACAAACCGATAAAACGCGGGACGTTACAATAATGAAGAGCAGAAATATGGAACAATACTTGGCCTGAAATATTTGATGAATTCAATAATTAATTTAATAATTGTAATTAAGAATACCATCTTAAATTTGAAGTTTTGTATATTAATAACTGTGTAACTCTTACATATTGACAGAATTTAACGAAAACAAGTTGTGTTAGGGGTGCTTTGTCGAACACAAAATTCTGGAGCCCGTTTGGATAGATCTGGAATCAACAGAAATTTACAGTTAAATTAAACGACAGTTTAATTTAATTGTAACCAAACCGATTCAACGATAAATCAGATCAAGGTAAGTTAAACGCACTCAGTTATTCCCACTTATATTTTATATAAGTCGGGTTTTATTTTAGGTGGTATGGTCGCTAATGGTTGTTAATGACTGACTGGTTGTTATATATTGATTGAATTTTTGAAATTCAACGTTGTTTAATTTTAGTGAAAAACCAAATCATTATTTTAACGATTAGACCCAATGGAGGTAATTTACCTTGTTGGTCACGTTTATTTTTAAACGTGTTAAATTGTTTAAATTATTGTGTTAACTGGTTGATGTTAAATAGTTGTTATTTACTGTAACAGAAATTATCAGCTAAATGGAAATAAATTATTTGATTTGAGATAACCGGTTTGGATACAGGGAAGAACAAGTTGGAGGGATCCAACGGGATTCCTCAAATGTAACAACCCGTAAATTCTGAGTCAATTTAAAAATTTTATTTTGGCAATTTTAGAGAATTTTGACTATTTAAAATGAAATATTTTAAATAATAACGACAGAAAATTTATTATCGACTAAGTTAAAACGAATAAATTTATTTTAATTATAATACGTGCCTGAAATGGCGCGGCAGTTCGAAAATTCGATTTCGAATTTCGAATGAATATACAGAATTCGTTTTAAGTCGGAATTGGACGAAACAAGAAATATTTGAATCTGTTTAATCATATCTTTCTAACGAAGTTAAGAAACTGAGATTTCACTTTAGAAGTTGAAAGATATGTCCAGTTTAAAATTCAGAAAAGTCACTGTGGAATTTATATATATTTTAATATATATAGCACTTGAAAATAAACATTTTGCAAATGGCCTCGGAATTCGACGAAACCACTTTTGCTGGATCCGGGATGTCAAACTATTGCTAGGTTTCAAAATTTGTAATTTTTCGAATCAATATGTGAGCATGGCAAAGGAAAAGGTGTTTTGTTAGTTTCAGTCAATTTCTGTAACGACCCGGGGAAAAACTCGACGCTCGAGCCTTCGACAACGATACATAAACCCGTATCACTTGCCAAAAACCCAAGTATCGAACCCCAGATTGTCATGAGAAAGAATTTAGAGGGTAAGAATAGAAAGAAAGAAATATTAGAATAGAAGAAAGAAGAAGAACACATCAGAATCTCACAGCGGAACGAATAAAATATAATATCAATACCTTTATACAGAAGAACTTTGTATACATACCAATCATCAGAGTAAAACATTCATCAATCACAGCGGAATAACTTTATATAACTAGCGGTGAAGCCTCCTGCTTCAAGCACCTGAAACTCCAAGTGAAACCTAACCTGGAACATACTCGGTCTGACCCGAGCACATTTGATTTAAAACAAAATACACCGGGTCAGTCTGGAATACTATCAGTGATAAATTCACATAACACACACTGGTTTAACTTTGGAAATCCTTTCGAAATAAAAGGATAATAGTAAGACCAGTCCGCACATAAACACGGACGGTTTTTACCTTATTATGACCCAAACCATTTTTGAAATCAATATCTTGATCTGATATTATCATAATGTCTAAATACAAGTAAATAACAATCTAGAGGAACACTTGCATCTCACGCTCCCCATATATAGTATACAATCAAAATCGCGGGTACTTATTGGATATTGGATTCCAACTTGACAAGGTATGGGACCACCTTCCGCACGTATATCTCTAGAGGCGAATACACAGGGTTCAACAAGAACGTCTTGCAACCCGGCCCACACATGACCGACCACTCATTTCGCTCGAGTGTATTGAATGTATATCACCGACGGTTGGGATCAGCAACCGCCTGCCCGAAAAGGGTCAGCATCGAATATAGATTTAAGAAGCAAATGGAATTTCTCTAGATAGGTGATCATACGCCCTAATGGGAGCGACCCACATAGCCATGCTGCCTGCCCGATTTTTGTCATCTCCCGGTTGATGAGGCTTGAGGCTAGAATTCCTTTTCAACATCTGGCCACCATACACTTTGAATGCCACATCGTCAGATCCTCTGGACATCACTAATTGACGTCCACAAAAATACTCTAGTTGATAAGAGAACCGTCGTCCTCCGTCACCAACTATCGTACGTTTGAAGAAATCAACGTACGTGATCCCATTGGAAATACTCTGTCAGACACTCGTCCATACAAATCATCCAGGAATTGGATGAACCGAAGGCACTCCTACTGCATCTCATATAGGAATCACCCCATGGATCAGTAGCGAGAAGTCCTTGCAACCCGTAGATTCCAACCACGACAGAATCACAGTTTATCTCTGCTTGCAAGACAGAGGATCTTAGTGGTTCTTCCGTTTAGGAAGATCTACGGTCTTCAATGCTCCATCTCGATCATCTTCTAATATCTTCACGTATTTGTTGGTCGGATATAAATACGATCCCGGTCTTTCCATACCAACAATCGTATTGGTCATGTTTGATAGTTGGTGTTTTAACTATCAAATAACAAAGGTGTGAATAAACTGAATTGCTGATTCAGTACTTGGCAAGACCTGGCCTTATACAATATATTAACGAAATGGTTAATTAACCTTTGAACCTTCCAATATATTGAAACATTATCTTTATTCTTATTTAACAAAATCATTTAAACACTTTCGAGCATATATATACAAGTATACACCCCGCTTTCCATTCCTATTTGAAAGTATCGATATATTTCTTTAAAACTCTTTTCCCTTTTTCTTAAAATCGAACAACTCACGATATCCATATACGTATATACTTAATGATATAAACCAAATTTCCTCTGATTAACTCTGACAGATTTACTTTGATCGATTAATTAATATTCGACTTACTCCCTTCGCTTGACTCTAGATCGCATCGATCACAATGGTTACGCCAGATTCCCTCAGGAAACATCCGACCGCTGTAGGCTATTTGCAGCCCTGCGAATTACGCTAGCAGTCGTACGCAATGGCAATTCTGCCTGAATAACTATGTTTGACTAAATTTATTTCGAATACTATATTCGATCAATTCAAATTGAATAAACAAATTTTCAATATAATTTGAAATGAATATCCTTATTTCTATATACTCGAGCATCTCACGATATACCTACATGTATATACTTAATAGAATAGATCAAATTTCCCCCTTCCTGATTTGGTAAATCAAACGTTAAATTACATAATTAAAAATCAAATATTTTTACTTTGAACTAATATTTCAATATCATTTCATATTCCAAAACTCACACTAGCATTCAACTCCCGTATCACACCAATATCAACACCTTTTTACTCGTTTCAATCCAATACCATTTCTCGATAATAACGAAGCCGTTCGAGTTGGGGTATTCTATTTATCTCTCAGACCTTGATCGACAACGTTCTTATCTCAGAATAATACCAGTTCGTCCCTTACCTATTTGTTTCAAATCTCGTTTACCACCTCGTTCAAATAGGGTTTTATAAACCATATCTTTTCATTTAAAATCTCCTTCCGATATCACTTCCTTACTTAATTTGCTCGATTAAGTAAATGTCCATGAACACTACTTTTTAACTTAAACCATACTTCGCTTATAACACTTCAATTTATAATATAACTCAATTTATCCATCCCCCTTAAGGATTTCATTTCCCCTTGCGTTCACATTACTTAATTTTGAAACTTAAGTAAAATCTTACTTAAACTTTCACATTTACTTATAAGTTTATTTACAAATCTCGTTTGAACTTGGATCATGAATTTCTCATAACTCTTATCGACTTTTAGATTCAACTTCATCGTCTCTTTAATTCCTTCTTAGTGGAATTTCAACTAAAAACCATCATTTTAATTATTGCTAATTAAAATATTGATTTCTTTTATTATGTACTATATTATCATAAACTTTGCTATTAACAAAGAACAAGATCATTATCACTTTCAAAAAGCTCATTGAAAAATAATCAACTATATTAATACTAAATGATTCCACAATTTCTTAATTTATAGTTAACCGAGGATTAACTAAAAGTTTGCCTTACTCGGGATATTTACATCAAATTTATCTCATTTGTCAATTTTACACAGAGGCGGTTGGTTTTTGCCAACCGTTCAGGTCAGTTTACTACCAATTGATTTTCACTGTCATTTCCCCCTTTTTAAATTAATTAAATAACTTAATTAATTTAAAAATACCAATTATCCCAATTTACCACACGTAGGTAGTTTCTTTGATTTTCCCCTTTTAGAACTCGTATACGAGAAAATTTACGTCAACCTTTTTAATACTTTCTTTTATGATCTGGATTAAAATATATTTTTATAAAAATCTCATTTAATTACTTAAATAAAATAACTGGAAAGCTTTAATTTAGTTATAAAATAATTTATAACTTTAAAACTGCGTCGATTCACCGAACGGTAAAACCAACATTTAACACAACACGGTTATGGCCATTCACTGCCAATTACCCAATCAACACTGTCAGTTGATTTTAAACATAACACGGGGAATATCTGTCCAACCATCACACTCAAACAGGTGTCACAACCATATGGGTTCAATCAGTTCATATATCAATGACATGAAACAAATAATCAACATATATAATATTTGAGGAATCCGGTCGGATCCCTCCAACCTGTCCTTCCCTGCATCACAGCTCGTTATACAATTCATAACAATATATGAAATAAATTTCAATGATCTAACATTTGAAACGATAAATAACAGCAACCAATAAACAACCAACAGCAACCATTCAACCAATTTATATTTTTAAAGGTAAATTATATTTCAATATGAATTTACCACATCACAGAATTTCCAGAAGGTGTGAGAATTAGCTCACCAGGTTAATCTGGTCGACGGTTGATGCGTTGTTTTATATAGTTTTAAACTGACGTTTAAAACTACGTAAAATTCCACGGTCTCAGAATCACTTTATTCCAGCTCGTATACGTCGGTACCGTCGATACGAACCCAACGGCTCTTATTTCCTCCTATTCTGTAAACGAACGTGAAAGTTATACGATTTTTACCGTTTGACTTTAAATTGGAAAAATAAATAAATTAACCATCATGGATAATATTAATTAATTATATACTAACATTAACTAACTGTGTTAATCACCTTAAATTCACGTCAGTGGCTCAATACGCGGTTTCTTCTTCAACCAACACTCAAACCCGATTCCTCTTTTATTACTACGTTCTTCCTGTACACCTCTCTCTCTCCATTTATGTTCTTCTTCGTTATAATGAAGCCTAAACCCATGCATATATAGCCACTTCCCTCACAACTTCTTCCCCACAGCTGACAAGCATACTTCCGTCCCCTTAATTCCCTGAACGCAAGTCCATCCCCTTCTAGTTTTAAACCAAACAAATTCTACCCATCCACGAGACCATCACCCTACCTTATTTCAAAACAAGTCCTACCCATGCATTAAAGCATCACCGCAACTACCCTTCTCCCCTGCTATTCGTTGCTTTGCCCAACGTTTTTTTTTTCCGTTGGGAAGAGGCGTGGTTTTGAATGGAGCTCGCAAGTTCTGTTGCGAGATGAAAACTGGTTTTAACGCAGACAGATGATTTAATTCATTAAAATGATGGAGCAACGAAATGAGGTATTGAGAAGGAAAGGACAGAGCAGTATGTATATATATAGAAGGGGAAAGTGTGGAGGCCAAGCTATTGGAAAAATCATAATTTATTAAACAGCTTGGTCGGCACGGTTTCACCGAAAAGAATGGGGTGACAGAAACTTTGTCGGCACGGATAAAAATGTCAATTTCATTAGTAAAGACTTGGTTGAAAAGGGACTAAAATTATCTGCAATGGACGATTTCTCACATGGTTTACAGAGCAAGGCAGCAGGGTAGGCACGAGTAGGAACTAGGAACGTACAGCGTTATTTAAGGGATATATATTTTTATTAATTTATTATTAAACGATACTTCATCATCAAGTAACACACCAAATCCACAACAAACGACTTCCGTCTACTGATAAAAACCCCGATCTCGGTGTAAAAAGGTATTCCAGTCCCAATGGGACAAGTTTCGTCGAGTTCCGACTTCGTTTGAAAAAATTTCCTTTATAAAACCAGAAATGAACACGCATTTTAATTTTTCACGGTCACTAGAAAAATCCAATAAATTTGAAACCTTGAAATCTTAGAATAATTCTTCAATATGAACCCAACGGCACCAATTTCGTCGCAATCTGAGACTGTTTCCCCGGTAGGCTATTTTTAGGCGCACCGCACTACCATTTTGAACACCTATTTAGCCGGTCTTCAAAAATAACAAACCATATATGCATCCTAACTCAAATCGACGACACGAACTCAACTGGTTTCGCGGCCTAATTTGATCATCTGCTCAAATTACCCTCAAATCTCCCTTTATTAATTTAATTCGCGGTATAGAAATTGAACGAGCGTTTATGGCTACCGTGGTCACCTACGACATCGGTTTGCCACGCCATTCAACACCATAATATAATTTAACAATACGGTCCCAATGAAACTGATTTTGTCGAAATCTGAGTCCGTTTGCAAAACGGCCATTTTAACGCGTAAATTTTAATAACGATTTCCATAGCGATTATTTTAAAATTTGAATTGGCCATAACTAACAAACCATAAAACGAAAATCTGGATTTTTTTGTCTTTCATATGAAAATTATAATCAATATTGTTCTAACGTTTCTCGTTTTACAGAAATCCGACTTATATCGGATACTGTATTCTCAATTGAACTTCAAAACTCCAATTTACGAACTGCAGGGCCATTTTGAGCTCGATTTATAATTATATAAATATATAACGTTCAACTTCACTTAAATAACGAATTCAATATTAAAATCCACTTATATTTCCAATAAAATATTTAAAATAATAAATTAAGTTGAATATTTGGCTACCAAAAATACGGGATGTTACATTCTTCCCCCCTTAAAATAATTTCGTCCTCGAAATTGCTAAGGTAAGGAAGAACGTTATAAACCTGTTAACTTTATAAAAATATTTAATCAAAACTCATTTTTATTTCCAAAGCAAATCTGATTGGTTTTAAAAAACAATTTAATGTAAATAAAAGAATTTTCCAAAAAATTTCAAAAAATTTCTAACACCTTAAATTCTGGAAAAATTTCGGCAGAGTCTCCCCTGTACGGAGGGACATCTGCAATATTGCAGGATCAAGAAATATGTATACATCGACTCTCATGGTTGGAAAATTCAAATCCAAAATCAAAATTTCATATTTGCGTAGGCGTACCTTTTTTTGCGGGCATTATTGCGCGATAAGCGATAATTTATTTTCGAACTTGCTTAATTAATTTGCAACTCTACCCAAACTGGATTCAATTTACTCCAGACTTTCCTCTTGGCTGGATTTTAAAACTGAATTGGCTCTTCAGCACCTGTTTCTCAACTCAAATGAATTCATCAATCCCTAAAACAATATCAGTTAGGTTGAAAACATCCATATCATCCATTCACACAATTCAATTCACACGAGGTTATAATTATTTATAATCACTTCATTTGTTTCTTTAATTATCCATTCTGATTTATTTGGATTGATTTATTCGAATTATTTATCTCATATTGGTTTTAAACCAAAGCGATTCATGTCCAGGTTCAAATCCATGAGATCGAACACACCATTCAAGCATATCACACAATCAACAATAACAAATCCAAATAACTGCCCATATAATAATCATTACTTTTATTATATTATAAAATAAATTGGGCAAAAATAATTTCAAAAATAATTTTATATCAAATCACAAATACGCGCTCTCATACATATACTCAAACTTAATCTAGGGCATTGCTAACCCCTATCTCTATTGAGTCACACCACAGAGCCAAGGTTATTACTAAACCAATAGCTCTGATACCACTGTAACGACCCGGGGAAAAACTCGACGCTCGAGCCTTCGACAACGATACATAAACCCGTATCACTTGCCAAAAACCCAAGTATCGAACCCCAGATTGTCATGAGAAAGAATTTAGAGGGTAAGAATAGAAAGAAAGAAATATTAGAATAGAAGAAAGAAGAAGAACACATCAGAATCTCACAGCGGAACGAATAAAATATAATATCAATACCTTTATACAGAAGAACTTTGTATACATACCAATCATCAGAGTACAACATTCATCAGTCACAGCGGAATAACTTTATATAACTAGCGGTGAAGCTTCCTGCTTCAAGCACCTGAAACTCCAAGTGAAACCTAACCTGGAACATACTCGGTCTGACCCAAGCACATTTGATTTAAAACAAAATACACCGGGTCAGTCTGGAATACTATCAGTGATAAATTCACATAACACACACTGGTTTAACTTTGGAAATCCTTTCGAAATAAAAGGATAATAGTAAGACCAGTCCGCACATAAACACGGACGGTTTTTACCTTACTATGACCCAAACCATTTTTGAAATCAATATCTTGATCTGATATTATCATAATGTCTAAATACAAGTAAATAACAATCTAGAGGAATGCTTGCATCTCACGCTCCCCATATATAGTATACAATCAAAATCGCGGGTACTTATTGGATATTGGATTCCAACTTGACAAGGTATGGGACCACCTTCCGCACGTATATCTCTAGAGGCGAATACACAGGGTTCAACAAGAACGTCTTGCAACCCGGCCCACACATGACCGACCACTCATTTCGCTTGAGTGTATCGAATGTATATCACCGACGGTTGGGATCAGCAACCGCCTGCCCGAAAAGGGTCAGCATCGAATATAGATTTAAGAAGCAAATGGAATTTCTCTAGATAGGTGATCATACGCCCTAATGGGAGCGACCCACATAGCCATGCTGCCTGCCCGATTTTTGTCATCTCCCAGTTGATGAGGCTTGAGGCTAGAATTCCTTTTCAACATCTGGCCACCATACACTTTGAATGCCACATCGTCAGATCCTCTGGACATCACTAATTGACGTCCACAAAAATACTCTAGTTGATAAGAGAACCGTCGTCCTCCGTCACCAACTATCGTACGTTTGAAGAAATCAACGTACGTGATCCCATTGGAAATACTCTGTCAGACACTCGTCCATACAAATCATCCAGGAACAGGATGAACCGAAGCCACCCCTACTGCATCTCATATAGGAATCACCCCATGGATCAGTAGCGAGAAGTCCTTGCAACCCGTAGATTCCAACCACGACAGAATCACAGTTTATCTCTGCTTGCAAGACTGAGGATCTTAGTGGTTCTTCCGTTTAGGAAGATCTACGGTCTTCAATGCTCCATCTCGATCATCTTCTAATATCTTCACGTATTTGTTGGTCGGAATGGTTTTCGAATATAAATTCGATCCCTGTAACACCCCACTCCCGCTATGATCACTCACTAAGGGAATGCCATAGCATCGGTGGAGTATTTTAGTGAATATAGAACAGAAAAATTACAACAAGACAGATATAAATAGTACTTGAAATTTTAAAACATCATCTCATAACAGCGGAAGTAAAACATGTCTGGTTACATCATAAAACCACAATAAAGGTCAAGTACAATATCCATCAAAATAAAGAAGTACATAATCCCACTCTCATACAATAGCCAAACAAAAGAAAAGATAACTGGATAACTGGAGCTTTACATCTATCCAAGCTCCTAAAGACTGGAACAGCAATCCGATCAAGCTCCACTACTGCTAGGATCCACCGTAGGACCTAAGGGTTGGGAAAAAGATAAAAACAACAGGGTCAGACATAAGTCTGAGCGAGTCCTATAACTTTAACAATACAATCGTTAAAGTAACCAGAGAAGACATAAACTGATATACGGTAACATATAGGGATGAATGGCTACCCTAAGCAGTCAACTAAACGAAGATAAAGGATAAAGACGCATCTACCCTCCCTAAGGTAAATTACTAAACTGCACCACACCAGTCGTTCCTAACTTAAAGGTTGATCCCACCCAAGGACTTATAAAATTTACTAATTAGTACCTGCGTACCCCTAGGTGACCAAGTAGGCGCCACGGGGCCCTACAATCCACTAGGTGTACACACTACTTCCCATTCGATCGGCTCCCTAACGTAGATACCCGTGCTGGCCCCACCGTGGGATGTATCATTCCCCAATGTGGCAACCTGATGGAACTAAAGGTGCACGGCTTATATCTACTCGATGCAACAACGGCTTACCTACCAGCCCGGGCCCACTCACGCATATGAAGCCCGTTGGACTTGCGTTGCCACCGCTAACCCGTTTGCCTCTTACAGTCAAGCCCAGTATGCGTGTCCCGTCCTCGACATGGGTCGAGCCCACAAAGATACGTATGGGTTACTGGTTGAAATGGGCCTCCACAAGCTACCCACCTAAGCTTGTCCCTTTTTCTAGTATATCCCACTTAACCCTTTAATCATGTTTTAATTACATGTTCCATTTTGGTTAAGTATTCTAATCGTATTTTCTATTGCCACCCAAGGCAACCACTAGATTTTCTCATGCCACCCGAGGCACCCACTTAACCCCTCATGTCCCTCTACATGCTAATATGGTTAAGTGTTTCTTAATTAATTAATTAAGAACGTAACCTTTGTAAAGACCTCTCACATTAGACTGTCTTTTATGACCGCTGGTTAAGCCGGTTGGGTCCGGGCAGCCTTATGTCATAACAGAGTCTAACCTCGTGTCTTTACATTAATTACGTATTTAGTTTGTGCCTAAGACCTCTCACATTGGGCTAACATTTGTAGCAACTGGTTAAGCCGGTTGGGTCCGGGCAGTTTTACGCTACAACTGAGTCCAACCTCGTGTCTTAGTCAATTAATTACACCTAACTAATCACCCTCATAATTTTATATTAATTATCCCTAATTAATCAAGTTTTCTTAACATGGGTAGACCTAACTTAATAGGTAAATTCCCATGGGGTAGACCTAACTCAATAGGTAAATTCCCAACACATAGTATGGGTACACCTAACCAAATAGGCAAATTCCCATACTATGTTTATTTATTTTGTGTTATGCATAATTATATTAATTTCACACAATCTTATTAACTTATGCATTTAATTACCCCATCGTTCCCACGTAATTTCGTTCATGATATAACACATATAAAAGGTGTCAACTTGCATATGAATGAACATGTTTCAAAGGTGCCATCTTGCATATTAACAAACACATAACTTGCATATGAACTTGCATAACATGTCACATAACTTGCATATAATATGTCACATAACTTACATATTCATTTTGCATAACAAACTTGCATATTAGCTTATAGACTTGCATAATGTGTCATCATGAACTTGCATATTAATAAACATGTAACTTGCATATTTACATACATGTAACTCGCATATTAACAAACATGTAACTTGCATATAAAGAAACATGTAACTTGCATATTTACATACATGTAACTTGCATATTAACAAACATGTAACTTGCATATTAACAAACATGTAACTTGCATATTTACATACATGTAACTTGCATATTAACAAACATGTAACTTGCATATTTACATACATGTAACTTGCATAGCATATTACCATGAACTTGCATAACATGCATATGATTACATAGCCCACAACTTGCAT
This sequence comes from Allium sativum, assembly GCA_030737875.1. Classification (NCBI taxonomy): domain Eukaryota; kingdom Viridiplantae; phylum Streptophyta; class Magnoliopsida; order Asparagales; family Amaryllidaceae; genus Allium; species Allium sativum. The sequence goes on from CM060915.1 coordinate 137,835,082, forward strand.
ATTTAGCATCATGCAAACATAACATACATCATATTAAACTTGCATAAGCTTACATACTCAACATGCATAAACATAAGATTAATGCTAACATCATATCATATGATTCAAAGCTCATTAACCCACATACAAAACCATAAATCTCATCACATCTCATCTAATTAGTTTACCAAAAGATCATCAAAGTGATAGAAACTCACAACTAGCAACTTTGAACACCAAATGAAGAAGATTAAGATGCTAAGAAGGGATTAGAAGTTGATTAGAGAGTGATTAGTATGCAACCCTCTTCATAAAATTAGTGGAGGCCATGAGAGCTAGCATTTTGCCATAGTTTAGTCACTAGGTTTAATTATGAATGAATTAGGGTAGGTTAGGGTCTTATTTATAGATTAGGCAAGTGTTTTAGGCCATAGGATTAACCCTAGATTCAATCCAAGCCATCAAAGCATGTCTTGGGGAAGAAGTCAAGTGTAGGAACCATCTAGGGCCTTTAGATTAAAGATGGACCATGAGAACCATTCAAATGCAAAATCTGCACTTGAGCGAATCGGCCCACGGGTTGACAGCCAAACACCCTGGATTAACCCCTAGTCGACCCAGCGGGCTCGGGTCGACTTCAAAAATCGGCCGGTTCGGTTATTCCCCTCTCCCAATTCGCTGTTTTGAGCATTTTTGCATATTTATTTATTAAATTTTCAATTATATATATATATATATATATATATCAATATATATATATATATATATATATCTACACAACCCATTTCACTTAATTAAGTATACTTTAATTTGGGAATTTTCGTGAAACTTCGCGAGGCCATATCTTGGTCATACGGACTCCGATTTTCGAAAACTCGGACTCTATTTCGCGTATTTTTCCGAGACGAACGCAATGGCATAGCCCGTTTCCCTTGATTCCCATTTTAGAATTAAATTCTGCCTCGATTTATGTTATTACAGGTTATTGAAAATACGGGTTGTTACAATCCCGGTCTTTCCATACCAACAATCGAATTGGTCATGTTTGATAGTCGGTGTTTTAATTATCAAATAACAAAGGTGTGAATAAACTGAATTGCTGATTCAGTACTTGGCAAGACCTGGCCTTTTACAATATATTAACAAAATGGTTAATTAACCTTTGAACCTTCCAATATATTGAAACATCATCTTTATTCTTATTTAACAAAATCATTTAAACACTTTCGAGCATATATATACAAGTATACACCCCGCTTTCCATTCCCTTTTGAAAGTATCGATATATTTCTTTAAAACTCTTTTCCCTTTTTCTTAAAATCGAACAACTCATGATATCCATATACGTATATACTTTATGATATAAACCAAATTTCCTCTGATTAACTCTGACAGATTTACTTTGATCGATTAATTAATATTCGACTTACTCCCTTCGCTTGACTCTAGATCGCTGCGATCACAATGGTTACGCCTGATTCCCTCAGGAAACATCCGACCGCCGTAGGCTATTTGCAGCCCTGCGAATTACGCTAGCAGTCGTACGCAATGGCAATTCTGCCTGAATAACTATGTTTGACTAAATTTATTTCAAATACTATATTCGATCAATTCAAATTGAATAAACAAATTTTCAATATAATTTGAAATGAATGTCCTTATTTCTATATACTCGAGCATCTCACGATATACCTACATGTATATACTTAATAGAATAGATCAAATTTCCCCCTTCCTGATTTGGTAAATCAAACGTTAAAATACATAATTAAAAATCAAATATTTGTTTCAAATCTCGTTTACCACCTCGTTCAAATAGGGTTTTATAAACCATTTCTTTTCATTTGAAATCTCCTTCCGATATCACTTCCTTACTTAATTTGCTCGATTAAGTAAATGTCCATGAACACTACTTTTTAACTTAAACCATACTTCGCTTATAACACTTCGATTTATAATATAACTCAATTTATCCATCCCCCTTAAGGATTTCATTTCCCCTTGCGTTCACATTACTTAATTTTAAAACTTAAGTAAAATCTTACTTAAACTTTCACATTTACTTATAAGTTTATTTACAAATCTCGTTTGAACTTTGATCATGAATTTCTCATAACTCTTATCGACTTTTAGATTCAACTTCATCGTCTCTTTAATTCCTTCTTAGTGGAATTTCAACTAAAAACCATCATTTTAATTATTGCTAATTAAAATATTGATTTCTTTTATTATTTACTATATTATCATAAACTTTGCTATTAACAAAGAACAAGATCATTATCACTTTCAAAAAGCTCATTGAAAAATAATCAACTATATTAATACTAAATGATTCCACAATTTCTTAATTTATAGTTAACGAGGATTAACTAAAAGTTTGCCTTACTCGGGATATTTACATCAAATTTATCTCATTTGTCAATTTTACACAGAGGCGGTTGGTTTTTGCCAACCGTTCAGGTCAGTTTACTACCAATTGATTTTCACTGTCATTTCCCCCTTTTTAAATTAATTAAATAACTTAATTAATTTAAAAATACCAATTATCCCAATTTACCACACGTAGGTAGTTTCTTTGATTTTCCCCTTTTAGAACTCGTATACGAGAAAATTTACGTCAACCTTTTTAATACTTTCTTTTATGATCTGGATTAAAATATATTTTTATAAACTTCTCATTTAATTACTTAAATAAAATAACTGGAAAGCTTTAATTTAGTTATAAAATAATTTATAACTTTAAAACTGCGTCGATTCACCGAACGGTAAAACCAACATTTAACACAACACGGTTATGGCCATTCACTGCCAATTACCCAATCAACACTGTCAGTTGATTTTAAACACAACACGGGGAATATCTGTCCAACCATCACACTCAAACAGGTGTCACAACCATATGGGTTCAATCAGTTCATATATCAATGACATGAAACAAATAATCAACATATATAATATTTGAGGAATCCGGTCGGATCCCTCCAACCTGTCCTTCCCTGCATCACAGCTCGTTATACAATTCATAACAATATATGAAATAAATTTCAATGATCTAACATTTGAAACGATAAATAACAGCAACCAATAAACAACCAACAACAACCATTCAACCAATTTATATTTTTAAAGGTAAATTATATTTCAATATGAATTTACCACATCACAGAATTTCTAGAAGGTGTGAGAATTAACTCACCAGGTTAATCTGGTCGACAGTTGATGCGTTGTTTTATACAGTTTTAAACTGACGTTTAAAACTACATAAAATTCCACGGTCTCAGAATCACTTTATTCCAGCTCGTATACGTCGGTACCGTCGATACGAACCCAACGGCTCTTATTTCATCCTATTCTGTAAACGAACGTGAAAGTTATACGATTTTTACCGTTTGACTTTAAATTGGAAAAATAAATAAATTAACCATCATGGATAATATTAATTAATTATATACTAACATTAACTAACTGTGTTAATCACCTTAAATTCACGTCAGTGGCTCAAAACGCGGTTTCTTCGTCAACCAACACTCAAACCCGATTCCTCTTTTATTACTACGTTCTTCCTGTACACCTCTCTCTCTCCATTTATGTTCTTCTTCGTTATAATGAAGCCTAAACCCATGCATATATAGCCACTTCCCTCACAACTTCTTCCCCACAGCTGACAAGCATACTTCCGTCCCCTTAATTCCCTGAACGCAAGTCCATCCCCTTCTAGTTTTAAACCAAACAAATTCTACCCATCCACGAGACCATCACCCTACTTTATTTCAAAACAAGTCCTACCCATGCATTAAAGCATCACCGCAACTACCCTTCTCCCCTGCTATTCGTTGCTTTGCCCAACGTTTTTTTTTTCCGTTGGGAAGAGGCGTGGTTTTGAATGGAGCTCGCAAGTTCTGTTGCGAGATGAAAACTGGTTTTAACGCAGACAGATGATTTAATTCATTAAAATGATGGAGCAACGAAATGAGGTATTGAGAAGGAAAGGACAGAGCAGTATGTATATATAGAAGGGGAAAGTGTGGAGGCCAAGCTATTGGAAAAATCATAATTTATTAAACAGCTTGGTCGGCACGGTTTCACCGAAAAGAATGGGGTGACAGAAACTTTGTCGGCACGGATAAAAATGTCAATTTCATTAGTAAAGACTTGGTTGAAAGGGGACTAAAATTATCTGCAATGGACGATTTCTCACATGGTTTACAGAGCAAGGCAGCAGGGTGGGCACGAGTAGGAACTAGGAACGTACAACGTTATTTAAGGGATATATATTTTTATTAATTTATTATTAAACGATACTTCATCGTCAAGTAACACACCAAATCCACAACAAACGACTTCCGTCTACTGATAAAAACCCCGATCTCGGTGTAAAAAGGTATTCCAGTCCCAATGGGACAAGTTTCGTCGAGTTCCGACTTCGTTTGAAAAAATTTCCTTTATAAAACCAGAAATGAACACGCATTTTAATTTTTCACGGTCACTAGATAAATCCAATAAATTTGAAACCTTGAAATCTTAGAATAATTCTTCAATACGAACCCAACGGCACCAATTTCGTCGCATTCTGAGACTGTTTCCCCGGTAGGCTATTTTTAGGCGCACCGCACTACCATTTTGAACACCTATTTAGCCGGTCTTCAAAAATAACAAACCATATATGCATCCTAACTCAAATCGACGACACGAACTCAACGAAACTGGTTTCGCGGCCTAATTTGATCGTCTGCTCAAATTACCCTCAAATCTCCCTTTATTAATTTAATTCGCGGTATAGAAATTGAACGAGCTTTATGGCTACCGTGGTCACCTACGACATCGGTTTGCCACGCCATTCAACACCATAATATAATTTAACAATACGGTCCCAATGAAACTGATTTTGTCGAAATCTGAGTCCGTTTGCAAAACGGCCATTTTAACGCGTAAATTTTAATAACGATTTCCATAGCGATTATTTTAAAATTTGAATTGGCCATAACTAACAAACCATAAAACGAAAATCTGGATTTTTTTGTCTTTCATATGAAAATTATAATCAATATTGTTCTAACGTTTCTCGTTTTACAGAAATCCGACTTATACCGGATACTGTATTCTCAATTGAACTTCAAAACTCCAAATTACGAACTGCTGGGCCATTTCGAGCTCGATTTATAATTATATAAATATATAACGTTCAACTTCACTTAAATAACGAATTCAATATTAAAATCCACTTATATTTCCAATAAAATATTTAAAATAATAAATTAAGTTGAATATTTGGCTACCAAAAATACGGGATGTTACAATTTCGATCGACCAGAAAATGGTCATTTTTCAAACGATCTCAGAATTCGACGAAATTAGTTTTGTTAGGACCGTATCGTCAATACTAAGCTAGAAATAATTTTTCTGGAATTTTCTAAATCAATATGTGGCCTCGGTAAATTGAAATGTGCGTTTAAAATTGAATATATAGAGTTATGTTTTAATTTCAGTGAAAACTGATCGTAACTATTGAATTAGTTTACGATACCTATCCCATTGTGTTCGGAATGGGGGTATTTAGCTAGGGGCAACAGTCGCTGGGTCTCTTCGGAGTTCGAATGAGGAATTTCCCTTTTACGAAATAATTAGAATAAAATATTATTAAATTATTAATATAAATAGCCTTTTCAAAACCCTAGGTCTTCTTTTACAGTGAACCGCCGCCATCTCTTCATGAACGAACGAAATTGTTCGATATTTCCTCCTCAAATCTTAGCCAATCCATCGCGAGTTAATCCAAGCTCCAGGAGGGGAAATCGAAGTGCAAAGCGAGGGCTTTCCATCAACCTCGAGGGGAACGCATATGGATCGACGTGCTGGCCAGAATCAGACAGCGAAGTAGCACCGTTCGAGCAGCTTTTCAAGCACCTGGGGGCTGCCGAGTTCACCGCGCCTCCTCCCCTTGGAAGCTCTCGCGAAGCCGCTCGTCTTGGTGAAGCCTGATCGCCGTCAGATGCTCCAAATTGCGTGCGAAAATGAACCCTAGGAAGGAACAGTGATGGGTTTTGTCGGCGGTGTTAAAACTGAGAGGAAGATGAAGTTAAGAGGGGGATTAAGGTAATTTTAAAGTAATTAATTTAATTAACTTCTCGTTTAAATAACCAATGTTTAAAAATCGGTAACTTTGTCATACGAGGTCGGATTTCGATGATTTCTGATCCGCTAAGATCGTGATGAAATTATCTACGCAATGAAACGGACTAGATAAGAAACGGGACAAGCTGGAATTTCATGAAAATTCAAATTCAAACTGAACCAGGAATTCATATAAAAATGACGGAGTGGATCTCAAGGTGAGAATTCTCTCACTATAATTTTCTGTATAGTCATTTAATCTGTAACTGCATATATGAACTGCTCCCCGTCGTCCACAGACCATGGACGACTTGTTTGATTGTATTTTGTGTGAAAATTGATCGTGATGTACAAATGCGTGAAATGAAAATATAATATATATAAGAAGTGTGAATGAAAAATATATATACGATATGAATGATAAATATATATGAACTGTGAATGAGATGTGTATATATATGAGATGAAATATATATATATATAAGAAATATATATATATATATATATATATATATATATAAAATGAGAAAATAATATATATAACAAATATATATATATAAGATATGTGAATATATATATATATATTGAAATGTGAGAATATCGTATATATTGAAATGTGAAGATATCGTATATATTGAAATGTGAAAATATCGTATATATTGAAATGTGAAGATATCGTATATATTGAAATGTGAAAAGATTATATATATATATAAGAAGTGAAATATATATATATATATATATATGAAAGTGAAAATAATATATATCTGAAATGTGAATATATATATAGCAATGTAAAAATGATATATATATGAAGTGAAAATAATATATATGAAATGAAAATGAAATATGTATGAAAGGTGAACAAAAAAAATTATATATATATAAAGTGTGAATGAAATCAATACTGGTTTGTTAAAAATATTATTTTTAACATATATATGAGATGTATAAAATTTTCATGTGATAGAATATTGAATTTTGATTTAAAATTGAATATGAAGTTGAAATCATTTTGAAAACGAAATCAAAACGATTTATAAAATATGTTTTAAATGGAATTCAACGAAATATATATAATATATATATATTATATATATAATGGCCTGAATAGAACGCGCCGCGCCGCGGCAGTTCGTGAATTTCGACCATTTACTTCGAATTGACATTGCGGGAGATCCGACCTTCGGATTTTCCTGAAACCAGAACCATTGGGTTCGTATCGAAAAGAGCTTTCCAATGAATATTAGATATTTGAAATCTAATAGTTGGATTTGGAATTATGTCCAAATCAAAATAGGTAAAGGTCGTTGTAAGTGCAGTTCAATGGCCATTTGTGGAAATCGACTGTACGGGCCTTGATAAAATTATTAAAAATATCAATAATTAGTGTAAATTCATAAGAAATGATTTGGAAAGAATTGGGATGAAAAATTCCACATTTGGAAAGGCGAAAATATATTTTTATCGGAATGAACTAGTTATTAACTAGAAAAATAATCCAATATTTTTAAATAAATAAAATGGATTGAGATGTGGTTTTAATGTAACCAGAAATTTTCAATATAAAAATTGGAATAGATTTGAATCGAAATTATCTTTGGGATATTTCGATATTAGATTCTGTGATTATACTAATATTGTGGAGGAATTTGGAAGATGTATATATCGTTATTCCAATACGATATTTTTGATTTCAGAATTTGATATTGAATATAAGCCGATATATTTTCTATTCAGAGCCTTGTATTTAATATCAAATTGGATTTGGGGTTTGTTGTGAACTGTGTTTAAATGAAATTAGTTCTTTAACCCGAGTAAAAGCAAGATTAATTTCCAAAAAGTAGAACAATCAATATGAAATGATTTTAGACATGAAACCAATTGGAGTTTGAATAAATCTTTAATTAGATCTGAATGAATGAATGGTAATTAAATTTACCAAAATATGAGATGTGGTGTAAACCAAATATACTTTGTTGTTGATATTGATTGTGACTGATTGATTGTTTGGATGGTGCTCGACCGGTTTATGAGCAAAATATGCTTTTACAGTTAGCATTGGGTTGGGTAAGAATATCTGTGTGCTAACACCTTGTGAAACACTTCACAATTTGACGATAAGGTGTTTAGCGATGTGTTCATTTCAAATTTAATGAATGATTGTGAAATGATATATTTCTTAAGTTAAAATAATGTATTCCCGATTTTGGACAGGGAATGTTTTATAAAAATGTTTTATAAAACAGAAAGGATTTCGAGGCCTAAACCCGATGATTTCTAAAAATGATTTAGAAATGTATTATGTTTTACATTGTGGTTCATCGCGTATTCGATTAGTTGCTATTGATAACATATCTGTTTGGTGGCGGAGAATTTATTCTCTTGCTTAACACCCTTCTTTGAGACATACGAGCTCAAAGGTTATGTGATTAATAGTGACTAATCATATGTGTGAACTGCTGATGTGAAATACTATATTTTGAAAGTACATGTGATTATTATGTTGTGAAATGATTTTCCATACTTCAGGATACGAAATGATTTGGTACGTGGCTAGAGATTCGGGTGAGCCGGACGACTAAAATTGTGGGTGAGATGGGTGGTGTATGCTTCCATGTGTGGGAGGTGCATCGTCGGTGTAGCCTGCTCCTATGTGGGGTAGGTGCACATTTATATATCGAGTTGCTAGGTGCGTACCCTTTGCCTTGTCCTGGGGGAGCCCAATATTTGGTTGCATACTCATTTGTATGCATTGTTATGATTTGGAACTCATATTTCCAAATGATTAGATTTGAGATCCCGAAGTGAAATCTATTTTGTTATAAAAAGTTAGATATGTATTTCAAATGATTTGAAATAGAAATCGGGAAATAAAGTCCAAAGGAATAATTTATGTAAATTGAATTGGATTTAGAAAATCTACGTGTGGTGATTAATCTAAATGAGTAAATTGGGATATTGCATGTTGATTGATGCATAGTAGATCCATATATCTATATTGATTGTTATTTATACACTGGCATTCATGGGGTAAACCCGTTCCGCATTAGCGGCGTGGTCCCGTGATATGCCATATTATTAAATAAGTTAATTATAACTGTTTAGAGTTTTCTCACACCAATCCCATGACTGACCTGTAGTTTGCTTTTCCCTTGCAAACTTGGGTGCCCCTATTTTCCACACGGGCAGTCGAGTAGTTTTATTTTGCCGATATATTGAGCAGGATTCTGGAATGAAGCTTTAAGCTGTGTCCAGGCATTTACAGTCTTCCGTTGTGTAGTTTATATTTCCACTGTGCATTGTATTACATTTATGTAAACTTATCTTCCGCTGTGTATTATTTTCGATATACTCTGATATTTTGTACTCTGATGTAACATTATTATGATGTTTATAAAAGTCTTCTGTTATTTGTTCTGATGTGTTGTATACCCAGAGTTAGCGTATGCGGGATTCGAACGGTCTTGGTCGGTTTATCGATCGATTAGTTCCGAGCAAAATCCTTGTCATTACATCAAATATATTTAATGTTATTTATTTCCATATTATCATAATATGAACTGTTTTGATTGAGTGATCGATTTGATTGTTGATCGTTGATTTGAAATTCAACAATTGTTTTGTTTAAACCAATGGGTGATATTCGTTGAGTAATTGGCAGCATACAGCCTAAAATTACATCGTTTTATAAATATCGATTTATCGTTAGGCGAATCGATATAAATTAAGTTATAAAATTTATTTATAACTGAAGATAGATTTTTAAATCTATTATCCAAATAAAAGTAATATAAAAATGAAATAAATATTTATTATATTTTTTTAAGTTTATAATTAATTATTAATTGATTTTAAAAAGTAAATTATGATATTAATCAGATTTATAAGCAAGAGAGTAGAAATGCGCCTAATGGTAAGATTTGGAATAATTGTTTTTAAAGAAAACAATTAAAATGGAATTTATTTAAATTAATTATATTCTTAATTAATTTAAAGGAAGAAGTAGTTGGAATCAATTAATGAGATAACTGTGTTTTGGGTTGACTAAGTCGACCGTTTTTAGTAACAGTGATTATTAATTAGTTTGTTTTTGAATTAAGGCAGGAAATTGTTTAGCGAATATTTGTTTCAATTTTAATAAGATTTTAAAAAGGAAATGTATTATTTATTTCAGTTAACAAAGAAATTAACTACTTCTATAGTAGTTAATGATTAAAGTAAAATTTTATTTTAATTAATAATAATTTAGGAGATTACTTTTATTTGAAATTCATTTAAAAGTAATCGAAGCTGAAATGGAATTGAATTGAATTGTGAAAAGAGTTTATGAATGGGTTTAATATTAAACCCGTGTTTTTACAACAAAATTATAAAAGAGAGTTTAAGCGAACAAAAAAGCTTAAATTAAATGTTTACTTAATAATGGAATTAAGTAAAAGGAAATTGGGAATCAAATGGTTAGATTGAACTAGAGTTATACAAACAAAGTTTATAAAAAGAGCTGCGATGATAAAGTATTAAATTTAAATTAATGTTGCTTAATAATGGAATTAAGAGAATGAATGGAATTTAAATAAGGTTTCAAAGCGAAAAATGGTGAAATGGATCAGAAAAGGAGAAGGTTAAATGTGAATTTGGTAAAGAAGTAAGTAATAGGATTTTGTAATAAAATCTGAATTTTAAAATGAATTGTTTAAAGAAGTAAAAGCTAAAGTGTGATGTTTTTAATAATAAATTACTTAGTTAATGAATTAAGGAATAATGTTTATAATAGAGAAGGAGTTTCCAAACGTAAGAAGGTTGATAAAACCATGTTTTAAATAAAATGGTTAAAATGGGTTTATTTTGATATTAGAATGAAATATCAGATTTCAAAATTACAGTGCATATCTATTTTAAGATAAGAACGTTGTCGATCCAGGTCTGAGAGGCAATTAAAATAACCTAACTAGAACGACTTCAGGATTATCTGAGATGATATTGGTTTTAATGGTAAAAAGGAGTAATAATTTATTATCTCGATTAGAGAAATAATAATGCGACGTTATTGGTGAAGATTTGAAAATATATATAATGAGATTCAAAATTAAAGGAAATTAAGGAGATTTGAGAATATATATGTAATGATGCTCCAAAGTAAAAGAAAATAAAAGAGGATTACGTGAAAATATAACGATATTTTCGGGTTAAAAGGAAATGAAATGTTAACTTTGAAATGGGATTATTCTATAAGAATAAGCATTGGTTATTGTTCCAAGTAATGAACAAAAGGAATTTCGTAACGTTGTTTTATGAGTGATGAGTTAAATTGATTTTATCCAATTAAAGATATTAAATAATGATGGAGCCAATGTTTGAAAAGAGAGTTAAAAGGGAATTTGAATATAGTTGCACGATATTTTTCAAAGCATTATAATGAAATGGTTTTGAGAACATTAGTGTATTAAAATAAGAAGTAAATACCGTATTTAAATATTGAAAGGTTTAGAAGTTTAAATTGACGATTTGTTAATTTTTTTTAATTAAAAAGGCCAAGTGATGTTGAGCACTGAACCAGTGAACTCATTTATTTTCATTAGTGAATTTTTTTTTACTTTGATAGTTAAATCACCGACTATCAAATCTGGCCAAAGCGTTGTTTGTGCAGAAACACCGGGATCGAATTCATATTTGAAAACCATTCCGACCAACAAATACGTGAAGATATCAGAAGATGATCGAGATGGAGCATAGAAGACCGTAGATCTTTATAAATAGAAGGGCTACTAATAATCTCTCGTTTAGCGGCCAGAGATATACTTTGATTCTGTCGTGGTTGGAATCTACGGATTGCACGAACTCATAGCTATTGATCCATGTAGTGATTCCTATACTAGATGCAGTAGGAGAATGCCTTTGGTTCATCCTGTTCCTGGATGACATGTATAGACGAGTGTCTGACAAAGTATTTCCAAAGGGATCACATGTATCGACTTTCTACAAACGTATTTATGTTGGTGACGGAGAAGACTGGACACCTTCTTTAGCTTAACGCTCAGAGTATTTTTGTGGAAATCAATATTTAGTGATAACTGGCAAATCTGACGATGTGGCATTCAAAGTGGAAGGAGATGCGCTGTTCTAAAGGGTAAGCTTAACCTCTAGCCTCATCAACTGGGAAATGGCATAAAATTGGGTAGGTAGCATGGCTGTGGGCCGCACCCATCAAAAGGGTATATTCATTACCTGATCTGGAGAAATCAAATGCCTTCGGTTGTCCCTTTTTGTTTTATGTATGTAGGCTATCGTTTATGTTGGCTGGCCCCTAACCATGGTAATGATATATTTGGTACTCTCAAGAGAAAGTGAGGGGCCAGTCATGTTTAGCTTGGGTTACAAGATGTTCTTGTTGAACTCCAATGTATTCATCTTCATAGGTACATTGTCGAGAAGGTGGTCCCATACCTTGCCAGGAGATCTATTGTAATGGCCCGAAAATCCGTACCAATTTGAGCTTACTAATATTCTACACATTCAACTCAAAGTGCATGAAAATACAGGTCTTTAATAAAAAGAATTTAGAGGATGAGAAAGACAAGATATAACTAATAGAATAGAGGAAGAAGAAGAAGTCAAATGAGCAGAATCAGAATAAATACAAATCTCATAGCGGAACGAATAACATGTATTATAATATAACTTTGAAATACACAAACTGAATTTGTATATACATACCATATCAGAGAACAACTCATATATATTACAACGGAAATAATTCTAACTGACTAATGGTGAAGCCTTCTGCTTCCAGCTCCTCCAAGTGAATCTGCAAAGCCTGAAACACTTGACTACCCATACAATTTTGGGCACCCAAGAGTTTAGGGAATACACAAACAAATAAACTCTGGGTCAGTCATGGGACTAGTGTGAGTAAACTCCAACCATATTGCTTAACATTGAAAAATCCTTTTGAAACAAAAGGATAATAATAAGACTAGTCCACACATAAATATGGACGGTTTTTACCTTACTATAACCCAAAACACTTTGATATCAAAATTCAGTGATATTATAATAATGTTTAATCAAGTAAATAACCAAATAGCAGAACGCTCGCATCTCACACTCCACATAAAATCATAAACCGCAAGGCGCTCATTGGAGAATGGATTCCAACAAACAAGGTATGGGAGCACCTACCGATAGTGTACTCTAGAGGGTATACACTGGTCGGCAGGTGCTCCCATACCTTGTTTGTTGGAATCCATTCTCCAATAAGCGCCCTGCGGTTTATGATTTTATACTATATATATGTGAAGCGTGAGATGCAAACGTTCTGCTATTTGGTTATTTACTTGATTAGACATTATTATAATATCACTGAATTTTGATATCAAAGTGTTTTGGGTTATAATAAGGTAAAAGCCGTCCATGTTTATGTGTGGGCTGGTCTTACTATTATCCTTTTGTTTCAAAACGATTTTTCAAAGTTAAGCAATATGATTGGAGTTTACTCACGCTAGTTCCATGACTGACCTGGAGTTTATTTGTTTGTGTTTTCCCTAAACTCTTGGGTGCCCAAATTTGTATGGGAAGTCAAGTGTTTCAGGCTTTGCAGATTCACTTGGAAGAGCTGGAAGCAGAAGGCTTCACCATTAGTTAGTTAAAGATTATTTCCGCTATAATATATATGAGTTGTTCTCTGATATGGTATGTATATACAAATTCAGTTTGTGTATTTCAAAGTTATATTATAATACATGTTATTCATTCCGCTATGAGATTCGTGTTTACTCTGATTCTACTCAGTTGAGTTCTTCTTCTTCTTCTATTCTATTAGTTCTGTCTTATCTTTCTCATCCTCTAAATTCTTTCTATTAAAGACCTGTATTTTCGTGCACTTTGAGTTGAATGTGTAGAATATTAGTCAGCTCAAATTGGTATGGATTTTCGGGCCATTACATCTATTTTCCAATAAGAGTCCGCGGTTTTGATAGTACACTATATATGTAGAGCGTGAGATGCAAGCGTTCTGCTAAATTGATATTTATTTGTATCTAGACACTATTTGTAACACCCCGAATTTTAGTTAATACTAATATTCACTAATTACAGAATAAATAATCTCAGATGTGAGAACTGGTGGAAACGGGCTGCGTCATTGCGTTAGTCTCGGAAAAATACGCGAAATAGAGTCCGAGTTTTCGAGAATCGGAGTCCGTATGGCCCAGTTATGGCCTAATGAAGTTTTCAGAAAATTCAAAGTTCAAAACAGATTTAAAATTCAGGTTCAAATTTCGAAATTGGGGCCATTGGGCGCAGGCGGAAAAATTCCCGCCTAGCTAACCAAGTCGACAGCCCTGTCGACTGGGCAGTCGACTTGGCTAGGACCAAGTCGACAGCCCTGTCGACTTGTGTGTCGACAGGGGGTGCTCGGCCAGTTTGGCCTGGTGCACCATTTTAGGGTTTTAGCTGTGTTTTGGGGCTGGTTTCTGGAAGCTTCCGAAATCTGATGGCTCTAAATAGAATTAGGGTTAATCTAAGGGTTAGAAACACATCCTAATCCTATAAATAAGACCCTAAGCTAGCCCTAAATGATCGTAATCCTATCCTCTAACTAAACTATGCCAAAATTTTCTATGATCATGGCCTCCACTCAAAACCCTAGCCTCCATCCTCTTTCTAAACTATTTCTATGAAGGCTTTCATGTTCATACAAGCATTTTTAAGTTGTATGAGTGATCATTAGCTTGCATTCATCATCAAGTTGCAAGCTTTATTTTCAAGGCTAGAGTTTTTGGGTGATTTTTGGCAAGGGTTTGCTTATTGGAGTTTAGTAGTGAGTTTCTATAGCCTTAATAATCAATTGTTAAATTGATTATGATAGGATATGATAAGATATGGCTATGTTTGTGGATCAATGTGTTTATGCAAGTTTAGTATAGTATATGTTGTGTGTTTTGCAAATTTTATGCTATATGTTATGCAAGTTTAATGCTATGTTTTATGATGCTCATTATGCAAAACACTATGTTGAACATTGATTCATATGTAACATGTTATGCAAGCTATATGTGAGATTATATGCAAGTTCATATGTAACATGTTATGCAAGCTATATGTGAGATTATATGCAAGTTCATATGTAACATGTAATGCAAGTTATGTGCATGATTATATGCAAGTTCATATGTAACATGTTATGCAAGTTATGTGTTTGGTTATATGCAAGTTATGTGCATGATTAAATGCAAGTTCATATGTAACATGTTATGCAAGTTATGTGTTTGGTTATATGCAAGTTATGTGCATGATTATATACAAGTTCATATGTAACATGTTATGCAAGTTATGTGTTTGGTTATATGCAAGTTAACATGTGACATGCTATGCAAGTTCACACCTTTGTATGACATAAGAATCATATGCAAGTTACCCCTTTGTGACATATGTGCTTCATGCAAGTTTGGGTTAAATGCTAGTTGGGTTTAATGTATGCTCATATATGCAAGTTGACACCTTTTAAACCCATGATAAAGTTATATGCTATGTTGGTTAAACCCATGGCATTTGTGATGAATCTTCCCATTATTATGTCACGTTATGAGAACGAATTACGTGGGGAACGATGGGGTTAATATGCATGTTAATAAAATGGTGTGAAATGGGTATGCTTAAGCATAACATAAAGTGAATGGACATAATTGGGAATTTACCTATTAAGTTAGGTTTACCCATATTATGGAATTGGGAATTTACCTATTAAGTTAGGTCTACCCATATTATGGAATTGGGAATTTACCTATTGAGTTAGGTCTACCCATATTCTTGAAATTGGTAATTAATTAGGGATAATTAATACAAATTATGGGGGTGATTAATTAGGTGTAATTAATCAACTAAGACGCGAGGTTGGACCCTTTTGTAGCATAAGACTGCCCGGAACCGACCGGCAAATCCAGCGGCTACAAATGATTGGCCCAATGTGAGAGGTCTTAGTCATAAACTAAATACGTGACAAGTGTAAAGACACGAGGTTAGACTCTGTTATGGTGTGAGGCTGCCCGGAACCAACCGGCATATCCAGCTGCCATAAAAGACAGTCTAATGTGAGAGGTCTTTACAAAGGTTACGATCTTAATTAATTAAGAAACACTTAACCAAATTAGCATGTAGTGGGGCATGAGGGGTTAAGTGGGTGCCTTGGGTGGCATGTAGTAACTAGTGGGGGTGCCTTGGGTGGCATGAGGAAACTAGTGGGTTGCCTTGGGTGGCAATAGAAAATACGATTAGAATACTTAACCAAAGTGGAACATGTAATTAAACAAGATTAAAGGGTTAAGTAAGTACCTTGGGTGGCATGTGGGAATCAAGTAAGTGCCTTGGGTGGCATGTGGAAATCTAGTGGGTGCCTTGAATGGCAATTAAAATATGATTAAAAAACTTAACCAAAATTTATAACATGTAAGTGGACATGGTTAAAGGGTTAAGTGGGATTCACTAGAAATGACAAGCTTAGGTGGGTAGCTTGTGGGGGCCCATTTCAACCAATATCCCAAACGTATCTTTGTGGGCTCGACCCAAGTCGAGGACGGGACACGCATATTGGGCTTGACTGTAAGAGGCCAAAACGGGTTAGCGGTGGCAACGCAAGTCCAATGGGTTTCATATGCGTGTGTGGACCCGGGCTGGTAAGTAAGACGTTGTTGCATCGTGTAGGTATAAGCCGTGCACCGTTGTTATTATCAGGTTGCCAC
Organism: Allium sativum; assembly: GCA_030737875.1. Lineage (NCBI taxonomy): Eukaryota > Viridiplantae > Streptophyta > Magnoliopsida > Asparagales > Amaryllidaceae > Allium > Allium sativum. The sequence goes on from CM060915.1 coordinate 137,851,911, forward strand.
TTTGGGGAATGATACACCCCACTGTGGGGCCAGCACGGGTATCTACGTTAGGGAGCCGATCGCTTGGGGAGTAGTGGGTACACCTAGTGGAGATAGGGGCAGACGGCACCTATGTAGTCAGCTAGGGGTACACGAAACTACTATTAAAAATTACTAAGTACACTTAGTGGGATCAACCTTAAGTAGGAATTACCCTTGGGTGGGTAGAACAGGTGTGGTGCAGTGTAGGAATTACCCTTGGGTGGGTAGATCTGGGGTGGTGCAGTTTAGGAATTACCCTTGGGTGGGTAGATCTGGGGTGGTGCAGTGTAGGAATTACCCTTGGGTGGGTAGATCTGGGGTGGTGCAGTGTAGGAATTACCCTTGGGTGGGTAGATCTGGGGTGGTGTAGTGTAGTAATTATCCTTGGGTGGGTAAATGCGTCTTTTCGGTTATCTTAGTACATCATGTGTTTAGTTGGCTACTTAGTGTAGTCATTATCCCCAGAGGTACCGTACCTTGTTTATATCATACCCTAATTACTTTAATGATTGTATTGTTAAGGTTATAGGACTCGCTCAGACTTATGTCTGACCCCGTTGTTTTTTTATCTTTTTCCCAACCCTCAGGTTTTCAGAGTGGGCCTAGCACTAGTGGGCTTTGATCAGACTGCTTTATCTATCTTTTGGAGCTTGGACCGTGGATGTAAAGCTCAATTTATCTTTTCTATTATGGCTATTAAGTTATGTAGTGGGATTATGTACTTTTGTTTTATCAGGATGGATATTATGTACTTGACTCTTGATTATGGTTTTGGTGTAACCAAACATGTTTTACTTTCCGCTGCAATGAAATGATGTTTTAAATTCTCAAGTATTACTTATATCTGTCTTGTTGTAATTTTTCTGTTCTATATTCACTTAAAATACTCCACCGATGTTATGGCATTCCCTTAGTGAGTGACCGTAGCGGGTGTGGGGTGTTACACGTGGTATCAGAGCTTAAGGTTACCAGAACAAATAATTTTTTTAGAAAAACTATTTTCTAAGAATATTTTTGAAAGGAGTATTTTCAAAAACATGTCTTTTAAGAGAAAAGTTTTTGAAAGAAAAGCATAATCCTCAATAGCCATATCTATATCTTTCAAATTCTCCGTTTTGAATCTCTTCCTCTCTCGTTTTGAGTTTCCCCTCCGTGTATAGATGATCTTTCTAAGATAGATAAGAATGGAAAACCACTTCAAGGGACTTAGACATTAGTCGGATTAGAAGTTGGTTCAAGAAGGAGGAGGACTGGTAGGTACCTATTGGATAGACGATGGGAGGAAGGCTCAAATAGTTGTTTGGTTAATGAAGGATGAAACCTCATTGGTGGGAGGTTACGAGTGGAGAATGGGAAGAAGAAGGCGAGTAGTTATCCTTTTGGGAGGAACAGGACACCTTATTAGGGTTGTCCAAAGGGGCAAGGGCAAGGTATGGAATCTTCTGGAGGGTAGTTGTATTCCCTCACGGCTAGTGTACCAGATGGGGATAAGACCGTCTAGGTTGGAATTTGGATTTCTTTATTATCCGGTTCGAACTTTATTTGATTCTGACGCATCGAGTTCGTTTATCTCATCATTGTTAGTTGAGTCACTCCACTTAGACACCAGTTTAGTAGATTATCCCTTAGTTGTTTCAAACCCAATTGGGGCTCCATGATGTGTTTGGGTTTGAAAGTTTCTATACTTAGCGTTGAGTTTAGATGTGATGCTTTTTGGGCTTCACGGGCTATGGGTTAGTTTTGGGCATGGACTGGTTATCCAGTAGTGGTGTCGTTCTTGATTTTGAAGGGAGAGTTGTTAGGCTTACGACCCGCTTGGGTAACACTCTCGAGATCTCTTGTAATCCCATGGAATCTGTTATGCTAAGTTATCGAGAATCGCTTGACACGTTGGTCTAGAGTTTGCGATCTGTTAGAGTGGTCCGGGAATACTCGGATGTGTTTGAGGAGGTGAAGGGCTTACCTCCGGAGCGGGAGATTGACTTCCGAATATATCCGGTAGACAATGCCAAACCAGTATCTTGGCCAGTGTGCCACATGGCTCCTCGTGAGAGGAGGGAACTCCATAAGCAAGTAGGCGATTTGCTTGAGAAGGGGTTTAGAAGACGAAGTATATCGGAGTGGGGTGCTCCAGTAGTTTTTGCTATGAAGGCGGATGGGTCCCTCAGAATTTGTGTAGATTATAGGGAGTTTAACAAGATAACAAAGAAGAATAGACACCCATTGCCGAGGATTGATGATCTCTTTGATCAGTTGGTTGGCGCCTCAGTGTTTTCGTAGTAGGACTTAGCCATGGGGTTTCATCAGTTGAGAGTGGCTGAGGATAGTATAGAGAAGACTACCTTTAGGACTCCGGATGGTTTTTATGAGTGGCTGGTGATGCCATTTGGTTTGACGAACGCCCCCGCATACTTTGTTGATTTGATGAGAAGGGTGTTCAGGGAGTACCTAAATAAGTTCGTGATGGTCTTTGTAAATGACATCTTGGTCTTTTCTAGGAGCGAAATAAGTTTTTGTATGTGCTCAATAGGTTGAGCAAAGCCAGTTATGGGTAAATGGTGGTTTTGGAGCGAGACTGGCGAGGTCATCCAGAGTTGGACAAGGGCTTAATTATTTTGCCGTTTTTACTAGTATCATCTCACGTAGGTCGTCTGAACTCGAAGGAGATATCCCTTGGGTGTTTGTCTGATATTGGTTTAGGCCTTTGGGGCTTGCACTTGGGGGATGTCAAGTTCGACTAGGATGGTCTGCGTGAGAGATGGACAGTTGTGATGATTTTGGATGGGGTAATATCCTGGTTTTCTCTAAAAGTAGAGAAAAGCATGCCCTACATCTTAGGGAAGTGTTGGAGACTCTTCGAGCGCATAGTCTTAGGACAGCAAAAGTGGATGGGATTCTTAGCATCCTATGAGTTTGAGATAGAGTATACCCATGGCAAGGGTAACGTGGTAGCAGACGCCTTAAGTAGAAAAAGGTTGTCCTTGAGTTCATTGTTCGTTGAACGACGGAGCTTAGAGTTTATTTCTATGTTTGACTTTAGACCTTCCGTTGACTTTGTACCCGGTTTGCTAGCCTCCTTGGAGGTTAGGCCTACTCTTTTGGGGCGGATTGGCGGAGCACAGCGAGACGACCCACAGTTGGTTGAGTTAGTAGAGAAGCTCATGAGGAGGGGGAGTCGTCCAGCCATTTGAGTAGGTACATCCTAGATGGTAAGGGGTGGTTGCGTAGAGACGGTAGACTTTGTGTACCGCAAGACGAGGGTTTGAGGAAGGCTATACTTGATGATGCACATCGTTCGAAGATGACCATTCATCCCGGTAGGGACAAGATGTACCAAGACATGAAGCGAGTTTTCTTTTGGGCCGGTATGAAGAAAGACGCGACCGAGTATGTCGCTAGATGCTTGGTGTGCCAACAAGTAAAAGCGGAGCAAAAGAAGCCCGGTGGGTTGCTTCACCCATTGGAAGTTCCGCTATGGAAGTGGGATAGTGTCTCGATGGATTTTGTCGATGGATTACCGAGATCGAGGAAGGGTAATACGGGAATTTGGGGTGTGGTAGACAGACTTACTAAGAGTGCCCATTTTATACCCGTGAAGAGTAAGAGGACTGCTGCAGAGCTAGCTTCAGTTTACATTCGAGAGATTGTTAGATTACATGGTGTACCTTCCAGTATAGTGAGCGATCGAGATCCTATCTTCACTAGCGAGTTTTGGAAGAGTTTGCAAGAGGCGGTAGGGACTCAGTTATGTTTGAGTACCGCATATCATCCTCAGACAGACGGCCAGACCGAGAGGGTGAATCGTATTTTAGAAGACCTTTTGAGGCTATGTATCTTGGATTTTGGAGGTACATGGGAAGAGCATCTTCCATTGGTGGAGTTCGCATATAATAACAGCTTTCAGTCTAGTATTGGCATGGCTCCTTTCGAAGCTCTCTATGGAAGGCCTTATCGATCACCTACATGTTGGTAGGAATCTACGGATGAGATCTTGCTTGGGCCCGATATGGTTAGAAAGACTTCGGAAAAGATTGATTTGATTCGAAGAAGGATGAAAGCGGCGCAAGACAGACAGAAATCTTATGCGGACAAAAGGAGAACAGAGCTTGAGTTTGATGTTGGGGACATGGTCTTTGTCAAAGTATCTCCGTTATGGAATGTGGTTCGCTTTGGATCTGTTGGGAAGTTAGCACCAAGGTTTGTTGGACCGTTTCCTATTAAGGAAAGGGTTGGACAGATGGTCTATAGAGTGGAGTTGCCCGACAGACTTAGTGGTGTACATGATGTATTCCATGTGTCACATTTGAGGAAGTGCCTACATGAGACCGCAGAGGTGGTAGAGCCGAGCTTGCTTAAAGAAGTAGAGATAGAGCGTGATGAGACGATTCGACGAGCTCCTACTCGCATCCTTGGGTCAGAGACTAGGAAGTTGAGGAATCGAGAGGTTCAACTAGTCAAAGTGCAATGGGGAGAAGATGAGAGCAACGCTACTTGGGAGACGGAAGCGAAAATGCGTTCATTATACCCATTCCTTTTTTAGGGTATGTCTTTTAACTTCTCCTTTATCGTTTGTCTAGTACTTATCTTATCTTTAGTATGTCCTCTTGTTAGTGCCTTTGACCTTTAGATAGGGTAAACCTATGGTTGAAACATGTGTTTGAGACATGTTATGATTGATGGATGCATGTGGATGCAAGTGTTTGCTAGTGGTTGCTCGTGGATGCATATACACACACTCTAGACACTAGATCGGCTCAGTCACTTCATATTGCATATTGCATATAATTGTGTGTAGGTAGCTATATTTATGGATGTATAATGGTTGTGTTATCATATGGATGATGCATTTTGGTGAATGATTGTGCACTCATGTAGATATAGTATGTGTCGATAGGGTTCTCTCGCATACATATTGGATGCATGGCACTATCATGGTTTGCATATGTTCATACATTAGATAGGGAACATATACACACACTTTTTGCATATGCTCATACATCATTAGAAATTGTTTTAAGTACAATGGATGCCCGTGTTTGATGGATTGAGTAGATGGTAGGATATGCATTCTCCTTAACTTAGAGATTTCGGGGACGAAATCCTTTAAGAAGGGGAGAATGTAACACCCCGAATTTTAGTTAATACTAATATTCACTAATTACAGAATAAATAATCTCAGATGTGAGAATTGGGGGAAACGGGCTGCGTCATTGCGTTCGTCTCGGAAAAATACGCGAAATAGAGTCCGAGTTTTCGAGAATCGGAGTCCGTATGGCCCAGTTATGGCCTAATGAAGTTTTCAGAAAATTCAAAGTTCAAAACAGATTTAAAATTCAGGTTCAAATTTCGAAATTGGGGCCATTGGGCGCAGGCGGAAAAATTCCCGCCTAGCTAACCAAGTCGACAGCCCTATCGACTGGGCAGTCGACTTGGCTTGGACCAAGTCGACAGCCCTGTCGACTTGTGTGTCGAAAGGGTGTGCTCGGCCAGTTTGGCCTGGTGCACCATTTTAGGGTTTTGGCTGTGTTTTGGGGCTGGTTTCTGGAAGCTTCCGAAATCTGATGGCTCTAAATAGAATTAGGGTTAATCTAAGGGTTAGAAACACATCCTAATCCTATAAATAAGACCCTAAGCTAGCCCTAAATGATCATAATCCTATCCTCTAACTAAACTATGCCAAAATTTTCTATGATCATGGCCTCCACTCAAAACCCTAGCCTCCATCCTCTTTCTAAACTATTTCTTTGAAGGCTTTCATGTTCATACAAGCATTTTTAAGTTGTATGAGTGATCATTAGCTTGCATTCATCATCAAGTTGCAAACTTTATTTTCAAGGCTAGAGTTTTTGGGTGATTTTTGGCAAGGGTTTGCTTATTGGAGTTTAGTGGTGAGTTTCTATAGCCTTAATAATCAATTGTTAAATTGATTATGATAGGATATGATAAGATATGGCTATGTTTGTGGATCAATGTGTTTATGCAAGTTTAGTATAGTATATGTTGTGTGTTTTGCAAGTTTTATGCTATATGTTATGCAAGTTTAATGCTATGTTTTATGATGCTCATTATGCAAAACACTATGTTGAACATTGATTCATATGTAACATGTTATGCAAGCTATATGTGAGATTATATGCAAGTTCATATGTAACATGTTATGCAAGCTATATGTGAGATTATATGCAAGTTCATATGTAACATGTAATGCAAGTTATGTGCATGATTATATGCAAGTTCATATGTAACATGTTATGCAAGTTATGTGTTTGGTTATATGCAAGTTATGTGCATGATTATATGCAAGTTCGTATGTAACATGTTATGCAAGTTATGTGTTTGGTTATATGCAAGTTATGTGCATGATTATATGCAAGTTCATATGTAACATGTTATGCAAGTTATGTGTTTGGTTATATGCAAGTTAACATGTGACATGCTATGCAAGTTCACACCTTTGTATGACATAAGAATCATATGCAAGTTACCCCTTTGTGACATATGTGCTTCATGCAAGTTTGGGTTAAATGCTAGTTGGGTTTAATGTATGCTCATATATGCAAGTTGACACCTTTTAAACCCATGATAAAGTTATATGCTATGTTGGTTAAACCCATGGCATTTGTGATGAATCTTCCCTTTATTATGTCATGTTATGAGAACAAATTACATGGGGAACGATGGGGTTAATATGCATGTTAATAAAATGGTGTGAAATGGGTATGCTTATGCATAATGTAACACCCCACGCCCGCTATGGTCACTCTCTAAGGGAATGCCATAGCATCGGTGGAGTATTTTAGTGAATATAGAACAGAAAAATTACAACAAGACAGATATATACAGTACTTGAAATTTAAAATATCATCTCATAACAGCGGAAGTAAACATGTCTGGTTACATCATAAAACCACAATAAAAGTCAAGTACTATATCCATCAAAATAAAGGAGTACATAATCCCACTCTCAATACAATAGCCAGAACAAAAGAAAAGATAACTGGATAACTGGAGCTTTACATCTACCCAAGCTCCTCAAGACTGGAACAGCAATCCGATCAAGCTCTACTACTGCTAGGATCCACCGTAGGACCTGAGGGTTGGAAAAAGATAAAAGCAACGGGGTCAGACATAAGTCTGAGTGAGTCCTATAACTTTAACAATACAATCCTTAAAGTAACCAGAGAAGACATAACCTCGACCTACGGTAATATCTGGGGATGAATGGCTACACTAAGCAGCTTGGTAGACTTAGGATAAACTAAGATAACCGTAAAGACGCATCTACCCACCCAAGGATAATTACTAACTGCACCACACCAGTCATTCCTACTTAAAGGTTGATCCCTCTCAAGGACTTAGAAAATTTCCCCAGAAGTTTCATATACTCCTAGCCCACTACATAGGTGTCGTCTGCCCCTATCTCCACTAGGTGTACTTAGCAATTTTACCCAGTAGTTTCGTGTACCCCTACATAGGTGCCGTCTGCCCCTATCTTTATTAGGTGTACCCACTACTCCCCATCGATCGGCTCCCTACCGTAGATACCCGTGCTGGTCCCACAGTGGGGTGTATCACTCCCCTAAAGTGGCCACCTGATAATATCAAAGGTGCACGACTTTATATCTACACGATGCAACAACGGCTTATCTACCAGCCCGGGCCCACACACGCATATGAAACCCGTTGGACTTGCGTTGCCACCGCTAACCCGTTTTGGCCTCTTATAATCAAGCCCAATATGCGTGTCCCGTCACTCGACATGGGTCGAGCCCACAAAGATACGTTTGGGATATTGGCTGAAATGGGCCCCCACAAGCTACCCACCTAAGCTTGTCACATATCTAGTGTATCCCACTTAACCCTTTAATCATGTTTAATTACATGTTTCCACTTGGTTAAGTATTCTAATCGTATTTTCTATTGCCACCCAAGGCAACCCACTAGATTCCACATGCCACCCAAGGCAACCACAAAATTTCCACATGCCACCCAAGGCACCCACTTAACCCCTCATGTCCCACTACATGCTAATATGGTTAAGTGTTTCTTAATTAATTAAGACCGTGATTTCCCATAAAGACCTCTCACATTAGACTGGCTGTTATGACCGCCTGGTTAAGCCGGTAGAGTCCGGGCAGTCTTACGTCATAACAGAGTCTAACCTCGTGTCTTTACTTTAATCACGTATTTAATTTATGGCTAAGACCTCCCACATTGGGCTAACATTTGTAGCAACTGGTTAAGCCGGTCGGGTCCGGGCAGTTTTACACTACAAATGAGTCCAACCTCGTGTCTTAGTCGATTAATTACACCTAATTAATCACCCCCATATTAATTATCCCTAATTAATATCAAGTTTTCCATAACATGGGTAGACCTAACTCAATAGGTAAATTCCCATGGGGTAGACCTAACTCAATAGGTAAATTCCCACTTATGGTAATTTATTTTTTTATGGTATGCTTAATCATACCCAATCATACATTTATTAACATATTTACCCACCCCATCGTTCCCCACGTAAATCGTTCACATTTCATGACATAATAAAGGGGAAGATCCATCACAAATATCATGGGTTTAGCATATAACTTTGTCATGGGTTAAGAGGTTGTCAACTTGCATATATGAGCACATATTAACCCAACTACATTTAACCCAAACTTGCATATTATCATATACATATCTTGCATAATATGTGGAACTTGTATATAAGCATTCTCACAACTTGCATAACATGTTAAACATGCATTTAAGCATACACATAACTTGCATAAGCATTCACATACTTGCATAAGCATCCACATACTTGCATAAGCATTCACATACTCGCATAAGCATGCATAACTTGCATATCATATTAAACTTGCATTTAAGCATATACATAACTTGCATAAGCATTCATATACTTGCATAAGCATGCATAACTTGCATATCATGTTAAACTTGCATTTAAGCATATACACAACTTGCATAAGCATTCATATACTTGCATAAGCATGCATAACTTGCATATCATGTTAAACTTGCATTTAAGCATATACACAACTTGCATATGAACTTGCATATCAACCTACACATAACCTACATAACATCATACACATGACTTGCATATGAACTTGCATAACTCACTTTGTTAAACATGCATAAATCCACTTGTTAAATATGCATAAACCCACATATTAAACATGCATAAACCCTCTTGTCAAACATGCATAAACCAACTTGTTAAGCATGCCTAAACCAACTTATCAAACATGCATAAACTCACTTATTAATTATGCATAAACATAGAAAAACATAGAGTAGCATATCATTACAAATGATTCAAACTCACTAATCCGCATTTAAGACCATAAGTCTCATTACACCCAATCTACTTACTTTAACAATTGATGTTAAAGTGATAGAAACTCACCAAAACCAAGATTAGCAAACTTATGAAGGGGAATTAGTTGCTAATTATGAAGATGGTGATGATTAGAGATGGATTAGAGAGTGATTAGCGTGCAACTTCCTTCATAAACTAGTGGAGGCTCCCTCTAAGATTTAATTTGGCGGCATGAGGCCATCATTTCTATTTTTAGTATGGATTAGGGTAGGTTTAGGGTGTATTTATAGATTAGGTGAGTGCTTTAGGCCCTTAGATTAACCCTAAATTAGATTAGGACCCTTAGATTTCGGCACCTTCCAGAAACTAGCCCTAAGACCAAGCCCAAACCCCAAACTGGTGCACCCAACCACAGAACTCTCTAGAAACTGTGCAGGTTTCTTGGCTCGGCACGGGCGCACTTCCCAAGTGCGCCAGTGTATCTTTGTACTGGCGCACTTCACAAGTGCGCCAGTGCATCTTTGTTCTGGCGCACTTCATAAGTGCGTCAGTGCAATTCTGGCCTGTTTCTGGTTTTTCTGCCTAACTTCGTTCGTCCATATCTCTTTCATACGGTACCCGTTTTACGCAAACTCGGACTCTATTTCGCGTATTTTTCCGAAACGAACGCAATAACGCAGCCTGTTACCCCCAATTCCAACGTCTGAGATTATTTATCCTGTAATTAGTGAATTTTAGTATTAACTAAAATTCGGGGTGTTACATTCTCCCTTCCTTAAAGGATTTCGTCCCCGAAATCCCTAAGCTAAGGAGAATGCATATCCTACCATCCAAACAACCATCTACTCAAACCATCGACCACTGGCATCCATTGTCCTTAAAACAATTTCTAATGATGTATGAGCATATGCAAAAAGTGTGTGTATATGTTCCCTATCTAATGTATGAACATATGCAAACCATGATAGTGCCAAGCATCCATTATGTATGCGAGAAAACCCTATCGACACATACAATATCTACATGAGTGCACAATCATCACCCAAAATGCATCATCCATGTGATAACACAATCATTATACATCCATAAATATAGCTTTCTACACACAATTTTATGCAATATGCAATATGAAGTGACTGAGCCGATCTAGTGCCTAGAGTGTGTGTATATGCATCCACGAGCAACCACTAGCAAACACTTGCATCCACTTGCATCCATCAACCATAACATGTCTCAAACACATGTTTCAACCATAGGTTTACCCTATCTAAAGGTCAAAGGTACTAACCAGAGGACATACCAAAGATAAGATAAGTACTAGTCAAACGATAAAGGAGAAGTTAAAAGACATACTCTCAAAAAGAAATGGATACAAAGAACGCATCTTCGCTTCCGTCTCCCAAGTTGCGTTGCTCTCATCTTCTCCCCATTGCACTTTGACTAGCCGAACCTCTCGATTCCTCAATTTCCTAGTCTCTGACCCAAGGATGCGAGTAGGAGCTCGTCGAATCGTCGCATCACGCTCTACCTCTACATCTCTAAGCAAGCTCGGCTCTACCACCTCTGCAGTCTCATGTAAGCACTTCCTCAGGTGTGATACATGGAATACATCATGAACACCACTAAGTCTGTCGGGCAACTCCACCCTATATGCCATCCGTCCAATCCTTTCCTTAATAGGAAACGACCCAACAAACCTCGGTGCTAACTTCCCAACGGATCCAAAGCGAACAACATTTCTCAATGGAGATACTTTGACAAAAACCATGTCCCCAACCTCAAATTCAAGATCCGTCCTTCTCTTGTCCGCATAAGATTTTTGCCTATCTTGCGCTGCTTTCATCCTTCTTCGAATCAAGTCAATCTTCTCAGAAGTCTCCCTAATCATATCAGGCCCAAGCAAGATCTTATCCGTAGATTCCCACCAACATGTAGGTGATCGACAAGGCCTTCCATAGAGAGCTTCGAAAGGAGCCATACCAATACTGGACTGAAAGCTGTTATTATATGCGAACTCTACCAATGGAAGATGCTCTTCCCATGTACCTCCAAAATCTAAGATACAAAGCCTCAAAAGGTCTTCTAGAACACGATTCACCCTCTCAGTCTGGCCGTCTGTCTGAGGATGATATGCGGTGCTCAGACACAATTGAGTCCCCACTGCTTCTTGCAAACTTCTCCAGAACTCGCTAGTGAAGATAGGATCTCGATCACTCACTATGCTAGAGGGTACCCCATGCAATCGAACTATCTCTCGAAGATATACTGAAGCTAGCCATGGAGCGGTCCTCTTGCTCTTCACAGGTATGAAATGGGCGCTCTTAGTAAGTCTGTCTACCACCACCCAAATTCCTGTATTACCCTTCCTCGATCTGGGTAACCCGTCAATGAAATCCATCGAGACGCTATCCCACTTCCATTGCGGAACTTCCAATGGGTGAAGCAACCCACCAGGTTTCTTTTGCTCCGCCTTCACTTGTTGGCACACCAAGCATCGAGCGACATACTCGGCCACATTTTTCTTCATGCCGTCCCAGAAGAAAACCCTCTTCATGTCTTGATACATCTTGTCCCCACCGGGATGAATGGTCATCCTAGAACGGTGTGCATCATCAAGAATAACCTTCCTCAAACCCTCGTCTTGCGGTACACAGAGTCTACCGTCTCTACGCAAGCACCCCCTATCGTCTAGGGTGTACCTACTCAAATGGCTGGACGACTCCCCCCTTATGAGCTTCTCCACCAAGTCAACCAACTGTGGGTCGTCCCTCTGTGCTTCTCCAATCTGCCCCAAAAGAGTAGGTCTAACTTCCAAGGAAGCTAGCAAACCGGGTACATAATCAACGGAAGGTCTGAAATCAAACATCGAGATAAATTCCAAGCTTCGTTGTTCCACGAACAATGGACTCAAGGACAACCTCTTTCTACTCAAGGCGTCCGCCACCACGTTACCCTTGCCAGGGGTATACGCTATCTCGAAATCATAGGATGCTAAGAATTCCATCCACCTTTGCTGTCTCAGATTCAAATCCTTCTGAGAAAACAAGTACTTCAATGATTTGTGGTCAGTGAACAATTCGAATCTCTCACCAAGGAGATAATGGCGCCAAATCTTAAGCGCAAAAACAATAGCGGCCAACTCTAGATCGTGGGTAGGGTAATTCTTCTCATGTGCCCTCAACTGCCTTCCACCATAGGCTATTACCCTTCCCTCTTGCATTAAGACTGCGCCAAGTCCTGTCCCACAAGCATCGGTATAAACAACAAATGGCTTGCTCCCATCTGGCAACACTAAAACTGGAGCAGTGGTTAAAGCTCTCTTTAACCGTCGGAACGCATCGTCACAATCTACGTCCCATGTGAAAACAAGATTCTTCTTTGTTAAGCGGGTTAACGGGGCTGATATCTTTGCGAAGTCTTTGATAAACTTCCTATAATAACCCGCCAACCCCAAGAAACTTCTTACTTCGGTAGCATTCTTTGGAACCTTCCAATCCTGAATTGATACTACCTTCGCGGGATCCACAGCTATCCCTTCCTTGGAGACCACGTGCCCCAAGAACCGCACCTCCTTCCTCCAGAAGTGACATTTAGAGAATTTAGCCTTAAGGCTATGTGCTCGAAGAGTCTTCAATACCTCCCCAAGATGTAGGGCATGCTCTTCTTCACTCTTAGAAAATACTAAGATATCATCCACAAAGACCACCACAAATTTATTAAGGAACTCCCTGAACACCCTACTCATCAAATCAACAAAGTATGCAGGGGCGTTCGTCAACCCAAATGGCACCACTAGCCACTCATAGAAACCATCCGGAGTTCTAAAGGCAGTCTTGTCTATGCTATCCTCAGCCACCCTCAACTGATGAAACCCCGTGGCTAAGTCCAACTGAGAAAATACCGAAGCGCCAACCAACTGATCGAAAAGATCATCAATCCTCGGCAATGGGTGTCTATTCTTCTTTGTGAGCTTGTTAAGTTCTCTATAGTCTACACAAAGTCTGAGGGACCCATCCGCCTTTGTAGCAAATACTACTGGAGCACCCCACTCCGATATACTTCGTCTTATGAACCCCTTCTCAAGCAACTCCCCTACTTGCTTATGGAGTTCCCTCCTCTCACGAGGAGCCATGTGGCGCACTGGTAAAGATACCGGTTTAGCATTATCCACCAGATATATTCGGAAGTCAATCTCCCGCTTCGGAGGTAAGCCCTTCACCTCCTCAAACACATCCGGATATTCCCGGACCACTCTAACAGATTGCAAACTCTCGACCGAAGCGTCAAGCGATTCAAGATAACTTAGCATAACAGAGTCCATGGGATTACAAGAAATCTCGAGAGTGTTACCCAAGCGGGTCATGAGCCTAACAACTCTCCTTTCGCAATCAAGAACGGCACCATTAATGGATAACCAGTCCATGCCCAAAATCAACCCATAGCCCGTGAAGCCCAACACAAAAGCATCACATCTAAATTCAATGCTAAGTATAGAAATCTTCAAACCCAAACATATCATGGACAAATAAGTGGAGCCCCCAATTGGGTTTGAAACAACCAAGGGATCATCTACCAGACTGGTGTCTAGGTGCAGTGACTCAACTAATGATGATGAGATAAACGAATGCGATGCGCCTAAATCAAACAATGTACGGATAGGATGATCAAATAGAAAGACCAGACTTTCAACGGAAATAGTTCTACCTCTCTCCTGAATCGGTGGAACCGCGAGAGCCTGTACTTGCCCCCTAGCCTGACCCGGTGCCATAAGAGCTTGCACCTGTCCTCCTGAGGTAGATCCCGTCCTTTGCCCCTTCTTAGGGCAATCCTTCACTAAATGCCCTGCTTCGCCACAGTGGAAGCAGCCAGTCTTCTTCTTCTTGCGACAATCCTTGCTTAGGTGGCCAGGTGTCCCACAATTGAAACACTTCTTCTTCTTGCTCTTGCCACCGTTGCCTTTCCCACCTTTATTTTGCTGTTGTTGCTGAGGTCTCTTTTGATCTCCCTTCTTCTCGGGTGCTCTATTAGCATTGGGACCCTTCTCTTCTTCATACATGAGTGCCATGTCAACTAGCTTCTCAAAGGTGGCCCCCATAGTGATATGAGTCATAGCCAACCCATGCATCGGTTCATTCAAGCCTTTCACGAACCTCAAAGCCTTCTTCTCCGGTGTATTCACCATGTCTAGGCCAAACCTTGCCAATTGATTAAACTTGTTGACATATTCCTTCACCGAGAGATTTCCTTGCTTTAGAGTCAAGAATCTTTCCATATAAAAGTTTTCCTCCGCCCTTGAGAGAAACTTTGCCACAAATCTTTGCCTAAAATCCGCCCAAGAGTCAACGGGGCGTTCTCCATTAGTGACCTCCCACCAGAATGAGGCCTCTCCCTTCATTAACCAAGCAGCCAACTTGACTTTCTTTCCTTCTTCCATCTCAAAGATATCTATCAACTCTTCCACCTCTTTCAGCCAATCTCTAGCCTCCACAAAAGTTTCAGATCCTTGAAAAGGTTTCCCTCCCATAGCTTTAAATTCCTTGCAAGTCTTAGCAAAAGTATCCGTGCGAGGAGGAGGGGGAGGAGGAAGATCGGGTGCTACGGTTGGTGGAGGAACATTTGCTGGACCCGCAGTGGTGGCCCTAGCCTCCATCAATCTCCTATACCATGCTGGTACCGTCACACCCTCCGGAAAGTTAAAATTCTCGGCCATGCTGAAACGAAAAAGGAAAGATTCAAAACGGAGAATTCGAAGGATATAGATATGGCTATTGGGGATTATGCTTTTCCTTCAAAAACCTTTCTCTTTAAAGACATGTTTTTGAAAATATCTCTTCCAAAAATGTTTTTATAAAAATAGTTTTCTAAAAATTTTATCTGTTCCGGTAACCTTTGCTCTGATACCACGTGTAACACCCCACGCCCGCTATGGTCACTCTCTAAGGGAATGCCATAGCATCGGTGGAGTATTTTAGTGAATATAGAACAGAAAAATTACAACAAGACAGATATATACAGTACTTGAAATTTAAAATATCATCTCATAACAGCGGAAGTAAACATGTCTGGTTACATCATAAAACCACAATAAAAGTCAAGTACTATATCCATCAAAATAAAGGAGTACATAATCCCACTCTCAATACAATAGCCAGAACAAAAGAAAAGATAACTGGATAACTGGAGCTTTACATCTACCCAAGCTCCTCAAGACTGGAACAACAATCCGATCAAGCTCTACTACTGCTAGGATCCACCGTAGGACCTGAGGGTTGGAAAAAGATAAAAGCAACGGGGTCAGACATAAGTCTGAGTGAGTCCTATAACTTTAACAATACAATCCTTAAAGTAACCAGAGAAGACATAACCTCGACCTACGGTAATATCTGGGGATGAATGGCTACACTAAGCAGCTTGGTAGACTTAGGATAAACTAAGATAACCGTAAAGACGCATCTACCCACCCAAGGATAATTACTAACTGCACCACACCAGTCATTCCTACTTAAAGGTTGATCCCTCTCAAGGACTTAGAAAATTTCCCCAGAAGTTTCATATACTCCTAGCCCACTACATAGGTGTCGTCTGCCCCTATCTCCACTAGGTGTACTTAGCAATTTTACCCAGTAGTTTCGTGTACCCCTACATAGGTGCCGTCTGCCCCTATCTTTATTAGGTGTACCCACTACTCCCCATCGATCGGCTCCCTACCGTAGATACCCGTGCTGGTCCCACAGTGGGGTGTATCACTCCCCTAAAGTGGCCACCTGATAATATCAACGGTGCACGGCTTTATATCTACACGATGCAACAACGGCTTATCTACCAGCCCGGGCCCACACACGCATATGAAACCCGTTGGACTTGCGTTGCCACCGCTAACCCGTTTTGGCCTCTTATAATCAAGCCCAATATGCGTGTCCCGTCACTCGACATGGGTCGAGCCCACAAAGATACGTTTGGGATATTGGCTGAAATGGGCCCCCACAAGCTACCCACCTAAGCTTGTCACATATCTAGTGTATCCCACTTAACCCTTTAATCATGTTTAATTACATGTTTCCACTTGGTTAAGTATTCTAATCGTATTTTCTATTGCCACCCAAGGCAACCCACTAGATTCCACATGCCACCCAAGGCAACCACAAAATTTCCACATGCCACCCAAGGCACCCACTTAACCCCTCATGTCCCACTACATGCTAATATGGTTAAGTGTTTCTTAATTAATTAAGACCGTGATTTCCCATAAAGACCTCTCACATTAGACTGGCTGTTATGACCGCCTGGTTAAGCCGGTAGAGTCCGGGCAGTCTTAAGTCATAACAGAGTCTAACCTCGTGTCTTTACTTTAATCACGTATTTAATTTATGGCTAAGACCTCCCACATTGGGCTAACATTTGTAGCAACTGGTTAAGCCGGTCGGGTCCGGGCAGTTTTACACTACAAATGAGTCCAACCTCGTGTCTTAGTCGATTAATTACACCTAATTAATCACCCCCATATTAATTATCCCTAATTAATATCATGTTTTCCATAACATGGGTAGACCTAACTCAATAGGTAAATTCCCATGGGGTAGACCTAACTCAATAGGTAAATTCCCACTTATGGTAATTTATTTTTTTATGGTATGCTTAATCATACCCAATCATACATTTATTAACATATTTACCCACCCCATCGTTCCCCACGTAAATCGTTCACATTTCATGACATAATAAAGGGGAAGATCCATCACAAATATCATGGGTTTAGCATATAACTTTGTCATGGGTTAAGAGGTTGTCAACTTGCATATATGAGCACATATTAACCCAACTACATTTAACCCAAACTTGCATATTATCATATACATATCTTGCATAATATGTGGAACTTGTATATAAGCATTCTCACAACTTGCATAACATGTTAAACATGCATTTAAGCATACACATAACTTGCTTAAGCATTCACATACTTGCATAAGCATCCACATACTTGCATAAGCATTCACATACTCGCATAAGCATGCATAACTTGCATATCATATTAAACTTGCATTTAAGCATATACATAACTTGCATAAGCATTCATATACTTGCATAAGCATGCATAACTTGCATATCATGTTAAACTTGCATTTAAGCATATACACAACTTGCATAAGCATTCATATACTTGCATAAGCATGCATAACTTGCATATCATGTTAAACTTGCATTTAAGCATATACACAACTTGCATATGAACTTGCATATCAACCTACACATAACCTACATAACATCATACACATGACTTGCATATGAACTTGCATAACTCACTTTGTTAAACATGCATAAATCCACTTGTTAAATATGCATAAACCCACATATTAAACATGCATAAACCCTCTTGTCAAACATGCATAAACCAACTTGTTAAGCATGCCTAAACCAACTTATCAAACATGCATAAACTCACTTATTAATTATGCATAAACATAGAAAAACATAGAGTAGCATATCATTACAAATGATTCAAACTCACTAATCCGCATTTAAGACCATAAGTCTCATTACACCCAATCTACTTACTTTAACAATTGATGTTAAAGTAATAGAAACTCACCAAAACCAAGATTAGCAAACTTATGAAGGGGAATTAGTTGCTAATTATGAAGATGGTGATGATTAGAGATGGATTAGAGAGTGATTAGCTTGCAACTTCCTTCATAAACTAGTGGAGGCTCCCTCTAAGATTTAATTTGGCGGCATGAGGCCATCATTTCTATTTTTAGTATGGATTAGGGTAGGTTTAGGGTGTATTTATAGATTAGGTGAGTGCTTTAGGCCCTTAGATTAACCCTAAATTAGATTAGGACCCTTATATTTCAGCACCTTCCAGAAACTAGCCCTAAGACCAAGCCCAAACCCCAAACTGGTGCACCCAACCACAGAACTCTCTTGAAACTGTGCAGGTTTCTTGGCTCGGCACGGGCGCATTTCCCAAGTGCGCCAGTGTATCTTTGTACTGGCGCACTTCACAAGTGCGCCAGTGCATCTTTGTTCTGGCGCACTTCATAAGTGCGCCAGTGCAATTCTGGCCTGTTTCTGGTTTTTCTGCCTAACTTCGTTCGTCCATATCTCTTTCATACGGTACCCGTTTTACGCAAACTCAGACTCTATTTCGTGTATTTTTCCGAAACGAACGCAATAACGCAGCCCGTTACCCCCAATTCCCACGTCTGAGATTATTTATCCTGTAATTAGTGAATTTTAGTATTAACTAAAATTCGGGGTGTTACACATAACATAAAGTGAATGGACATAATTGGGAATTTACCTATTAAGTTAGGTCTACCCATATTATGGAATTGGGAATTTACCTATTAAGTTAGGTCTACCCATATTATGGAATTGGGAATTTACCTATTGAGTTAGGTCTACCCATATTCTTGAAATTGGTAATTAATTAGGGATAATTAATACAAATTATGGGGGTGATTAATTAGGTGTAATTAATCAACTAAGACACGAGGTTGGACCCTTTTGTAGCATAAGACTGCCCGGAACCGACCGGCAAATCCAGCGGCTACAAATGATTGGCCCAATGTGAGAGGTCTTAGTCATAAACTAAATACGTGACAAGTGTAAAGACATGAGGTTAGACTCTGTTATGGTGTGAGGCTGCCCGGAACCAACCGGCATATCCAGCTGCCATAAAAGACAGTCTAATGTGAGAGGTCTTTACAAAGGTTACGATCTTAATTAATTAAGAAACACTTAACCAAATTAGCATGTAGTGGGGCATGAGGGGTTAAGTGGGTGCCTTGGGTGGCATGTAGTAACTAGTGGGGGTGCCTTGGGTGGCATGAGGAAACTAGTGGGTTGCCTTGGGTGGCAATAGAAAATACGATTAGAATACTTAACCAAAGTGGAACATGTAATTAAACATGATTAAAGGGTTAAGTAAGTACCTTGGGTGGCATGTGGGAATCAAGTAAGTGCCTTGGGTGGCATGTGGAAATCTAGTGGGTGCCTTGAGTGGCAATTAAAATATGATTAAAAGACTTAACCAAAATTTATAACATGTAAGTGGACATGGTTAAAGGGTTAAGTGGGATTCACTAGAAATGACAAGCTTAGGTGGGTAGCTTGTGGGGGCCCATTTCAACCAATATCCCAAACGTATCTTTGTGGGCTCGACCCAAGTCGAGGACGGGACACGCATATTGGGCTTGAATGTAAGAGGCCAAAACGGGTTAGCGGTGGCAACGCAAGTCCAACGGGTTTCATATGCGTGTGTGGACCCGGGCTGGTAAGTAAGACGTTGTTGCATCGTGTAGGTATAAGCCGTGCACCGTTGATATTATCGGGTTGCCACTTTGGAGAATTATACACCCAACTGTGGGGCCAGCACGGGTATCTACGTTAGGGAGCCGATCGCTTGGGGAGTAGTGGGTACACCTAGTGGAGATAGGGGCAGACGGCACCTATGTAGTCAGCTAGGGGTACACGAAACTACTATTAAAAATTACTAAGTACACTTAGTGGGATCAACCTTAAGTAGGAATTACCCTTGGGTGGGTAGAACTGGTGTGGTGCAGTGTAGGAATTACCCTTGGGTGGGTAGATCTGGGGTGGTGCAGTGTAGGAATTACCCTTGGGTGGGTAGATCTGGGGTGGTGCAGTGTAGGAATTACCCTTGGGTGGGTAGATCTGGGGTGGTGCAGTGTAGGAATTACCCTTGGGTGGGTAGATCTGGGGTGGTGTAGTGTAGTAATTATCCTTGGGTGGGTAAATGCGTCTTTTCGGTTATCTTAGTACATCCTGTGTTTAGTTGGCTACTTAGTGTAGTCATTATCCCTAGAGGTACCGTACCTTGTTTATATCATACCCTAATTACTTTAATGATTGTATTGTTAAGGTTATAAGACTCGCTCAGACTTATGTCTGACCCCGTTGTTTTTTTTATCTTTTTCCCAACCCTCAGGTTTTCAGAGTGGGCCTAGCACTAGTGGGCTTTGATCAGACTGCTTTATCTATCTTTTGGAGCTTGGACCGTGGATGTAAAGCTCAGTTTATCTTTTCTATTATGGCTATTAAGTTATGTAGTGGGATTATGTACTTTTGTTTTATCAGGATGGATATTATGTACTTGACTCTTGTTTATGGTTTTGGTGTAACCAAACATGTTTTACTTTCCGCTGCAATGAAATGATGTTTTAAATTCTCAAGTATTACTTATATCTGTCTTGTTGTAATTTTTCTGTTCTATATTCACTTAAAATACTCCACCGATGTTATGGCATTCCCTTAGTGAGTGACCGTAGCGGGTGTGGGGTGTTACACTATTATAATATCAGAGATGATATTAATTTCAAAAACGTTTTGGGTTATCGTAAGGTTAACACCGTTTGTATTTATGTGTGGATTTGGTCTTATAATTATCCTATTCTTTCAAAAGGATTTTGACTTTGAAATCAACTTGTGTGATACCTATAAACTTAGCGTGTTTTTTCTCACTCCGTTCACCAGACTGACCCATCGTTTGTAATGCTCGGGTTAGACCGAGGTGTACAGGTCTAAGTTAATGGATGCTGCGAAGTTCAACGATGCGCTGGATGTGTTCAGATGTATGATATTATATACTATATTTTTATGTTGTGTGTTGTATATGAGGACAGGTTATTATAATTGTCTAGATGTGTTGATGTACTCTGATGTCTGTAAGTTTTAAATTTTCAAGCTCTCGTTATAGATTATTTCTATATTATATTTTATTCTGCTGTGATGTGAGACTCCGTGTCTGATGTGTTTCTTCTTCTTCTATTCTAATATTTCTTTCATTCTTATCTCACCCTCTAATTTCTTTCCAATAGCTATCTTCTTTTCTTTATAATTTGAGTTGATATGATTTGATAAATGTTGGCTTAAACTGTATTAAAAAGTGGGTCGCTACACTTGGTATTAGAGCAATGATTTAGCAATAACCTTGGCTCTTTGGCGTAACTTAGTAGAGATAGGGCGAGTAATACCCTAGATTGAGTTTGAGTATATATATGAGTGCACGTATTTGTAAATTTTATATACAAATGTTTTATATTGTGTTGTTTGATCAGTTCAATTGTTGAGAAGCATTTAACCTATCAATGGATACAATATTTTTTTGTAAAAAGGGTAAATGGAATAATTTTACCCGAATTGTATTTTTTATAGGAAAATGAATATTTTTCTCAAATGATTGAGATATTGGGATATTTGGTTGATTTGAATGATATTCAAATTTGATTTAAAATTTGAATTGGAACTTAACTGGGTTAAGTGGAAATTAATAATGATATTGAAATTAAATTAAATAAGTTGGAATTTGGAAACTGGATAAATAATAATTATGGAAATCAATTAGATATTAGCCAAGAGATGTTCCAGTATGAAAACCCAAGTGAACATAACCGAGATAATATTAATATTAAATATAAATTGAATATAATAAAAAGTTGGATGATTTGATTGTGCATTGTTTATCGATTGTTTGTTATATTGGTTGGATATAAATTCATCAATAATTTAACAAGGATTGAACAAAGTAAAAAAACTAAATTCTAGTATAATAACGTGAATGAATCGAATATGATTTGAAATTAATGATTTTACCCTGTATGTGCATATGAATGATGTTATATGTTGAATTTTGGAAACTGGTTAGTTAAACTATTGATTTATGAAGTGTTATTTAATTATTTCATGTATATTCTATTTACATGATAAACTGAGTTAAGTACAGGTGCCAGATGACCATGTGGATTATTTTTGATTGCAAATATTACACGAAAATTGAGCTCAATAGCGCTCGTAAAAGGTATGCTTATGTGGAAATATAAATTTTGGTTTTGGTTTTTGATTTTTCCAACCGTGTGGGTCGATGTATATATATTATTTGTTTGTGCGATATCGTAGATGTCACTCCATATAGGGGAGACTCTTCCGAATTTCTCCGGGAATTTAAAGAGTTAGAAAATTTTCGACATTTTTGATAATTTTATTCACAATTTTGTGTTGGTTTTTGATTTATAAAAAATAAGATTTTAAATTATAATGGGTTTGTCGCAATTTCCTATCTTAGTAATTTCGGGGACGAAATTCTTTTAAGGGAGGAAGATTGTAATGTCCCGTATTTTTGGTAATCATATATTTAATTTAATTTATAATTTTAAATATTTATTTGGAAATTTAAATGGATTTAAAATATATGTATTCGTTATATAGAGAAATTTTAATGTTAAATTTAATTTAATTTAAAAGGCTCGAAATAGCGCTGCAGTTCGTAATATTGAGTTTTGAACTTCAATTAGATATACAGGATCGATATAATTCGGAATTCCATGAAACAAGAAACGTTTGGATCTTGTTGATTATAGTTTTCATGTAAAAGAGAAAAATTCATATTTCGTGTTATAGATTGTTAGTTATATCCAATTCAATTTTTAAAATAGTCGTTATGGAAATCATTATTAAACTATAACGTTTATTTAATATATTTAAAAGGGAAATTTAAATCGCTTAACTCAAAATTGACGATATTGAGTTACGTAAATTATATCTGGGACTATATATATACTGGTTGGATATATATGACAAAAATAATTATTTTTGATTTATTTGAATAAATTTGGAATTTAAATAATATTTTATTCAATATTATTTGAGCGTTAAAAATAACCATTTTTGCAAACGGTCTCAGTTTTCGATGAAATTAGTTTCATTGGAACCGTATCATTAAATTATTGTAAGAAAATCAAACTTCGTGGCAAACCGATATCGTAGGTGACTTCGGTGGCCAAAAATGCCTCTGTTTCTATTTAATTGTTTCTACAATTTAGACAGGGGTAACTTTTAACGAATAAACGATTGGCCAAACAAACTCCAAATTTAATGAAACAAGATTCATTGGATCTATTAGGTAGAGGTCTAGTAAAATGTCAAGGCCTCATATTTATTGAATTTTTTCTGTAATTATAGGAATTTTAAACGCTTGATTCTTCATCGATATTTATAAAGGACTTTTCACAAATGACCTTGGAATTTAACGAAACCTATCCCATTGGGTCTAGAATATTTTTTTATGCTAGGATTACATTATTTTGTTAAAAACAAAGACCGTATAAGCTTGTTTAGGTTGTTACTTTGTCGCGAAGTTTTGTTGAATTAATAAATAAAATTTTCTGTCCCATTTCCTATATAAATGGTGAGGGAACCCTATTTCCGCGTCAAAGAGATAATGCGTAGTCAAGGCTTTCTTCAGCCGCCATAAACAAAAATGAACGATCCATAGCTTCCAGTCTTCCTCTTCTAATATCATTTGATCCACGCACCAAATCATTAAATCTCCAATATATAACCGGTCGAGCTCATCGAGCTCTCGCTGGGGGACGGGGACGATCCGTTTCAGAGCCTTGAGTAGCCGGAAATCATCCCGAGACAGCGGCTGTTCATGGACCTATCGGTGGTGATGTAGTTGAGCGGGAGGAGTGATACTCAGGTCGATGGGAAAGGCGGTGAAGCCGCATCCGGCGGTGAGTCCTGATCAGTTTCTGGTCGTTGCGTGGTGATGCGGTTAAGGATGGCAACGTGTTTTGAAATAGGGTCTGAAGCCTGGAATTTCGAAGCAACAGTTTGGAGTGGCACGAAGAGCTGGAATTGGCATAGAGAAATGGATACAGCCGCCTTTTCCCAATAGTAAACCAAACGTAATTAGCCTGTTTAAATATTAATTAGAACTATAATTAATTATATAATCAAGGATTAGTTATTTAGCTTTAGATGGTACTGATATCGTTTTGAAATAGGAAATATACGCATCAAGGAAGAGACTTAGCAGTAGTAAGGAGGAATCAGGGCCCCTGTTTCAATCTGAAAAGGGTCTATTAACGGTTATGTAATAATAATTAAGTTATTAATAATGTTATTAAGAAATTCACATTTAAATTCATATTAACTACATAGTACTGATATCATTTGAATAGGATGCACTATGATATTTTGAAAATGAGGTGATAGCATTTTGAATGAATAGAGTATCAGGAAGTAATCGGCCTAATTCTATTTTGATATTAATTAGTATAGATGACAATATAACTGGTTTTAAAACTTAAGTATAATTAAGGGTTGGTTAATTAAATTGATTGTTAGTTTTAAATGTTATAACAGGAGCAGCTTAATACGAGAATGAAGAGTAGAAATGTGGAACAAAACTGGGCCTGAAATATTTGATGAATTCAATTAATTAATTTAATAATTAAGAGTACCATCTTAAATTTGAAGTCATATATATTAATAATAGTGTAACTCTTACATATTGACAGAAGTTAACGAAAACAAGTTGTATTAGGGGTGCTTTGTCAAACACAAAATTCTGGAGCCAGTCTGGATAGATCTGGAATCAACAGAAATTTACAATTAAATTAAACGACTGTTTAATTTAACTGTAACCAAACCGATTCAACTATGAATCAGATCAAGGTGAGTTAAAACTCACTCAGTTATTCCCATTATGTTTTATGTAAGGCGGGTATTATTTTGTGTGCTATGGTCGCTAATGTTGTTAATGATTGACTGGTTGTTATATATTGATTGAATTTTTGAAACTAAACGTTGTTTAATTTCACTGAAAAATCAAATTGTTATTTTAACGATTGGACCCAATGGAGGTAACTTACCTAGTTGGTCATGTTAATTTACAAACATGTTAAATTGTTGTAATGGCTGGATTTTTCAAGCTTCTAATATCTATTTTAATAAGATATTAAAATATATCTGGAGGGTTCAACTGGTTTAAAATGTATATAATCACCTATATATATGAAAAAATATATATATGATTTATACTATAACTTAATATATACAGGATATATTAAATATGAGTGATATAACTACTTAAGAAAATATTTGTAACACTTGTTTATAGCACTGAGAAATGTGAGAAATATAGCACTATAAACTAGTGGGGAAAATGCTATGTGCAACTAGCATAAGTAAGTTATCATTTTATAAGCAAACTAATACATACAAGCTTAAGGAACTAAACTCTTATATATATGTAATTATATATATGTAGTGTATCATGACAAAGGGGTATATATATATATATACACATATATACTACGGCCTATATGTGTATATATAATGTATACATGAAATCAATTCAACAAATGAATTAACAACAAGACAAACAAGTTAAAAGAGTTTAACCATCTCATAATCACCCTATACAAATATTTGCGGCGAAGTAAGAGTGCAAAACAATTATCCAAGCTATGGAATGGCCATTCTCTTGAGTTGATGGAAAGAGTAAGGTTTGCATTTAATGAAGGCAAGATGAGCATTTAATGAAGGTATAAGTCTTGTGTACTTATAGGAGAGGAAAAGGGGTTGGCAGAATTTTCTTTTGTGCAATGTACTTTGGTATATGCTGTAACATTCGTGAGCCATTCGAAGAGAGAGAGAAGGGGTAGGTAGGAAAAAGTGCTTTTTGCTGTAGAAAACTATAGTGAGATGTTGCCTATAAATACATACCCATTTCCATGCATTTCCTTTTACGCAAACTCAAGAGTTTTTGCTGAGATTTATAACATTTCACAAGCAAGAAATTGGAAGAGTTTACAGGTGAGTAAACCTCACTTAGCTAATGTTTGATGTTGTGTACTGTAAACAGTTTTACTCATTTCATGTATATATGTTACTGCAAGTTATATCATGACATTAACCATCTTAAAGATGCTAGAAACACCAAGTATATCATCAGTAAACCCTATATACCAGTGATAAATAGAAATGGTAATGAGTTCATCACTATAACTTGATCAAGGAAAATACAGTTTTGTTTCCTGTCAAGAACATACTCTGTTTATTTGAAACTACACATTGATCATTCCAAACACCAAATATACAAGTATATTCAGTAGTAATTTGTATACAAAACATCTACAACCTTTTTGAAAGCATTAAACAAGAGGAACTTGCTTTGAAAGGCCAAGAACAGCAGAGAAGCAGGATGTTCTCTATCTCAAACTTAATCACCAAATTTTCAAACATCATAGAAATGAATTACAGGGTTATAGATGTAATCGTAGCACTAAATAATGATTTTTAAAAGTAATTTCATGATTTTTAATGTTGAGATGAGGAAGAATGATTGAGATAACCGAAAATGGCATTTTGACCAAATTCCGGCGATCGGTGACGATGATGGTCGGGGCGTGGAGCGTGAAGGAGCTGGTCACATCAGGGAACACGAGAAAAATGCCCCATGATTTTTCCAGTGAGTGATTCGAGCTGTCGAGCTCGATTTACATTTTCAATGGCCGAATGGGTTCATCGGTTTGGAGGCGACGTGGGGGACCCACGGTGGTGCGAGTTGGCTGGGGATGAACGTGGAGCGGCGTTGGGTCTTGGCGGAGCTGACGGCGGCGGTGCGAGGTGCTCAGGTGGTCGGAGGCGATGGGTCGAGCTGGGTTTAGGTGGGGTACTTTTCGAGCTGTGTACTGGGAGTTTTGGTGGAGTGGCAAAATCGAGGAGCAGGCGACGTACGGTGGTGGCGAGGCGTCGGTGGTGATGGGGGGACGAAGTGGAGTTTGTGGGTGGTGGTCCGGTGGTGGCATGGTGGCGTGGGGAGGCGTGCACGTGCACAGTTGTGCACGTTTGCACAGCAATGTCGAGCAAGGTTTGGCACTTGGATTTCGGGGTGATCAGCAAGGCTTGGCACGAAGGTTTGGCAACATGGTTTGGCAAGGAGATCGGAGTGATCCTTCAGTGTTTTCACATGGTTTTCGAAGTGATCGGAGTGGCTTGGCACGAGAGCTCGGCACGTGATTTTTGGCAAGTGAAAATCGGTGATCACCCCGTGGTGATCATTTGATTTTGAGATGCCAAGGATCCGATTTGGCAAATGCAAGAAAGAACCATTTTAAATGCAAGAATTTAATTAAATCGAATTTAATTAAATTAAATAATTTAATATAATTAATCAGTAATTGATTTATTTAAATAAATATATAGTTTTTATTTAAATATAGCATAGATCAGTGAAACGGTCAAGACGACAGTGCGTTCCCAGAATCAAAGTTGTTCGAAGGAGTTCGTCGAGTTAGAACTTGAGTTTTAAAAGATAATTTAATTTAAATAAATTATAAAACAATTTATTTAAGTTTAAATAAAAGAAATAAATACTTTACAAAACGAATCGGAGTATAGAACATCGTCTCAACGTCGATGGTACGCGAGGTAAAATACTGTGCGCGAAGCACGGGCTTTTTCTATACATCAATAAAATTATAAAAACTGTATAACAACTTGTGTGCGACGCACACACTTCAACTATACAATTGTAAATGATATTTAAGATATGCAGAGATGAACCAAAGAATTTTATACTGTATATATAATTATAAATACAGGATGTGCAACTGAATTAAAGACAGTAAGCTGATAATAAATTATCGACTATAAAAGATATTTTGTACATCGTTTCGAAGAGTCCGGAATTCACATTTCCACTTCGACTCGAATATTACGACGTATACCGGGAATCGATAAAGATGAAGAATGCAAGGACTATTTCAAAATAGTATCCACGGTCTGTTCAATCCCAGAACAGATCCGAACAGTCGGATGTCTGACAACGTATATCGTTCAGATTTTACACATCGACTTTACGTAAGTGTATTTTGTTGGTGGCGAAGAAATTTGTTTCTTTAGCCTTATACCCAGAATATATTTGTGGAAACAAATGAGTGATCTGTCAGATAGGACGGTGTGATATTCAAAGACGTTGAAGAATAATCCGTCAATGGTAAACGTGACTTCAAACCTCACAACCCGGAAAGACAATATTTGGGCTAGGCAGCATGGCTAGTTGGGTCATACCCAAGCGGGGTATATTATCACTATCTAGAGTATTTCCTTTTGTTTCTTAAATCTATATTCACTGTTGTAACTTCGGTAATCAGTGGGTCATTCCCAACCGTGGAGGTGGTAATATATTCGTTACACTCAAGCTAAATGAGTGGACGGTCATGTGTGGCCGAGTTGCAGGATGTTCTTGTTGAACCCCAGTGTATCTTCTCTAGAGTACACTGATCGGTGGGTGCTCCCATACCCTGTCAGTTAGAAACCAAATTCCAATAAGCGCTCGACGGTTTTAGATTTTTTTTATGTATGTGAACGTGAGATGCAAGCGATTCACTAGATGATTATTTATTTGATAAATACTATCGTAAATATCAAACGTTTTGATATCAAAATACAAGGGTCATTTTCCATATGTTAGTTATGGAATTGGGTTTAAGATTTCTAAAGTAATTGAATCTATTAATAACGGAACACCTTATTCCTTATTTCCCTGTTTACATCTTTTTAACTGTGTTTACTCACACCAGTCCCCTGACTGACCCGGAGTTTAT
Source organism: Allium sativum (assembly GCA_030737875.1). Lineage (NCBI taxonomy): Eukaryota > Viridiplantae > Streptophyta > Magnoliopsida > Asparagales > Amaryllidaceae > Allium > Allium sativum. The sequence continues at coordinate 137,880,684 of CM060915.1, forward strand.
TTTCTGTGTTTTCCCTAAACTCTTGGGTACTCATAATATTTATTATGAGTAGGCAAGTAATTCAGGTTGGCAAATGGAACCTTACGAAGTTCAAGTTGCAGGACAAGTCTAGTAGTTTTAACTACACCTATGTATCCAGTTAGATTTGTATTTCCATATCATGATGTATTATTATGTGAATGTACTATGATGATGTAAGTTGTTGATGTATTATGATGTATCAGACCCTATGATGTAATGTATTTGTATTTTTAAATTCCGCTGTGAGATTTCTGATAACTTCTTATTCTTCTATTCTATTAGTTCTATCTTTTCTATCTCATCTTCTAATTTCTTTCAATAATGACACGGTTTTCGGAGGGTCGAAAATCGCGCCGTTACAGTTGGTATCAGAGCCTATGTTCTTCGGAAACATTTAGGCTTTGAAATAGTAAGAGAGCGTATTTTTACTAAAAACTATATTTTTAATATAGGTAGATCGTAGTTACTTAGGTAATCCCTCGACATATTTTTCCAATTTAGTTAATAAAATTTCAATCCGTGTACTCAAGGAGTTGAAAATGAGTTCTCGTGGAGGAAGAGGCCGAGGAGCAAGAGGAGCAACTACGACAAACGGACACACTGTTAACCAGACCCAAGTGGATACTACTGAAGTAATCCGAGCACCAACTCAGCCTAACTTTGCTATCGTCTGTAAGAATTACACAACTCTAGGAGGAAAGATTTTCAGAGGAACTGAATCTCTGGTCGGAGTCCAAGCATGGATTAGATCATGTGAGAAGATTTTTAAAGGACTGAGGTTGGATGACGAGCATAAGCATCTCTTAGCTTCATGGAATTTGGAAGGAGCCGCGGCAATATGGTGGGATGCCCAGACTGTTAACACTCCTGAGGAAAACTTTACTTGGCCCATGTTCAAAGAAGCTTTTGAAGGTCAGTATCTACCTGCTACTGGAAGGACAAGGATGTACCGAGACTTCATTGACTTAAAGCAGGAAAGCATGTCTGTCGCTGAGTACGAAAACCAGTTCAACGCACTTTCAATCTTTGGACCGGAGCTGATAAATACTCTTTTGAATAAGAACGAGATGTTTGTTGCTGGTCTTAGAGATAACCTGCAAGGAAGGATGATGGGACATTTGAAGGATCCATTTGTGGAACTAGTAGACCTAGCACTCAGATATGAAGCACTAGATACAAAGAAACCAGGAGCGAGGATCCAGACTGGGGAGACGAGTGGGGTGAATATCATGAAAAGAAAGGTCAACCCAGATTGGAATGATAATCAGGGCCAAGCTAAGACGGGGCAACAGACTGTGGAAGGTAAATTTAAGAATGTGGTGTGTCACAACTGCAAGCAAAAGGGACACATTGCATGATTCTATAAACAAAAGGGGAACAAGAAACCCCAGCAATACCCACAACAGCAACAGAAACCCCAGCAATACCCGAGACAGCAACAGAATCAAAACCAGAACCAGAATCAGAGGAACGAGATGGTAGTGAAGAATCTCTGTTTCAACTGTCATCAACCAGGACACATGGTGAAAGACTGTCCATTGATGAAGAGGGCACCACAGCCTAGGGTTTTTACAATCAAAGATGAACCGTCTACTTCTCAGAATGTGAAAGGGAAGGGAGTGCTGGAAGGTACTTTACAGTTTAATGGAATTTACCTTCGTGTTTTATTTGATATCGGCGCTTCACACAGTTTTATTTCAGCCGAAACCATATATCAGTTTGACCTTAAACCAACTATATCACCAAACCCCATTTGCGTATCAAACCCCATAGGGGGAAAACTGAGCTTAAAATGTGTTGTGAGGATATAACTCTCTTATATCTCTCACACTCTTTTCGATTTGACTTCTATGTTCTAGACTTCAAAAGTTTCAATTTTATACTTGGATTAGACTGGTTAAGAAAGTTCCAAGCCAAGATAAAATGTGATAAAGAAATCATAACCCTTATAACTAGCTTAGAGCAAAAAGCTAGAATAACTTGTGGGAAACCGGGAATTCACACCTGTAGTTTTCTATACGCTTTAGAAGCACCTCAAGAAAGTCTCGACACTTTGGAAGTAGTAAGAGAATTCAAGGACGTATTCGAGGAAGTCGGAAGTTTACCTCCGCATCGAGAGATCGAATTCCGAATTGATTTAGTCCCAGGAGCTAGACAAATGATTCAACCAAAGAGACGGATGGCTCCCAAGGAAGTTCAGGAATTAGAGAGACAAACTCGGGATTTGCTGAGTAAAGGCTTAATCCGACCTAGTTTTTCTAGTTGGGGCTCTGCGGTAGTTTTTGTAGTAAAGTCTGATGGGTCCTTACGACTGTGTGTGGACTACCGAGAATTAAATAAAGTAACCATCCGAAATAGATATCCATTACCTAGAATTGATGACCTTTTCGACCAATTGCACGGAGCAACAGTATTCTCCCAGATGGATTTAGCAACGGGATTTCACCAATTGAGAATCTCTGAAGATTGTATTCCTTTAACAACATTCAGAGGCCCCGATTTCTTTTATGAGTGGTTGGTTATGCTGTTCGGACTAACCAACGCACCAGCTTTCTTCGTAGATCTGATGAACAGAGTCTTTAGGAAAATTCTTAATAAATTCGTTCTCGTTTTCATTGACGATATCTTAATCTTTTCAAAAACCGAAGAAGAGCACCGTGGTCATCTTAGAGTAGTGCTAGAAACTCTAAGGAAACATGTGTTGAAGGCAAAGTTTTCAAAATGTCACTTTTGGAAATCGGAAGTGAGATTTTTGGGGCACATAGTAAACGGAGATGGGATATCAGTAGACCCAGTTAAAGTAGATGCAGTACAACTATGGAAACAACCTCAAACACCAACAGATATTCGTAGTTTCCTAGGACTGGCAGGATACTATCGAAGATTTATCCGAGACTACTCCAAAATATCGTCACATCTAACCAAGTTAACAAAGAAGGGCCAAAAGTTTATTTGGGACCCAAAGTGTGAAGAATCGTTTCAAGAACTAAAGAAAAGATTAACGGAAGCACGAGTATTAGCTGTTCCCGATGGAACGAGCGGATTTGCAGTTTACACCGATGCTTGTGGAAAGGGAGTAGGAGCGGTGTTAATGCAGAAGGGACAAGTGATTTAATATGCAAGTAGGCAGTTAAGGATTCACAAGAAGAATTACGCAACTCACGACCTAGAGTTATTGGCAGTTGTTTTCGCATTAAAGATGTGGAGACATTATCTTCTGGGTGAGAGATTCGAACTTTTCACCGATCATAAACCATTGAAGTATCTGTTCACTCAAAAAGATTTAAATCTGAGACAACAGCGATGGTTAGAATTTCTTGCATCATATGACGTGGATATCATTTATACACCGGGAAAAGCGAACGTAGTGGCAGATGCCTTGAGTAGAAATGCGATATTATCACTTTTGGAAGTCACACCGACTCTCCAAGAAAGGATAATGAGTAATCAGAAAAGGGATCCCAAACTGGAAAAGATTATTCGAGGAGTCACAAACGGAAAAGAGACTGACTTCGAGTTGGACAATCAAGGAGTATTGATAATAAACGGCAGATTATGTGTACCTAACGTGGATGGGATAAGACAGGAGATTTTAAAAGAATGCCATGCATCAAAGTTGAGCATCCATCCAGGAATTCATAAAATGAATCACGATATGAGACGAGTATTCTGGTGGTCAGGAATGAATAAAGATATCATTACTTTCATAAATGAATGTCTATGTTGTCAGGAAGTCAAGGGAGACCATCAAAAGACTGCTGGACTATTACGGCCATTAGAGATTCCCAACTGGAAGTGGGAAATGATAACGATGGACTTCATCGATGGTTTGCCAAGAACAAGGAGAGGCTATGAAGGGATTTGGGTAATCGTAGATCGGTTAACTAAGAGTGCGCACTTTATTCCAGTGAAACCAACGCGCACTGCCATGACATTAGCCGAAGTATTCATGAAAGAGATAGTACGACTGCACGGTATTCCAACGAGCATTGTAAGCAACAGAGATACCATTTTCACAAGTAGATTTTGGGAAGCTTTGCAGAGAACGTTGGGAACAAGATTAAATTTCAGTACAGCTTACCTTCCTCAAACGGACGGTCAGACGGAAAGAGTTAATCGTATATTGGAAGATCTTCTAAGAGCGTGTATTTTAGATTTTGGAGGATCATGGGAAGATCATTTACACCTAGTAGAATTTTCATATAATAACAGTTACCAGGCGAGTATACAAATGGCACCATATGAAGCATTATATGGAAGACCTTGTAAAGCGCCTGCATGTTGGGTGGAGTCCGGAAACAAATTGGTACTTGGTCCGGATATGATACGAGAGGCAGCAGCGAAAGTGGAAATAGTGAAGCTGAGAATGAAGGAAGCCCAGGATCGCCAGAAAAGCTATGCCGATAAAAGGCGAAGAGATTTAGTATTCGAAATAGAAGATCTAGTTTTTGTGAAGATCTCACCAATGAAGGAAGAAGTTGAGTATATGGACGTTGAAGAGGAAGAAGAGGAAGAATACGAAGAAGAAGAAGAAGAGGAAGAAGAAGACCAAGTTGTTCCGGGAACCCCAGTCATTTCTACGGGAAACCAGCAAGAAGAGCAAGTAGCCCAAAGGACAGCGATATGGAATAGATTGGAACAAGTTCTCGTCGAGTTTCGCATAGCAGGAGGAGGAGTACAAGTATTCGGTGAGTATGGATATCCCGTGGTGAGGCTATATTTAATACCACCAGTGGGTCTGATTTATATAGAGGATGATGAGGAGGAGACTGATGCAGAAGACGTAGTTGAGGTCCTTAATATATCTGATGACGAGGAGGTCGTAGAGATAATAGATATCTCTGACGACGAGTAGTAGGATAGAGACTGGAGGAGGATAGTTACGAGTGTATATTTTGGGGCAGTTTAGAACTTGAGTAGTCAAGTCTAGTATTATTGTATGGATCAAGACTAGTGCTAGTATAGAACTAGTCGTATGTGTATGTGTACTAAAACAACCAGTTTATAAAATATTTTCTTTTGGAAACTTTCTACCTTTCTTGTGTAATTTCGGGGCGAAATTCTTTTAAGTGGGGTAGTCTGTAATGGCTGGATTTTTCAAGCTTCTGATATCTATTTTAATAAGATATTAAAATATATCTGGAGGGTTCAACCGGTTTAAAATGTATATAATCACCTATATATATGAAAATATATATATGATTTATACTATAACTTAATATATACAGGATATATTAAATATGAGTGATATAACTACTTAAGAAAATATTTGTAACACTTGTTTATAGCACTGAGAAATGTGAGAAATATAGCACTATAAACTAGTGGGGAAAATGCTATGTGCAGCTAGCATAAGTAAGTTATCATTTTATAAGCAAACTAATACATACAAGCTTAAGGAACTAAACTCTTATATATATATAATTATATATATGTAGTGTATCATGACAAAGGGGTATATATATATATACATATATACTACGGCCTATATGTGTATATATAATGTATACATGAAATCAATTCAACAAAGGAATTAACAACAAGACAAACAAGTTAAAAGAGTTTAACCATCTCATAATCACCCTATACAAATATTTGCGGCGAAATAAGAGTGCAAAACAATTATCCAAGCTATGGAATGGCCATTCTCTTAAGTTGATGGAAAGAGTAAGGTTTGCATTTAATGAAGGCAAGATGAGCATTTAATGAAGGTGTAATCTTGTGTACTTATAGGAGAGGAAAAGGGGTTGGCAGAATTTTCTTTTGTGCATTGTACTTTGGTATATGCTGTAACATTCGTGAGCCATTCGAAGAGAGAGAGAAGGGGTAGGTAGGAAAAAGTGCTTTTTGTTGTAGAAAACTATAGTGAGATGTTGCCTATAAATACATACCCATTTCCATGCATTTCCTTTTACGCAAACTCAAGAGTTTTTGCTGAGATTTATAACATTTCACAAGCAAGAAATTGGAAGAGTTTACAGGTGAGTAAACCTCACTTAGCTAATGTTTGATGTTGTGTACTGTAAACAGTTTTACTCATTTCATGTATATATGTTACTGCAAGTTATATCATGATGTTAACAATCTTATAGATGCTAGAAACACCAAGTATATCATCAGTAAACCCTATATACCAGTGATAAATAGAAATGGTAATGAGTTCATCACTATAACTTGATCAAGGAAAATACAGTTTTGTTTCCTGTCAAGAACATACTCTGTTTATTTGAAACTACACATTGATCATTCCAAACACCAAATATACAAGTATATTCAGTAGTAATTTGTATACAAAACAGCTACAACCTTTTCGAAAGCATTAAACAAGAGGAACTTGCTTTGAAAGGCCAAGAACAGCAGAGAAGCAGGATGTTCTCTATCTCAAACTTAATCACCAAATTTTCAAACATCATAGAAATGAATTACAGGGTTATAGATGTAATCGTAGCACTAAATAATGATTTTTAAAAGTAATTTCATGATTTTTAATGTTGAGATGAGGAAGAATGATTGAGATAACTGAAAATGGCACTTTGACCAAATTTCGGCGATCGGTGACGATGATGGTCGGGGCGTGGAGCGTGAAGGAGCTGGTCACATCGGGGAACACGAGAAAAATGCCCCATGATTATTCCAGTGAGTGATTCGAGCTGTCGAGCTCGATTTACATTTTCAATGGCCGAATGGATTCATCGGTTTGGAGGCGACGTGGGGGACCCACGGTGGTGCGAGTTGGCCAGGGATGAACGTGGAGCGACGTTGGGTCTTGGCGGAGCTGACGGCGGCGGTGCGAGGTGCTCAGGTGGTCGGAGGCGATGGATCGAGCTGGGTTTAGGTGGGGTACTTTTCGAGCTGTGTACTGGGAGTTTTGGTGGAGTGGCAAAATCGAGGAGCAGGCGACGTACGGTGGTGGCGAGGCGTCGGTGGTGATGGGGGGACGAAGTGGAGTTTGTGGGTGGTGGTCCGGTGGTGGCATGGTGGCGTGGGGAGGCGTGCACGTGCACAGCTGTGCACGTTTGCACAGCAATGTCGAGCAAGGTTTGGCACTTGGATTTCGGGGTGATCAGCAAGGCTTGGCACGAAGGTTTGGCAACATGGTTTGGCAAGGAGATCGGAGTGATCCTTCAGTGTTTTCGCATGGTTTTCGAAGTGATCGGAGTGGCTTGGCACGAGAGCTCGGCACGTGATTTTTGGCAAGTGAAAATCGGTGATCACCCCGTGGTGATCATTTGATTTTGAGATGCCAAGGATCCGATTTGGCAAATGCAAGAAAGAACAATTTTAAATGCAAGAATTTAATTAAATCGAATTTAATTAAATTAAATAATTTAATATAATTAATCAGTAAATAATTTATTTAAATAAATATATAGTTTTTATTTAAATATAGCATAGGTCAGTGAAACGGTCAAGACGACAGTGCGGTCCCAGAATCAAAGTTGTTCGAAGGAGTTCGTCGAGTTAGAACTTCAGTTTTAAAAGATAATTTAATTTAAATAAATTATAAAACAATTTATTTAAGTTTAAATAAAATAAATAAATACTTTACAAAACGAATCGGAGTATAGAACATCGTCTCAACGTCGATGGTACGCGAGGTAAAATATTGTGCGCGAAGCACGGGCTTTTTCTATACATCAATAAAATGATAAAAACTGTATAACAACTTGTGTGCGACGCACACACTTCAACTATACAATTGTAAATGATATTTAAGATATGCAGAGATGAACCAAAGAATTTTATACTGTATATATAATTATAAATACAGGATGTGCAACTGAATTAAAGACAGTAAGCTGATAATAAATTATCGACTATAAAAGATATTTTGTACATCATTTCGAAGAGTCCGGAATTCACATTTCCACTTCGACTCGAATATTACGACGTATACCGGGAATCGATAAAGATGAAGAATGCAAGGACTATTTCAAAATAGTATCCACGGTCTGTTCAATCCCAGAACAGATCCGAACAGTCGGATGTCTAACAACGTATATCGTTCAGATTTTACACATCGACTTTACGTAAGTGTATTTTGTTGGTAGCGAAGAAATTCGTTTCTTTAGCCTTATACCCAGAATATATTTGTGGAAACAAATGAGTGATCTGTCAGATAGGACAGTGTGATATTCAAAGACGTTGAAGAATAATCCGTCAACGGTAAACGTGACTTCAAACCTCACAACCCGGAAAGACAATAGTTGGGCTAGGCAGCATGGCTAGTTGGGTCATACCCAAGCGGGGTATATTATCACTATCTAGAGTATTTCCTTTTGTTTCTTAAATCTATATTCACTGCTGTAACTTCGGTAATCGGTGGGTCATTCCCAACCGTGGAGGTGGTAATATATTCGTTACACTCAAGCTAAATGAGTGGACGGTCATGTGTGGCCGGGTTGCAGGATGTTCTTGTTGAACCCCAGTGTATCTTCTCTAGAGTACTCTGATCGGTGGGTGCTCCCATACCCTGTCAGTTAGAAACCAAATTCCAATAAGCGCTCGACGGTTTTAGATTTTTTTTATGTACGTGAACGTGAGATGCAAGCGATTCACTAGATGATTATTTATTTGATAAATACTATCGTAAATATCAAACGTTTTGATATCAAAATACAAGGGTCATTTTCCATATGTTAGTTATGGAATTGGGTTTAAGATTTCTAAAGTAATTGAATCTATTAATAACGGAACACCTTATTCCTTATTTCCCTGTTTATATCTTTTTAACTGTGTTTACTCACACCAGTCCCCTGACTGACCCGGAGTTTATTTTTTATGTTTTCCCTAAACTCTTGGGTACTCATAATATTTATTATGAGTAGGCAAGTAATTCAGGTTGGCAAATGGAACCTTACGAAGTTCAAGTTGCAGGACAAGTCTAGTAGTTTTAACTACACCTATGTATCCAGTTAGATTTGTATTTCCATATCATGATGTATTATTATGTGAATGTACTATGATGATGTAAGTTGTTGATGTATTATGATGTATCAGACCCTATGATGTAATGTATTTGTATTTTTAAATTCCGCTGTGAGATTTCTGATAACTTCTTATTCTTCTATTCTATTAGTTCTATCTTTTCTATCTCATCTTCTAATTTCTTTCAATAATGACACGGTTTTCGGAGGGTCGAAAATCGCGTCGTTACAATTGTTTGAATTGTTGTGTTAACTGGTTGATGTTAAATAGTCGTTATTTACTATTATAGAAATTATCAGTTAAATGGAATTGAATGATTTGATTTGAGATAATTGATTTGGATACAGGGAAGAACAGGTTGGAGGGATCCAACGGGATTCCTCATATATATTTAATGTTATTTATTTCATATTATCATCATATGAACTGTTTTGGTTGAATGATTGAATTGATTGTTGATCGTTGACTGGAAATTCAACAATTGTTTTGTTTAAACCAACGGGTGATATTGGTAGAGTAATTGGCAACATACAACCTGAAATTACATCGTTTTATAAATATCGATTTACCGTCAAGCGAATCGATGTAAATTAAGTTATAAAGTTTATTTATAATTGAAGATAGATTTTTAAATCTATTATCTGAATAAAAGTAATATAAAAAGGAAATAAATATTTATTATTTATTATTTAAGTTTATAATTAATTATTAATTGATTTTAAAAAGTAAATTCTGATATTAATCAGATTTATAAGCAAGAGAGTAGAAATGCACCTGATGGTAAGATTTGGAATAATTGTTTTTAAAGAAAACAATTAAAATGGAATTTATTTAAATTAATTATATTCTTAATTAATTTACAGGAAGAAGTAGTTGGAATCATTTAATGAGATAACTGTGTTTTGGGTTGACTAAGTCAGTCATTCTTAGTAACAGTGATTATTAATTAGTTTGTTTTTGAATTAAGGCGGGAAATGGTTTAGAGAATATTTGTTTTAATTTTAATAAGATTTTAGAAAGGAAATGTATTATTTATTTTAATTAACAAAGAAATAAACTACTTCTATATTAGTTAATGATTAAATTAAATTATTATTTTAATTAATAGTAATTTAGGAGATTACTTTTTTTGAAATTCATTTAAAGTAATCGAAGTTGAAATGGAATTGAATTGAATTGTGAAAAGAGTTTATGAACAGGTTTTATATTAAAACCCGTGTTTTTACAACAAAGTTATAAAAGAGAGTTTAAGTGTGACGGCCCGCCCCGCACCAACCGACATTTACTCCAAGGGTGCGCTGTACACATGTCCAGTTAGCACGGAGCGGGTCGCCAGAAGGAAAAAGGAAGAAGGAAATGAACATACAAAGAACCTGTAGAATGTCTCACAGCGCATAGAACAAAATATAATAGTAACATACTTGACATAAAACAGGAGAGACAGTGCATAAGCTGAAAATCAGAACTAAACATCATAGCAGCGGAAATCCAAAATACAGCTTATTACAACTTTCAAACTGTCTCAAAGCAAAAGTAAGATAAATGAGGTACACTACTAATGCCCAAGTAGCGACCACCAACGACACAGGGAGAATGTGTATATATATATAATACGTGGAAGCCTCCTGCCCGCCTCCGAATCAGCTACTCGCACATCACCAGCTAACCTGTCTCTAGTCTGCTCGTGTGAGCACCCAGAGTAATAAGAGGAGACATAAAACTCTGGGTCAGACATAAAGCCTGGTATGAGCGATAAGCATCTAAAGTGAACAATAACAGGTAGACTAAAACATACCTGAACCTGGACCTGCAACCAAAGAGTTAGCACTACATACTGTACAACACTCTAAGGTATCATATCAAACGGTATAATGATACGGAGGTGGGCGAGGTGTGCATGTCATAATGATGGCAAACAATCAAGCATAGCATCCATCCTCACATCTCTCACTCAGTGCGTAAAGCATACGATATTCACCACTTCGATCACCCAACATTCCTTGCTACGATCACTTTGCCCCATGAAGTCATAAATGGTTTCACTGCACTGATAACGTAGCCACTAATTCCTCGCTATGTCCACTTGCCCCATGGAGTTATTCACCCCATCTGCGCTGGCTCATAGCCTTACTAATCCTTACTATGTCCACTTGCCCCATGGAGTTATTCACCCCATCTGCGTTGGCTCATAGTCTTACTACGCATCACCATGCCCCTCAGGTCATAATGACCCTACTGCACTGATAACGTAGTCTTGCTACCATCACTTTGCCCCTCAGGTCATAATTACCCTACTGCACTGATAAGTAGCCCATCATTCCTTTTTAGTGGTGAATCAAAGTTATGAACATCGACAACTCCTTAGCACACGTCCCGCAGCAAAGTCCAACCATGAAGTGAATTCATTGGTTCCCAACTGGTTCCGGGATCCTGAGCTCTAACTTCCATTTGGACTACCTTTGCATCTCGGGTTATTGGTCAATACTGGGTCGGGTCGGGTTCTTCCTCAGGTCATCGGTTCGGGTCGGTGTTCTTTATCCGTTCGGGTCGGGTCCCCCTTCTGATGCGGTTCGGGTCGGCGTTCCTCTGGGATCGAGTCAGCTGCTTCTTCTTCTTCGGGTCGGGTCGGTGCTTCCTTTCGGGTCGGGTCGGGTCCTTCTTGGTTTGTGTTTTCAATCCGTCTTCATGCTCCCCTTCATATGCTCCTATCCGATCCGCTTTTGTGCTCCTGCTCTGATTCGCCTTTGTGTTTCCGATCCGATCCGTCCCCTTCGATCCGATCCGTCTTCCTCTATCCGATCCGATCTGTCTCCCTCTATCCGATCCGATCCCAGTTTAGCTAGCGTGGCCTTCCTTTTTGCCACTTTTCCCAAGTGTTGAGTTCCGATCCGATCGGATTCTTTGCTCAGTTCTACATATCCGATCCGAGCCCCCTTATCCGATCCGATCTGAACTCTGCACTGTTTTCTGAAACTGTTCCAGCAAGTGTTTACGCCATTCGACGACGTTTTCGACCATTCTAACTATTGAAATCAATCACAAAGCATTTCATACAGTCATAGCAACATGCATAATCAACCACAAACATCATTCACATCCATATCATAGGTTAAAATGGATCAAACATACCCAAAATCCCATATTTCCCCTTAAGCATGTTCAGGTGAAACTAATGATAGGATTAGCAAAACTTAACCAAATTAACCCAAATTCATATCAGAGGTCTAAAACATCATTTAGGAATTTATGAACATTTTTCCCAAATTTTATCATGCTTAAATTCACTAATTAGCACTAATCACCCCTAACTAGCCATAATTAGTGTAAAACTATGCAAATCACTCACCTTAGCCACAAAATAAACTAAAATCTGAAATGATTCTCTGATTTGATGTGAATCTCAATGCCAACAGCAGCTCCTTTGTTGATTTGGTGAAGATCCTTCTTGATTAGGGGTTGCTAAGCCAAATCCTTAACCTAAAGGTGATTTGGAGGTTAGAGGCCATTTTTAGGGATCCTTGGTGATAAGTGGAGGCTAGAAAACTGAAATGGAATGATTCTCCGTCTCATTTCAGCCCTCCCATAACCCTAATCCCGAAATGGGTTATGGGCCTACTCACTAATCACCCGCTTTGGCCCGGCTAAGCAGTTTTTCACCCTCCAAACCTTGTTTCAGCCATATCTCCCAAACGGTAAGTCCGTTTGGCTAATGCGACCACTCTACGGAAAGAGAAACCATCAAACGAATCAAATGGAAGTGGTTTTAGGTCAAAATTCCTTTTCAATCAAAAGTTATGGCCAAAACAGTACCAACTAGGGGCAAAATGGTCATTTAAAAATCAACAAAAATCGTGAACATGGGAAATGACTCTAATAGATGTTTCCCAAAGTTACATGACCATACGACTTCACATGGGAAAGAAATAAATATTCTACGATCCTATGATGTGTAGAATACGGGTCGTTACATTAAGCGAACAATGTTGTATATAACAGTGTTGTAACGTCCCGGAATTTTGGGGCCAATTTAAAATTTTTATTTTAGAAATTTTAATGAATTTAGGATGTTTAAAACAACTTATTTTAAATAATAACGATGAAAAATTTATTTTAAAACTAATAAATTCAATTTAATTATAAAAGGAGTTTAAAACAGCGCTGTAGTTTGAAAATTTGAATTTGAACTTTAACTGACCGTACAAGATCAATTTTAAGACAGAATTGAGCGAAACCAGAAATATTTTAATCTGTTTAACAATATCTTTCTAACGAATCTGAAAAGCTGAAATTTTACTTTATAAATCAAAAGTTATGTCCAGTTTAAAATTTAGAAAAGTCGCTGTAGAATATATATATATATATATTTTAATTAAATATATTGGCCTTAAAAATAGTCATTTTTCAAACGACCTCTGTTTTCGACGAAACCACTTCTGTTGGAACCGGAATGTCAAATTTTTGTTAAATTTATTTTTCTAGAATTTTCGAATTGCTATGTGAGCGTGGCAAAGGAAAACGTGTTTTGTCAGTTTCGCTCAAATTTAATCGACTTGAAAATGGCCATTTTTCAAATGGTCTCAGAATTCGACGAAATTAGTCTCGTTAGAACCGTATCATAAAAACATAACTAGAAATAATTTTTCTGTAATTTTTAGAGTCCGTATGTGGCCCCGGTAATTTAAAATGTACGATTGAATTTAATAATTAAATGATTTAATAAAAACATGTCGTAACAGTCGAATTGGGCTACGAAACTTATTCCATTGTGTCCGGGATGGGGGTTATTAGCTAGGGGCGACATTCGTTTGGTCCGATTCGGTGTTAGTATCAACGAACAAACATTTTCTTGAATTAAAATAAATAAATAATATAAAATACAGTGCAAATACAGTATAAATACACTATACACAATAACCCTAGTGCTCCAAACGCTAGCCGCCATCTCCTACTTTTAATGGTCAGAAAACACTGAACTAAACCTGATAAAAACTCTAAATCCTCACACTAATTCTAGGGATTAATAAGGCAAAGATTCAAGAGCTCGACAAGATGAACGGCATAGATCATGTTTAACATCTTGAGGTGGCTGTATTTTGGCCTCGAAGGGTGCACGCTTGTTGCCGATGTCCGAGCTTTATGGGGCTGCGAGTTGGGAGGTACTCGGGGCGGGGATGGAGCATGGTGGCGGCGGCATTATGGTGAAGTCCGATTGGGTTCTGGTGCTTCGAATGGCGTGCGAACTGAGGAGGAAGGAGCGATGGTTTTGGGTTCAAACCTATAGCCAATTCGACAGGAGGAAGAAAGGGATTAAAACGCTTTACAAGTATAATTAATTTATTAATTATTATCTAAATTATTTATTCATGAATTCAAATCTTTAAACGTACATAACTCTTACAAACAGAGTCGAAATTGAACGATTCAAAATGCGTTGGATTCGTATTTCCGAGCTCTACAGCATGAAGCTAACCAGATCTGAAAATGAGTACATTGGAAATTCAGAAAATTTTGAACACGATCTAATTGAGAACAGAAAATCCAGAAGGCATAAAAGCTTGGTGAGATTTCTATATTTAAAAAATTAAAATTTAATTATATTTCGTTATTTAAATTTCATGTGTGTATGTGAATCAAATTCAGATCTGTGTTGTATGATGTGGTATTTGTTGCTTGTTGATTTTGTTGATTGTGATATATGCGTTTGGTTAAAATTAGATTTACATTTGATTTGCATAAAAGCTTTGTTTATATAACGAAGATTCACATTTTTGTAGAACAGAAATAGATCAAACAAAAATTTACATTTTTGTTGAATAGAATTAGTTGAACAAGTGGAATCATTTCTGTTGAAACAAAATTAGCATTTTTGGCAAAGAATGGTTAATGAAATAAAAACAACATTTTTAGAAGATGTGTTATGAAAATCAAAAATAACATTTTTTGATTAGAAGCTTGTTAGAAAATAAAAACAACATTTTTATATAGATGTCACAATAGTGAAAAAGAACAACATTCTTGTCAAGACTTGATTAGTGAATTTAAATAGGCATTTTTGGTCAAAACATGTTTGGTGAATAAAAAGATACATTTTTGTCAAAAATTTGATTAGTAAAAAGGATAATCTATTTTGTCAAAACTTGAATTAGAGAAATAAAAATACATTTTTGGTCAAATTTGAATTAGAGAAATAAAAATACATTTTTGGTCAAACTTGATTAGAGAAGCAAATATATATTGAAAATAAATTGGTTCTTTTATTTGCATTCACTAATGCAAGTATACATTAAAAATAAAATTTGACCTTTTATTTGCATTCACAAATGTAAATATTCATTTAAAATAAAGTGTGTTATTTTATTTACATTCACTAATGCAAATATAATTTGAAAATAAAGTTTACCCTTTTATTTGCATTCACTAATGCAAATATTCACTAAAAATAGAATTTGTTCTTTTATTTGTATTCACAAATGCAAATTTATATTGAAAATAGAATTTGTTCTTTTATTTGTTTTCACAAATGCAAATTTATATTGAAAATAGAATTTGTTCTTTTATTTGCATTCACTAGTGCAAATATGCATTAAAAGTAGAATTTGTTCTTTGATTTGCCATTCTAGTTGTGTCAAAGTTAGATTACAATAAAAAGGTTCTTTTTTTTTGTGGTTTACACTAAGCCATAGTTTTGGTAAAAATTAGAATATCAATAACATGGTCATTATATTGTTTATATTAACATATGGTTCGTTTAAAATTAGTATAACAAAAGTATTCATTTTTATTGGTTGTACCAAACATGGTTTTGTCAAAATATAGTTATTAAAATAATAACATACATTCTTGTCACTTTAAGGGAATGAATTGAAAATGTTCATTTTAGCCATTATAAATGAGTTAATTAGAAAGGTTCATTTTTGTCATTATAAAAGAATGAACAGCTAAACATTCATTTTTTTATTAAAGTAGAAGTAGACAAAAATACTCATTTTTGTCAAAATTAAAAGAATGAAACAAAATATATCATCTTTATGTTATATTAGATTTGAAACACCAAATATACACTTTTGTCAATTTACATTAGTTAACACCAAATATACACTTTTGTCAATTTACATTAGTTATTACAAAATAATCACTTTTGTCAATTTACATTAGTTGAAACCGATTATTCACTTTGGTCAGTTTATACTAGTTGAAAACCAATTTTTCACTTTTGTCAATTTACACTAGTGAAACAAAATATGATTTAAAGAGCTACATTTTGTTTGCAATCTTAGATGCAAACAAATATTACATTTTTATTTTGTATTTTAGTTAGAAATAGAAATATACATTTTTGTTTGCAAATTTAGTTGCAAACAAACATTTAATAAAGATTATATTTTCTTTTATTTGCATATTTAGATGCAAATAAACATCGTAGTTAAAAGATTATATTTTCTTTTATTTGCATATTTAGATGCAATAAACATCGTAGTTAAAAATTATATTTTCTTTTATTTGCATATTTAGATGCAAATAAACATCATAGTTAAAAGGTTATATTTTTATTTGCATATTTAGATGCAAATAAACATCGTAGTTAAAAGTTTATATTTTTATTTGCATATTTAGATGCCAATAAACATCGTAGTTAAAAGATTATATTTTTATTTGCATATTTAGAGGCAAATAAACACCGTAGGAGAAAGATGCATTTTGTTTGCAACTCTAGATGTGAACAAAACTTTAAATTTAAAAGTTATCCTTTTTATTTGCAATCCTTGTTGCATATAAAACTAGAAACAAAAAGGTTGCATCCCTCGATGTAAATAAACATAAAAAGTTGAATCTTTATTTGGATTCTCTTTTGCAAATAAAGCATGAAATAAGAAGTTATATTTTTATTTGCATTCTCTATTGCAAATAAAACATGAAATCAAAAAGTATATTTTTATCTACACTTTAGTTGTTATAAAAATGATAAGATTAAATAATTACATTTTTAATGTAATATAAAGATTTCATTTTATACAACGTAAAAAGAATATCATTTTTATGTAAAATGAAAAGATCATACTTCATTGTAGGTGAGTCAACATCAGAATTCACATTTTTAATGTAAATGAATCAGTAGAAAGGATTCATTGTTTTGATAAATTATGTTAATATGAGAACTTACGTTGTTATTATATATGAACTGATTCATCATTATATATATGTTTATGATGCTGGAATACTACACTTCCATTTACAAGTTACCCGACTTGTTTATGTGATTGGGACGATAATTTTCACACATCGCCCAAGAGCTCAAATAATTTACTATTTGTTTGTTGGATGAAATCCCACACGGGTGTTGGGATGATATTTGATCCACACTAGTCCCAACATTTAGAGTAGAATCCACTTTGGTTGTTATTTGGGTGTTTGATAATTATTTATCATGAGTATTGATTACATGCAATATGGTTGTTGATTGAGCCACATTCCAATGAAGGATATTCTTAGAGAAAAGAATATTTTAGAAAAGAATATATTTTAGAAAAATATATTTTTATTAAAACGAACTAGTTATTAACTAGGGTAAATCATTAAATTTAGATTTAATGAACTCTTCCAATTTGCTAATTTTTAATTGAAGTTAAATTAAATAAATTGAATTTTGGGTTTGTCATGAATAGTGTCTTGAATAATACTGTTCTTAAACCCCGTATGAAAAGAATAATCTTTTAATTAAGATTTTTAAAGCTTTCAATTATATTTAGTAATTGAAATAAGATAAAATGTGAGTTGGGTTTATTGTGAACTGTGTTTTTAAGCGACATTTGTTCTTTAACTCAACTGACAATGAAAATATGATTTGGAATTTATAAATCTTTTATTAAGATTTAAATGGAAATTTTCCAAAAGTGAAGTTTCCGGTTTAATATATTAAATTGGAGTTGAATGGAATTTGAATTTATAATAACCGAGTTAAGCTTCTGTAAAAGAAGACCGATACTACATATGGAATTTAAGAGGCTTTGCCGTTATTCCTTTTATATTATTGGTCGAATACAGAAATTTATAACGATTATATATTGATTTGATTTCTATGAAGATTCCCTATTTTATGGAAGTCGATTTTGGGTTTATCATGAACGATGTTTTAAATGACATTAGTTCTTTAACCCAGTTAAGAAGAAGATTAATTTCTTAAATTTGAACAATCATTGAATAATGATTTTTGGTATTTAAAACCCAATTGAAGTTTTGATAAATCTTTAAAGAAAAGATTTAAGAATAATTTAAAGAGTTTATCTTTGATAAAATATTGCGAATATTTTATTAGAAGAATATTCTGAATTGGAATGAGGCGTTTGATGTGTTTTTATAGTACATGATTTTTAACTTTAAAATACGTGAGTTATTCGGAAAGACCGGGCTTAACCCATTCTGAATAATTACTACGACGATGAACAGTCGAAGATGAAGACGGTGGTTGAAGACCGACGATCTTCACATCGAATGGATGTGTTGCTACACAGACCCTTGATGGGAGTAGCTACCTTGAAGGGGCTTCAGTGGTGGCCGTCCGGACTATGGTTGATTGTTCGGATTTGGTTTTCGCTCAGACCCAGAGCATAAGCTTGTAAATGGATGCGTGTCTGACATTGGATTTCGTTCCATGTGAATTAAATCGATTTCTATTAATGTATGTTTGATTGGTGGTGGAGGATTTATTCTCTACTTAACACCCTGGTATATATTAATAGTGATTGATCGCAGGGCGTGAATTGTCAATGTGGCACGCCAAGATGCAATTGATCAAGGCTTTTGTTGAAAAGCAGGGCCTTGTGGGATGATCAAAGTATAGCCTATTACGGCATAGCTTTGTGTACATCGTGACTTCGCGAGCCTCAAGCCCCGGTATGAGTAAAAACGGGATATGGACCGTAGGGAGTGCACACGTTTCTTTCTAGCTAGTGGTAGTGTCAGTGCTTAAACTGGCTGGCATTTTACTTATGTGGATGATGGATTTTGAGACGCCTCGGATTTTTTATAGGCCGTTAGTGGTCATACTATAGGTTCAAAGGAACCGGGAAACGTGTGTTCAGGCATCACCAATCCACTGCCGATAGGCGGGGACCGGCCCTACCGCTCCAAGGGTTCACTACGGGGGATCCTGAGGCATTTGCTAGAGTGTCTCGAATCAGAGAGGAGCTTGCCCTTAGCCTTGACTCATGAAGGAAATCCAATTTCCAATACGACCTTGCGGTTTTGATTGTAGAACTAGTATGGCGACATAGTAGGATGGGGTACTATGCCGTCTATGATTAATACATTATGATTGAAATTGTTTTTGAAATATATATATACCCATAGATATACACACTAATTTTAAATCCGTTTTATCGTATCAAGCATCTTTTAACCATTATAAGGTAAAACCCTATCCTCCGGTCTGCGTTGCATTGTGTGATGGGACTTGGGTCTTATAATGGTTTCATTTTTCTAAAAAGCATTGCGTTGTTTAACGTCTTACTTTATTTTATGCACTGGCAATCCAATGGAGTAAACCCGTTCCGCGTTAGCGGCGTGGTCCTGTGATTAGCCTTATTATTAGATAGTTAAGTTAAGATTTCTCATACCAGTCCCATGACTGACCTGTAGTTTGTTTCACTGGCAAACTCGGGTGCCCTTAGTTTCCACACAGGCAGTCGAGTAGCTTTTTGCAGATATGTTTACAGGATTCTGGCTTATAGCTAAAGCGGTATTCGGAAAGCTCTGTATCCGTGTATTCCTTCCAGTTGTATATTTGTATTATTTTTCTGCTGCTATTTAAATGTAATTTAAAAATCTGATATTATTGTATTTCTATTATGTAATAAGTATTCATACTCTGTTACATTCTTGTACTCTGATGTAATTGTTGTAATCAGCAATAAAATGTTCTTCAGTTTGTGTTCTGATGTGGTTTGTTCTCAAGGCAATCCAGCCTTTCCTTTACTGGGAAGTTTGGGTCGTTTCAGGTGTTGTATACACAATTATATGATTTTTGTTTGATGATAACAACCAAATATATATTATTTTATATGTGTTTGTTGCTGTACTGTTTCATATATTTATCACAAACAAGAATATAATATTTTATTTCAATATTTAAACAGTACAGATTTATAACTCCACTATTTAAACACTTCACTTAAAATTGTACTTGTATATAAACTGAATATAATAAACAATTTTGTTTGAACACAAGTTTAAAACAACAATAAAATAATATTTTATTTCAAACAAATTTGTTTAACACATACATTAGTACAATTCTGTTGTTACACAGCTCCTCACTATAACACTCTGCCTATACATCTCATATATATATATATATATATATATATATATATACAATCACTGATTTTACTTTGTCATATCCATATACATTCACTGATACATTTACATTCAACTGACACTTTCTCTTAATCTTCTATCTTAAGTCTTCTGTCTTTCAGTCTTCTGTCTTTACAGCATCCTCACAGTTAGCCCAGTCTTCATACCTATCACATGAAAATAGAAACACACAGTACACTGCAACAGGAATTTAAACTGAGTACTTGCAAATATAATTTTAATTTTTTTTATTTGCCTCAGATTTCTGGTGTGTTTCTCATCATTTTTCATGACTTGATCTGATTCATCCGTGTCTAGCCAGTTTGTATATAGTACAGGGACAGGAAATCTTGTCTGTTGGCTGCATATACACACGTGTATAAATATACACGTGTGCACTGCCTCGCCAATCAGTGTGCAACTGAGGAGTAGCCACGTGGACCATCTCGACTCAGTGCACATGAGAACAAGTCAACACAACATCAATTGGTCGAGTACATGTTAGCAAGAGTGCCCAGCAAAGAATTGATCATGTTCAAAATGCAAACAGTTAACAATAATGATGAAAGGGCATGGGACAACAATGGTCACAACAAATCACAAGTCAACCAAACTTTCAAACACAAGGCAGCAAAGTGTCGAGCCATGCATCAAAATGATTGTTCATGAACATAGGTGTGTACTGGACACAACAAGTATGTATGAATGAGCAACAATGAAGATCCAGTTCACAAGTACAAGTGATCGAGTCAGAGTGCAACTATGGCACATTTCAGTTTACAAATCATAATGGTGCAACATGGTGGCAATATCAAATACAAATGCAGCAGCATGGTGATACATGCACAAGGCATTGCATGTACTAGAGCATGACACAACACAAGATTTGAGCATCGTTAAATATACATTCTCTACAGGGTCAAGCATCATGGCAAATCTCATATGTACAGTTTAAAATGGAAAATGGAACAGCAACCAGTTTGGAGTTCAAGTGTAACATGGCACAGTCAAGGAACAATTACAAGCAACTACAAATGGTTCTAAAGGACAAACATGTCTCTGCAAGGTCAAGTGGTCATGGGTCAAGCAAACTACAAAACTCAGCACAAAAATGGGCATAAATAATGTCAAGCAGCATGGTCACCAAGGTTTTCAACATGAACAGGTTGCATGGTAAAAATGGCAAGACTGAAGCCAGGTAAAGTCAATGCATACACAATCAGTTTGGACAAGTATGTTTTCCAGAAACTCAGCTCAACATATACACTGGAGAAATGAACACAACACATTGAAGAGCAAATACATGTTCGGATTCATCCCCTAAACCATGCAGTCTATTTCTTTTGAAGAAATTCAGTGGTTAAATTTTTGGCAAACTATAATGTGCAGTTTTCAAGTGTCTTGGCAAATGACACATGTCTCGGCAAATAACACAACAGCAATGAAGAATTTACAACAATAATGCATGAAAAGTTTTATTTGTCACCAGACTTAATCAAGAACAGTTTGGCGAGTTTTATTGGTTTCCAGAAATTACTCAACACAATATTTGACAAGGAGTAACAGCAGGAAACAAATATTTTGGAAATCAGCCTTCAAGGCAAAAAATCAGTGAGAACTCAAGATTTACAGCAAACATATACATGGCAAGAAACAAATATTTGTTTTCAGTTTTTTTATCTCGTTTTTTTTAAGGCCAGAAATCAAAATCAGAAATTCAGTGTCATATATGGGAAGAGGTTTCTATTCAATTCATTTCAAAAATTCATGGGATATAAATATCATTTCAATTCAAAAGGGGCAATTATTTTCCAGAATTTCTTTCTTAAAGACAGAGCAGAAAACATGCAAGGAGGAATTGAATCTAAGTTCGAAATCGTGTCTGAATTCATAGCCATAAATCACGCAATTCTTTTTCAACCGAATTATGTCAAAAGGGGAAAGCACATCATCAGATCCAATCATATGTTGAAATCAGAGCAAGTTACGGATTTTCTAGTCCTATTTTAACAACCAGTTCATCACAGGCAAATCCATCGGTACCAACAAAATCATTTCAAGAAATTTAAAGAGAGAAATTTCAGAAAACTCACGTTTTTCGATCAGAAGCCCAAGCAAAATCAATCAACAAGCAAACCAGTGAATTCGAGCATCAGAGTTTACCCAAAGCAATTCAATTTGAAGTCAAGAATGATTTGGGGCAGATTGAGGAAACCCTAGATGCCGCCGCCATTATTTTTTCCTAGAGCAAAGAGAGATCGGGACAAATAAAAACAAGGGCGCCCCAAGTTAAAGATGGCCAGCCAAGTTTACAAGGGGATGACCCTTCTTTTAAACCCCTAGGGTTTTAATTCTATTTTCTTTTTGTGATTTGTCTTGTAAAACGATTCGAACAGTTTTCTAGAGTCTGTAAAATTCTAGGTGTTTCAGTTAGGGATTAACTGACAGCAGTTTACCAGTGTCTGTAAAACTAGGGCAAAATCTGGTCTAGTGAATATAGACTAGTCTAGGGTTTTGAGCGTAGGGTTAGGACAGGAGAAGGCGCTGCGAGTGTACATGGTCTTGTATTCGGGGTCTGTTTATAACACCTAGTAGAAACCTTAGGAATGCAGCAGTAGGCAGGATTTTGCCGAAGCTGGGTATCTCAGTGTGTTATTACAATATATCTTGTTAGATTCTTAATTCAGTTAAAAACTGTGATAAACCCTATTCACCCCCCTCTAGGGTTAATCTAGATCCAACAATTGGTATCAGAGCAGGTATTTTCTTTAACTCTAGAGTCATGGGTAACCCTAGTGAGAGTCAGTCCAGTTCATCTCCAACTATTTTCACTGGAACAGATTTTTTAAATTGAAAATCCAAAATGGAATTTTATTTAAAATCTGTTAATATAAAATGTTGGGATATTGTTATCAATGGGTATGATATGGTAGATAAAGTTTTTAATTCTCGTGCTACACATATTCTATATTCTTATCTTGATGATGATCAATATAATCTGATCTCTCATTATTTAACTGCGCAGGAAATATGGAGAACTCTCGAAGCAAAATACGGACGAAATGACAAAAATTGCTCATGACCCCACATGGATAACTCAAGTTCAGAATTTTGCCTGACTGGATTTACCAATGATGAATCTGAAGATGGAGACTCAACAGACAATGAGACAAGAGATTACTCATATGAAGATTTGGTTCATTTTTGTACTGAATTAACAAAAGTTGTTGATAATCTCAAATCTAAAAATAAAACTCTGAAATCTGAAAAACTTGAGTTGATCACCAAAAATAACATTTTGGAATTAAAGCTTGAAAATGTCAGAAATTTAGAAAATTCCGACTTCAAAAATTGTTTCAATTTCAAATCGGATTTAGTTCATCAAAATGAAGATCTGAAAAATCTGGAAAATGAAATCATGATTTTAAAAGAAAAAGAGAATGAACTAATTTGTAGAAACAATATTTTGCAAAAGGAATTAGATAATCTCAAGACATCTGAAAATTCCAAATTTGAAATTTTTGAAAGAGAGAGCATGTTGAAAACTGAATCTATTTTGAAAGAACTTGAAAACGAGATTGAAAGATCTAGAAATTTGAATCTAAAAAACCAAAACGATTTGAATCTGAGATCTCTGAGTCCCAAGCCAAAATTGAATTACTTGAATCTGAAAATTTGGTTTTGAAACAACATGATATTGAAAGAAAGATCACTAATAATCGATGTTCTGATTTAATAAAAGAAAACAGTGATCTTAAATCAAAAATTCAATGATTAGAATCAACTTTGGATAAATTTTCTAGTGGGGAAAAATCGTTGAATATGTTGTTGCAAAATCAAGTTTCTATTGGAAATAAATACGGTATTAGCTTTGGGAAAAATAATGTTTTTGAAAATGTCAATTCAAATGGTTTTAAAAATCCCTTAAAGAAGGATAGTTTTGAAAAGTTGAACTCTGGAAATTTCAAAAAAATTTTGAATCACAAACGTGATAAGAAATTGTTTGATAACAGTTTATCTAATCCACTTTGGACCCCAAAAAGAAATAAAGTGAATTCATATAAATTCAAACAGATTTGGGTCCCTAAAGGAACTTTGGTAAATTCTGATGGACTTTTATACAAACAAGTTTGGGTATCAAAAGATGTTAACAAAACTATGAGTGGTTTTACTGCTTTTGTTAGACCACTCAATCCTCTTAATAGTTAGGTACCGAAGGAGGCTGAGGAACTGCATTGCTAAAGGAAAATTGGATTCAACCTACTACATGTCACAGAATCATTCACAGTTCCTTAGCCACATCTGATGAGTCAGAGATTCTGGTTTACACTGATTTCAGGTATGATCTCTGAACTTACCTCTGTATATATTCTCTGTTTTTTTTCTTGCTTATTTTCTCTTCTTCTTTTGATCTCATGATTGCTAATACCTTCTTTAGAAAGAGGCAATCACATCTGATCACCTTCTGTAGTGGCCAACAGGCTAGCCAGATTGACTTTGTCCTAACTAGAAGAGATAGTAAACGAGATTGTGTTGATTGCAAGGTCATACCTGGAGAATGTGTCGTCTCACAACACCAGCTGTTGGTGTGCGTGTTTCGTCTTCGGGTGGTGAAGGATAAGAGAGCGAAGATTAGCAGGACGAAATGGTGGAAACTCAAAGGAGATGCTTCACGGGTGTTTAATGATAGAGTGATGGGAGAAGGAGCTTGGAATGTGGAAGGAGAAGCAAATGTCATGTAGAATGCGATGGCAACTTGCATTCGGAGAGTCGCCACTGAGGTATTTGGGATAACAAGAGGAAGCAAGCGAGAACCCAAGGATTCGTGGTGGTGGAATGACGAGGTGCAAAAGGCTATCAAAGAGAAGAAGGAATGCTACAAACGCATGTACCATCATAGAAGCGAAGAGAACATGCACAGGTACAAAGTGGCAAAGAAGACTGCAAGGAGGGCAGTGAGTGAAGCAAGGGGATGAGCGTACGAAGATTTGTATCAAAGGCTAAGTACAAAGGAGGGCGAAAAAGACGTTTACAGAATAGCTAGGCTACGCGAGAGGAGGACAAGGGACTTCAATCAGGTTAAATGCATTAAGGATGAGAATGATAGACTTTTGGTGAAGGAAGATGAGATAAAGAATAGGTGGAGAGAATACTTTGATAAGCTTTTCAACGAAGAAAGTGATAGCTCTTCGATCGAGTTGGAAGACTTAGCCGATAGCACCAATAGACATTTTGTGCGGAGATTTCAAGAAGCTGAGGTAAAGGGGGCGTTGAAACGTATGAAATCAGGCAAGTCGGTAGGGCCTGATGATATTCCTATTGAGGTGTGGAGATGCTTTGGAGATGCAGGGATAAGATGGCTAACTAAGTTGTTCAACAATATTTTCAAATCAAACAAAATGCCAGATGAGTGGAGGAGAAGCATTTTAGTTCCAATCTTCAAGAATAAAGGAGATATTCAAAGTTGCACAAACTATAGAGGAATTAAGCTTATGAGTCACACAATGAAGCTTTGGGAGAGAGTTTGCGAGCAGCGTTTGAGGAGGTTGACAAGTGTCTCTAGG
This sequence comes from Allium sativum, assembly GCA_030737875.1. Classification (NCBI taxonomy): domain Eukaryota; kingdom Viridiplantae; phylum Streptophyta; class Magnoliopsida; order Asparagales; family Amaryllidaceae; genus Allium; species Allium sativum. Next base: position 137,906,549 of record CM060915.1, read on the forward strand.
AATCAATTTGGTTTTATGCCGGGAAGGTCAACCACTGAGGCGATTTTCTTGGTTAGGCAACTTATGGAGAGATACAGGGAGCAAAAGAAAGATCTCCACATGGTTTTTATTGACCTGGAGAAAGCTTATGACAGAGTACCGAGGAGGGTTATGTGGTGGGCGCTAGAAAGGAAGAGAGTGCCATCAAAATATATTACCCTTATTAAGGATATGTACGAGGGGGTTGTGACTAGTGTTAGGGCATGCGATGGTGAGACCAGAGACTTTCCAATTAACATAGGGTTACATCAAGGTTCGGCTTTGAGCCCCTATATTTTTGCATTAGTGATGGATGAAATCACAAAAGATATACAAAGGGAGATTCCCTGGTGTATGCTCTTTGCCGATGATGTTGTGCTGATTGATGAAAGTAGAATAGGGGTTAATCGACAACTGGAGTTGTGGAGGGAGACCTTGGAATCAAAGGGTTTCAGGCTTAGCAGAACTAAAACAGAGTATATGAAGTGTGAGTTTAGCAGTGTCAGGTCAGATGACGGAGATGTTACCCTGGCCGGTAGAGTAGTACCCAAGAAGGAATCGTTTCGATACTTAGGATCTATGTTGCAGTTTGATGGAGAGATTGATAATGATGTTAGTTTTAGAATTCAAGCAGGATGGGTGAAATGGCGACTAGCATCTGGCATTCTCTGTGATCGGAAGATTCCTCAGAAGCTTAAAGGAAAGTTCTATAGGACAGCAATCAGACCTGCAATGTTATATGGTGCAGAATGTTGGCCTACTAAGAGGCAACACGTCCAGAAGATAAGTATAGCAGAGATGCGAATGCTGCGTTGGAGCTGTGGGCATACTAGACGAGATCGGATTAGAAATGAGGATATTCGGGAAAAACTTGGAGTTGCACCTATTGAAGAGAAGTTAGTCCAATACCGCTTGAGATGGTTTGGACATATCCAACGTAGACCATACGATGCACCTGTACGCGCTGGAATTCTAGGTCGCGCCGAAGGCCCAAAGAGAGGTAGAGGTCGACCTAAAATGACATGGGAGGAGATAATAAAAAGAGATTTAAGTAACTGGAGTTTATCGGAAGAGCTGGTAGTTGATAGGAGTGCATGGAAATTGGCAATCCATGTACCAGAACCATAGTGGTTTTTTTTTTAGACTTTATTTCACGTTTACTGAACATTTTTACTTTTTATTTACTATTTTAACTTTTATTTCACTTTTATTGAACATTTTTACTTCTTCTTCTTACTATTATTATTTAAAAAAACTCTTTATCGGACGACTTTTTATTTGATTGGTTATTTTAAACCCTTTATATATATATAATATTATTATCATCATTATTAATTTTATTTTATTTTAATTTTGGGTTCCATATCTAGCCAACCCCAACTTGTTTGGGATATATGGCTTTGTTGTTGTTGTTGTATTTTCTCTCCTTCTGTTTTTTGTTTTTCTTTTCTGATTTATCACTGCCATACTATTTCTTTTTATTCTGAGCCTCTTCTAACTTCCAATTGCAGTATTCATGATCTTTTAGAAATTCGTTTTATTTGAATAGAACTCTAATGTCTTTAATAATTTCCAGATCTTGAATTTAAACTTGCAAATATCTGCAATTGTTTTGATGTTTATTTTTTATTTCTGAATTCATAACGGTGTTGATGTATTCTTGTCATATCTTGAACACTGTTAATTTGGATTCTAATTTTTTTTAAGATCTGAATAATTAATGAAATTTCACACACTTATGCTGTTTTGAGTCTCTTCCAATTAATTTTGGAAACGCTTAAGATATTATACTCATTACAGTACAGTCTGTTATTTATCAGTTGTGAAAATTTCAGAAATTCTCAGATTGGCTTGAATCACAGTGATACATCTTGAATATCACCTTAATTCATGATTATCATGATTGAAATTTGTTTATTTGAAATCATCTGAAATGCTTGATATTTTGAATGTCACACACCTCTTAAATCTGAAATTATTAATCTTGTGTGATCGATTCATTATATCTGAAGATTTACATTCGTTCAAGTGATTTTGAATAAACAACTATTTTTTGGATCATGAATTATTACTCAAGTTTGATGTAAATGATATGAAATTATTCTTGGCATGTCAGAAATAATTTGGAAAAACTCTTTGAGAAAATGGTCTTAAATCTCTTTATTATTTCATGGTTATTTGATTTAAATATTTGATTGTTTAAAATCATTTGAAATTATTGATTTACTGAATCACACACATATCTAGAATCAAAATTTTTAATCCGTTGTGATTGATTCATTAATTTCTGATATTTTCATATTCCTTCAAATGATTTAAAATAAACAATATTTTTAAATTTGGGATCATGAATCATCTTTTGTGACCATTTGAAACTTTTGTGAAACATTTTCTGACAAGTCTGCTGTGATATTGATTTCTGTGCTGCTCTGATACTGTCTTTAAAAAAAAGGTTTTCAAATAACAGCTTATTTTTGACTGCTGCTATGATAGATGAAATTTATTTGTTAGTCTTGTATGCTTGGGCCTTGGTGATTGTTTTTCAATTTGTCCGTGAAATCCTGGTTTATCTCCAATGTGATTATAATCCTCATTAATAGAGACACCAAGTGGTATCAGAAGCGCCTTATATTTGTCTCACCCGTCTGTACTTAGATTCAAATCTTCACCATGTATAAATCGACACACTCTTTTTGCCTTGTACACTTTTTTCCCTCTTGTCGTGTATAGGTCATCATATTCCTCTTGTAATTGATTTTCAATTTTAGAATTATTTATTAACTATTCATTCAGAAATTGAAATCAATATCCAAATTGAACTGTATTTATAATTCATCAAAATTGTTATTAGATTTTGAAATTGTGATGAGTTGTGACTGCAGTATATTTCACAACAAGAGGAGATTTTATTTAGATTTTCCTGATGGTTGAACATTTATTATAATATCTTTGAATTGGTCATTATTTCACGATCATCTCCTTTATCTATCATCTTTTGCCATCCATGATAGTTCTATATAAATGTGGAGAGTTTGATATTTTTTGTAACGGCCCAGATTTTTGACCATTTAGTTTAATAATTAAAAATGTTTTTTTATATTGTTTTGGAATTTTAATGGTTTAATTTCAATAATTTTGAATATTTTATTAATATAATAAATTTTATTTCGAAATGGTAGAAATTTAGTGGATCTGCAATATAATGTGAACTGGCAGTATAAAAGGATAAATATTTAATTAAAAATAGTACGTTTACAAAGGAAGTAGTAGCTGACGAACTCGGATTTCGATGAAATCAGTTTCATTAAATCCGAAATGATGAAATTAGGTAACCAACCAAGTTATGTCAAAAATGGCATCCGTATGTGGAAAAGAAAAAAATAAAACGCCAAAATTTGAACTAAATTTTGACGGTAATTGGAATTTGCTAATGCTAACGGCAAAACTGGAACCTGAGACCTATCCAAGAAAATTCTAAACATAGGATATTGGCTATATATGAAGTCTGGAAAAATCCTATAACGGATATAGAAAGTTATTAAGGAAACAAAATTTAAATAAATTATTTGAAAATCTAAACGAACTCCGATTTTTGATTTGAATACATAGGATTGAAGTACGTTAAAAACCGAACCAGATGGTGGAAGAATTTATGAAAACCGTTATCGTTTGATACTCCAACATGAGACCGGAAGGTGTTGAAACTAACACAAAACACTATTTTGAATTTGAATTTAAATTATTTGAAAGTTCAAACGAATTCGAATTTGAAATATTTTTATATATTATTGAAGAGCAAGAAAACATGGTTGAAAAAGATTTTGGATAAGATATCAATAAGTAAGTCAAATTAACGTCCGAATAGGGTTGAGCAAACACACTTTACTATTCATAAATTATTAAATTTATTAATAATTTAATTAATTTAAGGATTAATTCTAGCCATCCATTTTCGACCGTTGGATTCGCGCCACCTCAGCAATCCATGTGACTCCTTCGGCTATAAATAGCCCCCCCTCCTTTCATTTTAAACTCACTCCTCCTCCTCCTCTTTCAAGCTTTGGCAATGGCGGAAATAATAATAAAATAATAGAAAATAGGGAAAAGGAAGAAAGGGAGAAAGGAGGGCAAGACGGGGAGCTAGGGACTCTTAGGCAGAGGCTGGGGCTTCACGAAGTAAGTTTTTAAATAATATTTATTTATTTATTTATTTTGGTAATATATATATATATATATATATTATAATTAAAATAGAATTTGTAAAAATAAATATCGGAACATTCTAAGGGTGACAGAGAGGATAGTGTCTAAGGCTTGAGTTTGGAAAATATAGTTTCCTGCTCTCCCTGGCTATCCCTAGCTGATCCGACGGATGGGATGGTTAATTTAAATTTAAAATTAAAATTAAATTTGAATTTAATTTGAATTTAATTTGAATTTAAAATAGACCAGGGGCATTTTCGTAATTTTTAACTATAAACTTTAAAAGCTTATAACTTTTCCAAAACAAGTCGGATTTCCACGAAACAAGGACCGTTGGATTCTTATCGAAAAATACTTTAAAATGAGTTACACCGGATTTTTGATCCGGGTTATAATTTTTAAGTTATAATTAAATGAATATTTTTAAATATTTTATTTGGAAATTAAATTTAATTAATATTAAAATGGTTTTTCAGTTTTAAAAATTGGATATGGCTAGAGATGGGAAATTAGGATTTTTTAGAAGGGAAGGGAAGGTAATTTGACTAATAACGCAATTAGGAATTAATTAAGATAAAAATAATTTAATTTATTAAATATATATTCATTTACATTAGGTAAATATTGTAAATAGCATAACTTTTGCATACGTTAACGAAATTTAACGAAACAAGATCCGTTGTGATCGCAGTGACGAGACCTACCCGATGGCACTGACTAGGAGTCATTCTGACGCTGTTGAAAATTCAGCTAATTTTCGATGGTCGTCCCAAATTAAATGCAACAAACGCGTCAACCGTCGACCAGAACAAGCTCTGGTGAGTTAATTCTCACACCTTCTGGAATTCTGTGATGTGGTAAATTCAGATTAATATATAATTTACCTTTAAATTGGTTGATTGGTTGATGTTGACTGTTATGGTTGATTGGATGTTGTTAATTAGATTTAATCGATCATATGAAATTTATTTCATATATTATTATGAAATGTTTAACGAGCTGTGATGCAGGGCAGAACAGGTTGGAGGGATCCGACCGGATTCCTCAAATATTTTATGAGTTGTTTGTTTGTTTTTTTATATTGTTGATATTGAACTGATTTAACCCCATGTGGTTGTGAAACCGGTTTGAGTGTGATGGTCAAACAGATATTCCCCGTGTTGTGTTTAAAATCAACCGACAATGTTGATTTGGAAATTGGCAGTGAATGGCCATAAACATGCTGTTTTCACGTCGTTCGACCGTTCGGTGAAACGACGCTGTTTAAAGTTATTAATTATTTTATAATTAAATTGAAGTTTTTCACTCATTTTAGATGAGTAATTAAATGGGAAATTTATAAATATATATATTAAATCAAGTTTATAAAAGAAAATATTTAAGTGGTTTAGACCAGTTTTAAAAACAGAAAGTTTAGAAACCACCTACGGGTGGAAAAATAGGATAATTGTTTTTAAAACAATTAAATGATGGTTTTAAATTTTTTTAAGTCATTTGATTTATTTAAAAAGGGTTTTTTTTTACCCAAACGAAGGCGTAAAGGTTAAAATAGTGTTTTTGAGTGAAACAGGAAAACTGGAATAAGAAATTTCAACGCAAAGAAAATTACATACAATATTTTGTGTTGAATATTGATAAAAGGATCTGTGGAAATGCGATCTAAGTTAAAAGGATTTTAAACCAAAGCGATGGCCAAAATGAAATGCAAGGGAAAACACATACCGTTGGTTTGTGTTAAATGTTGATAAATGAATGTTTGACTAAAATCCAAGTTAAAAGGATCTTATTGTAAAGAAAGGAGTAAGCCGATTTTAATCCAAGATAAAGTATACTATAAGAATGCTTGTAAATGGAAATAGATTATTTGACGAACGACTTTTGTTATAAAGCCAAGTAATATAAGTGGTTGAAAGAGCGATAAGAGTTTTATAAAAGGGATTATAACTCAAGTTTTCAAAACAAGATTTGTAAATGGGAATTGATTATGGGGCGTGGGTTTTTCATATAAAACCAAAGGTATAAGTGAAATAATATTCCAAGTTTAAAAGTGGCATTTATTCAAGAATTACTTAATTAAGGGAATTAAGTAAAAAGGGATTATTAAATGATGATTTCAAATATGAGAAATGGTTTATAAAACCAGATTCGAAATCAAGATGGTAGACGAGATTTGAATGTCGATGGTTAAGTGACGAACTGGTATTATTCTGAGATAAGGACATTGTCGATCAAGGTCTGAGAGGTAAATAGAATACCCCAACTTGAATGGCTTCGTTATTATCGAAGAATGGTATTGGTTTGAAACAAGTGAAAGATGTTGTGATTGACGTGATGTCCCATACGTGGAGTATTGAAAATGAAGGCGAGATTTTGGAAATATGAATATAAATAAGAATATTGATTTCAAATTATATTGAATATTTGTTTATTCAATTAGAGTTGATTGAATATAGTATTTGAAATATAGTTAATCAAACATGGTTATTCTGGTAGAGTTGCCATTGCGTACGACTGCTAGCGTAATTCGCAGGGCTGCAGATAGCCTACGGCAGTCGGATGTTTCCTGAGGGAATCAGGCGTAATCATTGTGATCGCTGCGACCTAGAGTCAAGCGAATGGAGTTAAGTCGAGTATTAATTATTCGGTAGGAGTAATCAAGTCATGATAGTCAAGTTAGAGTTAAGTCGTATATTAGAGTTGATTAACGATTTTGTTAAATATATTTTTAAGAGGCCAAGTCATGCCACGTACTGAATCAGTGAAATCATTTCATTGACACCTTGTTATTTGATAGTTAAAACACCGACTATCAAACCAGACCAATACGATTGTTGGCACGGAAAGACCGGGATCGAATTTATATTCGAAAACCATTCCGTCCAACAAATATGTGAAGACGTCATTTGAAGACGGAGCAAGTGAAGACCGTGGATCTTCATAAGCGGAAGGACTACTGGTCCAATCACTCTGGCTTGCAAACAGTGTTATTTGGTTTGTGATTCTGTCGTGGTTGAAATCCACGGGTTGCAAGGACTACTCGCTACTGATCCTTGGGGTGATTCCTATATTGGATGCAGTAGGAGAGTGCCTTCGGTTCATCCTGTTCCTGGATGACTTGTATGGACGAGTGTTTGGCAGAGTATTTCCAAAGGGGTCACATATATTGATTTTCTACAAACATATCTCTGTTGGTGGCGGAGAAGGCTGTACACCTTCTTTGGCTTAACGCTCAGAGTAGTTTTGTGGAAACTAACATTCAGTGATATCTGGCGGATCTGACGATGTGGCATTCAAAGTGAATGGTGGCCAGATGTTCGAAGAGATGAATTCTAGCCTCAAGCCTTATCAACCCGAAAATGACAAAAATCGGACAGGCAGCATGGCTATGTGGGTCGCTCCCATTAGGGTGTATAATCACCTATCTAGAGAAATTCCTTTTGCTTCTTTAATCTATATTCGATGATGTCCCTTTACGGGAGACGGTGGTTTGAGCCCAACCGTCGGTGGTATACATTCGATACACTCAAGCGAAATGAGTGGTCGGTCATGTAAGGGCCGGGTTGCAAGACGTTCTTGTTGAACCCAGTGTATTCGCCTCTAGAGATACACGTGCGGAAGGTGGTCCCATACCTTGTTAAGTTGGAAACCAATATCCAATAAGCGCCCGCGGTTTTGATTGTATACTATATATGGGGAGCGTAAGATGCAAGCGTTCCTCTAGATTGATATTTATTTGTATTAGACATTATGATAATATCAGATAAAGGTATGATTTTCAAAAATGGTTTGGGTTATAGTAAGGTAAAAACCGTCCATGTTTATGTGTGGGCCGGTCTTACTATTATCCTTTTGTTTGAAAATATTTTGAACTTTAAAATCATGTTGGATGATTTACCCTTAAGACTGTGCGAGTTTTACTCACTCTGGTCCACCAGACTGACCCGGTGTTTTGTAAATGCTCGGGTTAGCCCGGGTGTACAGGTTCAGGTTATCGAATGTTGTGAAGAGACGAGCTAAAGGTGTTCAGACGTATTGTACCTAGTATCTATTCCGTTGTGTGTTGTATAAGAGGACAGGTTATTATAACTGTCCGGATGTCTGATGTACTCTAATGATTGTAAGTATATTTTCAATCTCTCAGAAAAGATTTATTTCTATATTATATTTTGTTCCGATGCGATGTGAGACTCTGTGTTGTGTTGATACTTCTTTTTCTTCTATTCTAATATTCTTTCTTTCTTATCACACCCTCTAAATTCTTTCTAATAACGTTCCGGTGTTTTCGGTGTTGGAAGGTCGGCATGAGTTACGGTAAAGATATTTATGCCGATTTTCGAGCCGAAAATCCCTGGGTCGTTACAGTGGTATCAGAGCTATTGGTTTAGAGATAACCTTGGCTTTGTGGTGTGACTCAATAGAGATGGGGTCAGCAGTACCCTAGACTGAGTTGAGTGTATATATGAGAGCGCGTATTTGTATTTTGGTATAAAATCATTTTTGAAACTATTTTTGGCCCAATTTATTTTATATATAAAAAAAGTAAAGTTTATTATAGTATGGGAAAATTGTTTGGATTTGTTGATTGTGTGATATGTTGAATTGTGTTGATGGATGCTCGAATATAAATCTGAACCTGAATAGGGTTGGTTGAAACAAATCTGAAAATAATTAAGTTGACCAATCAATCCTGATTCAAATAATTTTGAATGGGTAATTAAATAAGCCAATTCAGGGAAATAAATCCGAATGGATAATTATAGTAATAAAGGAAGTAATTATGAATAATAAATCCCGTATGGATCGAACTATGTGTGGAATGAGTTGATAGGAAATTATATAGATGTTTTAAACATAACTGACCTTGTGTGATAGCTGATGAATTTGTTTGAGTTGAGAACAAGTGCAAGTGCCAGTTCAGCTTTAAAACCCATCCAAGGGAGAAATTTTGGAGTTAATTAAATCCAGTTGGAGTAGAGCTGCATAAAAATTAAGCAGACTCGAATATAAAATTATAGCTTATCGCGTAATAACGCTCGCCAAAAGGTACGCCTACGCCATTATTAAATTTTTGGTTTTGTTTGGGTTTTGAGTTTGATTTTTGATTTTTCCGACCATGAGAGTCGAGGAATATCTATTTCTTGATCCTGCGATATTGTAGATGGTCCTCCGTACAGGGGAGACTCTGCCAAAAATTTTCCAAAATTTAAGGTATTGGAATATTTTTGAAAATTTGATTAGTTGAAATAAATTGCTTTTAAAACTGATTGGATTAATTTTGAAAATAAAATCGATTTTTAATTAAATATATTTGTAAAGATAGTGGATTTGCAACATTCTTTCTGCCTTAGCAATTTCAAGGACGAAATTATTTTAAGGGGGAAGGAATGTAACGGCCCAGATTTTTGACCATTTAGTTTAATATTTAAAAATGTTTTTTTATATTGTTTTGGAATTTTAATGGTTTAATTTCAATAATTTTGAATATTTTTTTAATATAATAAATTTTATTCCGAAATGGTAGAAATTTAGTGGATCTGCAATATAATGTGAACTGGCAGTATAAAAGGATAAATATTTAATTAAAAATAGTACGTTCACAAAGGAAGTAGTAGCTGACTAACTCGGATTTCGATGAAATCAGTTTCATTAAATCCGAAATGATGAAATTAGGTAACCAACCAAGTTACATCAAAAATGGCATCCGTATGTGGAAAAGAAAAAAATAAAAGGCCAAAATTTGAACTAAATTTTGACGGTAATTGGAATTTGCTAATGCTAACGGCAAAACTGGAACCGAAGACCTATCCAAGAAAATTCTAAACATAGGATATTAGCTATATATGAAGTCTGGGAAAATCCTATAACGGATATAGAAAGTTATTAAGGAAACAAAATTTAAATAAATTATTTGAAAATCTAAACGAACTCCGATTTTTGATTTGAATACATAGGATTGAAGTACGTTAAAAACCGAACCAGATGGTGGAAGAATTTCTGAAAACCGTTATCGTTTGATACTCCAACATGAGACCGGAAGGTGTTGAAACTAACACAAAACACTATTTTGAATTTGAATTTAAATTATTTGAAAGATCAAACGAACTCGAATTTGAAATATTTTTATATATTATTGAAGAGCAAGAAAAATTGAACAACATGGTTGAAAAAGATTTTGGATAAGATATCAATAAGTAAGTCAAATTAACGTCCGAATAGGGTTGAGCAAACACACTTTACTATTCATAAATTATTAAATTTATTAATAATTTAATTAATTTAAGGATTAATTCTAGCCATCCATTTTTGACCGTTGGATTCGCGCCACCTCAGCAATCCATGTGACTCCTTCGGCTATAAATAGCCCCCCCTCCTTTCATTTTAAACTCACTCCTCCTCCTCCTCTTTCAAGCTTTGGCAATGACAGAAATAATAATAAAATAATAGAAAATAGGGAAAAGGAAGAAAGGGAGAAAGGAGGGCAAGACGGGGAGCTAGGGACTCTTAGGCAGAGGCTGGGGCTTCACGGGGTAAGTTTTTAAATAATATTTATTTATTTATTTATTTTGGTAATATATATATATATATATTATAATTAAAATAGAATTTGTAAAAATAAATATCGGAACATTCTAAGGGTGACAGAGAGGATAGTGTCTAAGGCTTGAGTTTGGAAAATATAGTTTCCTGCTCTCCTTGGCTATCCCTAGCTGATCCGACAGATGGGATGGTTAATTTAAATTTAAATTTAAAATTAAATTTGAATTTAATTTGAATTTAAAATAGACCAGGGGCATTTTCGTAATTTTTAACTATAAACTTTAAAAGCTTATAACTTTTCCAAAACAAGTCGGATTTCCACGAAACAAGGACCGTTGGATTCTTATCGAAAAATACTTTAAAATGAGTTACACCAGATTTTTGATCCGGGTTATAATTTTTAAGTTATAATTAAATGAATATTTTTAAATATTTTATTTAGAAATTAAATTTAATTAATATTAAAATGGTTTTTCAATTTTAAAAATTGGATATGGCTAGAGATGGGAAATTAGGATTTTTTAGAAGGGCAGGGAAGGTAATTTGGCTAATAACGCAATTAGGAATTAATTAAGATAAAAATAATTTAATTTATTAAATATATATTCATTTACATTAGGTAAATATTGTAAATAGCATAACTTTTGCATACGTTAACGAAATTTAACGAAACAAGATCCATTGGGATCGCAGGGACGAGACCTACCCGATGGCACTGACTAGGAGTCATTCTGACGCTGTTGAAAATTCAGCTAATTTTGGACGGTCATCCCAAATTAAATGCAACAAACGCGTCAACCGTCGACCAGAACAAACTCTGGTGAGTTAATTCTCACACCTTCTGAAATTCTGTGATGTGGTAAATTCATATTAAAATATATTTTACCTTTAAATTGGTTGATTGGTTGATGTTGACTGTTATGGTTGATTGGATGCTGTTAATTCGATTTAATCGATCATATGAAATTTATTTCATATATTATTATGAAATGTTTAACGAGCTGTGATGCAGGGCAGAACAGGTTGGAGGGATCCGACCGGATTCCTCAAATATTTTATGTGTTGTTTGTTTGTTTATATTTTTGATATTGAACTGATTTAACCCCATGTGGTTGTGAAACCTGTTTGAGTGTGATGGTCAAACAGATATTCCCCGTGTTGTGTTTAAAATCAACCGACAATGTTGATTTGGAAATTGGCAGTGAATGGCCATAAACATGTTGTTTTCACGTCGTTCGACCGTTCGGTGAAACGACGCTGTTTAAAGTTATTAATTATTTTATAATTAAATTGAAGTTTTTCACTCATTTTAGATGAGTAATTAAATGGGAGATTTATAAATATATATATATATATATATTAAATCAAGTTTATAAAAGAAAATATTTAAGTGGTTTAGACCAGTTTTAAAAGCAGAAAGTTTAGAAACCACCTACGGGTGGAATGTAACGACCCAGGGATTTCGGCCTCGAAAATCGACATAAATACCTTTACCGTAACTCATGCCGATCCTCCAAGCACCGAAAACACTGGATAGTTAATGAAAGAAATTAGAGGGTGAGATAAGAAAGAAAGAAATATTAGAATAGAAGAAGAAGAAACACCACAACACAGAGTCTCACATCGCAGCGGAACAAAATATAATACAGAAATAAATCTCTATTGAGAGCTTTAAAAATACTTACAGTATCAGAGTACATCACACAATGGGACAGTTATAATGATCTGTTCCCATATACAACACACAGCGGAATAGTAGCTATGTAATGTCATACGTCTAAACATCTCCAGCTCGTCTCTGGACTTCACAGCATTCGATAACCTGAACCTGTACACTCCGGGCTAACCCGAGCATTTACAAAACACCGGGTCAGTCTGGTGAACCAGAGTGAGATAAACTCGCACAGTATTAAGGGTAAATTATCCAATCATGATTTTAAAGTTCAAAATCTTTTCAAAAGAAAAGGATAATCGTAAGACCAAATCCACACATAAACACGGACGGTTTTTACCTTATGATAACCCAAAACAGTTTTGAAATCAATATCTTGTCTGATATTATAATAATGTCTAAATACAAGTAAATATCAATCTAGTGGAACGCTTGCATCTCACGCTCCACATATATAGTATACAAACAAAACCGCGGGCGCTTATTGGAGATTGGATTCTAACTGTGACAAGGTATGGGACCACCTGCCGCTCGTGTATCTCTATAGATGAATACACTGGGTTCAACAAGAACGTCTTGCAACCCGGCCCTCACATGATCGACCACTCATTTCGCTTGAGTGTATCGAATGTATATCACCGACGGTTGGGATCAGCAACCGTCTCCCGACAAGGGACAACATCGAAACATAGATTAAGAAACAAATAGGATTTTCTCTAGATAGGTGATTATACACCATAATGGGAGCGACCCACATAGCCATGCTGCCTGCCCGATTTTTGTCATTCCCCGGTTGATGAGGCTTGAGGCCAGAATTAACTTCTGATCATCTGGTCGTCATTCACTTTGAATGCCACATCGTCACATCCGTCAGATATCACTAATTGACGTCCACAAAAATACTCTAGTCGAAAGCTAAGAGAATGGCAATTTCCCCGCCAACAACTATAGCACGTTTGAAGAAATCAACGTACGTGATCCTTTGGAAATACTCTGTCAGACACTCGTCCATACAAGTCATCCAGGAATAGGATGAACCGAAGGCACTCTCCTACTTCATCCATATAGGAATCACCCCATGGATCAGTAGCGAGAAGTCCTTGCAACCCGTACAATCCAACCACGACAGAATCACAGCTTATCTCTGCTTGCCAGGCAGAGAATATTAGGGGTTCTTCCGTTTATGAAAATCCACGGTCTTCAATGCTCCATCTCGAACATTTTCTGAGATCTTCACGTATTTGTTGGTCGGAATGGTTTTCGAATATAAATTCGATCCCGGTCTTTCCGTACCAACAATCGTATTGGACAGATTTGATAGTCGGTGTTTTAACTATCAAAATATACAGTGTTTCAACCATGACACTCCAATGAGTTCACTGGTTCAGCATCCAGCATCACTTGGCCTTTTAATTAAAACAAACTCATTCACTTCTGTTTAATTAAACTTCTAACTCTTTTATCTTTTGGAAATATGATAATTGAATTTTTATATACTACCGATCCCAAACCCTCTCTATATAATACTTAGTAAAATAACTCATAACCAATTTACACTTAATTCTCCTTTTAAATCACATGTTACACCATCCTTTATTATTTAAACTGGGGAAAATCCATTCAACTTATTATTTCATAACAACGTTACGTAATACCCTTTATTTCATTCTTGAAACGATAACTAATATTTATTAGTATAAAATAAAACCAAACTTTACATTTCCTTTAGTTCGGTCTCTCGTTATATATATATATATATCCCAAATTTCCACCAAACGTTGCATTATTTCACTAATGGAAATAATGAACTATCACTAACCTCTCCTACGATTACCAACGAATATCATCTTCAGATAATCCTGATGTCGTTCAAGTTGGGGTATTTTAATTACCTCTCAGACCTTGATCAACAACGTTCATATCCTCAGATAAATATAAGTTGTAATCAAAACCCAATATTTCATTTCAGTATCAAAACAATTCCCATCATAACCTGGATTTGGTTATACAACCCTATGACCCACATCTTTACCCAAGTTCACTTTTTCCAATCTCCTTTCAAATATATTAACCATTCCCCACTTTGGAAATCCTATTTCAATTCTCACCTTTTCTTGATTTCACTTTCACGTAACTTTAATGTAAAATTAACGCTTTACACTTTAAATCTCATTCATAAACTCTGGTTTATAATAAAACCCTTTTTCTCTAAATCTCCTTTACTTAATTCAAGTAAGTAACATTTATTTCGAGCTATCGTATTCGCTTGGAAATTCCTTTTTTAACTTCATTATAAATTTTCGGGTTTTAAATATAAAACCCGTACATAAATTCCTTTCGCCATTTCACTAGATTTCATTTCAACCCTGATTACTTTTGAAAAGTAATTTTCTAACTCATTATTAATTAAAATAATAATTTATTTTGATTATCAACTACTTCAGTAGTTAAGTCTTTATTAACTAAAGTAAATGGTAAATCTTTTTAAAAACCTTATTTAAATTTAAATAATATTCACTAAACCATTTTAATCAAAACATATCAACTTGATACTCAATTCCAATTCACTGGTCGATTTAATTAACTCAAACTCGATTATCTCATTAACCGATTCTAATTAATCCTCACATTAAATTAATTAATAATATAATTAATTTAAATAAATCCATTAATTGTTTTCTTTCAAAACAATTATCAAAGTTTAACCATTCGATTTATTCTTATCCTTATACTTGTAAATCTGATTAACATCAGCATTTACTTTATAAAATAAAGTATTAACAAATCAAATTGTCAATAAAATATTTATTTATTTCTCTTTAATAACTTTTATTCAAAATAATGTTTTTCAAATATATCTCCAGTTATAAAATAAATTTTATAACTTTATCTCTATCGATTCACCTGACGGTGAATCAATATTTATAAACCGATTGATTTTATAGGCCATACGCTGCCAAATACCCAACCAATATCACTCATTGGTTTAAACAAACATATGTTGAATATTCAATAATCAACAATCAAATCAATCACCCCAAACAGGACAGTCCATATATGATAAACGATATTTTTGAGGAATCCGGTTAGATCCCTCCAACCTGTTCTTCTCTGTATTCAAATGGTTATCCCAAATCAGACCATCCGGTTTTGTTTAACTAATAACACTAAATAACGACCATTCAACATCAACCACAAGCAATTCAAACAGTTCAACCATTTAAAACACGTTTATAAATAAACGTGA
Source organism: Allium sativum (assembly GCA_030737875.1). Classification (NCBI taxonomy): domain Eukaryota; kingdom Viridiplantae; phylum Streptophyta; class Magnoliopsida; order Asparagales; family Amaryllidaceae; genus Allium; species Allium sativum. The sequence goes on from CM060915.1 coordinate 137,922,226, forward strand.
CCAATAAGGTAAGCTACCTTTATTGGAACCAATCGTTAAAAATAACGATTTGGTATTTCTCTGAAATTAAACGACGGTTTAATTTCATCAGTTAAATCAACAAACAATTGTGTAACTAGCAAATAAGCAACCATCAGCAAGCAGGACACACAAAATAGAGAACCCAATTTATATAAAATATAAATGGGAAAAACTGAGTGAGATTAACTCACCTTGATTTACTTGTCGCTGAGCGATTTGTTTAATTAAATTAAACTAATGTTTAATTTAATTAAAATTCTCGGATAATTCCAGGACTGTCCAGACTGGATCCAGAATGTAATGTTCATTGTAACGGTACCGGCATAGCTTCTTTGATCCAATTCTGATATCACAGACATAAATCATAAATGATATAAGTTTACGGTTTCTACGTTTTATTTTAAGCAATCTATTTTCTTTAATTAAAAATTAACTATAACTAATTACTTTGTTAAGCACAAGTATATGACGACTACTTCGTTTTGGTTTCCATCTCTTGTTCATCCCAGTTCGCACGTTACCCTATATTGAGTAAAATAGTGTTACTAAATAATAATATAATATAATTAATCTATTTATCATTTAATCAACACAAGTTAAAATTAGTTACTATGAAAATTCTGGTTTAGTCTTTACAGTGGATCCTTTCCACTTTAATTGTATCGTTCCCATCCTCCTTCATCTAGAAGATCATTCCGCTGCCAAGTACCGTGTCTTCATTCCTGTTGGCCTTCATGATTTAAAAAGTCGGTAACTACTTAAACCCAAATCCCTTACTTAAATAAACTAAATACTTTAATTATGTTTTACGTGAAAATCGGTTTAACCACTTTCAATTTCTGCTCTCGTGATTCCCTTTTTGTCTTGTTCTACTCTTTGGTTTCGATCCCATTTCTTTTTCAACTGGTCCCTTCGTTCCCTTCTTCTAATTTGAAACCACGGTGCCAATTGAATTTTTTTCATTTCTTCGTTCCTTCTTTGAAACAACCGAAGATTGCTGTTCTTCCAAAAAACATCAGACCGATCCACTTTGTCTTCATTGATGCCCTTGACCGTGGGATGATCCGACGCCACCATCTCGTTTTTACCTTCTTTGCTTTCCCTTTTCATACGGACCAATCCCCTTCACGTTACAAACCCCCAACAGTACTTCCTTTATATACTTGCTTTGGAAACAAAAGAGCTGCTGCTCTTCATTATTCAAACGCACAGAACCCTCACGGATCCACACCAGAATTCCCATTCCCGCTCCCAAGACCGTCCGCCTGAACCTCATCAGAACCGCCCCAGTCCCCTCTTCTCTCGCCTAGATCTATGGCTAATCTGAACATCCTAGTCATCGCCAGGAGCTCCACGAACGGCTGCTCTTCGGTGGCGGTTTTCGATCAGCTCAGTTTGAAAATTCAGATCATGACTAATCAGATAATGGATCCCACTACTCCGATAAATTTTGCTGTAGAATATTTTGTGCAAGGATCAATGGATTTCGTGTTTAATTAAGGGGAATTTTCGGAGTTTTCTATTCGTCCATTCATGGAGTGGCGGCGCAAATGAAATGTTAACCGAGTAGAATTAGGTTTCTGAGAGTTGAGATGTATATATAGTGTGGATGAATATTATTATATTATTTTACGAAACTTCACGGTAAAGTAGTTGATAAAAACTACCACAAACGATTTCTGTTTACTGATAAAAAGGCTGTTCTTAGTTTAAAAAGATATTTCGGATCCAATGGGACCAGTTTCGTCGAAATCCGATATCGTTTGGAAAAATTTCCTTTATAAAACCAGAAATACACACGCGTTTTATTTTTCCACGATCACCAGATAAATAAAATCAACTTGAAACTTTCAAATCTTACAATAATTTGTTGATACGAACTCAACGGCACTAGTTTCGTCGCATTCTGAGACTGTTTCCCCGGTAAGCTATTTTCACGTGCACCGCAATGCCATTCTGAACACCAAATTTTCTGGTCATTAAAAATAACAAACTATATACCTATTCTGACTCTAATCGACGATACAAACTCAACGGGACTGGTTTCGTGGTCTAATTCGATCGTCTGCTCACGTTATACTCAAGTATCCCTTTATTTATTTAAACACACGCTATAGAAAATGAACGGGCGTTTATGGCTACCGTAGTCACATACGACATCGGTTTGCCTCGCAGTTTGATTTTCTGACAATAATTTGGCGATACGGTTCCAATGAAACAAATTTCATCGAAAACAGAGTTCGTTTGCTAAATGGCCATTTTAAAGGTCGATAACGATTTCCATAGCGATTATTTCAAATTTTGATTTGGCCATAACTTACAATTTATAACACGGAATCTGGATTTTTCTTCTTCATATGAAAACTATCGTCAACACGATCCCAACGTTTCTTGTTTCACAGAAATCCGACTTATATCGAATCCTGTATTCTCAGTTGAAGTTCAAAACTCCAATTTACGAACTGCACGCCATTTTCAAGCTCGAATTTATATTATATATAAATTATAACGTTCAACTTCGTTTCAATAACGAATTAAATATTAAATTCCATTAATATTCCCAATATAATATTTAAAATAAATAAATTAAATTAAATATTTGACGGGCAAAAACACGGGTCGTTACATTCTTCCCCCCTTAAAATAATTTCGTCCTCGAAATTGCTAAGGTAAGAAAGAACGTTATAAACTCACTAACTTTCAAATCCAATTTTGTTTAAATCAAAATCAATTCAATATTGTAAATAAATATTTTCAAAAATATTGAAAATTTTCTAACACATTATATTTCCGAAAAATTTCGCCAGCACCTCCTCTGTACGGCTCAATCGGTACAACTACAACTCGCCTTTCTAAGCCTCCTCCAATTCAAAAGAAAATGAAACAGCCAAGCGGCTTGCCAAATAGGCTCATAAATCACCAAACCCATAGAAAAATAAACGTGTACCTTTTTGTCGGGCATATCATTATATCCTTTCCATCTGTTACCCTGTCAGCTTATACAAATGCATTCCCAACGAAATTCCAACTTTATCCTCATAACCAAATCCCTCATGCGTCCAGCCCAAATCTCATTCTTAACTCAATTTCCATCCATCATCAATTTCAACCCTTAACTTACCAGTCCAATACCATTTCAGATTCCTGTCTCACAATTCAAATCTGATTCTACTCGATATATTATATCCTGATTCAATTTCCAGTTAATTGGTTTCACTTCAATTCATATTTGTTTTCACAAATTTCTATTTAATTTTGTTTTTGTTCAAACAATTTCCCTGGGAGTCTTTAAACAGTTTAGTTCTTTCAAAAATCAAATATTCCCTTTCAGGATTCAAAACAACTTGTTTTTCTCAAAGCAATTCAAAACAAGATTTTTGTAGTAATCCGTCACTTAGAACTCGAAAATGAACGCTGATAATGTGGCCAGCATCATCAGAGTTATTTCCCTGCTATCGAAGTGAGTTCAATACTATATCACTTATCAAAACCATATTTAAACATTTTCATTTTGAAATTTATTCAAAATATCCTTTCCAGTGCTTGTAACAAACTTAAAATCTCCCAGGATTTTAAAATTCACACATATTCAACTCAATTTCATTTACACACACTTCACATTTCCAGAGTTATAATTTCATTTTTGATTTAAATTCAGATTTAATTCATTTCGATTTCATATATTTCACTTATGTGAATTCTGATTGGTTATTTACATAACCATGTTACTACTATAATCTTATCTGATTATATCACAACCAACACATCCAATATATGATAATACTTCAAATAACTATACTTTGTTTGTATCAAAATATAACTTGGGTAAAATTATTTCATTTAACCTTTTTCAAAACATACTGTGTCGGTTCATCGTATTCAAGTGTTTAGTAACCCCTATCGATATAGTGGATCAAACTGATCGACCAGAATTCATAAACAACTCAGCCAATAAATCTCCACAATATAAAACAATTTTTATAAAATCTACAAATACGTTCACTCGTATATATATACACTCAAACTCAATCTAGGGTATTGCTAACCCCATCTCTACTGAGTCACGCCACAGAGCCAAGGTAACCACTTAACCTTCAGCTCTGATACCACTGTAACGACCCAGGGATTTCGGCCTCGAAAATCGACATAAATACCTTTACCGTAACTCATGCCGATCCTCCAAGCACCGAAAACACTGGATAGTTAATGAAAGAAATTAGAGGGTGAGATAAGAAAGAAAGAAATATTAGAATAGAAGAAGAAGAAACACCACAACACAGAGTCTCACATCGCAGCGGAACAAAATATAATACAGAAATAAATCTCTATTGAGAGCTTTAAAAATACTTACAGTATCAGAGTACATCACACAATGGGACAGTTATAATGATCTATTCCCATATACAACACACAGCGGAATAGTAGCTATGTAATATCATACGTCTAAACATCTCCAACTCGTCTCTGGACTTCACAACATTCGATAACCTGAACCTGTACACTCTGGGCTAACCCGAGCATTTACAAAACACCGGGTCAGTCTGGTGAACCAGAGTGAGATAAACTCGCACAGTATTAAGGGTAAATTATCCAATCATGATTTTAAAGTTCAAAATCTTTTCAAAAGAAAAGGATAATCGTAAGACCAAATCCACACATAAACACGGACGGTTTTTACCTTACGATAACCCAAAACAGTTTTGAAATCAATATCTTGTCTGATATTATAATAATGTCTAAATACAAGTAAATATCAATCTAGTGGAACGCTTGCATCTCACGCTCCACATATATAGTATACAAACAAAACCGCGGGCGCTTATTGGAGATTGGATTCCAACTGTGACAAGGTATGGGACCACCTGCCGCTCGTGTATCTCTAGAGATGAATACACTGGGTTCAACAAGAACGTCTTGCAACCCGGCCCTCACATGACCGACCACTCATTTCGCTTGAGTGTATCGAATGTATATCACCGACGGTTGGGATCAGCAACCGTCTCCCGACAAGGGACAACATAGAAACATAGATTAAGAAACAAATAGGATTTTCTCTAGATAGGTGATTATACACCCTAATGGGAGAGACCCACATAGCCATGCTGCCTGCCCGATTTTTGTCATTCCCCGGTTGATGAGGCTTGAGGCCAGAATTAACTTCTGATCATCTGGTCGTCATTCACTTTGAATGCCACATCGTCACATCCGTCAGATATCACTAATTGACGTCCACAAAAATACTCTAGTCGAAAGCTAAGAGAATGGCAATTTCCCCGCCAACAACTATAGCACGTTTGAAGAAATCAACGTACGTGATCCTTTGGAAATACTCTGTCAGACACTCGTCCATACAAGTCATCCAGGAACAGGATGAACCGAAGGCACTCTCCTACTGCATCCATATAGGAATCACCCCATGGATCAGTAGCGAGAAGTCCTTGCAACCCGTAGAATCCAACCACGACAGAATCACAGCTTATCTCTGCTTGCCAGGCAGAGAATATTAGTGGTTCTTCCGTTTATAAAAATCCACGGTCTTCAATGCTCCATCTCGAACATCTTCTAAGATCTTCACGTATTTGTTGGTCGGAATGGTTTTCGAATATAAATTCGATCCCGGTCTTTCCGTACCAACAATCGTATTGGACAGATTTGATAGTTGGTGTTTTAACTATCAAAATATACAGTGTTTCAACCATGACACTCCAATGAGTTCACTGGTTCAGCATCCAGCATCACTCGGCCTTTTAATTAAAACAAACTCATTCACTTCTGTTTAATTAAACTTCTAACTCTTTTATCTTTTGGAAATATGATAATTGAATTTTTATATACTACCGATCCCAAACCCTCTCTATATAATACTTAGTAAAATAACTCATAACCAATTTACACTTAATTCTCCTTTTAAATCACATGTTACACCATCCTTTATTATTTAAACTGGGGAAAATCCATTCAACTTATTATTTCATAACAACGTTACGTAATACCCTTTATTTCATTCTTGAAACGATAACTAATATTTATTAGTATAAAATAAAACCAAACTTTACATTTCCTTTAGTTCGGTCTCTCGTTATATATATATATATATATATATATATATATATCCCAAATTTCCACCAAACGTTGCATTATTTCACTAATGGAAATAATGAACTATCACTAACCTCTCCTACGATTACCAACGAATATCATCTTCAGATAATCCTGATGTCGTTCAAGTTGGGGTATTTTAATTACCTCTCAGACCTTGATCAACAACGTTCATATCCTCAGATAAATATAAGTTGTAATCAAAACCCAATATTTCATTTCAGTATCAAAACAATTCCCATCATAACCTGGATTTGGTTATACAACCCTATGACCCACATCTTTACCCAAGTTCACTTTTTCCAATCTCCTTTCAAATATATTAACCATTCCCCACTTTGGAAATCCTATTTCAATTCTCACCTTTTCTTGATTTCACTTTCACGTAACGTTAATGTAAAATTAATGCTTTACACTTTAAATCTCATTCATAAACTCTGGTTTATAATAAAACCCTTTTTCTCTAAATCTCCTTTACTTAATTCAAGTAAGTAACATTTATTTCGAGTTATCGTATTCGCTTGGAAATTCCTTTTTTAACTTCATTATAAATTTTCGGGTTTTAAATATAAAACCCGTACATAAATTACTTTCGCCATTTCACTAGATTTCATTTCAACCCTGATTACTTTTGAAAAGTAATTTTCTAACTCATTATTAATTAAAATAATAATTTATTTTGATTATCAACTACTTCAGTAGTTAAGTCTTTATTAACTAAAGTAAAAGGTAAATCTTTTTAAAAACCTTATTTAAATTGAAATAATATTCACTAAACCATTTTAATCAAAACATATCAACTTGATACTCAATTCCAATTCACTGGTCGATTTAATTAACTCAAACTCGATTATCTCATTAACCGATTCTAATTAATCGTCACATTAAATTAATTAATAATATAATTAATTTAAATAAATCCATTAATTGTTTTCTTCCAAAACAATTATCAAAGTTTAACCATTCGATTTATTCTTATCCTTATACTTGTAAATCTGATTAACATCAAAATTTACTTTATAAAATAAAGTATTAACAAATCAAATTTTCAATAAAATATTTATTTATTTCTCTTTAATAACTTTTGTTCAAAATAATGTTTTTCAAATATATCTCCAGTTATAAAATAAATTTTATAACTTTATCTCTATCGATTCACCTGACGGTGAATCAATATTTATAAACCGATTGATTTTATAGGCCATACGCTGCCAAATACCCAACCAATATCACTCATTGGTTTAAACAAACATATGTTGAATATTCAATAATCAACAATCAAATCAATCACCCCAAACAGGACAGTCCATATATGATAAACGATATTTTTGAGGAATCCGGTTAGATCCCTCCAACCTGTTCTTCTCTGTATTCAAATGGTTATCCCAAATCAGACCATCCGGTTTTGTTTAACTAATAACACTAAATAACGACCATTCAACATCAACCACAAGCAATTCAAACAGTTCAACCATTTAAAACACGTTTATAAATAAACGTGACCAATAAGGTAAGCTACCTTTATTGGAACCAATCGTTAAAAATAACGATTTGGTATTTCTCTGAAATTAAACGACGGTTTAATTTCATCAGTTAAATCAACAAACAATTGTGTAACTAGCAAATAAGCAACCATCAGCAAGCAGGACACACAAAATAGAGAACCCAATTTATATAAAATATAAATGTGAAAAACTGAGTGAGATTAACTCACCTTGATTTACTTGTCGCTGAGCGATTTGTTTAATTAAATTAAACTAATGTTTAATTTAATTAAAATTCTCGGATAATTCCAGGACTGTCCAGACTGGATCCAGAATGTAATGTTCATTGTAACGGTACCGGCATAGCTTCTTTGATCCAATTCTGATATCACAGACATAAATCATAAATGATATAAGTTTACGGTTTCTACGTTTTATTTTAAACAATCTATTTTCTTTAATTAAAAATTAACTATAACTAATTACTTTGTTAAGCACAAGTATATGACGACTACTTCGTTTTGGTTTCCATCTCTTGTTCATCCCAGTTCGCACGTTACCCTATATTGAGTAAAATAGTGTTACTAAATAATAATATAATATAATTAATCTATTTATCATTTAATCAACACAAGTTAAAATTAGTTACTATGAAAATTCTGGTTTAGGCTTTCCAGTGGATCCTTTCCACTTTAATTGTATCGTTCCCATCCTCCTTCATCTAGAAGATCATTCCGCTGCCAAGTACCGTGTCTTCATTCCTGTTGGCCTTCATGATTTAAAAAGTCAGTAACTACTTAAACCCAAATCCCTTACTTAAATAAACTAAATACTTTAATTATGTTTTACGTGAAAATCGGTTTAACCACTTTCAATTTCTGCTCTCGTGATTCCCTTTTTGTCTTGTTCTACTCTTTGGTTTCGATCCCATTTCTTTTTCAACTGGTCCCTTCGTTCCCTTCTTCTAATTTGAAACCACGGTGCCAATTGAATTTTTTTCATTTCTTCGTTCCTTCTTTGAAACAACCGAACATTGCTGTTCTTCCAAAAAACATCAGACCGATCCCCTTTGTCTTCATTGATGCCCTTGACCGTGCGATGATCCGACGCCACCATCTCATTTTTACCTTCTTTGCTTTCCCTTTTCATACGGACCAATCCCCTTCACGTTACAAACCCCCAACAGTACTTCCTTTATATACTTGCTTTGGAAACAAAAGAGCTGCTGCTCTTCATTATTCAAACGCACAGAACCCTCACGGATCCACACCAGAATTCCCATTCCCGCTCCCAAGACCGTCCGCCTGAACCTCATCAGAACCGCCCCAGTCCCCTCTTCTCTCGCCTAGATCTATGGCTAATCCGAACATCCTAGTCATCGCCAGGAGCTCCACGAACAGCTGCTCTTCGGTGGTGGCTTTCGATCAGCTTAGTTTGAAAATTCAGATCATGACTTATCAGATAATGGATCCCACTACTCCGATAAATTTTGCTGTAGAATATTTTTTGCAAGGATCAATGGATTTCGTGTTTAATTAAGGGGAATTTTCGGAGTTTTCTATTCGTTCATTCATGGAGTGGCGGCGCAAATGAAATGTTAACCGAGTAGAATTAGGTTTCTGAGAGTTGAGATGTATATATAGTGTGGACGAATATTATTATATTATTTTACGAAACTTCATGGTAAAGTAGTTGATAAAAACTACCACAAACGATTTCTGTTTACTGATAAAAAGGCTGTTCTTGTTGTAAAAAGATATTTCGGATCCAATGGGACTAGTTTCGTCGAAATCCGATATCGTTTGGAAAAATTTCCTTTATAAAACCAGAAATACACACGCGTTTTATTTTTCCACGATCACCAGATAAATAAAATCAACTTGAAACTTTCAAATCTCACAATAATTTGTTGATACGAACTCAACGGCACTAGTTTCGTCGCATTCTGAGACTGTTTCCCCGGTAAGCTATTTTCACGTGCACCGCAATGCCATTCTGAACACCAAATTTTCTGGTCTTTAAAATAACAAACTATATACCTATTCTGACTCTAATCGACGATACAAACTCAACGGGACTGGTTTCGTGGTCTAATTCGATCGTCTGTTCACGTTATACTCAAGTATCCCTTTATTTATTTAAACACACGCTATAGAAAATGAACGGGCGTTTATGGCTACCGTAGTCACATACGACATCGGTTTACCTCGCAGTTTGATTTTCTGGCAATAATTTGGCGATACGGTTCCAATGAAACAAATTTCATCGAAAACAGAGTTCGTTTGCAAAATGGCCATTTTAAAGGTCGATAACGATTTCCATAGCGATTATTTCAAATTTTGATTTGGCCATAACTTACAATTTATAACACGGAATCTAGATTTTTCTTCTTCATATGAAAACTATCGTCAACACGATCCCAACGTTTCTTGTTTCACAGAAATCCGACTTATATCGAATCCTGTATTCTCAGTTGAAGTTCAAAACTCCAATTTACGAACTGCACGCCATTTTCAAGCTCGAATTTATATTATATATAAATTATAACGTTCAACTTCGTTTCAATAACGAATTAAGTATTAAATTCCATTAATATTCCCAATATAATATTTAAAATAAATAAATTAAATTAAATATTTGACGGGAAAAAACACGGGTCGTTACATGGAAAAATAGGATAATTGTTTTTAAAACAATTAAATGATGGTTTTAAATTTGTTTAAGCCATTTGATTTATTTAAAAGGGGGTTTTTACCCAAACGAAGGCGTAAAGGTTAAAAGAGTGTTTTTGAGTGAAACAGGAAAATTGGAATAAGAAATTTCAACGCAAAGAAAATTACATACAATATTTTGTGTTGAATATTGATAAAAGGATCTGTGGAAATGCGATCTAAGTTAAAAGGATTTTAAACCAAAGCGATGGCCAAAATGAAATGCAAGGGAAAACACATACCGTTGGTTTGTGTTAAATGTTGATAAATGAATGTTTGAATAAAATCCAAGTTAAAGGGATCTTATTGTAAAGAAAGGAGTAAGCAAATTTTGATCCAAGATAAAGTATACTATAAGAATGCTCGTAAATGGAAATAGATTATTTGACGAATGACTTTTGTTATAAAGCCAAGTAATATAAGTGGTCGAAAGAGCAATAAGAGTTTTATAAAAGGGATTATAACTCAAGTTTTCAAAACAAGATTTGTAAATGGGAATTGATTATGGGGCGTGGGTTTTTCATATAAAACCAAAGGTATAAGTGAAATAATATTCCATGTTTAAAAGTGGCATTTATTTAAGAATTACTTAATTAAGGGAATTAAGTAAAAAGGGATTATTAAATGATGATTTCAAATATGAGAAATGGTTTATAAAACCAGATTCGAAATCAAGATGGTAGACGAGATTTGAATATCGATGGTTAAGTGACGAACTAGTATTATTCTGAGATAAGGACGTTGTCGATCAAGGTCTGAGAGGTAAATAGAATACCCCAACTTGAATGGCTTCGTTATTATCGAAGAATGGTATTGGTTTGAAACGAGTGAAAGGTGTTGTGATTGACGTGATGTCCCATACGTGGAGTATTGAAAATGAAGGCGAGATTTTGGAAATATGAATATAAATAAGAATATTGATTTCAAATTATATTGAATATTTGTTTATTCAATTAGAGTTGATCGAATATAGTATTTGAAATATAGTTAATCAAACATGGTTATTCCGGCAGAGTTGCCATTGCGTACGACTGCTAGCGTAATTCGCAGGGCTGCAGATAGCATACGGCGGTCGGATGTTTCCTGACGGAATCAGGCGTAACCATTGTGATCGCTGCGACCTAGAGTCAAGCGAATGGAGTTAAGTCGAGTATTAATTAATCGGTAGGAGTAATCAAGTCATGATAGTCAAGTTAGAGTTAAGTCGTATATTAGAGTTGATTAACGATTTCGTTAAATATATTTTTAAGAGGCCAAGTCATGCCACGTACTGAATCAGTGAAATCATTTCATTGACACCTTGTTATTTGATAGTTAAAACACCTACTATCAAACCAGACCAATACGATTGTTGGCACGGAAAGACCGGGATCGAATTTATATTCGAAAACCATTCCGTCCAACAAATACGTGAAGAAGTCATTTGAAGACGGAGCAAGTGAAGAACGTGGATCTTCATAAGCGGAAGGACTACTGGTCCAATCTCTCTGGCTTGCAACCAGAGTAATTTGGTTTGTGATTCTGTCGTGGTTGAAATCCACGGGTTGCAAGGACTACTCGCTACTGATCCTTTGGGTGATTCCTATATTGGATGCAGTAGGAGAGTGCCTTCGGTTCATCCTGTTCCTGGATGACTTGTATGGACGAGTGTCTGACAGAGTATTTCCAAAGCGGTCACATATATTGATTTTCTACAAACATATCTCTGTTGGTGGCGAAGAAGGCTGTACACCTTCTTTGGCTTAACGCTCAGAGTAGTTTTATGGAAACCAACATTCAGTGATATCTGGCGGATCTGACGATGTGGCATTCAAAGTGAATGGTGGCCAGATGTTCGAAGAGATGAATTCTAGCCTCAAGCCTTATCAACCCGGAAATGACAAAAATCGGGCAGGCAGCATGGCTATGTGGGTCGCTCCCATTAGGGTGTATAATCACCTATCTAGAGAAATTCCTTTTGCTTCTTTAATCTATATTCGATGTTGTCCCTTTACTGGAGACTTTGGTTTGAGCCCAACCGTCGGTGATATACATTCGATACACTCAAGCGAAATGAGTGGTCGGTCATGTAAGGGCCGGGTTGCAAGACGTTCTTGTTGAACCCAGTGTATTCGCCTCTAGAGATACACGTGCGGAAGGTGGTCCCATACCTTGTCAAGTTGGAAACCAATATCCAATAAGCGCCCGCGGTTTTGATTGTATACTATATATGGGGAGCGTAAGATGCAAGCGTTCCTCTAGATTGATATTTATTTGTATTAGACATTATGATAATATCAGATAAAGTTATGATTTTCAAAAATGGTTTGGGTTATAGTAAGGTAAAAACCGTCCGTGTTTATGTGTGGGCTGGTCTTACTATTATCCTTTTGTTTGAAAAGATTTTGAACTTTAAAATCATGTTGGATGATTTACCCTTAAGACTGTGTGAGTTTTACTCACTCTGGTCCACCAGACTGACCCGGTGTTTTGTAAATGCTCGGGTTAGCCCGGGTGTACAGGTTCAGGTTATCTAATGTTGTGAAGAGATGAGCTAAAGGTGTTCAGACGTATTGTACCTAGTATCTATTCCGTTGTGTGTTGTATAAGAGGACAGGTTATTATAACTATCCGGATGTCTGATGTACTCTAATGATTGTAAGTATATTTTCAATCTCTCAGAAAAGATTTATTTCTATATTATATTTTGTTCCGATGCGATGTGAGACTCTGTGTTGGGTTGATACTTCTTTTTCTTCTATTCTAATATTCTTTCTTTCTTATCACACCCTCTAAATTCTTTCTAATAACGTTCCGGTGTTTTCGGTGTTGGAAGGTCGGCATGAGTTACGGTAAAGATATTTATGTCGATTTTCGAGCCGAAAATCCCTGGGTCGTTACAGTGGTATCAGAGCTATTGGTTTAGAGATAACCTTGGCTTTGTGGTGTGACTCAATAGAGATGGGGTCAGCAGTACCCTAGACTGAGTTGAGTGTATATATGAGAGTGTGTATTTGTATTTTGGTATAAAATCATTTTTGAAACTATTTTTGGCCCAATTTATTTTATATATATAAAAAGTAAAGTTTATTATAGTATGGGAAAATTGTTTGGATTTGTTGATTGTGTGATACGCTGAATTGTGTTGATGGATGCTCGAATATAAATATGAACCTGAATAGGGTTGGTTGAAACAAATCTGAAAATAATTAAGTTGACCAATCAATCCTGATTCAAATAATTTTGAATGGGTAATTAAATAAGCCAATTCAGGGAAATAAATCTGAATGGATAATTATAGTAATAAAGGAAGTAATTATGAGTAATAAATCCCGTGTGGATCGAACTGTGTGTGGAATGAGTTGATAGGAAATTATATAGATGTTTTAAACATAACTGACCTTGTGTGATAGCTGATGAATTTGTTTGAGTTGAGAACAGGTGCAAGTGCCAGTTCAGCTTTAAAATCCATCCAAGGGAGAAATTTTGGAGTTAATTAAATCCAGTTGGAGTAGAGCTGCATAAAAATTAAGCAGACTCGAATATAAAATTATAGCTTATCGCGTAATAACGCTCGCCAAAAGGTACGCCTACGCCATTATTAAATTTTTGGTTTTGTTTGGGTTTTGAGTTTGATTTTTGATTTTTCCGACCATGAGAGTCGAGGCATATCTATTTCTTGATCCTGCGATATTGCAGATGGTCCTCCGTACAGGGGAGACTCTGCCAAAAAATTTCCAAAATTTAAGGTATTGGAATATTTTTGAAAATTTGATTAGTTGAAATAAATTGCTTTTAAAACTGATTGGATTAATTTTGAAAATAAAATCGATTTTTAATTAAATATATTTGTAAAGATAGTGGATTTGCAACATTCTTTCTGCCTTAGCAATTTCGAGGACGAAATTATTTTAAGGGGGAAGGAATGTAACGGCCCAGATTTTTGACCATTTAGTTTAATATTTAAAAATGTTTTTTTATATTGTTTTGGAATTTTAATGGTTTAATTTCAATAATTTTGAATATTTTATTAGTATAATAAATTTTATTTCGAAATGGTAGAAATTTAGTGGATCTGCAATATAATGTGAACTGGCAGTATAAAAGGATAAATATTTAATTAAAAATAGTACGTTCACAAAGGAAGTAGTAGCTGACGAACTCGGATTTCGATGAAATCAGTTTCATTAAATCCGAAATGATGAAATTAGGTAACCAACCAAGTTACGTCAAAAATGGCATCCGTATGTGGAAAAGAAAAAAATAAAAGGCCAAAATTTGAACTAAATTTTGACGGTAATTGGAATTTGCTAATGCTAACGGCAAAACTGGAACCTAAGACCTATCCAAGAAAATTCTAAACATAAGATATTAGCTATATATGAAGTCTGGGAAAATCCTATAACGGATATAGAAAGTTATTAAGGAAACAAAATTTAAATAAATTATTTGAAAATCTAAACGAACTCCGATTTTTGATTTGAATACATAGGATTGAAGTACGTAAAAAACCGAACCAGATGGTGGAAGAATTTCTGAAAACCGTTATCGTTTGATACTCCAACATGAGACTGGAAGGTGTTGAAACTAACACAAAACACTATTTTGAATTTAAATTATTTGAAAGTTCAAACGAATTCGAATTTGAAATATTTTTATATATTATTGAAGAGCAAGAAAAATTGAACAACATGGTTGAAAAAGATTTTGGATAAGATATCAATAAGTAAGTCAAATTAACGTCCGAATAGGGTTGAGCAAACACACTTTACTATTCATAAATTATTAAATTTATTAATAATTTAATTAATTTAAGGATTAATTCTAGCCATCCATTTTCGACCGTTGGATTCGCGCCACCTCAGCAATCCATGTGACTCCTTCGGCTATAAATAGCCCCCCCTCCTTTCATTTTAAACTCACTCCTCCTCCTCCTCTTTCAAGCTTTGGCAATGACAGAAATAATAATAAAATAATAGAAAATAGGGAAAAGGAAGAAAGGGAGAAAGGAGGGCAAGACGGGGAGCTAGGGACTCTTAGGCAGAGGCAGGGGCTTCACGGGGTAAGTTTTTAAATAATATTTATTTATTTTGGTAATATATATATATATATATATATATATATATATTATAATTAAAATAGAATTTGTAAAAATAAATATCGGAACATTCTAAGGGTGACAGAGAGGATAGTGTCTAAGGCTTGAGTTTGGAAAATATAGTTTCCTGCTCTCCCTGGCTATCCCTAGCTGATTCGACGGATGGGATGGTTAATTTAAATTTAAATTTAAAATTAAATTTGAATTTAATTTGAATTTAAAATAGACCAGGGGCATTTTCGTAATTTTTAACTATAAACTTTAAAAGCTTATAACTTTTCCAAAACAAGTCGGATTTCAACGAAACAAGGACCGTTGGATTCTTATCGAAAAATACTTTAAAATGAGTTACACCAGATTTTTGATCTGGGTTATAATTTTTAAGTTATAATTAAATGAATATTTTTAAATATTTTATTTAGAAATTAAATTTAATTAATATTAAAATGGTTTTTCAATTTTAAAAATTGGATATGGCTAGAGATGGGAAATTAGGATTTTTTAGAAGTGCAGGGAAGGTAATTTGGCTAATAACGCAATTAGGAATTAATTAAGATAAAAATAATTTAATTTATTAAATATATATTCATTTACATTAGGTAAATATTGTAAATAGCATAACTTTTGCATACGTTAACGAAATTTAACGAAACAAGATCCGTTGGGATCGCAGGGACGAGACCTACCCGATGGCACTGACTAGGAGTCATTCTGACGCTGTTGAAAATTCAGCTTTGATGCAAAACGATTTGGGAATATTATGGTATACGATTGGATATTTGCAAGTACGCGATTTGCGTTGGAAACGAAATGGAATTGTGGCGATAATGACTTATATTTGTATGTTATTTTGATTCTAAACGATTTGGCAATGCTATGGTTTGATTCATACAAGTATATGGTTATGTTGACAACCACATGTTGTGGAATTTTGATTGGGACTCATGCAAGCATATGATTCATATTGAAAACTACATGTTTGTGGTAGTTATTTACAACACCCATTTGGTAGATGCAAGTATAAGATTCATGTTGAAACAACAACTATATGTTGTAATAGTTTATTTTGAAATTCATGCAAGTCTATGATCTATTTTTATGACAACATGATGTAAAATTCTATGGTCATCTTTAGTGTAATTTGATTCACCTAAGTATTATGATTCATATGAAGGTTATGTTGAAATTGGCATCATAGTTCAAGTATAAAAATCATGATTTTGTGATAGTGACAAAAGCAAGCGTCGTTGTAAGCTTGTATTAATTTTATGAACATGACTAAGCTATGTTTGTTATTATGCCTAGTTAAAAACATGTTTTCTAAGCTTATGTTGTTATCTTAATCATATGATAATATATTTGGCACATAAGTTACATTAGAAATTACACTAGAATTACATCCCCTTACAAGTTACATAGATAGGACAAAAACCATGATTATATGAATAGTAGGATTCATATTCAATTATGTTTATGCCATGACCATATAAGGACTCATGTTCAATTATGATTATGCCATAATTATATGATTAGAGTGGTTCATGTTTAAGTACTATTTATGCCATGACTACATGTTTCGTTTACACCATGATTATGTGAATAGAATGATTCATGTTTAAGTATTGCTTATATTATATGTTGTTACAATTGCAAGTTCACATATGCCTATCTTATGTTAATTAGATCGTTATGTTGCAAGTTCATGCGTTCACACTCCCCTTTTTATGTCACCTTATAAACACCATGTTATAGCCTCCCCTTTTCATATGGCTAAATTGGGTTTAAGTATTAAACCCAACACACCTTACATTGGAACGAACGTATAAAACGAGGGTAATGACGTTTGGGCTAAAATATAGAACATATGTGTTGGCATGTTTAACGCACGCCAATAACTTTGAAAAACAATTAAGTGGCATAAATAAATCTTAACCAATAAAGATGAATTTGAATAATGGGCCGCAAATATTTACATATAAAAAGAAAAGAGACAAAATATGTAAATGTAGAAAAATACGATGTGTTTAACCCGAGGTTGGATTGAGTTGTGATGTAAACCTGCCCGGAACCGCCCGGTTGTCCAGTAGTCACTACAATACCTATCCAATGTGGGTGGTTAAACATGGAGCCCAATAAGGACCCGAGGTTAGACTGAGTTGTGGCGTAAGACTGCCCGGACCCAACCGGCAACAGGCAGCCACAACAATACCTGTCTAATGTGAGAGGTCAAGGCTTTAATAAGACAATTATGGCTGAGTCAGGATTGATAGGATTAAGTAAATTATATTAATACTTAATCAAAATGGAACATGCTAAACTAAACAGACTGATTGGGGGGTTAGGTTTATAAAACACTTAACTAACTTAGCATGTTGGCTAGAAATAGAAAACCTAGTAGCGGGGGACCCTTTTCAGTAGTAACCCTATAAGGTATCATGATACCCTGAAACTAGGCAGGGTGGGGCACGATTACTGGGCTGATTGTAAGCGGTCAAATCGACGGCGGTGGTGCAGCAGTGTAGGTTCTAACGGGTTGCGGGCGTGCACACACTCCGGCGCAGAAAAATAAGGCACTGGGCACCAGTAGCATACCTGTGCATTCTAGGATTGTGTCGGGCCGCCACCATGAGACTTGATACACCCCATGGTGGTACCAGCATAGGTAACTACAACATCGGGGGCCGTAAGACACATGTAACTATGCGAGTAGGAGCCGATCATCATAAAATGGATCACTTCACCCTGATTATGGGGTGCCTGTTGGGAACTAGTTTATATGGGTACAGAGATTAATATGGGGTACGATAGTATATTCAACCCTAGACAACTTAACTTAGTTTATGGTGCTTTCCCATTTCCAGTTTATACTTATCATACCCAGTTCTTTATTCATAGACTGAATAGTCCTAGACTTACTCAGGCTTTATGTCTGACTCTACTTTTCTTTCGCCTTCTTTTCTTTCGTCCCCCCCCCCCAGGTCCACAGGGAGGGAATACCGCAGCTTGACCAGATTTCACATCCAGCTTGAAGAGAAAGAATGTATTTGCTTGGATCTTTTCCATTTTGGACTATGGCTTTGGACATCAATTATGGGACTTTTGCAGTTTATTTATGTTTCTTTATGCTTCTTTAATAATGTAATCAAGGCAGTTATGAAGTTGTTATGTTTTTGGAAGAATTGTAAGACAAGTATGGCATGTTTTTGTGAACACGTATTTCAATGAAATAAAAGATGTTGTTTTCCGCTGTTCGAAAATATGTGTTCTTATATCTGTCTTGTATATCTGTGACTTATACTTATAAACCTCCACCAAAATTAGGGCATTCCCTTTGAGAGTGACCCTAACGGAGGTGGGGTGTTTCACTTGGTATCAGAGCATAGGTTTACCAGATAAGATAAAAAGTTTTAAAATTTATTTTCAAAAAGGAAATTTAAAGAAGCATTTTTAAAAGAAAAATATTATTTTATTTTAAAAAAGGCAAAGTCCCCCCCAAAGCCATAGGAACTATCTCTTATCCTTCGTTTTGAATCTATCCTTTCTGTTTCAGCATGTCTGGAGACCTTACTCCCTAGCTGCTGACGCTTTCACTCCTCCTCCTCCACGTGAACCAGCAAGCGGAAGAGTCCCAGAGTAGGAAGACGAATAATAGTCAAACAAGAAAGGATCGTAACAGTAATAACAAGAAACGAGAAAAAAGGAAATGCAATTTTTGTGGTACGGAAGGGCACATAGCCAAGGATTGTAGAAAGAGGAAAAGAAAGCAAGGAGAATGTTTTCTTTGTGGGGAGACTGGACACATCAGCAAAGACTGCCCTGAGAAGACAGACTCTAAGAAGGGCGGGAAAGACAACAAGTCCCAAGAGAAGAGGAAGTGTAAATTCTGTGGCAAAGTGGGGCACTTAGTGAAAGATTGCCGGAAAAAGAAGGCCAAGGTGAATGGTGGGTGCTTTTCTTGCGGTGAGACAGGCCACATGGCTAAGGACTGCCCAAAGAAACGAGGACATGGGCAGAGGGCTGGATCCACCTCGGGGGCGCAGGTTCATGTGCTAGAGGCGCCACCTCTGCAACAGCGAGGTATAAATACTTCTGTAGAAAGTGTAGTTTATCTTTATGATCACCCCGTTCGCACTTTATTTGATTCTGGCGCATCACACTCCGTTATCTCGTCTGCTTTAGTAGAATCTCTACACCTAAAAACTAGTATGGTAGAGGACCCCTTAATTGTTTCAAGCCCAATTGGGGGCCCAGCTCATTTGTCTATGATCTGTGTGGGATTGAAAATTTCTATTCTAAGCGTAGAGTTTAAATGTAGTGCCTTTGTTTTGGGCCATTGGTTGATTCTAACGAGGGAGTGGTTATCCAGTAAGGGTGACCATCTCGGTTTCGTAAAGAGGGTAGTTAGACTCTTGACTTGCCTCGGTAATACCCTCGAAGTCGCAGGTAACCTTTAGGGTTCTATCATGATTTGTTTCCTAGAATCTCTTGACACATTTATTGGTAATTTGTAATCCGATCGAGTAGTGTTCGCCACTAAGGCAGAAGGTTCATTTCGCTTATGCATGAGTTGTGGAGAATCACCTTAGTAAGTACATTTGGCAACATGGTTGGCATTTATTTCCAAGAGATAGTTCTTCTACATGGAACACATGATAGTAAGTGGACAAGATCTAAGATTCACTAGTGAATTTTGGAGAGCTTGCATGAAACCATGAGTACGCCGTTATGTTTGAGCCGAGTATACTAGAAGTAGAGTAAGTGAAAGAGGAACGAGAGGCAACAGTGAAATAGGTTCTAACTCATATTTTGGAAACAAGAATTAAGAAGCTACGAAATTGTGAAGTTAAAGACGGACAAAGCATAATGGAGTTAAGCTCAAGGAAATGCGACTTAGAAGATTGAAGACTAGGTTCGTGCATCATATCTCTTCTTAAGATTATATCTTTGATCCCTCTCTTCCTGTAGAGCTTACTTGCATGCTATCTTTTGTGTATATACTCTTGGTCCCATTCTCAATCCAATTTCTGTTGCAAACCCCATAGGGAGTATGACTCATCTGTTAGTAACACATGTTGGGGCTGGAGGGTGTTCGTTGGTTTGACTAAACTTTTTGGGTTTTATAGGATACGGGTTGGTCTTAGGAAGGGACTCCCTTGTGACCTAAAAGGAGTCCTTCATGCTTAGTTTCCTATAATCATATATAGTGGTTGGGTTGAGTAATTCTTTGGGTGTCAGTCTGATGTTGATCTCGGTCTTCGGGGCTGATGCTTAGAGAGTTCTTCTCCTAGTCAATATATATGTGGCATAGATTTCCAGTTTTGACATTGCTTAATGGGCACAAAGTTTTTACTTGCTTCTATCATTCGACTATACCTTTAGATAGGTACAATTGGGTGTAAACATGTGTTTGAGACATGTTATGATTGATGGTTGCAAGTGGTTGCAAGTGATTGCTAGTGGTTGCTCGTGGTTGCATATACACACACAATCTAGGTTTTAGATCGGCTCAGTCACTTCATATTGCATATGCATATATGTTTGCATTCGTATATGGTTGAACTTTAATGTATTGTCATATGGATGTTGCATGTGTATGAATGATTGTGCACTCATGTAGAATCATGAATAGGAGGATTTGCATACATAATGGATTCATAGCACTTACATAATTCGCATTAAGGAGGTCAACTGAATCAGTAGACCGCCTGATTTTGCATTAGATAAGTACATGTACACACACACTTCGCATATGATCATGAAGCATTAGAAGTCTTTTAAGGACAAGGGATGCTCGTGTTTGATGGATGAGTAGATGGATGTTTGGATGTTAGGATGTACATTCTTCCTGAACTTGAAGATTTCGGGGACGAAATCCTTTTTAAGTGGGGGAGAATGTAACACCCCGTGTATTCTATAACCGTGAAATTCACAAATTAAAGTATAACTAATTTCAAATCAGATAATTAAGGGAAACGGGATACGCCATTGCGTTCATCTCGGAATTCTGCTTGAGATAGAGTCTGAGTTTGCGTAAAACGGATATCGTATGAAGAAGATATGGACGAACGAAGTTGGGCGAAAAACCAGAAAACGGGTCAGAATGCACTGGCGCACTTGGGAAGTGCGCCAGTACATTTTTGACCTGGCGCACCTGCCAAGTGCGCCCAGGTCAAAAATGACCTGCTGGTCAGGTCTGGTCAAGTCTTGGTTGGCCAGGTCTGTGTTTGGTCGATTTTCTGAGCCTTGCCTTGTCACTAGGGCAAGGTGTCAGCTCCTGGTTGGTCTCTCCTTCAAACGAACGGCTATTATTGAACCAAGCTTCATCGACGGTCTAAATCAACTCACAAACTCTATAAAAAGGACCTAAGACTAACCCTAATTCACATAAACTAAAATGGAGATGAGACCGTCATGCTGCTGAGGAGAGACTGAGGATAGCCGTCAGAAATAGAGAGACAACTAGGAGATAATTCAAAGCTTAAAGCAACGTTAATCAAATCAAAGCAACGCCTACAACAAAGGATAGCATCTCCAAATTCAGAATTCAGATTCCTGAATTGAAGATTCGTCATACGCTGTAAGTAGAGTGCTATTCCGATGTGAATTAAATAATTGTGTTGATTTGTGTAATGTAAGAAAGGGAATTGTGGCGATAATAATCTATATTTGTATGTTGCTTTGATGCAAAACGATTTGGGAATATTATGGTATACGATTGGATATTTGCAAGTACGCGATTTGCGTTGGAAACAAAATGGAATTGTGGCGATAATGACTTATATTTGTATGTTATTTTGATTCTAAATGATTTGGCAATGCTATGGTTTGATTCATACAAGTATATGGTTTATGTTGACAACCACATGTTGTGGAATTTTGATTGGGACTCATGCAAGCATATGATTCATATTGAAAACTACATGTTTGTGGTAGTTATTTACAACACCCATTTGGTAGACGCAAGTATAAGATTCATGTTGAAACAACAACTATATGTTGTAATAGTTTATTTTGAAATTCATGCAAGTCTATGATCTATTTTTATGACAACATGATGTAAAATTCTATGGTCATCTTTAGTGTAATTTGATTCACCTAAGTATTATGATTCATATAAGGTTATGTTGAAATTGGCATCATAGTTCAAGTATAAAAATCATGATTTTGTGATAGTGACAAAAGCAAGCGTCGTTGTAAGCTTGTATTAATTTTATGAACATGACTAAGCTATGTTTGTTATTATGCCTAGTTAAAAACATGTTTTCTAAGCTTATGTTGTTATCTTGATCATATGATAATATATTTGGAACATAAGTTACATTAGAAATTACACTAGAATTACATCCCCTTACAAGTTACACAGATAGGACAAAAACCATGATTATATGAATAGTAGGATTCATATTCAATTATGTTTATGCCATGACCATATAAGGACTCATGTTCAATTATGATTATGCCATAATTATATGATTAGAGTGGTTCATGTTTAAGTACTATTTATGCCATGAATACATGTTTCGTTTACACCATGATTATGTGAATAGAATGATTCATGTTTAAGTATTGCTTATATTATATGTTGTTACAATTGCAAGTTCACATATGCCTATCTTATGTTAATTAGATCGTTATGTTGCAAGTTCATGCGTTCACAATCCCCTTTTTATGTCACCTTATAAACACCATGTTATAGCCTCCCCTTTTCATATGGCTAAATTGGGTTTAAGTATTAAACCCAACACACCTTACATTGGAACGAACGTATAAAACGGGGGTAATGACGTTTGGGCTAAAATATAGAACATATGTGTTGGCATGTTTAACGCACGCCAATAACTTTGAAAAACAATTAAGTGGCATAAATAAATCTTAACCAATAAAGATGAATTTGAATAATGGGCCGCAAATATTTACATATAAAAAGAAAAGAGACAAAATATGTAAATGTAGAAAAATACGATGTGTTTAACCCAAGGTTGGATTGAGTTGTGATGTAAACCTGCCCGGAACCGCCCGGCTGTCCAGTAGTCACAACAATACCTATCCAATGTGGGTGGTTAAACACGGAGCCCAATAAGGACCTGAGGTTAGACTGAGTTGTGGCGTAAGACTGCCCGGACCCAACCGGCAACAGGCAGCCACAACAATACCTGTCTAATGTGAGAGGTCAAGACTTTAATAAGACAATTAAGGCTGAGTCAGGATTGATAGGATTAAGTAAATTATATTAATACTTAATCAAAATGGAACATGCTAAACTAAACAGACTGATTGTGGGGTTAGGTTTATAAAACACTTAACCAACTTAGCATGTTGGCTAGAAATAGAAAACCTAGTAGCAGGGGACCCTTTTCAGCAGTAACCCTATAAGGTATCATGATACCCTGAAACTAGGCAGGGTGGGGCACGATTACTGGGCTGATTGTAAGCGGTCAAATCGACGGCGGTGGTACAGCAGTGTAGGTTCTAACGGGGTGCGGGCGTGCACACACTCCGGCGTAGAAAAATAAGGCACTGGGCACCAGTAGCATACCTGTGCATTCTAGGATTGTGTCCGGCCGCCACCATGGGACTTGATACACCCTATGGTGGGACCAGCATAGGTAACTACAACATCGGGGGCCGTAAGACACATGTAACTATGCGAGTAGGAGCCGATCATCATAAAATGGATCACTTCACCCTGATTATGGGGTGCCTGTTGGGAACTAGTTTATATGGGTACAGAGATTAATATGGGGTACGATAGTATATTCAACCCTAGACAACTTAACTTAGTTTATGGTGCTTTCCCATTTCCAGTTTATACTTATCATACCCAGTTCTTTATTCATAGACTGAATAGTCCTAGACTTACTCAGGCTTTATGTCTGACTCTACTTTTCTTTCGCCTTCTTTTCTTTCGTCCCCCCTCCTAGGTCCACAGGGAGGGAATACCGCAGCTTGACCAGATTTCACATCCAGCTTGAAGAGAAAGAATGTATTTGCTTGGATCTTTTCCATTTTGGACTATGGCTTTGGACATCAATTATGGGACTTTTGCAGTTTATTTATGTTTCTTTATGCTTCTTTAATAATGTAATCAAGGCAGTTATGAAGTTGTTATGTTTTTGGAAGAATTGTAAGACAAGTATGGCATGTTTTTGTGAACACGTATTTCAATGAAATAAAAGATGTTGTTGTTTTCCGCTGTTCGAAAATATGTGTTCTTATATCTGTCTTGTATATCTGTGACTTATACTTATAAACCTCCACCAAAATTAGGGCATTCCCTTTGAGAGTGACCCTAACGGAGGTGGGGTGTTTCATCTACAGGGTCAAGCATCATGGCAATTCTCATATGTACAGTTTAAAATGGAAAATGGAACAGCAACCAGTTTGGAGTTCAAGTGTAACATGGCACAGTCAAGGTACAATTACAAGCAACTACAAATGGTTCTAAAGGACAAACATGTCTCTGCAAGGTCAAGTGGTCATGGGTCAAGCAAAGTACAAAACTCAGCTCAAAAATGGGCATAAATAATGTCAAGCAGCATGGTCACCAAGGTTTTCAACATGAACAGGTTGCATGGTAAAAATGGCAAGACTGTAGCCAGGTAAAGTCAATGCATACACAATCAGTTTGGACAAGTATGTTTTCCAGAAACTCAGCTCAACATACACACTGGAGAAATGAACACAACACATTGAAGAGCAAATACATGTTCGGATTCATCCCCTAAACCATGTAGTCTATTTCTTTTGAAGAAATTCAGTGGTTAAATTTTTGGCAAACTATAATGTGCAGTTTTCAAGTGTTTTGGCAAATGACACATGTCTTGGCAAATAACACAACAGCAATGAAGAATTTACAACAATAATGCATGAAAAGTTTTATTTGTCACCAGACTTAATCAAGAACAGTTTGGCGAGTTTTATTGGTTTCCAGAAATTACTCAACACAATATTTGACAAGGAGTAACAGCAGGAAACAAATATTTTGGAAATCAGCCTTCAAGGCAAAAAATCAGTGAGAACTCAAGATTTACAGTAAACATATACATGGCAAGAAACAAATATTTGTTTTCAGTTTTTTTATCTCGTTTTTTAAGGCCAGAAATCAAAATCAAAAATTCAGTGTCATATATGGGAAGAGGTTTCTATTCAATTCATTTCGAAAATTCATGGGATATAAATATCATTTCAATTCAAAAGGGGCAATTATTTTCCAGAATTTCTTTCTTAAAGACAGAGCAGAAAACATGCAAGGAGGAATTGAATCTAAGTTCGAAATCGTGTCTGAATCCATAGCCATAAATCATGCAATTCTTTTTCAACCGAATTATGTCAAAAGGGGAAAGCACATCATTAGATCAAATCATATGTTGAAATCAGAGCAAGTTACGGATTTTCTAATCCTATTTTAACAACCAGTTCATCACAGGCAAATCCATCGAAACCAACAAAATCATTTCAAGAAATTCAAAGAGAGAAATTTCAGAAAACTCACGTTTTTCGATCAGAAGCCCAAGCAAAATCAATCAACAAGAAAACCAGTGAATTTGAGCATCAGAGTTTACCCAAAGCAATTCAATTTGAAGTCAAGAATGATTTGGGGCAGATTGAGGAAACCCTAGATGCCGCCGCCATTATTTTTTCCTAGAGCAAAGAGAGATCGGGACAAATAAAAACAAGGGCGCCCCAAGTTAAAGATGGCCAGCCAAGTTTACAAGGGGATGACCCTTCTTTTAAACCCCTAGGGTTTTAATTCTATTTTCTTTTTGTGATTTGTCTTGTAAAACCATTCGAACAGTTTTCTAGAGTCTGTAAAATTCCAGGTGTTTCAGTTAGGGATTAACTGACAGCAGTTTACTAGTGTATGTAAAACTAGGGGAAAATCTGGTCTAGTGAATATAGACCAGTCTAGGGTTTTGAGCGTAGGGCTAGGACAGGAGCAGGCGCTGCGAGTGTACATGGTCTTGTATGCGGGATCTGTTTATAACACCTAGTAGAAACCTTAGGAATGCAGCAGTAAGCAGGATTTTGCCGAAGCTGGGTATCTCTGTGTGTTATTTCTTTTCTGCTTTTTATTTCTACTGCAGCCTGTGATCTGTTTATTACTATATATCTCGTTAGATTTTTAATTCAGTTAAAAACTGTGATAAACCCTATTCACCCCCCCTCTAGGGTTAATCTAGATCCAACAAACAAAACAGCTTAAATTAAATGTTCACTAAATAATGGAATTAAGTAAAAGGAAATTAGGAATCAAAAGGTTAGATTGAACTAGAGTTATACAAAATAAGTTTATAAAAAGATCTGAAGTGATAAAGTGTTAAATTTAAATTAATGTTGCTTAATAATGGAATTAAGAGAATGAATGGAATTTAAATAAGGTTTCAAAGCGGAAAATGGTGAAAAGGATCAGAAAAGGAGATGGTTAAACGTGAATTTGGTAAAGAAGTAAGTAATAGGATTTTGTAACAAAATCCGAATTTTAAAATGAATTGTTTAAAGAAGTAAAAGTAAAAGGGTGATGTTTTTAATAATAAATTACTTAGTTATAATAGAGAAGGAGTTTTCAAATGCAAGAAGGTTTGATAAAACCATGTTTTAAATTAAATTGTTAAAAGGGGTTTATTTTGATATTAGAACGAAATATCGGATTTTGAAATTACAACGCATATCTATTTTAAGATAAGAACGTTGTTGATCTAGGTCTGAGAGGTAATTAAAATACCCCAACTAGAACGACTTTAGGATTATTTGAGATGATATTAGTTCTAATGGTAAAGAGGAGTGATAATTTGTTATCTCAATTAGAGAAATAATAATGCGACGTTATTGGTGAAGATTTGGAAATATATATAATGAGGATTCGAAATTAAAGGAAATTAAAGAGATTTGAGAATATATGTAATGATGCTCCAAAGTAAAAGAAAATAAAAGAGACTTAAATATAACAATGTTTTCGAGTTAAAAGGAAATGAAATGTTAAGTTTGAAATGGGATTATTCTATAAGAATAACCATTGGTTATCGTTCCAAGTAATGAACAAAAGGAATTTCGTAACATTGTTTTATGAGTGATGAGTTAAATTGATTTTTCCAACTAAAGATATTAAATAATGATGGAGCCATTGTTTGAAAAGAGAGTTAAAAGTGAATTTGACAATAGTTGTAAGATATTTTTCAAAGTATTATAATGAAATGGTTTTGAGAACATTAGTGTATTAAAATAAGAAGTAAATACCGTATTTAAATATTGAAAGGTATAAAAGTTTTAAATTGACTATTTGTTAATTATTTTTAATTAAAAAGGCCAAGTGATGCTGAGCACTGAACCAGTGAACTCATTTATTTTCATTGGTGAAAAACTTTTTATTTTGATAGTTAAATCACCGACTATCAAATCTGGCCAAAGCGTTGTTTGTACAGAAAGACCGGGATCGAATTCATATTTGAAAACCATTCCGACCAACAAATATGTGAAGATATCAGAAGATGATCGAGATGGAGCATTGAAGACCGTAGATCTTTATAATAGGAAAAACTACTAATAATCTCTCGTTTAGCGGCCAGAGATATACTTTGATTCTTTCATGGTTGGAATCTACGGATTGCAAGGACTCCTCGCTATTGATCCATGGGGTGATTCCCAGATTGGATGCTGTAGGAAAGTGCCTTCGGTCCATCCTGTTCCTGGATGACTTGTATAGACGAGTGTCTGACAAAGTATTTCCAAAGAGATCACGTGTATTAACTTTCTACAAACATATTTATGTAGGTGGCGGAGAAGACTGGACACCTTCTTTAGCTTAACGCTTAGAGTATTTTTATGGAAATCAATATTTAGGGATAACTGGTGGATCTGACGATGTGGCATTCAAAGTGGAAGGAGATGCGTTGTTCTAAAGGATAAGCTTAACCTCTAGCCTCATCAACTGGGAAATGGCATAAAATCGGGTAGGTCGCATGGCTATGTGGGTCGCACCCATCAAAAGGGTATATTCATTACTTGATCTGGAGAAATCAAATGCCTTCGATTGTCCCTTTTTATTTTATGTATGTATGCTATCGGTTCGGTTGGCTGGCGCCCAACCATGGTAATGATATATTCAGTACTCTCAAGAGAAACTGAGGGGCCGATCATGTTTAGCCGGGGTTACAAGATGTTCTTATTGAACACCAATGTATTCATCTCCAGAGGTACATTATCGGGAAGGTGGTCCCATCCCTTGCTAGGAAATCCATTCTCTAATAAGAGTCCGCGGTTTTGATTGTATACTATGTATGTTGAGCGTGAGATGCAAGCGTTCTGTTAGATTGATATTTATTTGTATTTAGACACTATTATAAAATCGGAGAATTTATTGATTTCAAAAACATTTTGGGTTATAATAAGGTAAAAACCATCTGTATTTATGTGTGGATTTGATCTTATAATTATCCTTTTCTTTCAAAAGGATTTTGTCTTTAAAATAAACTTGTGTGATAACTTTAAACTTAGTGTGTTTTTTCTCACTCTGGTTCACCAGACTGACCCGTCATTTCTAATGCTCGGGTTAGACCGAAGTGTACAGGTCTAGGTTATCGGATGCTGCGAAGTTCAACGACGAGCTGGATGTGTTCAGACGTATGATATTATATACTACATTTTTCCGCTGTGTGTTGTATATGAGTACAGGTTGTTATAATTGTCCAGATGTGTTGATGTACTCTGATGTCTGTAAGTTTTATATTTTCAAGCTCTCAGTAAAGATTATTTCTATATTATATTTTATTCCACTGCGATGTGAGACTCCGTGTTTGATGTGTTTCTTCTTCTTCTATTCTAATATTTCTTTCATTCTTATCTCACCCTCTAATTTCTTTCCAATAGCTATCTGCTTTTCTGTATAATTTGAGTTGATATGGTTTGATAAATGTTGGCTTAAACTGTATTAAAAAGTGGGTCGCTACAGATACAAATGTTTCTACCCAACCCAATGCTAAATGTTAAAGCATATTTGCTCATAACCTGGTCGAGCACAATCCAAACAATCAATCCATCACAATCAAAATCAACAGCCAAGTATATTTGGTTTATACCACAACTCATGTATTGGTAAATTTAATTACCAATCACTCCTTCACATCTAATTAAAGACTTAACTATCGCATGTAGTAAAACTGGTGATACTCCATTTTCGAACACTCCTCAAATTTGGCATATTTAATTACTGCATTAACATTACTATCCAATTAAAGATTTATTAAAACTCCAACTTGGCTTTAATCTCAAAAATCATTACTTAGTGATTATTAAACTTTTAGGAAAAATTAATGCTAACCAATGTCGTTTAAAAAACTATTCACGATAAACCCAAAATCATCTTCCATCAAAATGGAATCTTCACGGAAAACAGATCAATATATAATTGTTATAAATTTCCATATCAAACTAATACTATAAGTGGAATAGCGGCAAGGCCTTTTAAATTCCATAAATAGTAACGGTCTTCATTCACAGAAGCTCATCTCGATTATTACCAAACCGAATTCCATTCAATTCCAATTTAATATATTAAATTGGAAAAACTTTACTTTGGAAAATTTCCGTTAAATCTTAATTAAAAGATTTATAAATTCTAAATCATATCTTCACTATTAATTGGGTTAAAGAACTAATGTTATTTAAAACATCGCTCACGATACACTCAAAATCCAATTCGTTTCTAATTAAATTAATTAATTGGTAAACTTCTCTAAATCTTAATTAAAAGATTTATTCTATTCTCAACTGAGTTTAAGAACAGTGTTATTTAAGACACCATTCATGACAAACTCAAAATCCAATTCGATATCAAATACAAGGCTCTGAATAGAAATTTATCGGCTTATGTTCAATATCAAATTTTGAAACAAACGTCTTGGGAATAACGATATATTCAACAGTATCCGTATAATCACGGAATCCAATATTGAAATATTCCGAAGATTATTTCCATTTAAATCCTTTTCAATTCATACGTTGGAAAATTCTGGTTATATCGAAACCATTTTTCAATCTAATTTATTATTTCTATAAACCATTGGATTTCTATTCTAGTTAATAACTAGTTCATTTCGATAAAAATATCTTTATCTTTTCAAAACTGGAATTTTTCATCCAAAATCTTTCCAAATCATTTATTATGATTTTACACAATTTTTCCATATTTTTAAAATTTTATTAAGGCCCTTACGGTCGGTTTCCAATAATGGCCACCGAACTGCATCCATAGCGACCTTTTCTAAAACTGATTTGGACATATTTCCAAATCTAACCATTAGATTTCAATTCTCTTATATTCATTGGAAAGCTCTTTTCAATATGAACCCAATAGTCCCGGGTTTAGGAAAATATGACGATCGGATCTTCCATTACGACAATTTGAAGTTAATGGTTGAAATTCACGAACGGTCGCTGTGCAACGCGTTCTATACAAGCCATTATATATATAATATATATATCGTCGATTTCTATTTAAAAATGTATTTTATAAATCTTTTATAAATTCGTTTGAAAAACGATTCCAACTTCCATTTCAATTTTAAATCAAAATTGAATATTCCATTACATGACAATTTTATATAGTGCATGTTAAAAATTACATTTTTAACAATTCAAAAATTATTCCATTTCATGATAATTTTATATATCTCATGTATAATATAAAAATAATATTTTGTTTCATCGCATATATATATTTTATTCACATTGCATATATATATATATTATTCACATCTCATATATATATATATACATTATTCACATCTCATACATGTATTTTTATTCACATCGCATATATATATATATATAATTCACATTGCATATATATATTTTATTCACATCGCATATATATACTTTATTCACATCACATATATATTTTTTATTCACATCACATATATATATATATATTTTATTCACATCGCATATATATATATTATTAACATCGCATATATATATTTTATTCACATCACATATATATTTTATTCACATCATAATCACGACACAATACAGTCAATTAAATCGTCCATGGTCTATAGATGAGGGAGGTGAGCAAACAGGCACCGTACAACATTTGTAATAATTAAAAACTGATACAAATCAATACTTGCAGTTCATATATGTAGTTATAAAATAAATAACTGTACAAGAATTATAGTGAGAAGTTCTCTCATTAGTTTCCATTCCGTCATTCTTTATTTCTGAATTTAGCACTGTTTTGATTTAAATTCGCCTCAAAGTCTAATCTGCTCCATTTCAGTTCTGGTTTGTTCTGAAATATAGTGCTCGTCGTTGTGACTCCAACGATATCTGGTTTGTTAAATTCTGTGATCAATCAAAAAGGATATGGATGTTTTAAATTTTAATCGTAAAATTAAATTAATAATATTATTAATTACTCTAATCAGGATTAGATTAACTTAGCTACTTAAACAGGCTATTCATCGCTTCTTCTTCCTGGAGATAAGCCGAACACGCTTCACCTTTAGAAACCGCCGACGCACGCAACTTGGACCACCGAAAGATCATCTGAACCTACCCCTAGCTACACCTAAGTGTCGCCATCCTCCAACCCGTAGAGCTTGCCACCTGATGCCCCCAAGCGTCCCAGAAACACCACGAACGACGGTGGCTTTTAAGCACATTTATTATCGCGACAGTTCGACAGGAGCAATCATCACCTTTCAAAACTTAGAGCCCATTGAGTTCTTCAATATTGTAATATGATTTTTCGAAATAGAGGATGGGATTTCGAGAAAAATGGGAGGAAGGAATGGAGCAGCGCTAACCATCGAAGAACCAAGTGATGGCGGTTTTTTTTTTCTGAAGTAGTTAGGGTTTGTGGCGTGTAAACTTATATATATACCCTATATTTTTTTAATTTAATTCTATTTTTACTTAATAATGAAATTTAACGTCCTAAACTCCATATCAAACCTAACGACTGTCGCCCTAACTAAATACCCCTATTCCGGACACAATGGGATATGTTTCTTAAGCCAATTCAATACTTTCGATCAATTTCTCTTAAAATTAAAATATAAATCAACATATATTGAATTTAAACGTACATTTTAATTTACCGGGGCCACACATTGACTCCAAAAATCACAGAAAAACAAATTTGGCTATGTTTTGACAATACAGTCCTAATAAAACTAAATTTGTCGAATTTGGAGACCGTTGGAAAAATGACCATTTTCTAGTCAATTAAATTCGAACTGAAATTACCAAACACATTTAAATTCACCACGCTCACATATTAATTCCAAAAATTATGAAATTTTAAACCTAACAATAATTTGACATTCCGGATCCAACAAAAGTTGTTTCGTCAAAAGCGGAAGTCGTTTGCAAAATTTCTATTTTTAAGGGTTATATATTATATTAAAAAATATATAAATTCCATAGCGACTACTCTGAATTTTAAACTAGACATAACTTACAATTTATATTATGAAATCCGAATTTTTCACATTCGTTAGAAAGATATAGTTAAACAGATTTAAATGTTTCTAGTTTTACTAAAATCCGATTTATTTTGAATTATGTACATTCATTTGAAATTTAAAATCAAATTTTTGAACTCCATTTCAGGCTTGTTTTATAAATAAAATAAATTTATACATTCTAACTACGTTTAAAATAAATTTTTAGCCATTATTATTTAAAACAAATCATTTTAAATATTCAAAACCTATTAAAAATAAAATTATAAATTGGTTATGAAATTCCGGGTTGTTACACCCTCAGTTCCACAAGGTGCGTATCTTCGATACGATCCTAACATGACTGATTTTGTCAGATTCCGTTAACATGCCACAATATAGATATTACAATATTAACGTTGATTTTAAATAAACTATCGCTAACTTAATTTAATAATAATAATTAAGTAATTAACCTTTAACTTAATTATATTGCTTACGTTAAAAATGTTTTAATCTTTCTCCTTCACTTTAAAATTAGAACCCGTCCACTGTTCATTACCCAGCAAAAACACATCCCCTTCACTATCGAATGCAGCACCTCCAATGCACTTGGTCACCTTCTTGCTCCCTTGGTTTAAACACAATAACCCATACCGTAACCTTCCTTACAAATCCCTTATCCTTCCTTCTTCTTCACTGTATTCAACCCTGCATACCCCTTTAATTCCAGGAAACATGATTCAATACTGCTAATGTCCCCTATGATATGCCCAGTTCGAAATTTACCACTCCAAACAATTATTACAAAGAAAACTTAAGTTTATTTACTCATTGTTTTATAGCATCCACAACTTTGGTTTTGAAACCAACCCATGTCTTCTTTCAAATATCCTCCTGCTACCGCAACCCATTCACAACAAATTTCCCCCACCTCATTCTTTTTCCACCCTCCACTATCCGACGAATGGATATTACTAGCTCCTCCTCATCGGCTCACCCTTCTGGCCACCCCCATTTGGAACCACTCGCAATCTCGATGGAGACCGTGACTTTGGCCAGTCTTGTACAGGAGGCATCGCTTGTCGGCATAGAAACCCACAAAACTATGCCAAAACCTGTGCCTTGCTGCCCTGAACTTCACGCCAATCTCCATTCCTTTTTCGACCACCCAGAACTCCGATAATAATCCATGGCCGACGCTGATTAAAATAAGGTGCGAACCGCTTGTAATCAAAATCAGAGAAAGAAATACCAATAAGAAGCTTTTGAGAATGGGAGCATAATGAATTAAAAATCGATTTAATCCATTTTGTATTTCATTTTTACTCTATTTTAGAAGTAGACGATCATCTGTTTTTCTGGAAGAATAGATCGTGATGAGGAAGATAGAAATAGGAATAAGAAATTAGGAATTAGGGATTGTGAGGGTGTGTCTTTATATGGGTGAAAAATGTATTATTTAATTAGAATTTTAATTGAAGCAGAGACTTGCGATTTTTGTAAAATGAAAGAAAGCTCTCTGCATGATTATATAAATAGAAAGGTCGACTTCTAAGAGAAGCTCTAGGGTGGCTTCGCTGAGAAGGAATTGTGTGGCTTCCAATAGAAGCTTCACAATTATTTTATTTAGTATTTAAAGATTAGCGTACCCCGCTACACATAATTTCATTCACTTACGGACTGCTATAGACAAAAATATAAATACTATCGTGCCAACCGTTGTGCCATAATCCAAAAAATATAATAATATAGAAAAGTTAACTTATATTGTAATATCCCAAAATGCTGATATATGGTGTAAAATACTTCAGATAAAAAGTTGCTTATTTTTCAAAATAAAATTATAGAAAGTTCTATAAATTAAATTATAACTACTAGGTCTCAAAAATCTTATCCAATATTTAATTATATTAAATAAACTGTTATGGCTTATACACGACTCCACAACGACTTCCTAAAAAATTTATTTGCACATAACTAACGATATACAAGACAAAATCTCGATTTTTCACATTCGTCGGAAAGATATAGTTCAACAGATTTGAATATTTATTGTTTGAAAGAAATCAGACGTATCACGAATCCAGTATATTCAATTGAAGTTGAAAACGTAATATTACGAATTACCACGACGTTACATGCTCGATTATAATTATATTATAATTAATATGCTAAACCTCGTTTTAATAAATATATTCGTTATTATAATTCAATTTTAAACTGAATTAAATATACCCAATTTACACGATATTGCAAATACAACTATTTCCGACTATTTCAGAATTAAACTTATTATCCCATTATCTATATAAATTAAATATTCGAAATATTTGAATTCAAACCATTTAAATTATCAAACCAATTTATTAAAATAATTAAATTAATTAATTATTAAATCGCTAAAATTTTGAGATATTACATTCCTTCCCCCTTAAAAGAATTTCATCCCCGAAATTACTAAGGTAGGAAAAATGTTATGTACTCTATTAACTAAGTTAAAAATCCTTTAGTTTACTTTTTAAATTCAATTTTGATTGAACCATTTAATTTCAATTAAAATATTAATTCATTCCTGGTCACGAAAATTCTCAAAAATTTTGAAAAAAATTTAACACCTTAAATTTCCGAAAAATTTGGGTAGAGTCTCCCTTGTACGCAGGGACTTCTGCGATATCGCAAGAACAACAAATATGTGTACATCGACCCACACGGTCGGGAAACAAATTCTAAACCCAATTTTTTGTATTTTCGCGTAGGTGTACCTTATATAAGCGTTATTAAGTGATCTCACTTAATTCGTAGGCAACATAAGCAGCCAAACCCAAGCCAATGGCTCCAGGTACCTACACTTGCTCAATTCACAGGTGAGTTCCAATAACTAATATTTTAATTCACATCATTTCACAAGGTTTTCAATGATTGTCAATCCATATTTTCGCATTCAATCCATAATCCACATACAAATAATCACATTCATCTAAATTGATTTTAAATCATTTTATTCACATTCAATTTATAAGCTACTCTATTTAATTTCCAATCCAGTATAATTCTATTTAACTTAACCTAAGTTAAATTTCAATTCATTTGATTTACTTATGCCATTTCAATCCATTTAACTTACAAAAGTTAAATAAGAATTCATAATTTAAATTCCCGACTTCTATTTTCAAATTTAATTTGAAATCGTATATAATTATAACCAATGCAATTTAGAACATTTGAATTCCTAAAACAACTTTGTTTTCTCAAACAAATTTCCATTAACGAATTATTTTGGTAGCAATCTGTCACTCAGAAACTCGAAAATGAACAACGATAATCTCGCGATCCATTATTTGAATTATTTTATCGTCACTAAAGTGATTTCAGTCCTTAATCACTTTCAAAATTCGTTTAAAACCATTCTTATTCAAAAATCCTTCAAAGTAATATTATATTACTTTTAAAAAATACTTCCGAAAATATTCCTAAACTTCTATGATTTAAATTCCAAATTCTGGTCTGAATCCAATTGTAATTCAGCTTATTTGTAAATTCCATTCTTATACAAATTCAATTTGGTTACATATATACCCATCTCAACATTATAATTTTAATTTATTATAATAACAACAACCAATAAGTCCAAAAAATTAATCCTTTTATATTAAAATAATTTTTGGGCAAAATTATTTCATTTGCCCATTTTAAAATAATACTATATCGGATTGCTTTGTTCGAGAGTTTAGGAACACCTATCAATACAGTTGTACATTCTGTATCAACCAAAATTCATAAACCACTCAATAAACCAATCAACACAATATAAAACAATTTTATATCAAATCTACAAATACGCTCTCTTGTATATATAATCAAACTCAATCTATGGTATTACTAACCTCATCTCTACTGAGTTATGCCACAGAGCCAAGGTTACTACTCAACCTTCAGCTCTGATACCAAATGTAATGGCATGAATTCCCGTACCCTTGGAGTTGACTAATTACACCATACGTCCAACCCAAATTGCACAGAAAAACGAATCATTAATAAAAAGAAGTTAGAGGATGAGAAGTAGAAAGAAAGAAAAGATAGAAAAGAAGAAAATGAAGAATGCAAATATCACAGCAGAACGAATAAAATATATTATATAACATAACCTATGAGATACAAATCAGTAATTGTATATACATACCATCATTAGAGCACAACAACTATTTCTGGAATAGTTATAAACACCTGTTTCCAGATACGGGTATAATACACAACGGAAAATATGATATTCTATAGCTAATTAACGAAGCCTCCTGCTTCAAGCTCATCCAAGTGAATATGTAAAATCCTGACTACTTAACTGCCCGTATAGGTTTGGGCACCCAAGAATTTAGGAAAAACAAAACAAGATAAACTTTGGGTCAGTCATGGGACTAATGTGAGTAAACTCCAACCATTTGATTTAACTTTCAAAATCCTTTCAAAAGAAATGATAATCATAAGACCGATCCACACATAAACACGGATGGTTTTTAGCTTACAATAACCAAAAATATTTTTGATATCAAATCCAGTGATATTATAATAGTGTCTACATCAAATAAATAGCAATCTAGCGGAACGTTTGCATCTCACGCTCCATGTATAATATAAAACCAAAAAACCACAGGGAACTTATTGGAGATTGGATTCCGACTATGACAAGGTATGGAACCACTTTCTGATCAGTGTACTCTAGAGTGGACACACTAAGGTTCAATAAGAACATCTTGCAACCTGGCAACACATGGTTGGCCACTCATTTAACTTGAGTATACCAAGCATATTATAACCCATGGTTGTGATCAGCAACCATTACCAAAAGCATATAGCAATGAATAGAATAAGAAGCAAATGGAATTTCTCTAGATCAGGTCATAATACCCCTAATGGGAATGACCCACTTGGCCATGCTGTCTGCCCGATTTTTGTCATTTCCCAGTTGATGGGGCTTGAGGTCATGATTATCTTTCAAAACATCTGGCCACCATTTACTATGAATGCCACATCATCAGATCTGTCTAATCACTAATTGATGTCCACAAATACACTCTTGATGTTAAGCTGAGAGAATAAATCTCCCGGCACCATACTTGGTACGTTTGAAGAAAATCAATGTACGTGACCATCTAGAAATACTCTGTCAGACTTTCATCCATATACGTTGTCCTAGGACCGGACAATCCGAAGGCACCATCCCATCAATCCGTCTTTGGCAATTTCTACCTAGGATTAATAGAACAACCCTTGCATTTTACTTTGTCTTCAATCATCTTCAGCATAGGTTAATTCGAAACGCCTATGCCTATACGGAGTGGTTTTCAGATAATAAATCTGATCATGATCTCTCCGTATTGACAACAGAGGTATAAAATAAATCAAACTTTGATAGCCGGTGATTTAACTATCAAAGGAAACATCCATACAACCAATGATCATATTTTCAAATGGAAATTCTATCGATCAACCATCAAACAACATTGAGCCCTATTAAAACAATTTCTTATTAAATTATCATTTTCCAATTTCCCACATCTTTCCAAAAATTTCTCAAAATTCGTTAGTCCCATCCGATTCTTGGAAAACATTTCCAATATCATAAACTCTTTATTTATCTATATTCTAGAAAATGTCTCTTATCTAGTTTGAAAAACCATTTCCATGTATTCATAAATCCTTATTTTCTATACTAAAAAAATATACGTTACTAATATTGAAAAACATTTCCATACTCAATTTCTTAATTCCTCATTAATCAAATCATTTCAGTTTTTATACTTAGAAAAACGTTTCGGGTTTTATTTGGAATACGTTCCAAAACTGCATTTATTCAGATTTAACCGATGTTATATAAAACATCTTTATTATAACTCGATTCATTAATTATTCATTAACTAATTGCATCTCTATAAAATCTTCACTACCGATCCTTAACCGTTTATTAGTCAATCATAAAGTCAATCAAGTTGGGGTATAATTACCTCTCAGACCTTAACTGAACATCATTCTCAACTTCGAAATCGACAAGACTCAAAACTTCAAATTCCAAGCAAACACTGCTTATGCAACTCTTGGATTTAATTTAAGAATACACTTCTATTACAGAAAAATATTGATTATAACGATAGCGTTATAATCGCTGCTACTAAAATATTTTAATTTAAAATATAACCCTGATTCAATAATTTTGGATAAATAAATAAGTTAATTAATAGGTAAATACATTAATAATCTAAATGTTTAAATCCTTTATTTAAACGGAAAGTAAATAGTACTTTCCTGAATTCGATATAATCGATTTCAATAAATAACTCTTTCTCGAATAATCCATATTCGATTAATATTCCGAACTTCAGGACAAATCTAACTTTTTCAGGTTAACTCCAATTCCCTTATAATTATTCCAACTCGCAAAACATTTTCTTTGAAATTGTTATTCATTTCAAATATTTATATTATTCCTTAATTGGAAATATAGACTCGTTTATCAAATTAGCTTGATTTTATTGGTAAATATTTTGCAAATTTAAATTGAGTCACTTTATACACCACAACATATTTATACATTCCATTGATAGAACTACTACTAACACTTTTATGTTTATGTTCGTATTTCCTTTTTAAACGCATTTATAAGTTATACATTTCATAACTTCTGAAATCAACTTTATTTGATTTCTACAATTTCCTTCCCGTTTAATGATTCTAATTTAAAATAATATTGAATTATCTCAAAACATACAATTTTATTTAAATAGCCATAAACATTGAGATATTAGTTTCTTATCACATTTGTTTAAATTATAGATTCACAAAAAATAAAGTTTAATTTTTTTTCTGAAATAAATCATTTTAATAAGGTTCGACACAGTCGAATTCGAAACATACACCCCTTGGATTTATCTTAATTTATTTTATATTATAATCTTTAGAATAAACCCATCGTTTTCTTTTGAAAACGGTTTCCATTTCTCTTATCCTCCAAATTCCTATTCGAATTCGTTTTTTTCAAACTTCTATACATTCCATACTTCTCAAAACAAATCTATTTGATTTTATACTTGCAAATAACATCTCAAATCCAAATTTCACTTTATAATTTCTATTTAGTACTATCCAGAGAATATCTCATTGTTATTCCAAACACTTATAATCTTGTTTATATTTTCTACATAACTGTTAAGTTCAAAATCTCATTTCAAATATCGATCTCAAAACCGATTTCCCTTTTTTAATATAAATTCAAACCTGAATTTACAATTCAATTTATCCAATGATACTTAATTTATAAACTTATTTTCAATCCACCTCTTATTTTATCCATTTAAAACAAGGTCTTATTTCTCGTTAATTCGAAATTAAATT
Source organism: Allium sativum (assembly GCA_030737875.1). NCBI lineage: Eukaryota > Viridiplantae > Streptophyta > Magnoliopsida > Asparagales > Amaryllidaceae > Allium > Allium sativum. The sequence goes on from CM060915.1 coordinate 137,962,445, forward strand.
CCTATTTTGGAAATAAATTACCTTTTTAATTCACCAATTTATTTTCTACATTAGAAAATATTTTTCGATATTTAAATACCCATATTCTAGGGCCACGGTAATTCAAACACACACATACTATAGATTATATAACACATCATATAGCACAATAAATAAAAATAGTATTATAAATGTTGAGGAATCCATTTGGATCCCTCCAACCTGTTTCCCTGCATCCACAGATGTTAATCAACATTAATAATATTAATTTCACACGAATATTAAATATCATAGTAAATAGATTTAATAATCGATCAACGATATAACTATATCTACCATTTTAGCCAATTTAATCAACCATTCATTCAAACAACCATCACACAGTATAAAATACTGTAATTAAATTTAAAACTCGTTTATATTAAAATATAGATGAGCCAGAGTTAGTGAGTTTCCTCACCTAGTTTTGCAGTTGACGATTCTGGTTTCAGTCGTTTTAAAATCAACAGGCGTTTGAAAATTATTTTTCTAAAATTCCGGTAGCTTTGTTCTCAGTCCCTCAGTTCCATAACATGCATATCTTCGATACGATCCCAAGGTGACTAATTTTGTCATATTCTGTTAACATGTCACCATATACATATTACAATCTTAAGGTTGATTTTAAATAAACTATTGCAAACTTAATTTAATAATAATAATTAAGTAATTAACCTTTAACTTAATTATATTTCCCACGTTAATAATGTTTTAATCTTTCTCCTTCCCTTTATAATTATAACATGTCCACTGTTCATCACCCAGCAACAACATATCCCCTTCACTATCGAACGCAGCACCTCCAATGCACTTGGTCTCCTTCTTCCTCCCTTGGTTTAAACACAATAACCCATACCGTAACCTTCCCTGCAAATCCCTTATCCTTCCTTCTTCTTCATTGTATTCAACCCTGCACACCCCTTTAATTCTAAGCAACATGATTCAGCACAGCTAATGTCCCCTACGACATGCCCAGTTCGAAATTTACCACTCCAAACAATTATTACAAAGAAAACTTAAGTTTACTTACTCACTGTTTTATACCATCCATAACTTTGGTTTTGAAACCACCTATGTCTTCTTCCAAATATCCTTCTGCTACTGCAACCCATTCACAACAAATTCCCCCCACCTCGTTCTTCTTCCACCCTCCACTATCCATTGGACGTATATCACCATGCTTCTCCTCATCAGCTCACCCTTCCGGCCAACCCCATTTGGTACCGCTTGCAATCTCGATGGAGACCGCGACTTTGGCCAGTCTTGTACAAGAGGCGTCGCTTGTTGGCATAGAAACCCACAAAAGTCTGGCAAACCCTATGCCTCGCTGCCCTGAACTTCGCACCAATCTCCATTCCTTTTTCGGCCACCCAGAACTCCGACAATAATCCATGGCCGATGCTAATTTAAGTAAGGTGTGAACCTCTTGTAATCGAAACCAGAGAAAGAAATACCAGTGAGAAGCTTTTGAGGATGGGAGCACAATGAATCAAAAATCGATTTAATACATTTTGTATTTCATTTTTACTCTATTTTAGAAGTAGACAATCATCTGTTTTTCACAAAGAACAAGTACAGATTGCGATTGAGGAAGAATGAAACGGAAATAAGAAATTGGGAATTTGGGATTGTGAGGGTGTGTCTTTATATGGGTGAAAAATATATTATTTAATTAGAATTTTAGTTTGAAGCAAAGACTTGCAATTTCTCTAAAATGGAAGAAAGCTCCTTGCACGAATATATAAATAGAAAAGTCAGCTTCTAAGAGAAGCTCTAGGGTGGCTTCGTTGAGAAGGAATTGTGTGGCTTCCAATAGAAGCTTCACATTTATTTTATTTAGTATTTAAAGATTACGTACCCCGCTACATAGAATTTCAGTCACTTACGGACTGTTATAGACAAAAATAAAAATACTACAAGCGATGTGCCATGATCCCAAAAATATAATAACATAGACAAGTTAACTTATATTGTGATATCCCAAAACGCTGTTATTGGGTGTAAAATACTTCAAATAAAATGTTGCTTATTTTTCAAAATAAAAAATACAGAAAATTATATAAATTAAATTATAACTACGTATCAAAAATCTTGTCCAAATTCTAATCCAATATTTAACTATATTAAATAAACAGTTATGGCTTATACATGACTCCACAACGACTTCCTGAAAAATTGATTTGCACATAACTTACAATTTGTAAGACGAAATCTCGATTTTTTACTTTCATTGGAAAGATATAGTTCAACAGATTCGAACATTTTTTGTTTTAAAGAAGTCAGACTTATCACGAATCATGTATATTCAATTAAAGTTGAAAAAAAAATATTATGATCTAGGTGATGTTACGAGAGCGATTATTATTATATTATAATTAATATGCTAAACCTCGTTTTAATAAATATATTCGTTATTATAATTCATTTTTAAACTAAATTAAATCTACTAAATTACAAAATTTACACCATATTGCAAATACCACTATTTCAGACAATTTTAGAATTAAACTTATTATCCCATTATTTATACAAATTAAATATTCAAAATATCTAAATTCAAACCATTTAAATTATCAAACCAATATATCAAAATAATTAAATTAATTATTAAATCGCTAAAATTCCGGGATGTTACACCTACTATCAACAGAAAAATTATGTGTATATATATTATCTAAATCATGTTTCTAGAATCATCAAAGTATTACTTAAATATAAAGCCAATTTCTACTCTTTTATCACATGGAAAGCAAATTTATTTTCATCAACTGTTTGACTGTGCTTAGATAACGTTCCCAGTCAAAATTAGTCACGTTACAGTGTTGGTCGCGTCTGATGCATGGACGTGGTAGACTACGCCCAACAATGGTCATTTTGACTGTTGGAAAATGGACCAATAACGACTGACGTGTCGAACGCTATTGGTCCATTTTTCAGACCGTTCTACTCCTGTTCCCTCTTTATAAACCCCTCCCCCTACTCTATTTCTTTACAAAAAAACTACCAATTCTCTTCTTCTTGATTTTTTGTCGAGAATCCGAGCTGAATAACAGGTTTTTTATACTGTTGTGTTTATTTATTTTTAATTCTCTAATATATATTTTTCTTGAAATTTTTTGGTTTTTTGAAATTTTGTGATTTTTAGTATGTCTTCTGAATCCATTTCTACTACTTCCCAACCTTTAGTCAATTTGACAAATGAACGGGAGGACGCTTTTATCGATGTTTGCGTTGAATTTTTAGTGGATCGAACAGCTGGGGTGAGTAGCTTCTATGTGATTGTCACGAATAATCTAAATGATCGTTTTAATCTGGGTTACATAAAAACTCAGATTAAAAATAAGTGGAACAACCGAAAATGATCATTTCGTGACAGAGACAAACTATACGGCTACCGGACGGGGAATGGGATCTGATCAACGATCGGTTGGATGGTACTCATGAGTGGTGGGGAAGCGGTCCAGTCAGACGATACAGGCGATTCAGAAGAAGTCCGCCGTTGAAGTTTCGACAGTAGAAAATAAAATTTGGCGGCTATTTAGACGAGCTCACTTGCCTATATCTAATGCCTCATACCGCACATGCCCCACTTGCACCTCTACCTGCACTAGCTCAGTCTTTCACTGCTGCCGATGATGGTTTTTATTCCGATTGGTTGACTATTGGCAACCTTCCTTCTGCTTAGGTCCCTAGGCACAGACATACCGAGCGTGGCAGCACAAGCTGCTCTTTTGTGACCCCCACCTTGAGGACATCGTTTCTCGTTCCTATAGTATTGTTCGGGATGTGGCAAATGCTGAGCGCTGGAAAATTATGATTTCCACAATGACCCACAGAATTTGGAGATCGTCGACGAACTAGATGTAAGGGGTTTTATTTTTGCGGGGTTGAGGAGTTTGGATCATTGTCGTAGGCAGTAGTTTTTAATGTACTAGTTTTATTTTTGTCGTAGGCAAATAGTTTTATTTTCAATGATAGACGTCCTAGTTGTATTTCTGTTTTGTTTAATAAAATATAGTCGTTTTTTATGTGCAATTAGTATTTAATCAAATCAAAACAAAAAAGTTAAAAATCGCATTATATATGAATACCTTGTTCAAATAATACGCTCAAATACCCGCATTTGCAGCAAAAAACGCATTTCTCGTTCACTAACGTGTCGCACTCAAATACCATGCTTAAATGCCACGTTTAAATACCCTGTTACTGCTCGCAAAAAAAAATGCACCCTTACTATCTTTGACATTTGTGACTCTTGTACATGAACTCACATGTGAGGTTCACAACCATCATATGGAATCCCCAACCATCACGTAAACTCCGCATTTTACATGATAAAATTACCTGAGTAAAGTTAATAAATTAAACTTTTTTATCAATGCGCACTAATTTGAACCTGTAAATTCTTAATATACATATACATATACATATACATATACATATGTGTTTATTCCTCGTGTAGAAAATGATTGCCAAACTATACGGTTTATCGTTGGGCTTTATATTTATGATTTGAGTGGAATTTGATATTTGCACAAATACGTACAGATCAAGGCATGTGGTATGTAAGCTTTTCATTTTTATCGACATCTTAATGTACTGACCAAGGCGAAAAATTAATGAGCTATACTCTAAAAGTTACAATAATATAATAGAATATAGCATTGTCTCTCTTCATGATGCAGTGAAATGAGATACCAGGCTACCCTGAAATGCATTATATTTCAAGGAATGCACATATGTTCTTGAATCCTTCATGTATACTAGAACTGTATACCCTACTTCATTGAACTTTGAATAGAACATCTATAGATATTTATTACACTTGGGTGCCTTAATAGTTTAATGGCATATCTCGATTCCCATGCCAGTTGCTTTTTCGCATAGAAGTCTGTGTTTTCTGTAATAGCATGACGGATCTTAAGTATAACTGTTGCTAACTAACTACCGATTCAGTTAAAGGGCAATTATGTTTTAGTGGCAAACTACTGTAACTAATCAGTTTTCCAGGTACGCCGTTAGAAAAATAAGTTTTAAGGACAACAGTCGCTAATTTTCTAAACCGTTATTTCATCATGTTACTTTTTTCGTTTCAAAACAGCCTGTTCTCTTTCAATTAAACCCTCCCATAACCCTTCAAATTTCTTCACTTCGATCTTCAAATTCCTTTACTTCAATTTGACTCTTCTTCAAATTTCAATTTAATATCTAAGCCTTAATCAACACGAATTAGCAAAAATCATCACAAATCGCTGGTACTCAACACAAAATGCCACAAATCGCAGGCATTTATCTTCTTCAAACACCATCTGCAGAAAATCAGCGCAAACCTACGGTAAAAACCCTAATCGAACCTTTTTTACTGTCATTGTTTGATATTTAAAGCAAATAAAAGTTTCTACCCACTAAATCGGTATATATTACATATTACTTCATGAGTAGAACTGTTATGTTAATATAACTATTAACCTGGGTTGTTAGCGATTTCTGATTCATAATGCATAATTTAGTTCCAATATTTCATTGCCAATTAGTGATTACGGACTATGATACGCGTATAAGACTTTCAAGGAAAATATGTGTAACGACCCAGAAAATCTGAACCAATTTAAAATTTTTAAATTGGCTAAAATAATGGATTTTAAATATTTAAAATAAATATTTTAAATAATGGTGATGAAAAATGAGTTGAATCGACATTTGAAAACGAATATAATTAATTATAATTATATATAGAATTGAAAATGGCGCGGTAGTTCGATAATTCGATTTCAAACTTCAATTGAATATACCGGGTGCAAAACAATCCGGATTTTAGTGAAACCAAAAACATTAGAATCTAATTGGTAATATCTTTCTAACGAATCTGACCAATCGAAATTTGATAGCGGGAATCAAAAGATATGTCCAGTTGAAAATTCTGAATAGTCGCTGTGGAATTCAGGCCCTTAAAAATGGACATTTTGCAAACGACCTCGGATTTAGACGAAACCACTTTTGTTAGATCCGCAGTGTCAAGTTATTGTTAGATTCCAAATTTCATAATTTTTCGAATCAATATGTGAGCGTGGCAAAGGGAAACGCGTTTGACCGATTTCAGTTGATTTTAATCGACTGGAAATTGGCCATTTTTCAAACGGTCTCAGAATTCGACGAAACTAGTTTTGTTAGGACCGTATCGTCAATACGAAGCTAGAAAATATTTTTCTGGAATTTTTCTAGTTAGTATGTGACCCCGGTAATTTGAAATGTGCGTTTAAAATTCAATATAAGTGATTTAAATGAAAATTCAAAAGGAAACTGATTGTAACAATCGAATCAGCTTGCGATACATATCCCATTGTGTTCGGAATGGGGGTAAAACGCTATGGACGATAGGCGGTGGGCCTCGTTTCGAGGTCGTATGTAAAAGTCAACCTTTTTGCAAAAATTAAATAATTAAATAATAAAAAATAAAAAAAATCTATTCTTTCCTCCTTTATCTCCTTCTTGCCCCCCCCCCCCCCCCGATCCATTATTCAGTTAAACATAAAAAAAAAAAAAAAGAAGAAGGCAGCAGCAGCCGCCGACGAAGACCACCCCACACCGCCTCTGCCCGACTCCGCCTGTTCTCTCCCCCCCCCCATCGATCGAAGGCCCGAACCCTCCCTGCCAATTCGCAAGCCTCCAGAAGCATCGCGACCCCCCCCCCCCCGAAGCCGTTCGAAACCCTAGCGCGCCCCAAAGCATCGAGACGCCACCCCACACCGCCTCTGCCGCCGACGCCTTTCCCCCCCCCCCCCCATTTCTTCGAAATACTGTAAGTATTTTGTTTTTATTTTAATTTTAATTCGTTAAAAGTAATTTCGATGATTAGGCAAAAACTGATTGTATAAAGCCTGATTTTTAAAAAAGGAAATAAAGCCTGATTTTATAAAAGTATAAAAACCGAATTGATTTTATAAAAGTATAAAAACTGATTTCAATTAGATCTATAAACTGATTTTAAAAGCAATTAAAAACTAATTTGAAAAACATTTTTAAAACTGATTTTAAAAGCAATTAAAAACTAATTTGAAAAACATTTTAAAACTGATTTGAAAAACATTTTAAAACTGATTTGAAAAACATTTTAAAACTGATTTGAAAAACATTTTAAAACTGATTTGAAAAACATTTTAAAACTGATTTGAAAAACATTTTAAAACTGATTTGAAAAACATTTTAAAACTGTTTTTTTTTAAAAGATGCAAAAACTGATTTTGTTAAGTAGAAAATAAAAACTGATTTTATTTTAAGGTTTAAAATAGAAAAAAAGTTTAAACTTTAAATAGGAAAAAGGTTTAATCTTTAAAGAGAAAAAGGATTTGAACTTTAAGAAGTAAAAAATCAGATTTTTAGATATTGAAAGTCGAAGTAAAAATCATATTTTTATATATTGAATAGCGTGGAAAAAATCATATTTTTATATATTGAATAGCATCGTAAAAATTCGATTTTTACATATGTAGAGAATACGGGAGAAAGCGACAAAAGGCGAAGATTTCTATAAAGGAAGAGTCGTGAAGTTGGATAGCTATTGGTGAGATTTCTGATTTAAAAATTATATATATATATATGTGTCGAAAATGAAAGTGAATTGATATATATAAATATCTATATATATATATAAATATATATACGCCCCTCGTCCACAAACCATGGACGATATTTATTGATTGAAATTGTTGTGATAATTGGTTGATAACGAATGGTTGTTTGGGATTGTTTGTGATTGATATTGGTTGATTGAGGTTGAAAAATACCCGTTTGTGGTTGAGAAATATTTGGTTGAAACCACATAGGATTAGTTTATGGAAATGAAATAAATATATACATGCCGCCTGCGTGCGAACTAGATGCATGATCCCCATTGTCAAAAACCGCGAGGTTTTAAGGTAGAGCGAGGAGCCGTACTAGGGACGGTGCCGGTGTAACTACCCTGCCGTTATGCTGCCGAAATTTTGAATAATATTTGTGTGTTTGAATTATTTTCATATGCTTAAACTATATTTATTCATTGTATAGAAAACATTCATGTGTTGAATTGATATTCATTCGTTGTTTAGAAATTCATGTGTTGAATGGTATTCATATTTTGAAATAAATTGTTCGATAATAAAAATCACATTTTTATCTATATATAAAAACTATTGAAAACATTCATGTGTTGAATTGATATTCATTCGTTGATTAGAAATTCATGTGTTGAATGGTATTCATATTTTGAAATAAATTGTTCGATAATAAAAATCACATTTTTATCTATAAATAAAAACTATTGAAAACATTCATGTGTTGAATTGATATTCATCCGTTGTTTAGAAATTCATGTGTTGAATGGTATTCATATTTTGAAATAAATTGTTTTATGATAAAAATCCCATTTTTATCACCAACTTGAACTATATAGAAAAATAGTGTTTTGAAATGAATTGTTTTACAATAAAAATCACATTTTTATTGTATGCATAAATCGTTAAAATGTGAAGTGTTAAAAATAACCACTTGTTCAAAATAAACATATAGGAGTTGAAATATTCATTAATTAGCTAATGAAATGATTTGCACCTATTTATGTAACATTAGAATGAATGGTGTTTTTAAACCAAATAGAAATCAAATATGAAGTTGAATAGAAAATGAAAAATGATATGGACTGTATATATATGTACATGCATATTCATTGAACAGGTTATAGCAAAGGGGCTAGAGAAGAGGAATAAAATTTTGTGCCCGACAAATAGGTACACATTTACTGATTTGTTTGGGTGATGATTTTGAGCCTGTTGGCTAGCCGCTTGGCTTTTTCTTTTTCTTTTTGAGATTAGAAGGACCGGGAACGCTATTTGCGATTTCCCGACGCTCCCGGTGCAGGGGAGGTTATGGCGAAATTTTTCCAAAATTTAAGGTGTTAGAAAATTTTTTGAAGTGAAAACGATATTGAAATTGTTGAATGAACTATATTTATATAAATATATAAATATAAATAAAATTAAAACGAAATGAAGCCGTGTAGTTCGTATTTTGAAATCGTGATTTCAAACGACTAGTGCGGGAAATCCGACCATCGGATTTTCCCGAAATCTCAACCGTCGGGTTCGCCTTGGAATAATCTTTCCAACGGCACCAACCTTGTAAAAATCCAACGGTTGGATTGTCTGGAATGTTTAAATCAAATCTGAAGAAAAACAGCGCCACGGCCACGTTATGGCCCGAAACGTCGTTTTGAATAAAATGGCTATTTTAAAATAAATAAAAATAGCGATAAATAGTTATAAAATATCGTAAGCGATATGGAATGGAAATAAAATGAATTTGCTTGATTTATGTGGCTTTTGATGGTTGAATGTGTTTGGTGTGAAAATTACATTAAAGGACAAAATTGGTGTTGTCGAATAATTTAACCATTGAAATAAATTGAATTGAGATTCTAAATATACGTGAATTATTTGAGAAGGCCGAGTTAATTCTCATTTCAAATAATTGACCGACGATTGAAAGTCGAAGATAAAGACGGTGGTCGAAGACCGGAGATCTTCACCTCGTTTGGATGGTAACCGAGGTCCTGATTGGGAGGCATCCCGAAATATGGATAATGAGTGGTGATCGTTCAGACGTACGTGTTGATCGAAGGGTTTGCGAGGTATTTAGTGCCTCCGGTTTCGTTCAGACCCAGAACGGACTTGTAAATGGACTGTGTGTCCGACATAGGATTTATTCTGTGTGGCATGCTAAGATGCAGTGATCAGGGCTTCTGTTGAAAAGCAAAGTCTTGTGGTGATGATCAAAGCACCGCCTGTGTGGCGTAGCTTTGTGTATAAAGTGAATTCGCGAGCCTCACACCCCGGTATGAACCTAAAACGGGAGAGGACATCAGGGAGGGCCTGCGTTTCTTTCTAGCTAGGGTGGTGTCAGTGACCTACCAGCCCTGACATTTATATACTTTTCACCTATGTGGTTGTTGCTGTTGCGAGGCGCCTCGGTTTGATCGGACGATCTGGGTCCGATGGAGTCATTCGTTGGCTCGTTTACGCCCCAAAGGGCGGGGAGACGTAGTGTTCAGGCATAATAATCCACATCGGTGGACCGGCCCTGACGATCCAAGGGGCAGTTGCGGCTGTTCCTGAGACACGGGCTAGAGCGTCTCGAATTCGGTAAGGACTATCTTTTGCCTTGGTTCATGACGGAAATCCAATTTCCAAATACGACATCGTGCGGTTTTGATTGTATATATATATGGCGACATGATATATGGTACCCATGCCATCTATGATTGATAGTTATGATTTGAAATAGTTTTCAAAACATATAAACACTAGCAATAATATCAAATGCCTTTGTTTTATTCGTATCAATCATATTTTAGCCATTATAAGGTAAAACTCTATCCTCCGGTTTGCGTTGCATTGTGTGATGGGAACTGAGTCTTATAATGGCTTCATTTTTATAAAAAGCATAGCGATGTTTAAAAGAAAGATTTGTTTTAGAGCACTGGCAATCCAATGGAGTAAACCCGTTCCACGAAAGTGGCGTGGTCCTGTGATTAGCCATATTATATATGTGTTGAGTAGATTTCTCATACCAGTCCCATGACTGACTCGTAGTTTGTTTCACTCTCAAACTCGGGTGCCCCTTTTTCTACACGGGCAGCCTTGTATTCAGGTTTGGCTGGTTCTTCCTGGATAGCTGGAGCTGAAGAAGGATTCTATCATTTATTTCTTTTTATGCTGTTCAGCTCCTATTGTACATATTTTGTTTATTTCCGCTGTAGACATTTATGTATAGCTGAACTGTATTTGTACTAAGTAAGATCCTGTATACTGTGTAACTCTGATGATTACTTTTATCCAGTATATTTTGTTGTTCATTATCTGGTGTATTTATTTAATTCTGTTTTGCTATTATATGTTTCTGTGTTATATTCCAAAGATAACCTTGTTTCCGTGAGAACGGGAAATCGGGTCGTCTCAATATGTGTATAAAAACACACTGTTGTTAGCTTATTAGTGCTTAATTTCATATATAATGTAATTTATGCTTATAAAATATTTTGGTACTAAGAAAGACAAATACCTTTATCTTTAGAAGAAGCAAGTATTTTTTATATATTAGAAGATACATGCATTTTGTATTTGCATTAAAACATATCTAACTACAAATTTTTAACTGAAAAATAGTGTTAAGTAGTGTACATGTCATATGTGTATAATTTTAAACAGCCAGAAAATTAACACACAGTAAAAGATAAATAAATTTATCCTTTTAACCAATTGTCATTTTTTCCTATTCATGTATCATGTATAATATAGTCTATTAGTTTTCATTGAAGACAAATCCATGAATTATTAAATTATAACTTTGTTCTTATTGCTTGACATGTCGAAATGTACATTGTAGATGGTTGATATATGTTTGATGGAAAAATGTATAAAAGGACCATGTTTATTTTAATGGTTAAGATATATAATATTGAACTATTTCAGAACACATGTTAAGATATTATGCTACATATGTCTTTAAAATGACTATTTTAAACACAATACACAAAAAAAGATAAATAGATTTATCATTTTAAACAGTTGATGTTTTTTCTCTATAATGGATATAAATATTAGTTTTCTACTAAAAATAAGGTAATTTTTTATGCATTAGATGATTTAGCACATTTGTGTTTTAAAAAATTGATATAAAAATTAGTTTTCTACTAAAAATACTGTAGGTTTTTTATGATTTAACATGTTTGTGTTTTAAAATAAGTTGTAAAATTAATATAAATATTAAGCATGCACTATGCATTGAATTTATTTGATTTAAGTTGTATTTGTTAAAGTTACAACAAATATAGATCCGTTCGTTTACTTATTTTTGTATACGTAATTTTCAACATTATAGATGACTAAATTTTCGCACGTACTTATTTGAACACAGTGGTTTTTTTAATAAACAGTGATTTATGCATACATTTTTTCGTTATTTTGTTTTTTTAGTAAACAAAATAGATAAACATATTTATCTTTTAAACAAACAATGGCTTTGTTTAAGTACATGATTTACAATCATTCATGGCAAAAGTTAGTCATTTATGCATATAATAAGTAATTTATGCATGTGTTTTCTAATTTAAAATTTCGGTTTTTTTTATCATTTAAGGTATAATGTTAAATCGATTTATAATTTTAAACAATTTATAATGATGCCGAAAAAAAGATAAATAGAATTATCTTTTTAACTGCAATTGTTTTATACAAATGTGTTCTTAACTTATTAAGGAAGAAATGTTTAAACACAATTATATTTTGAATTGTTAATATTTTTGAAGTTAGAATTGAATTTATTTAAAAAGATAAACAAGTTTATCTTTTTAAAAGGCATATTGTATTATATACAAACAAATAAATATTACCATTTTCCTAAAAAAAATATCATAGTATTAAGAAATCATTTTTTATTTTGTTTATTATTTGTATTATTGTGTTTTTTAGTAATAAAAAGGTAGCACACGAAAATAATAAATAAATTTATCTTATTACACAAATAGTGTTTTTTTAAGTAGAAGATTCATAATCGTGCACGCAAAAAGTTACAGTATTTTATACATGTAATAAGTAAATTGTGTATGTGCTTTTTGATCTAAAATTTTACTATTTTTTTTATCATATTAAGGTATAATGATAAATAGATATATCATTTTAATTAATTTATAATGACAAAGAAGAAAAGATAAATATAGTTATCATTTTAAATCATACATACAAGAATTTGAAGGTCTTTAAAATGAAAAATAAGTTAAATAAGAACATGGATACTCCAAAGTATGTGTATTATAGGAACTAGAAAATTTGTACTTGAAGGGATGTGTTTAATGTATCATCACTATTCTAGTCTGAACTTTGCACGCACCTTTGTTGCTGAAACTTTAAGTTCAAACACATAGTCGTCCATTTGAGTTTTAGCAATTTTAGGGTAGATTTATTTGTATAATCTCTTTGTTATATTTCAATGATATAATTCCAAATTTAATTAGATTTTAAAGATATTTCATGCTACAATTAAATAATGCATGTAGCTTGGCTTCAACTTTCCTTTGTACATTAAGTGTAAAAATTGCATGTAGCTTAGCTTCATCTTTTCTCTTTTGCTCCTTAATCTCATTATGGTTGATTTCCCTTAAGAAACGATTAAAAGTAAAGTTTTATGTGCTACAGATAAGCATAAATTTATGTACTGCAACACTGTTTTTATTTAAAACCAGTTTGTTTCATGTGTTGTGTACAAAGAAATCAAACCATTTTGTTTCACAAAAGGGTTGCTTGAGTATCCAGGATAAGAACTCCGAACTGCGGGTTGTGCAACACATAGGAGATGCACAAAATTAGATAATTAAACCATTGAGAAAACATATACCATTAGCAGAGAAATAAAACTAGAAAAGTAAGCAAAGGAAAAAAAATTAATTTGTGTGGATGTCTTTAGCATCTTTTTATTGTTTGTAACAAGTAATAATGTCTGTTTTAAATTGATCTTCAAGTTTGTGTTATGTTTACATTATGGTCATGGTCCAAACATGCATTGTAATGTACAAGTGATAGAACTAGCTTTAGTATTTATTTTTATTAATATTGAATAAGTCTGCGAATGTTATTTTCATGCATTCAGAAAACTGTAATGCCACAACATAATGATTTATGTGTTCTGAAATATATTAAGACAGTTTTATCTTTATTAATATTATTTTAATACTTAATACTATCTTTTTAAAGAGATGTATTTTAAACAAAAACATTCAAACATTAGTTTTTTCTTAAAACTTTGTTAGAGTATTAAGCAATCATTTTTTTTAAACTGGGTAAACCACCTCAATAAAAACCTAAACATGCACTCAACGTGAGTACATGACCAGAAAAAAGAGTGCGCCGCTTTATTGATAACTCAACAATAAAATAGTACAAAAATATACGGCAAGTTCACATCAATTCCCTACTTGCACAAACCCATAAAATAGTAAATACAATGCTTCGGCCCGAAAAATAAAACATATAAAGGAAGCCAAAGGCACTTACACCGAATCCATAAACATGTATCCCTCTGACATTTTGCCCATTAAAAAAGGAAACTCGCTATTGAAGCCACATCAATTAATGGAGGAACCCTAGTATCACGCATGAAAGGCGACTGCATCATCCTGGGTCAAAATAATCAATTCCCCAATTCTGAAGCATTCTCATGTCTTGGCTAACATTCCTTCTTCTCGATTTCAACATCAGGTACCTGATTTCAACTTAAATAACATCCCATCTTCTAAACTTATCCAAAACACCATTTCCATGAACCCGAGAATTTCTTTCTGTCCACATGTGGTAAACTGTAGCAACAATACTACAGAAGGCGAGTTCTTGTGCTATGTCCTTGACCTTCAATTTATGTTTCAGGAAATCCGCCTCATCAATTAAAGTCAACGGTCGATCAGAGGAGAGTGGGGTCTCCGACCTTAGTTTGCATCTTGTCCGAAGAGAAGAAGAGTAAGGGCAAGAGAAAAATAGATGTTCCTTGATTCATTATTTTCCATACAAAGAATGCAAGTAGGACTAACATCATAGCCCCATTTTATAAGATGTTCTTTAGTCGCAAGTCTGTCTAGCATAGCTTTGTACATACACATGGACATTTTCGCGCCATTAATACAGTGCTAAGTAATCTTACACCATTCAGTTTTTAGTTTCTGAACTCTTGATAAATCCCATGCTGAATGAAACGAGAAACCATTTTTTCTATTATTCTAGCTCCAATAATCTGATTCATAAGTAGAGTGCATAGGCACCTTGTTTATTTTATCTGCAATTAATCTTGAAACCGTTTGACAATTGGGATTAAAAACACCATTCTGAATGATGCTATCTACTTTCAAATTCTCACCCCCAAACAAATCTAAACTGTCCCATCCCAAAATATTCACAAGAATATCATTATTCAACCATGGGTCAAACCACAACATAGTGTCATGGCCATTAGAAATACTTTTATTAATTCATATCAGCCCCAAACTTCTATTTCTTAACATAGCCTTCCAAGTACAAGAGCTATAGTTATCCACTTACATGACCCAAAATCTGTTATCTTTGCAATATTTACTTTTCATCCACATCTTCCACATGCTATTTTTACTCACAAAATGCCATATCAATTTAACGGCAACAACATCTTTAAGTTCATCAAATTTCCTTAAACCGATACCCCCTTCATTTTTAGGAATATAAAGAGTATCCCATGCTATTTTGTGGCTTTTTCCACCCCAAACAAAGTTATCGCATAATTTGTTAACCTTACTAATCGTTGCAGCAGGCAATTGATAAACTAACAACCAATACATAACCATAGGTGTGATCACAGATTTAACCAATTCAACTTTACCTGCCATAGAAAGGAGCCTACAATCCCAACTATCCATTTTCTCCTAATTTTGTCAAATAAATCACCATAATCAAAGAAGTGCAGATAATTATTCGATAATGGAGTGCCAAGATATTTAATAGGCAGTAACCCTTTCTTTATATCCAACAATCTAGTTAATTCCCCTTCATTGCTCATGGATTTGCTGAAAAGCACCTTAGATTTTAAGCAATTAACTTTTAAACCAGCTAGAACTCTTATGTTGTATAGAATATTTGAAATTTCAATGGCACATCTAGCCTTAAATTTAGAAAAAATCATCAAATCATCTGCATATATCAGGTGGTTAATATGTGGTTCATTTTTAAAAATTGGCAGAACTAACTCCATTTTACTCGGCTTATGCATCATCATTGAGAAGTATTCCATAACCACACAAAATAAATAAGGGGATAGGGGTTCCCCTTATCTTAACCCCCTATTACTTTGAATAAATCTTTTTGGGCTACCTTTTGTCAATATAGAAAAGGTAGGAGTAGATATGCTGGTTTTAACCACTTTAACAAGCATACCAGGAAAGCCCATCATCTTCAGCATATGACAAACAAAACTCCTATTGACCATGTCATACGCTTTTTGTAAGTCAATTTTAATACGCATGTTACCACTTCCACTACTCTTAAAATATCTAATTTGCTCATGTGCAAGTAAAACATTTTCAGCAATAAATTTACCAGGTATGAAAGCTGATTGATTTTCAAATATAAGATGTTTAAGGTATGGTTTAATTCTATTGCATACGACCTTAGAAATAATTTTATAAATGAAGTTGCAACAAGAAATAGGCCTGTAATCAGAAATTTTCATAGGCTTCTCGACTTTAGGAATGAGGGTGATAAACATATGATTCATACCTTTAGATAACTTACCAATCCTAAAAACATCTTGGATAAGATCAATAAAATACGTCTTGATATCTTCCCAGTGAATATTGAAAAATTTAGCTGTGAAACTATTAGGCCCGGGCTTTTATCATCAGGAATAGAGAAAGTTGCTTTATAAACTTCTTCAAGAGAAATACTAGAAAGAAGACGCTCCCTGCCACTATCATTAACCTTGAATTTACAATTAATTTCAGGAAACGACATATTAATTTGATTATCCGTGTAGAAAATCTCTGAAAAATATCTAACAGCCTCATTTTCAATGGAAGTAGAGTCCTGCACCATTTCACCATTTGCTAATATGATATTTCCACAGTTATTGATATGTCTTCGTAGCGACATTTTAGCATGAAAAAACTTCGTTCATGAATCACCCTCGTTCAGCCATGCAATTTTTGCTTTCTTCTTAGCATTATAGTATTCTATATTGCATTGATCTCTCCAATTTCTATAAGCAGTTTCCAGTTTATCAAAAATACCATTATCAGTAAGATTTTCATCAATTTCCTTCAAAACAGCACAATACTTGAAACACCCCACCTCCTTTAAGGTCACACACAAAGGGATTGCATTAACTTTGGTGAAGCATTATAGATAAAAGATACAGATAATTTACAAGACAGATATACAAACAGCGGAAAAACTGAAATCATTTCTTAAGCAGCGTGGTTCAGTCAAAACATTACAACCATTGTCTCAAAACCCAACTTCCAAATCATTACAATAAAACCTCTGTCTTGATTCAAAACTCTGAATGCATAACGAAGCATAAAAAAGTAGTAAAGCAGCATAAATCCTAAATAAAACTGTAACTATGGCCATAGCCCAATAAAAGAGAATCCAAGCAATACATCTACTCCCTTCAAGCTGGAAAAGTTTTGAACTAAGTTGAAGTATTCCCTCCCTGTGGACCTGGGGGGGGGAACAGAAGAAAAGAAGACAAAAGAAAACGGGTCAGAAATAAAGCCTGGTAAGTCCAGTGATTTTCAGTATGTAAACAAGAAAAAGGATCATGACATGAATAAACTGAATATAAGACAATACCATAGTAACAAGATAACATAAGACAAGATAAGGCAAGATAAACTAAATTTGCTATCGCACCTATTTTTATTCCTCTGCACCTACTAACAATTGTTTCAACTAGCCTCATGTGTTCATAATAAAATGATACCTTTATCGATCGGCTTCTACTCGCCTGTATTTATTACTTGTGTCATTCAACCCCGCTTGTTTGTGGATACCTGTGCTAGTCCCACCATGGGGTGTATCAATCCCTATGATGGTGACCCGACACAATTCAAGAAGCACAGTGTATAAATACTGATGCCCAGTGCCAGATTTTTTCCACTTCGGAGTACGTGTACACCCGTACTGCGTCGGAACCTACACTGACACACCACCTTCCATTATTTTGACCGCTTATAATCAGCCCAGTAATCGTGCCCCACCCTGCCTAGTTCAGGGTATCGTGATACATCTATGTGGGTTACTGCTGAAATGGGTCCCTGTTGCTATGGTTTTCTAATCAACATGTTTTAACAGTTGAGTGTTCTCAATTTAACCTAACCCCACCCATTTGTTTAATTAACATGTTGCATTGGTTAAGTGTCGCCTATTCATATGTTACTTAACCTTACGATTCTTAGCATGTCTGTTTATTGGCATTAATTAATTTATTAATGCACCAACCTCTCACATTAGAACTGTTGTTTGCAGTTGCGGGATGTCCCAGGCTGTTCCGGGCAGACTTCTACCGCAAACTCATTATAACCTCGAGTTTTGGGCTTGATGCGCTAACCTCTCACATTAGACCTGTTGTTGTGGTTGCTGGATGTGTCGGGTGGTTCCGGGCAGTCTTACACCGCAACTCAATCTAACCTCGGGTAAGACATGTTCATCTTTTATCCAATTTACATATTTACCATTCATGTCCAAGTCTAGATTTTTGTATGTCAATTATCCACAATTGTAGTCGATTCAAGTTATGACCAACATACTTGTTACGTCCAAGATTACTCCAATAAGTTATACCCAATTCCCCGCATTACAATCGCACGTACAACAAGATTAAAAAAAGTTTCTAAATTCCAAGTACTCATAAAATAAAACGGAACGGGGATAGAGAAGAAACACAAGAATTGACATAAGGGAAAACAGGCATGTAAAGTTGTACCAATACAAGAATCATGGTTCCAATAGGCATGTTGTACATTAACAACGAATATGAGAAAACTAAGGAAAATACATCATAGGTATACAGATTCGATAGGATTGAACATAGAGAAATTACTAATTTGATGTACAACATGATAGGTTCAATCACAACAGTCTCATAGGCATAGGTAATTTCAGATTTGACAAAAGAATAAGCATGAATTAGAATTGATTATCTTACAATTAGGCATAGTTCTAGATTCGATTCATTACAGTCATGATTTCTATTATGTGTTCAAATCTGAATAACAACTGAACTTACAACGATAGGATTAGAAAATTTTAATTAGTTGACGTTGTAGCGATTCTAATCTTTCTTTGTTGATTGAAGCGGAAAACCTTTTCTTCAGTTTGAAGCTCTCTAATTTGATTTCTAGTTTGGAGAAGAAGGAGGCTAGGCTAGTTTAGAGATGGACAGCATGGAGGCACCATAGAATAGGGTTATGAGATTAGGGTTAAGTTTAGATATGTATTTCTAGATGCGTTAGACAAACTATGGATTCTAGATTAGCATAGGAGTCATTAGAGCCATCCAAACAAAGAGACACATCACCCAGCCAACCACAGTGCGACACATAAGCCTAATCCTTCAGGAGTCTTCACCCAAATGTGGGAAGATAGGGGTTGACACCCCTGTCGACACCCCTATAGGGGGGTCAACACCTATGTCGACCCCCCTAGGGGGTCGAAACCCTCGAGCCGGATTTTTCCTGCTCATCTTTTATTGGCAGATTTTCGAAATTTGAGTTTGTTTTCTGATTTTTAATTATTATTTACTTTAATTCTGCTTTAAACAGAAATCTTCTAACACTACACCAGATTTGTCTTTTAATAGAACGTGAAAAACGCTATAGTATCTTTACATAGCATTAATGACGATGCTATATAACGACATGTTATAATAGCCCTGACACATCTCATATCACTTTATAAACCGCTATTGTATCACACATTTTGTAACATACATACACCACTATAAAAACTTTTCGTAGCATTTTACCCATGCCAATTAGTAAAATTTCAACTTCTTTTTATAGCATATTTTTTTTTCTCATAACACGTATTGAAGGCTATATAAAGTTTTCCATGCCAGCATTATTTTACATAGCTCTTTTTCAACACTATCACATTATTTCTTATAGCATATGGATGATTCTCCATCAGTTTCTATAGCAGTATTTTTCCATTATTGATATGTTTAGTATGATATATAGTACGTAAATTTTGCTATGCCATCCATTTTATAGTGCACTACAATTCTTCTCTTATCTGAATTCTGCACCTTACTATCGTTACAATGGTAAATCTTTAAAATACAAAAATCTAATAGCAAAAGCATATTTGATTATAAAAGACAATAAGTATGGTCTTACATATTTGATATTCTTACACAGCTGTAACACCCCACCTCCACCAGGGTGGCTCTTGCAAGCACTCTGACTTTGGAGGGGCGTTTGAATCAGGTAAACATGCATAATGATATATCAAGGCAGAAAAAGAACATATGTATATATGTAAACAGAGTAAATAACATAGATAAAACAGCGGAAGATTTCAAAACATTTCAAAACAAGTCTGGTACAACATAGCTTTCCAAATAAACAAGTCTAGATAAAACAACATCAACTGAAAAACTGAAATAAATAAGTGCTATCCCCAATTAAGTGGTAACCATAGATAGCTTCATGTCGAAACCGTACATGAGCTGAAATCCCACAAGCAAGCAATCCGAAATCCAAGCTAAGCTCCAGTATTCCCTCCCTGAGAACCTGGGGGGGGGAACGGAAGAAAAGAGGCGAAAGAAAACAGGTCATTCAAAAAGACTGAGTAAGCCCTACTACAATCAATGTAAACTGATAAAGTTAACTGGCATGAGCAGCAGGGATGAACATAAGGATAACAATATACTAGCATGATGATTAACTAACAAGGTAGATAAAGGTGTCATCGCATAATCAGGATTAAGGTTTTGCACCACAGGTGTACTAGCAAACTAACATGACTTGAATAAACAAGTATTGATCCCTTGGCCCAAGCTTTGGCCCAATAACATGAAATGACCCTAATACAAGGTCCAACCAAACGGTCTAGTCGATCGGCTCCCTAAGCCTAACTCGTCACGTGTTGGTGTCAATACGGCCCAATCATAATTGTAGTCGAACTGTGCCGGGTCCACCCTTCGGGTGTATCAAGCCCTAGGGTGTCAACCCCTGGACACCATGAACATGAGTGCACAGTCCCGATCTACTGGTACCCGTGCATGTTTTCTCCGGCTACGGACTATGTGCACGGCCAGAGTCTGCCCGGAACTACACCGGCGTACCCTCTGCCGTCGCTTTTGGTCACTTACCTCCAGTCCAGTAATCGTGCCCCCACCCTAGCCTAGTCCCTAGGTTCATGATGATACTAACTTGGGATTACTGCTGGAGTGGGCCCCCATTGCTAGGATTTTTCTAGTGGGTTAAGTACGGTTTAACCCTCTTGCTAATCCTGGATTAACTTGGTTAAGTGTAACGATGAGTTCACGACTTAACCCCGATTAATCTACCAAGCCCAAATTGGTTAAGTATCAAGTGGACCATGACTTAACCCTAATCACGAGGCATTAATTAATTTAATGCGCCTTAACCTCTCACATTAGACCTTGTTGTGGTTACTAGTTAAGCCGGGCGGGTCCGGGTAGCTTTACACCACAACTTGGTCTAACCTCGGGTTCAAGGTACAACATGACCAACTTCTCACATTGGGTCCTATTGTTTGTAGCAACTAGTTAAGCCGGTCGGTTCCGGGTAGGTTTACGCTACAAACTCAACCGAACCTCGAGTTGGCCACACTTATCTTTTCTAAGTGTCATGTCCATCATGTTTCCAAAACATGTTACAAGTTTTCAAGCAATTGGGTAGACCTAACTTAATAGGTAAATTCCCAATGGGTAGACCTAACTTAATAGGTAAATTCCCAAGCTTATGTTTTATGTCTTTTAAGTTTACCCAACCCCAAACGCAATCCCATCGCTTACATATCGCAATAGCGCATAAAGGATAGAAAGAGGGAACTTGGCATAATCATGACATAAAGGTATTGAAGCCACAAGCTTAACATGGTGGCATATGAAATGTTCATATGTTCATACACTTGCATATTACATTTTTAGGCCTCAAAAGCATGCATAAAACCAAACTTAGCATATTGGTGATACATGGTGCTAAATGACATGTAGAGATGGCCATAAGTTCGCATTTAGCCTCACATGCAAGTTATCATAAGAGATATGATAACTTACATGTTGCTAAAATGCAACCTTTGGCATAAAGCTTAAAGCTTTATGTTCATAAACCCAAAATAAGCTTGCATAACATGATAGCATGAACAAAATGTTCAACCCAAACTTGCATAACATAACTTGGCATACTTGCATATAAACTTGCATATCACAACATGATAAACTTGCATATAAACTTGCATATCACAACATGATAAACTTGCATATAAACTTGCATATCATACATTTAACTTTAGAGTTTAAGTATGAAAGTAGAATAGGGCTTACAATGCTTAAGAAGTCACAAAAATATGACAAAGCCCTTATGAAATCAATTAAACCCAAAATGCAAGCAAAACCCTTGAGCCAAAATGATCAAGACTCTTTCTTTATGATGCAAATGTATAAACTTGACTTGAATGCAAGCTAATGATACTCATACAAGTTTGAAAACACTTGTATGCATGGAAAATCACTTAGGAATTTATTTAGGAATTTTATGAAGAGAGTGGAGGCTATGAGAGGATTGATTTTGCCATAGTTTAGTTGTATGAATGAATAATGATGATTTAGGGTAGGTTAGGGTCTTATTTATAGATTAGGCAAGTGTTTTAGGCCATAGGATTAAACCTAGATTCAATCCAAGCCATCAAAGCATGTCTTGGGGAAGAAGTCAAGTGTAGGAACCATCTAGGGCCTTTAGATTAAAGATGAACCATGAGAACCATTCAAATGCAAAATCTGCATTTGAGCGAATCGGCCCACGGGTTGACAGCCAAACACCCTGGATTAACCCCTAGTCGACCCAGCGGGCTCGGGTCGACCTCAAAAATCGGCCGGTTCGGTTATTCCCCTCTCCCAATTCGTTGTTTTGAACATTTTTGCATATTTATTTATTTAATTTTCAATTTTATATATATATATATATATATATATATATCAATATATATATATTTCTCTGCGCAACCCATTTCACTTAATTAAGTATACTTTAATTTGGGAATTTTTCGTGAAACTTCGCGAGGCCATATCTTGGTCATACGGACTCCGATTTTCGAAAACTCGGACTCTATTTCGCGTATTTTTCCGAGACGAACGCAATGGCATAGCCCGTTTCCCTTGATTCAGATTTTACAGTTTAATTCTGCCTCCATTTATGTTATAACATGTTATTCAAAAATACGGGTTGTTACATTCTTCCCTCCTTAAAGGATTTCGTCCCCGAAATCTCCAAGTTAGGAAGAACGTATCCTACCATCCATCATCCATCTACTCAAAACATCATCCACGAGCAATCATTGTCCTTAAAAGGTTCTAAATGCTGTATGATCATATGCAAAGGTGTGTTTATATGTACTTATCTAATGCGAAAATCAGGAGGTTACTGATTCAGTAAACCCCCTTAATGCAAAATATGTTAGTGAAATGAGTCCATATGTATGCAAATTCCTAACATAATTTATAATCTCTACATGAGTGCACATAACATTCATCCATATGCAACATCCACGTGATAGCATACCAAGTTTTCATCCTTGAATAAGCATAAACACTCATGCATATGCGGTATGAAAGTGTGTGAGCCGATCTTAGTGCCTAACGTGTATTATGCATCCACGAGTATCCACTTGTAAACACTTGCAACCACTTGCAACCATCAAACATAACATGTTTCAAACACATGTTTCATCCAAAGGGTTTCTACCTAAGGTTCTCATGACAAGATTAACACGATAAACTAGATAAACATGGATAGCAAAGAGAAAGATATGCTAAGAAAGAAAAGAGATTGAGAGTGTACCCTCAAAAAGGAATAGATAAAGCCCACGCATCTTCTCCTCGGTTTCCCAAGTTGCGTCTTCTTCGGCTTCACCCCATTGAACCTTCACCAATTTGACCTCTCGATTCCTTAGCTTCTTGGTCTCCGTCCCCAAGATACGAATCGGAGCTCTCCTCAAGGTAGCCTCTTTCTCCACTTCTACATCTTTTAGAACACTTGGCTCAACAACCTCTGCTGATTCATGTAAGCACTTCCGGAGATGCGAGACATGAAAAACATCGTGTACTCCAGCAAGCTTCTCGGGCAACTTCACTCTATAAGCCATCTGCCCGATCCTCTCTATAATAGGGAATGGTCCAACAAACCTCTGTGCCAACATCCCAACAGCTCCAAATCGGACCACATTCCGCAAAGGAGAAACCTTCACGAAAACCATATCCCCAACATCAAACTCCAAATCCGTTATTCGCTTATCAGCATAGGATTTCTGTCGGTCTTGGGCCGCTTTCATCCGTCTCTGAATCAACTCGATCTTCTCGGATGTATCTCTGATCATATCAGGCCCAAGTATAAGCTCATCTGTAGTCTCCCACCAACATGTAGGCGACTTGCACGGCCTCCCATATAAAGATTCAAATGGTGCCATCCCTATGCTTGCCTGATAACTGTTATTATATGCAAACTCAACAAGAGGAAGATGGTCTTCCCAAGTACCACCAAAATCCATAATACAAAGCCTCAACAGATCCTCGAGTACCCTATTCACCCTTTCGGTTTGACCGTCCGTCTGTGGGTGATAAGTCGTACTTAGATTCAACCTTGTGCCCATAGCTTCTTGCAAGCTATTCCAGAATTGACTTGTAAAGATTGGGTCACGGTCACTGACTATACTAGAAGGGACTCCATGTAGTCTCACAATCTCACGAAGATATACAGATGCTAGCCAAGATGCGGTCCTCTTGCTCTTCACCGGAATGAAATGAGCACTCTTCGTAAGTCTATCCACAATAACCCAAATGCTCGTACTCCCTTTCCTTGACCTTGGTAGCCCATCGATAAAATCCATGGAAATACTCTCCCACTTCCATAGTGGAACGTCTAGAGGATGCAATAGCCCACCGGGCTTCTTCGACTCGGCCTTAACTTGTTGGCAAATGATACATCTAGAGACAAATTCTGCCACATCCTTCTTCATCCCAGGCCAAAAGAAAATGCGCTTCATATCTTTATACATCTTATCTCCGCCCGGATGTATAGTCAACTTAGAGTGATGCGCTTCCTCAAGAACTCTTCTTACTAGATCTTCTACCATTGGAACACATAACCTTCCGTCTCTCCTCAGCCAACCCTTGTCATCAATAGAATATCGAGCGAGATGACTAGACGTCTCTCCTCGAATTAGCTTATCCATAATCTCAACTATCTGAGGGTCTTCTATCTGCGAAGCCCCAACTTGATCAAGAAGGGTAGGTCTGAGTTCCAGAGATGCTAAAGAACCGATCATCGACTCAATCGCCAAAGAGAAATCAAAGGTTGCCACATACTCTAAATTCTTCATCTCAACGAATAGAGGACTTAGGGTCAGCCTTCTTCTACGCAATGCATATGCTACCACATTCCCCTTGCCAGGGGTATAAGCTATCTCAAAATCGTAGGACGCCAAGAATTCCATCCATCTTTGTTGCCTCGGATTCAGATCCTTCTGAGAAAAGAGATACTTCAATGACTTGTGATCGGTATAAAGCTCAAATCTTTCTCCCAGAAGATAATGGCGCCAAGCCTTGAGTGCATATACTATTGCTGCCAACTCTAAGTCATGAGTGGGATAATTCTTCTCATGCACTTTGAGTTGTCTACCGCCAAAGCATATCACTCTTCCTTCTTGCATAAGAACAGCTCCTAACCCCGTGCCGCATGCATCGGTGTATACGGTAAATAACTTCCCTCCATCGAGCAAAGTTAGAACAGGTGCTGACGTGAGGGCTCTCTTGAGCTTCTGAAAAGCAAGCTCGCATTCTATGCTCCAAGCAAAAACTAAATTCTTCTTCGTCAATTTAGTGAGAGGAGCGGATATCTTTGCGAAGTCCTTGATGAACTTCCGGTAAAAACCCGCAAGACCTAGAAAACTTCTCACTTCGTTTGCATTCCTTGGAGTCTTCCAATCCTGAACTGCCACTACCTTAGCGGGATCCACCGCTAAGCCTTGCTTAGATACTATATGCCCAAGGAATCTAACTTCCCTTCTCCAAAAGTGACACTTGGAGAACTTGGCCTTCAACTGATGCGCTCTAAGCGTATCCATCACCTCCATGAGATGCCTTGCGTGCTCTTCCTCATCCTTAGAGAAGATCAGAATATCATCTATGAAGACCACGACAAACTTGTTCAAGAACTCCCTGAACACCCTACTCATCAAGTCCACGAAATATGCGGGTGCATTAGTCAAGCCGAACGACATGACAAGCCATTCGAAGAATCCATCTGGAGTTCTGAACGCAGTCTTGTCTATACTATCTTCGGCTACCCTGAGCTGATGGAACCCCGTAGCAAGATCAAGCTGAGAGAAAACAGAAGCACCGACAAGCTGGTCAAAGAGATCATCAATCCTCGGTAACGGGTGTCTGTTCTTCTTAGTCATCTTATTCAACTCTCGATAGTCAACGCAAAGTCGGAGAGAACCATCCGCCTTGGTAGCAAATACCACAGGCGCTCCCCATTCAGATATACTTCGTCTAATGAAGTTCTTCTCAAGCAACTCTTTCACTTGCTTACTTAGCTCCCGCCTTTCACGCGGAGCCATGTGCCGAACGGGCAAAGAAACAGGCTTTGCATTATCCACCAGATAAATGCGGAAATCAATCTCTCGCTTAGGGGGCAACCCCCTAACTTCATCGAAAACATCCGGATACTCTCGAACCACTCTCACAGACTGAAGAGTTTCCATTGACGAGTCGAGTGATTCCAGATAGCACAACATGACGGGACCTCTCAGATCACAAGAAATCTCTAGGGTGTTTCCGAGGCGAGTCACGAGCCTCACAACCCTATGCTCACAATCAAGAATGGCTCCATATCTGGACAGCCAATCCATGCCCAATATCAATCCGTATCCCCTAAAACCAAGAACATAAGCACTGCACAAGAACTCTACACTCAGTATAGAGATCCTCAAATCCCCACATATCATAGACAAATGGGCGGAACCCCCAATAGGATTTGAGACACAGACGGGATCATCTACCAAGCTAGTACTAAGGTGCAAACTATCAACAAGATCAGATGAGATAAAGCTATGCGATGCACCAGAATCAAACAAGGTACGAACTGGAAAATCAGAAATATATACAAGGCTCTCAACAGAAATACTACCTCGATCGGGAACTGGAGCGACATTGAGAGCATGAACTTGCCCTCCTGAAGGTCCAGCACGCTGAGTCTGACCCTGGCCTTGCCCTTGCTTCCTCGGGCAATCCTTACTGAAATGTCCAGTCTCACCGCAGAAAAAGCATTCACCATTCTTCCTTTTCCTCTTCTTACAATCCTTAATAAGATGCCCAACTGAACCGCAATAATGGCACTTCCCCTTGTTGTTCTTGCCCTTGTTGTTATTGCCCTTGTTGTTGTTCCCCTTGTTGCCTTGACTCTTGTTCTTGTTCTGATTGCCTTGACTGCTCTGACCACTTGGATTACCCTGATTTCCTTTTCCCTGGGAATCAGTCTTCTTGGCTTGAGTATCATTCATCTTGGTTTCTTTCTTGACATCTCCCTGAAGTAACGCCATATCAACCAAACTCTCAAACGTGGCCCCATGGGGAATATGTGACATAGCCAATCCCTGCAACGGCTCATTCAATCCTCTAGCAAAACGAAGAGCCTTCTTCTGAGGAGTATTCACCATATCCAAGCCAAAACGAGCTAACTGATTGAACTTGTTCACATATTCTTTGACAGACATATCTCCTTGTTTTAAAGTTATGAACCTCTCCATTTGCAGATTCTCCTCAGCAGAAGATAGAAACTTAAGCATGAACCTTGCCCTGAAATCGGCCCAAGTCTCAACAGGCCTAGTACCATTGGTGACTTCCCACCAATAAGCGGCTTCATCCTTCATAAGCCAAACCGCCAACAAGAGCTTCCTCTGATCGTCTAACCCAAAGATAGCAAACAAATCCTCGGTCTCTTTCAACCAATTTCTGGCCTCTACAAAAGTCTCAGTGCCTTGAAAGTTCTTGCCACCCATTGCTTTGAAATCTTTGCAAGTCTTTGCGAAGTCCACTTGAGGATGCTGAGGGGGAGGAGGAAGAGGAACCTCAGCGATAGGAGGAGGAGGAACATCAACCACCGGAGGAGGAGGAGGAACATTAACCACCGGAGGAGGAGGAGGAACATTAACTACCGGAGGAGGAGGAGGAGGAACATCTGCGGGGCCGGCTTCGGTCGCCCTAGCCTCCAAAAGTCTCCTATACCAAACAGGTACGTGTACTCCCTCCGGAATAGCAAAGTTATCGGCCATACTGAAAACGAAGAAAAAGACAGATTCAGAATGGAGAAAAACGAAGGAATTTTGCTAATGGCTTTTTGGGGAATAGCCTTTAAAATAAACTAGACTTTTCTTTGGAAAATACTTTATACTTGGTTTTGAAAATAGTTTTCCAAAAGTTTTCTAAAAGCCTTTTTGTTCCTTCTCGTACCATATGCTCTGATACCAAATGTAACACCCCACCTCCACCAGGGTGGCTCTTGCAAGCACTCTGACTTTGGAGGGGCGTTTGAATCAGGTAAACATGCATAATGATATATCAAGGCAGAACAAGAACATATGTATATATGTAAACAGAGTAAATAACATAGATAAAACAGCGGAAGATTTCAAAACATTTAAAAACAAGTCTGGTACAACATAGCTTTCCAAATAAACAAGTCTAGATAAAACAACATCAACTGAAAAACTGAAATAAATAAGTGCTATCCCCAATTAAGTGGTAACCATAACTAGCTTCATGTCGAAACCGTACATGAGCTGAAATCCCACAAGCAAGCAATCCGAAATCCAAGCTAAGCTCCAGTATTCCCTCCCTGAGAACCTGGGGGGGCGGAAGAAAAGAGGCGAAAGAAAACAGGTCAGTCAAAAAGACTGAGTAAGCCCTACTATAATCAATGTAAACTGATAAAGTTAACTGGCATGAGCAGCAGGGATGAACATAAGGATAACAATATACTAGCATGATGATTAACTAACAAGGTAGATAAAGGTGTCATTGCATAATCAGGATTAAGGTTTTGCACCACAGGTGTACTAGCAAACTAACATGACTTGAATAAACAAGTATTGATCCCTTGGCCCAAGCTTTGGCCCAATAACATGAAATGACCCTAATACAAGGTCCAACCAAACGGTCTAGTCGATCGGCTCCCTAAGCCTAACTCGTCACGTGTTGGTGTCAATACGGCCCAATCATAATTGTAGTCGAACTGTGCCGGGTCCACCCTTCGGGTGTATCAAGCCCTAGGGTGTCAACCCCTGGACACCATGAACATGAGTGCACAGTCCCGATCTACTGGTACCCGTGCATGTTTTCTCCGGCTACGGACTATGTGCACGACCAGAGTCCACCCGGAACTACACCGGCGTACCCTCTGCCGTCGCTTTTGGTCACTTACCTCCAGTCCAGTAATCGTGCCCCCACCCTAGCCTAGTCCCTAGGGTCATGATGATACTAACTTGGGATTACTGCTGGAGTGGGCTCCCATTGCTAGGATTTTTCTAGTGGGTTAAGTACGGTTTAACCCTCTTGTTAATCCTGGATTAACTTGGTTAAGTGTAACGATGAGTTCACGACTTAACCCCGATTAATCTACCAAGCCCAAATTGGTTAAGTATCAAGTGGACCATGACTTAACCCTAATCACGAGGCATTAATTAATTTAATGCGCCTTAACCTCTTACATTAGACCTTGTTGTGGTTACTAGTTAAGCCGGGCGGGTCCGGGTAGCTTTACACCACAACTTGGTCTAACCTCGGGTTCAAGGTACAACATGACCAACTTCTCACATTGGGTCCTATTGTTTGTAACAACTAGTTAAGCCGGTCGGTTCCGGGTAGGTTTACGCTACAAACTCAACCCAACCTCGAGTTGGCCACACTTATCTTTTCTAAGTGTCATGTCCATCATGTTTCCAAAACATGTTACAAGTTTTCAAGCAATTGGGTAGACCTAACTTAATAGGTAAATTCCCAATGGGTAGACCTAACTTAATAGGTAAATTCCCAAGCTTATGTTTTATGTCTTTTAAGTTTACCCAACTCCAAACGCAATCCCATCGCTTACATATCGCAATAGCGCATAAAGGATAGAAAGAGGGAACTTGGCATAATCATGACATAAAGGTATTGAAGCCACAAGCTTAACATGGTGGCATATGAAATGTTAATATGTTCATACACTTGCATATTACATTTTTAGGCCTCAAAAGCATGCATAAAACCAAACTTAGCATATTGGTGATACATGGTGCTAAATGACATGTAGAGATGGCCATAAGTTCGCATTTAGCCTCACATGCAAGTTATCATAAGAGATATGATAACTTACATGTTGCTAAAATGCAACCTTTGGCATAAAGCTTAAAGCTTTATGTTCATAAACCTAAAATAAGCTTGCATAACATGATAGCATGAACAAAATGTTCAACCCAAACTTGCATAACATAACTTGGCATACTTGCATATAAACTTGCATATCACAACATGATAAACTTGCATATAAACTTGCATATCACAACATGATAAACTTGCATATCACAACATGATAAACTTGCATTTAAACTTGCATATCATACATTTAACTTTAGAGTTTAAGTATGAAAGTAGAATAGGGCTTACAATGCTTAAGAAGTCACAAAAATATGACAAAGCCCTTATGAAATCAATTAAACCCAAAATGCAAGCAAAACCCTTGAGCCAAAATGATCAAGACTCTTTCTTTATGATGCAAATATATAAACTTGACTTGAATGCAAGCTAATGATACTCATACAAGTTTGAAAACACTTGTATGCATGGAAAATCACTTAGGAATTTATTTAGGAATTTTATGAAGAGAGTGGAGGCCATGAGAGGATTGATTTTGCCATAGTTTAGTTGTATGAATGAATAATGATGATTTAGGGTAGGTTAGGGTCTTATTTATAGATTAGGCAAGTGTTTTAGGCCATAGGATTAAACCTAGATTCAATCCAAGCCATCAAAGCATGTCTTGGGGAAGAAGTCAAGTGTAGGAACCATCTAGGGCCTTTAGATTAAAGATGAACCATGAGAACCATTCAAATGCAAAATCTGCATTTGAGTGAATCGGCCCACGGGTTGACAGCCAAACACCCTGGATTAACCCCTAGTCGACCCAGCAGGCTCGGGTCGACCTCAAAAATCGGCCGGTTCGGTTATTCCCCTCTCCCAATTCGCTGTTTTGAACATTTTTGCATATTTATTTATTTAATTTTCAATTATATATATATATATCAATATATATATATTTCTCTGCGCAACCCATTTCACTTAATTAAGTATACTTTAATTTGGGAATTTTTCGTGAAACTTCGCGAGGCCATATCTTGGTCATACGGACTCCGATTTTCGAAAACTCAGACTCTATTTCGCGTATTTTTCCGAGTCGAACGCAATGGCATAGCCCGTTTCCCTTGATTCAGATTTTACAGTTTAATTCTGCCTCCATTTATGTTATAACATGTTATTCAATAATACGGGTTGTTACAACAGCTAAGTAAATATGTTCAGACATGATTTCAAAAAAAAAATGTAGACATGAAAAACCATAACTGCTTAGTCTTCCACCCATCAGCTTGTGTGCATTGTACATTTCAAAACCTGCAAGTTGCAGTAGATAAAGTTAGAGATAAAATAGGGAAAATGCAAGCTGAAGTATTTGGAAACCTGGTTGTATTTTGACTATGAATATGCAAAAGATCAGGCGAATAAGGAAATAATTTTTATTACAAGCCAACCAGTTTTAATATAAAGTAGCGGACAACATACTTTTTTGCATGTAAATCCACAAACAACCGGGTTCCTCCTTGAAGACCACGTGGTCAAATACTGGATATATTTATAGTAAGTCCCTCTTCTTTGCATGTAAATTCATTACTGCACATCTTCTTCATAAACATCAAATATAATCCTATTTTCTTTGTCACTGCCTATGCAGCTGTGCTTGAACCAACTAGGTATCAAACAAGTACCCTTGAATGACTTGACATAAATATATGTGCATTAAAGCCTCTATAAACATCAGAAATGAATAAAAGATAAATATGATTGGGGGAAAATGGATTGCTGGACGGAGGCAATGAAAAAACTTGACTGAATGTATGGGAATTAATGAAAATTTATTAAGAAAGAAAGCAGGTATCTAACAATTATGTATGACATTTTGCTGAAATACGGATAAGCAAGTTTGTCGATGCTTCTGAAATTAGTATCCTACGTGTTTAACTGTTAAATAAATACCATAATGTCCAAGCTGAATGAACCTTGCAGGGAAGAGTCCGAACATAGTCCAGCAGCAATTGTGAAACTCGACCCCTGATTGGTCTATGCTTTTGAGAGATAAACTGTAATATGCATATAAATTATAAATATCAGTAGCAAGCCATTCCATGTAGATCAATAATCAACACCTTAATATGCCATGCCAGGTCGAATGATAAAGTTTCAACAATGAAACTACATAAAGATAAATTCAAAACATAAAGGAGAAAAAAGGCTGCTTTGCGAACCTGTAAGATAATTGCTAGAAAGTTGAACAGACAGAGATCATCCACATTTGATGGTTCAAGCTTTTAAGATCAATAATGGCATAGCCATGCTGTAGTAAACATAAATTTGGTAGAAATTAAATTTTGACGTGAGTAGTTGTGTGCAATCATGTGATATGACAGAAAAAGAGATAAGTTTATAAAGCCACTACTCAGGGACAGCTTCTTTGTTTGGATCTTAACAACAAGGCATTCGTCCGAGATTTCATATAAGAATCCCGATATGTATATGTGGAATAAAGTGCATACAACACTAAGATGGAGTACATGTGATATGCAAAAACTATTAATCAAATATGTATAACTCATGCTTCTAAATACCAGGGCACTAGATAATCATCCCAAACTGTATTTGTGCTTTCCATAATGATTATCTTGCATGCGTGTGCTTATTTATATGCACATACATGCATAAATACATAAACATCCACAACACACAAACATACAGAGAGTGAAAGAGGAAACGAAGCTGCAAAGTTATGACACCAACCTCATTCATGTCAAGAGCCGTGTTCATCAGTGTATCCAGTCCTGCCGATGTACATGAAAATTAGAGATAGTGCATGCATCTAATCATTAAAATATTTAAGTTTGATTTTTTTTACATGCATACTTATCACATACTCTGTTGTCATGTCCATCCTAAGCTACTACAGCTGTTGTAACATACATGCTAAATGAAATAAAACGTCATAAATAGTGAAACAATATGATCTAAACATAACTAGCTTAACAAACAACAATTATAGCCTAGTTTTTACTCATTTTTCATTTAAAATCAACCTTCTTTTTAGCCAAAATTGCCAACTTACAGAATAGAAACTCCTGACAGCTCGGCATCTTCAAGCAATGTGGGCATATTCAGATCAAATTTTACACTTCTCCTTTCAGTGCTTTCAGCTGATTCAACATTGCTGATAACATTAGTGTTTACGTTTATATTTGCAGTTGAGTCAATAACATGATTGCTAGTGGTACCAGCAGCTTCAAGCATGCAGGCTTTGTTGTGGTCACCTAACGCTTGACCCAAAGCGAAAACCCTGACTTAGGAAAATAAAAACATCACATGCAGAAAGGGAAATGGACATAAAGCATCATCATTAGACGCATTAGTTTCAGTAGACAGCATTCAACAAACCATGACTTAATTCTTGGCACCCCCATTACTGTAATATCAAAGGAAATGCAAGATATATTTTAAATTACAATACTCATATGCTGTGAAATCTCGGAATAGGCAGTCTTGGTTTCTAATTCATTTCTGCATCATCCTCCCCCATGGCTCTTGGATTCGCCTTTCTCTTTCCATTCTATATACTGGTTATTTTTAATGACATACTTGCAAGCGCTTTGGAAAATTACAGTCATGTATGTACTAAACTTATATGGAGTCAAAACGCATTTCTTAAGCATTTGTAAAAGGATTAACATATGTTGCTAGCATTTAAATCTTACTACATCACTATGCTAAATGTAGTTTACATTTCAATGTAACTTAGATCATGCCAAAACGATTGCTTAACATAACTGCGCTATGTCAAAGACTGGCAATTTTTAATATTTTAGAATATCAAAGATCAGTTTTCGTAAATCGTAATAATGTTACATAACTCTACATAGATTCCGGCTCTAAATAAATGTAGCTTGGCTAAGTTTGTATTGCTTATATTCTTATTGGTTGAGGTTGGAATGAAATGTCATCTGAGTCTCGTCGCTACCTTGTTAATTTCTTTATCGATGGGATTTGATTATGATGATGAATGGAATTGAAGTTTTGAGCACTTGAATTTAGGAATTTGGATGGAATAGTGGTGAGACAATTTGGTTTTATGAATTGAGGGAACCTCTAATAGCAAATTCATGAAGTAAAATTTTAAATATCTATATAAAAACAGTGAGTGTTAGCAGTTGAGAATATAAACTTAGAACCTAACAATTTATAAGAAATAATTCTAAATAAGTTTAGTAAATGATTACTATTAATCATAATCTTGGTTGCCTATTGATACAATAAATGATCATCATCTACATAATTGCCATTGCTAATCTGATATAATCACATGCCAGTTGAACGCAGTAAGGAAACAACTTAAGAGAGATGCACACTGAATTAACTGAAGAAACATTCATTTTCACCTTACCTTCATCTACTGCGTCCAAAATTTGTTTTGCATATCTTGCAAACTTTGGTCAGTTTATATTCCACTGTGACTCTACCCAGAATGCTGGTGGAAATTTTGTAGCATATAATTGCGGATGTCTCAAAAAAAAAATCTATGAAGCTAAGCAGGGTTCAACTGAGTTATTGGATAGCACAACTAAGACATAAGCGGGACTTTCTAGTTTAGCATATGCATTTTCTAGGTGAAGGGAAATGCCAAAAGTAAGCATGCTTGCAAATTCTATTCATCTACAGTTGAAAGGAAAAAATGAATCTTGTTGAATTTGATGGCTACAAAAGTAAACACTTATGGTTGAAGAAAAATAAATGTCAAAAGCATCGATTTATTAGATGGAATAGAATACAAAGAAATCACTGTACCGTTGCACTATCCATCCAAATGCCAGCAAGCTGTTTAAGCAGGTAAGGACTGTCATCACAAAGTCTTTGGTGTAAGGATTTTGCAAGAGGAATCAAGATGAACACTTATGACTCTTCCTATGCATATCAAATTCTTTCACGTGTTTGAAAGGTCTGTTGCTGTTTGTGCAAACCGAGTCAATCTCCTGCAAATAGAATATATTTTGCAGTGACAGTTTTCAAGCACTACCCGTAATCTGGAAACTGAGTTCATAACCTGCATATTGAATTAGTTACCAAATGTCACCCATAACCACGGAAACATGAGGTAATTAACAATTGAAAATAGCAATATAAAACAAATACGGATGAAGGGAAGAGGAAGTTACCCAAGCTTTGATCAAACATGCAAGAAGATACCCGGTTATGCATAAGTTTTACAGATGAATGTGACCTAATGCCATTTATAAAGGAAAGGAGAATGACATGGTTGATATAAAATTA
Source organism: Allium sativum (assembly GCA_030737875.1). NCBI lineage: Eukaryota > Viridiplantae > Streptophyta > Magnoliopsida > Asparagales > Amaryllidaceae > Allium > Allium sativum. The sequence continues at coordinate 137,997,932 of CM060915.1, forward strand.
TGATGGATATATGAAATAAAATAAAAATGTAAAAACTTAGACTGTAGTAAAGAAAAGACTGAAATGGTAGCATATGTATTTGTTAATTTGGTGTAAATATATGTTTAATGCTACCACAGTTGGCAAACTTAACATCATTTTCAAATGCAACTTTTGCTAGTTGACTGCTAGGTTAAAATTAGAAATCAGCATATTGAGATAAATCATTAACTACAAGTTCGTAACAATACTAACCCGACGGAACCATGGAATATAGAATTTTGTGTATCACAAACACTGACAACCTCTTCAAGAAAATTAGAATTTAGAACCAACAGTTGAGCGTACGATCTCACCATTGATTGCTTGTGTAATAACCCGGAAAATCTGAGCCAGTTTAAATTTTTTATTTTGGCAATTTTAGCGTATTTTGAATATTTAAAATAGATTATTTTAAATAATATCGGCGAGAAATTTAATTTGAACATAATTCGAACGTATATATTATATACGTCGTCGTTAGAATATATATAATTTTATTTATAATTATAAAAGGAATTGAAAATGGCGCGGTAGTTCGATAATTCGATTTCAAACTTCAATTGAATGTACCGGGTGCAAAACAATCCGGATTTTAGTGAAACCAAAAACATTAGGATCTATTTGATAATATCTTTCCAACGAATCCGAAAAATCGAGATTTCATAGCGGGAATCAAAAGATATGCCCAGTTGAAAATTCTGAATAGTCGCTATGGAATTCAGGCCCTTAAAAATGGAAATTTTGCAAATGACCTCGGATTTCGACGAAACCAGTTTTGTTGGGTCCGTGATGTTAAATTATTGCTAGATTCCAAATTTCATAATTTTTCGAATCAATATGTGAGCGTGGCGAAGGAAAACGCGTTTGACCAGTTTTAGTTAATTTTAATCGACTGGAGATTGGCCATTTTTCAAACGGTCTCGAAATTCGACGAAACTAGTTTTGTTAGGACCGTATCGTCAATACGAAGCTAGAAAATATTTTTCTGGAATTTTTCTAGTTAGTATGTGACCCCAGTAAATTGAAATGCGCGTTTAAAATTCAATATAGTGATTTAAATGTAAATTCAACGGAAACTGATTCAAACGATCGAATCAGCCTACGATGCATATCCCATTGTGTTCGGAATGGGGGTAAAATGCTATGGACGACACGCGGTGGGCCTCGTTTCGAGGTCGTATGTAAAAGTCAACTTTTTGCAAATTAAATAAATAAATTAAAAAAATTAAAACCCTCTCTCTTCACCCTCTCTATTTTCTGCCCCCCCCCCCTTCGAATTTATTTCAGAAATGAAGAAATAAAAAAAATAGAGAGAAAGGAGAAGACGGGGGGGAACTCGTCGCCGCCCCCCTCCCGATGAGCGCCGCCGCGCCAAGCCGCCAGCCTCCCCCCAGCGGCGCCGACCTCGCGACGCCCCCCTCCACCTGCGGTAGTCGCGACCCACCCCCCCCTCCTCGCCAGAAGCGACGCAAAGCACCCCCCCTGGATCGATGCATCGCAAACCCCCCCCCCCCCCCAGTCCCGAACCCGCGACAGCAAACCCCCTCCCCACTGTATCGAATACTGTAAGTTTTCCCTTTTAATTTTGTTTTTATTTTATTTACTTTATTATTTATTTTTCAGATTAGGATTTTTAAAAGTAAATTAGAAAAGATTTGATTTTTAAATAAGGAGAAAAATTGAATTTTTACTAATGTAAAGATAAGGATTTTATTTATGAAAGGTCGGATTTTTATTAATGAAAGTTTCGATTTTTATTTATAAGGAAGAGGAGATTTTTATTTTAAAAATTCAGTTTTTAATTTATAACAAGCTTAAAGATATAATTTTTATATATGAAGTGGATCAAAAATATGATTTTTATATTTTTAAAGTATTAAAAATATAGTCTTTACTATATAGTGACTATAAAAATATGATTTTTGTTTATGTAGAGAATTAAAAATATAATTTTTACATGATAGGAATATTAAAAATATCATTTTTATATATGTAGCAAAATAAAAATGTGATTTTTATAGTGATGAAATTGAAAAGGTAAAATCTTTATAGTTGAAAAGGCGCGATTTTTATATATTGAATAGCAAAGTAAAATTTTGATTTTTATATATTGAATAGCGAAGTGAAAATTCGATTTTTAAATGTATGAAGCAATTATAAAAATATGATTTTTAAATTGAAAGTGAATAAATAAAAATGTGATTTTTATTTTAAAGACATCAAAATATAAAAATGTGTGATTTTTATATATGTAGTGGCTACGGGCAACGAAGATGATGAAGATGCAATAACGATGAAGATTTCTATAAAAGAAGAGTCAAGATGGTTGGATAGCTATCTGTGAGAACTTCTCACTCTTCAATTTCTTTTTCTAGTTATATATATACTAGGATGCAGACGGTGTTTAGTAGCACCCGACACCCGTCATCCACAGACCATGGATGGCTTGTTTGTTTAATTGTTTGGTTGTGTAGTTAGTTAGATTGCTTGGGTTGATTTGAATTGTTTGGTGAAATGAAATTGATATGATTGATGTGTGAATGGCGTGGGCCTTCACTAGACCGGGGATAAGGCTAGGCCTTGTCCCGTTTCTAGTATCGTGCCGTTATGCCGCCGAAATTTTCTAAAATAAGTTAGAAAAATAAAGATAACATTTTATTTGATAAATGAACTGAATAGAAAATTCATAGGTTGAATAAAATAGTTTGATCGTTAAAAATATAATTTTTAATGTGAATGTGAATAAATAGATATTCATTTACAAACCGGACGGTTTGTTTATATACACCTATTTGAAGGACATTGATTGGGACGATAAATTTTACACATCGCCCAACTGCACAAATAAAATCTGTGTTTGATTGTTTGAAACCCCACACGGGTATTGGGATGATATTTGACGTACACTAATCCCGATTGTTTAGTTGTATGTCGATCGATTGATTGACAGACTGTTATAAGCATTGAATATTTATATTTGATGCTTATACAGTGTAGAATGCACTTTGGATGATGGTTGATTATTCATCGTTGTTATTGTATACATGTGTTGTAGAAAATCCATATAATTAACACTATATGGTAATTGATTGGGCCTCATTCCAGTTTTGAAATAGAAATATTTGAATAGAAATATTTGAATAGAAATATTTGAATAGAAATAGTTGAAATAGAAATATTCGAAATGGAATATTTGAAAATATCAATATATGAAGCCGTGTTGATTAGATTGACACCATTTTGACGTGAACGATATTTATATCGATTTTATTCATTTTATAATGAATATCGAAAGTGATTTCAAAATCTAATATTTTGAAAAGAATAGAAATTCGACTTGAAACTGAATAGAATTGAAACTGAATAGAATTGAATTCGAATTGAAATTGAATAGATTTGAAATTCGAACTATATAGAAATGAATTCGAATTGAAAATAAATAGAAAGGAATTCGAATTGAATTTGAATGTAAATGAATTCGAATAGAAATCGATTTGAAATGAATTTAAAACAAATTTATATTGTAATATTCAATTTTGACAATAAATTGAATATGAAGTTGAAACCGTTCTGAAAACGAATTTAAAATGATTTATAAAGCACGTTTTAAATAGAAATCGACGAAATATATATTATATATATTATATATATAATATAATGGCCTGAATAGAACGCGCCGCGCAACGGCAGTTCGTGAATTTCGACCATTTATTTCAAACGGACATTACGGGAGATCCGACCGTCGGATTCTCCTAAAACCGGAACCGTTGGGTTCGTATCGAAAAGAGCTTTCTAATGAATGTTAGAAATTTGAAATCTAACGGTTGGATTTGGAATTATGCCCAAATCAAATTTGAAAAAGGTTGTTATATGTGCAGTTCGATGGCCATTGGTGGAAATCGACTGTACGGGCCTTGGTAAAATTATTAAAAATAGTTATAATTTGTGTAAAATCATAAGAAATGATTTAGAAAGAATTGGGATGAAAAACTCCATATTTGAAAAGATAAAAATAGATTTTTATCGTAATGAACTAGTTTTGAACTAGTATTATAATTCCAATTTTTTTTTAATAAATAAATTGAATTTAAAAACGGTTTTAAAAATAACCAGAATTTCCAATGATTGCATTGGAGTGGATTTGAATCGAAATTGTCTCCGGAATATTTCGATGTTGGAATTCGTGATTATACAGGTGTTGTTATGGAAATTTGAAAGATATATATTTATATCGTTATTTCCAATACGACATTTGTTAATCGTAGAATTTGATATTGAATATAAGCCGATATATTTTCTATTCAGAGCCTTGTATTGAATATCAAATGTGATTTGGGTTTGTCGTGAATGGTGTCTTCATTAACACTGTTCTTGAACCCTGTTGAGAAAAGATTAAATCTTTTTATTTAGATTTAATGAAGTGTACCAATTAAATAATATTTAATTGGAATTGAATTGATATTGATTTTTGGGTTTATCGTGAACAGTGGTTTTAAATAACACTGGTTCTTTAACCCGATAATTAATGGAATGATATTTTGGGTTTACCGTGGACCGTGTTTTAAATGACACTGATTCTTTAACCCAGTCAAAGATTAAAACTAAGTGGAGTTTTAATGAATCTTTAATTAGATTGAAATAATCGAAATGGAGTATCACCAGTTTTGCTCCAGACGATAGTTAAATCTTTAATTAGATTTGAACGTGAAATGGTAATTGAATTTACCGGTAACACCGTGGTGTTAGATATGAAGTAAGACCCGTTTTACTTCATGGGATGAATAGGTTGGGATTGGGAAATTAAAACCAATGATTACTACGGTAAGGTTAGCTAATCTCGACTAATTTGAATTGATATTCAAAAATAGATTAAAGAATAAATTCAGGAATTTATCTTGGATAAAATTAATGGGAACCTTTCCCTATGAATGTGAAATTTAGAAACTAACTGTCGGTTAGCCAAGCAGAATGGTTTTCTGGATATTGATCTGATGTTGGTTTCGGCCTTCGGGGTTAATATTTGGGGAATTATTCTCTTGATTAATTTACGGTTAGTGACTGATGAATTGGAATGAGGCACGTGTTGTGTTTGTGTAACACTTATTTAAAATATACGCGGGTTATTCGGAAAGACCGGGTTTATCCCATTCTGAATAACTGATACGACGATAAGTCGAAGATGAAGATGATGGTCGAAGACTGGAGGTCTTCACGTCGTTTGGGTGATTACTGATGATCTTGATTGGGCTGTACACCCAAGAAGATGGAAACAGTTGGTGATCGTCCAGACGTACTTGGAGATCGATGGATATGCGGGGTACTAGGTGCCTCCGGTTTCGTTCAGACCCAGAACGGACTTGTAAATGGACTGTGTGCCTGACATTGGATTTTAGTCCGTGTGATTGATCTCTATTAAATATATATCTGTTTGGCGGCGGAGAATTTATTCTCTTGCTTAACGCCCTTCTCTGAGACGTACGAGCTCAGGGGTTATATATTGATGGATATCAAACGCATGGAGTGAATTGCCTGTGTGGCATGCCTAAGTGGCAAATGATCAAGGCTTCTGTTGAAAAGCAAAGTCTTGTGGTTGATGATCGAAGCACGGCCTTTGTGGCGTAGCTTTGTGTAACGTTTACTTCGCGAGCCTCGCACCCCGGTTGTGAACCAAAAACGGGAGAGGACCTCAGGGAGGGCATGCGTTTCTTTCTAGCTAGGGTGGTGTCAGTGACCTACCAGCCCTGACATTTATATATTTTTCACCTGTGTGGTTGTTGCTGTTGCGAGGCGCCTCGGTTTGATCGGACGATCCGGGTCCGATGGAGTCATTTTTTGTCTCATTTACGCCCCAAAGGGCGGGGAGACGTATTGTTCAGGCATAATAATCCACATCGGTGGACCGGCCCTGACGATCCAAGGGGCAGTTGCGGCTGTTCCTGAGACATGGGCTAGATTGTCTCGAATCAGTTGAGGACGACCCCTAGCCTCGGTTCATAGATGGAAATCCAATTTCCAAATACGTGACATTTGCGGTTTTAATTGTAGAACTAGTATGGCGACATGATATATGGTACCCATGCCGCCTATGATTGATACTTATGATTTGAAGTTGTTTTATACACTATGCACTTATAATAGTATCAAATGATTTGTTTTAGACGTATCAAGCATTCTTTGGCTGTTATAAGGGAAAACCCTATCCCCCGGCTTGCGTTGCATTGTGTGATAGGACCTGGGTCTTATAACAGCTTCATTTTTCTTTATTTAGCATTGCGCTGTTTGTTTTATGCACCGGTATTCTTGGGAGGAAACCCGTTCCGTGTTATACGGCGTGGTCCCTTGATTTTCCTAACTTTAAAAATAAAGATTAACTGTTTAGTTCTCACACCAGTCACATGACTGACCTGGAGTTTATTGTTTTAACCTAAACTCTGGGCGCCCTTATTTTGACACGGGCAGCTAGTAGTTTTGGTTTTGCAGATTTATATTCATAGGATCCTGGTTTACAGCTGGAACGATATCCGGAAAGCTTTGTATCCGTATATCTCCTTCTAGTTGTGTATTGTATTATTTTCCGCTGCGATGTATTTCAATGTAATTTAAATCTCTGATATTTCTATGTAATATTTATTTGTTTATACTCTGTATATTCTTGTAATCTGATGCATTGTTGTGATATACAGTGAAATGTTCTTTTGTATGCGTTCTATGTTGTGGCTTATTCTCAAACGATAGGGCGTTTCGAGCGGTCTGGATCGGTTTAGCGACTGATTCGGACCGAGCGAAATTCCTTTTCGTCACAGTTGGTATCAGAGCTTTGGTTTACAGAGCTCGAGAACAAGACACTTTAGAACCATATGAAAGAATTCATCAGATATTGGATTAGTAAAATCCAATTGGAATGACTCGTTAGAGATAGGATCAGTAGTATCCTAGAACGAGTGTGAGGAGTATATTTTTCAAATGAAAACAATTTTGTTTTGAAAATTTAAACCATTTTAATCGTATTTGAATATATTTTTTTTGAAATATGGACAGTCTAGTATATAAAGGTTTTGCATATACGCGTCATGAACGTATATTCGAAGTTTTAATATATTAGATAGATATAGAATCACACTCTAGTCGCCCGGACCTGATTCTGATGATTGACCCGTCATCATCAGTAATTATTTTCGTGTTTCGAAGGTGTGATATCTATATATTTCCATTAGGCTGGTGTGAGAACCAAAACTAATATAGTTAGAACACTTTGTTGTGAATTGGCATCAAAGACTTGATTTTCTGTATATATATCAAAGTTATGAATTTGAGACTCTAATTCACTAATTGATTGATGTTTGAGTTGGTTGTTTATTTGTTTGATAATTTTAACCATTTATGCCTAATTGAATCAAATATTGAACTGTATTGAAAATTGGTCGCATTTGCTTGCATATATATAGACTTATATTGAACAGGTCATAGCAAGGAGGCTAGAGCAGAGAATAAAATTTGTTTGCCCGACAAATAGGTACATGTTTACTACATAATTTACTGTTTTGTTTGGGTGATGATGATTTTATGAGCCTATTGGCTAGCCGCTTGGCTTTTTCTTTTTCTTTTTGAGAATAGAAGGACCGGGGAAGCTATTTGAAATTCCCCGATGCTCCCGGTGCAGGGGAGGTTATGGCGAAATTTTTCGAAAATTTAGGGTGTTAGCCAAATTTTTGAAAATTTGAAAATTCTCAGAAACTGAAAAGTTGGAGAATGAAAGCCAGATCGAACGTAGTGTTGATTAATCAAACCACTTTCGACTTTGTTTCTTTTCGGGGACGAAAAGTTTTAAGTGGGGGAGAATGTAATAACCCGGAAAATCTGAGCCAGTTTAAAATTTTTATTTTGGCAATTTTAGCGTATTTTGAATATTTAAAATAGATTATTTTAAATAATATCGGCGAGAAATTTAATTTGAATATAATTCGAACGTATATATTATATACGTCGTCGTTAGAATATATATAATTTTATTTATAATTATAAAAGGAATTGAAAATGGCGCGGTAGTTCGATAATTCGATTTCAAACTTCAATTGAATGTACCGGGTGCAAAACAATCCGGATTTTAGTGAAACCAAAAACATTAGGATCTATTTGATAATATCTTTCCAACGAATCCGAAAAATCGAGATTTCATAGCGGGAATCAAAAGATATGCCCAGTTGAAAATTCTGAATAGTCGCTATGGAATTCAGGCCCTTAAAAATGGAAATTTTGCAAATGACCTCGGATTTCGACGAAACCAGTTTTGTTGGGTCCGTGATGTTAAATTATTGCTAGATTCCAAATTTCATAATTTTTCGAATCAATATGTGAGCATGGCGAAGGAAAACGCGTTTGACCAGTTTTAGTTAATTTTAATCGACTGGAAATTGGCCATTTTTCAAACGGTCTCGGAATTCGACGAAACTAGTTTTGTTAGGACCGTATCGTCAATACGAAGCTAGAAAATATTTTTCTGGAATTTTTCTAGTTAGTATGTGACCCCAGTAAATTGAAATGTGCGTTTAAAATTCAATATAGTGATTTAAATGTAAATTCAACGGAAACTGATTCAAACGATCGAATCAGCCTACGATGCATATCCCATTGTGTTCGGAATGGGGGTAAAATGCTATGGACGCCAGGCGGTGGGCCTCGTTTCGAGGTCGTATGTAAAAGTCAACTTTTTGCAAATTAAATAAATAAATTAAAAAAAATTAAAACCCTCTGTCTTCACCCTCTCTATTTTCTGCCCCCCCCCCTTCGAATTCATTTCAGAAATGAATAAATAAAAAAAAATAGAGAGAAAGGAGAAGACGGGGGGGAACTCGTCGCCGCCCCCCTCCCGATGAGCGCCGCCGCGCCAAGCCGCCAGCCCCCCCAGCGGCGTCGACCTCGCGACGCCCCCCTCCACCTGCGGTAGTCGCGACCCACCCCCCCTCCTCGCCAGAAGCGACGCAAAGCACCCCCCCTGGATCGATGCATCGCAAACCCCCCCCCCCCCCCCAGTCCCGAACCCGCGACAGCAAACCCCCTCCCCCTGTATCGAATACTGTAAGTTTTCCCTTTTAATATTGTTTTTACTTTATTATTTATTTTTCAGATTAGGATTTTTAAAAGTAAATTAGAAAAGATTTGATTTTTAAATAAGGAGAAAAATTGAATTTTTACTAATGAAAAGATAAGGATTTTATTTATGAAAGGTCGGATTTTTATTAATGAAAGTTTCGATTTTTATTTACAAGGAAGAGGAGATTTTTATTTTAAAAATTCAGTTTTTAATTTATAAAAAGGTTATAGATATAATTTTTATATATGAAGTGGATCAAAAATATGATTTTTATATTTTTAAAGTATTAAAAATATAGTCTTTACTATATAGCGACTATAAAAATATGATTTTTGTTTATGTAGAGAATTAAAAATATAATTTTTACATGATAGGAATATTAAAAATATCATTTTTATATATGTAGCAAAATAAAAATGTGATTTTTATAGTGATGAAATTGAAAAGGTAAAATCTTTATAGTTGAAAAGGCGCGATTTTTATATATTGAATAGCAAAGTAAAAATTTGATTTTTATATATTGAATAGCGAAGTGAAAATTCGATTTTTAAATGTATGAAGCAATTATAAAAATATGATTTTTAAATTGAAAGTGAATAAATAAAAATGTGATTTTTATTTTAAAGACATCAAAATATAAAAATTTGTGATTTTTATATATGTAGTGGCTACGGGCAACGAAGATGACGAAGATGCAATAGCGATGAAGATTTCTATAAAAGAAGAGTCAAGATGGTTGGATAGCTATCTGTGAGAACTTCTCACTCTTCAATTTCTTTTTCTAGTTATATATATACTAGGATGCAGATGGTGTTTAGTAGCACCCGACACCCGTCATCCACAGACCATGGATGGCTTGTTTGTTTAATTGTTTGGTTGTGTAGTTAGTTAGATTGCTTGGGCTGATTTGAATTGTTTGGTGAAATGAAATTGATATGATTGATGTGTGAATGGCGTGGGCCTTCACTAGACCGGGGATAAGGCTAGGCCTTGTCCCGTTTCTAGTATCGTGCCGTTATGCCGCCGAAATTTTCTAAAATAAGTTAGAAAAATAAAGATAACATTTTATTTGATAAATGAACTGAATAGAAAATTCATAGGTTGAATAAAATAGTTTGATCATTAAAAATATAATTTTTAATGTGAATGTGAATAAATAGATATTCATTTACAAACCGGACGGTTTGTTTATATACACCTATTTGAAGGACATTGATTGGGACGATAAATTTTACACATCGCCCAACTGCACAAATAAAATATGTGTTTGATTGTTTGAAACCCCACACGGGTATTTGGATGATATTTGACGTACACTAATCCCGATTGTTTAGTTGTATGTCGATCGATTGATTGACAGACTGTTATAAGCATTGAATATTTATATTTGATGCTTATACAGTGTAGAATGCACTTTGGATGATGGTTGATTATTCATCGTTGTTATTGTATACATGTGTTGTAGAAAATCCATATAATTAACACTATATGGTAATTGATTGGGCCTCATTCCAGTTTCGAAATAGAAATATTTGAATAGAAATATTTGAATAGAAATATTTGAATAGAAATAGTTGAAATAGAAATATTCGAAATGGAATATTTGAAAATATCAATATATGAAGCCGTGTTGATTAGATTGACGCCATTTTGACGTGAGCGATATTTATATCGATTTTATTCATTTTATAATGAATATCGAAAGTGATTTCAAAATCTAATACTTTGAAAAGAATAGAAATTCGAATTGAAACTGAATAGAATTGAAACTGAATAGAATTGAAACTGAATAGAATTGAATTCGAATTGAAATTGAATAGATTTGAAATTCGAACTATATAGAAATGAATTCGAATTGAAAATAAATAGAAAGGAATTCGAATTGAATTTGAATGTAAATGAATTCGAATAGAAATCGATTTGAAATGAATTTAAAACGAATTTATATTGTAATATTCAATTTTGATTAGAAATTGAATATGAAGTTGAAACCGTTTTGAAAACGAATTTAAAACGATTTATAAAGCACGTTTTAAATAGAAATCGACGAAATATATATTATATATATAATATAATGGCCTGAATAGAACGCGCCGCGCAGCGGCAGTTCGTGAATTTCGACCATTTATTTCAAACGGACATTACGGGAGATCCGACCGTCGGATTCTCCTAAAACCGGAACCGATGGGTTCGTATCGAAAAGAGCTTTCTAATGAATGTTAGAAATTTGAAATCTAACAGTTGGATTTGGAATTATGTCCAAATAAAATTCGAAAAAGGTCGTTATACGTGCAATTCGAGGGCCATTGGTGGAAATCGACTGTACGGGCCTTGGTAAAATTATTAAAAATAGTAATAATTTGTGTAAAATCATAAGAAATGATTTAGAAAGAATTGGGATGAAAAACTCCATATTTGAAAAGATAAAAATAGATTTTTATCGTAATGAACTAGTTTTGAACTAGAATTATAATTCTATTTTTTTTTAAATAAATAAATTGAATTTAAAAAGGGTTTTAAAAATAACCAGAATTTCCAATGATTGCATTGGAGTGGATTTGAATCGAAATTGTCTCCGGAATATTTCGATGTTGGAATTCGTGATTATACAGGTGTTGTTATGGAAATTTGAAAGATATATATTTATATCGTTATTTCCAATACGATATTTGTTGATCGTAGAATTTGATATTGAATATAAGCCGATATATTTTCTATTCAGAGCCTTGTATTGAATATCAAATGTGATTTGGGTTTGTCGTGAATGGTGTCTTCATTAACACTGTTCTTGAACCCTGTTGAGAAAAGATTAAATCTTTTTATTTAGATTTAATGAAGTGTACCAATTAAATAATATTTAATTGGAATTGAATTGATATTGATTTTTGGGTTTATCGTGAACAGTGTTTTTAAATAACACTTGTTCTTTAACCCGATAATTAATGGAATGATATTTTGGGTTTACCGTGGACCGTGTTTTAAATGACAATGATTCTTTAACCCAGTCAAAGATTAAAACTAAGTGGAGTTTTAATGAATCTTTAATTAGATTGAAATAATCGAAATGGAGTATCACCAGTTTTGCTCCAGACGATAGTTAAATCTTTAATTAGATTTGAACGTGAAATGGTAATTGAATTTACCGGTAACACCGTGGTGTTAGATATGAAGTAAGACCCGTTTTACTTCATGGGATGAATAGGTTGGGATTGGGAAATTAAAACCAATGATTACTACGGTAAGGTTCGCTAATCTCGACTAATTTGAATTGATATTCAAAAATAGATTAAAGAATAAATTCAGGAATTTATCTTGGATAAAATTAATGGGAACCTTTCCCTATGAATGTGAAATTTAGAAACTAACTGTCGGTTAGCCAAGCAGAATGGTTTTATGGATATTGATCTGATGTTGGTTTCGGCCTTCGGGGTTAATATATGGGGAATTATTCTCTTGATTAATTTACGGTTAGTGACTGATGAATTGGAATGAGGCGTGTGTTGTGTTTGTGTAACACTTATTTAAAATATACGCGGGTTATTCGGAAAGACCGGGTTTATCCCATTCTGAATAACTGATACGACGATAAGTCGAAGATGAAGACGATGGTCGAAGACTGGAGGTCTTCACGTCGTTTGGGTGATTACTGATGATCTTGATTGGGCTGTACACCCAAGAAGATGGAAACAGTTGGTGATCGTCCAGACGTACTTGGAGATCGATGGATATGCGGGGTACTAGGTGCCTCCGGTTTCGTTCAGACCCAGAACGGACTTGTAAATGGACTGTGTGCCTGACATTGGATTTTAGTCCGTGTGATTGATCTCTATTAAATATATATCTGTTTGGCGGCGGAGAATTTATTCTCTTGCTTAACGCCCTTCTCTGAGACGTACGAGCTCAGGGGTTATATATTGATGGATATCAAACGCATGGAGTGAATTGCTTGTGTGGCATGCCTAAGTGGCAAATGATCAAGGCTTCTATTGAAAAGCAAAGTCTTGTGGTTGATGATCGAAGCACGGCCTTTGTGGCGTAGCTTTGTGTAACGTTTACTTCGCGAGCCTCGCACCCCGGTTGTGAACCAAAAACGGGAGAGGACCTCAGGGAGGGCATGCGTTTCTTTCTAGCTAGGGTGGTGTCAGTGACCTACCAGCCCTGACATTTATATAATTTTCACCTGTGTGGTTGTTGCTGTTGCGAGGCGCCTCGGTTTGATCGGACGATCCGGGTCCGATGGAGTCATTTTTTGTCTCATTTACGCCCCAAAGGGAGGGGAGACGTATTGTTCAGGCATAATAATCCACATCGGTGGACCGGCCCTGACGATCCAAGGGGCAGTTGCGGCTGTTCCTGAGACATGGGCTAGATTGTCTCGAATCGGTTGAGGACGATCCCTAGCCTCAGTTCATAGATGGAAATCCAATTTCCAAATACGTGACATTTGCGGTTTTAATTGTAGAACTAGTATGGCGACATGATATATGGTGCCCATGCCGCCTATGATTGATACTTATGATTTGAAGTTGTTTTATACACTATGCACTTATAATAGTATCAAATGATTTGTTTTAGACGTATCAAGCATTCTTTGGCTGTTATAAGGGAAAACCCTATCCCCCGGCTTGCGTTGCATTGTGTGATAGGACCTGGGTCTTATAACAGCTTCATTTTTCTTTATTTAGCATTGCGCTGTTTGTTTTATGCACCGGTATTCTTGGGAGGAAACCCGTTCCGTGTTATACGGCGTGGTCCCTTGATTTACCTAACTTTAAAAATAAAGATTAACTGTTTTAGTTCTCACACCAGTCACATGACTGACCTGGAGTTTATTGTTTTAACCTAAACTCTGGGTGCCCTTATTTTGACACAGGCAGCTAGTAGTTTTGGTTTTGCAGATTTATATTCACAGGATCCTGGTTTACAGCTGGAACGATATTCGGAAAGCTTTGTATCCGTATATCTCCTTCTAGTTGTGTATTGTATTATTTTCCGCTGCGATGTATTTCAATGTAATTTAAATCTCTGATATTTCTGTGTAATATTTATTTGTTTATACTCTGTATATTCTTGTAATCTGATGCATTGTTGTGATATACAGTGAAATGTTCTTTTGTATGCGTTCTATGTTGTGGCTTATTCTCAAACGATAGGGCGTTTCGAGCGGTCTGGATCGGTTTAGCGACTGATTCGGACCGAGCGAAATTCCTTTTCGTCAAATTATCTGTTATTTGCAAGGATTCAACACAGTTACTGAAGAAAAAGCCAACAAAAGTATAGTTATAATTAGATAGGATCTTGTTTACATTTAGTACACATGTTAATTACAACACAATAATGCAAGAAACCCCTATTTCGGGTTCTTCAGAATAGAATGTATATGAAGAAAGATTACAGACAACGACGTATTGACAATGATTAAATAATAATCGATAAGGAGTAAAAGCAGGAATTTCACTGAAGTAATTCAGAGCAGGGATAATAACTGGGTTACCAAGGGAAGAAAACCATCTGATGTCAACCTACACCATTTTTTCCCAAATGTAAACTTCAATCGAAGGATACTCAGATGAATTAGGCGTGACAAAGATGTGAGTAGACCTTGTAACTGGAGCATGATTATCGATATTCTAAAAATTATCACTAATCCATCACCGGATTAATAAGTTGCAGGGGTATCCCTAAATAAACAGACAAAGTTCTAATAAATACTTAACTAACATCTTGTTCTTTAGAATTAGTTTAATATGCCAAAAAATAAAACTTACAATTAAATGTTGTATTTCTAGTGAAAACAAATTCCTGAATTTTCTTTAAATGTTGTATTTCTTTCAAAACATTTGTTACTCAAACTATCGCTTAATCCATCCTTAAATTATTTATTTTACTCAATTAATAATCTTATATTTTCTTCTATTCACTTCAACATATATTCATGTGAATCCTTTCAAAATATCAAGCTTAATTTCCACTAAAATATTACGATAGTATATTTGTTTTGGTATGTTTTCAAAATACTATCTTCTCCACCAAGTTCATAAAACATATCATTTACTGCATAAATCAAAATCATAACTTACGATATTTGTTGCCGAAAATCCTTTTCAATAATAAATCTTTTCCAATAACTCAAAGAATATCAAAAATTGTTAAATTCTAAAATTACTTCACCAGAAAAACTTTTTAATGATGTAAATAACAAGTTACTAAAGTAAAATTTTCAAAATTTCTTATGGTAGCTCCACTGCTAGAGCACCACAAGATCTTAATATCAATAATTACAAATTAATACAGATAATCATCATTCAATCAATATGCATATAAATAAACATCAATATGCCAACTGGAAAGTAACCCATACATTCCCGTTGCACACTGTGATCACAAACAGATCAAAACACAATTATTATACTAAGCCACCTGAGATTAATCATATTATAATTCATATTTAACACATAATAATAAAGTACTATATAAAGAAAATAAAATCACCCAAACTGCTGACTACCACCTAATTTGAAGTAACAAAAATTAAGCTGAATTGTAGACAAGAAAGAGCTTAACTGACCATTTTTTTGGCAGATTATAGCAAAGACATTCTAATATACAATTTTTAATTATATTTTAAACAATGGACAGACACACAGAGATATCTCCCAAAATGATAATATGCTAATAAACTAAAATTCTGAAAATAATAGCCTTTTTTTCTCCACAAATTTACAAATGTAATATCATCGTAAAGTGTATAGAGGTGGTGGATAGAAGCTATAATTGTTCCAACTCATCATATTCTTCCTGTTAATCCGCATGCGGATTAACTTACAAATAATTTGTGGATTAAGTTAATAGGATTATATTGTGAATCAACTGAAAGAAACCTTGGATGAGAATAAAATTTACCTTTGCTTTATCAGAAAATGTATCAGAAGCATTCATGAACGGAAAAACATGAAATGGTAAACTTATTAGTTAGTTCATAACTTCTTTAGTCAAGGATAAAGTCAAAAAAATTCTATGGAACCTGCTCGAAGAAAGCAAACGGAAGTATATCTACTTAACATGGAATTAGACAAAGTAAAAAACAAACATAACGATTTTCCCAAGATTCTTAACCCTACAAGTTCTTAAATTGTATAGGCATGTAAATATCACTGCATAATGGCGTATTACAAATCTGAATCAAGGTCTAAAGATATTACTGCATAATTACTATATCGGCATGTAAATAACACTAAAACGGTGGCACCAGGAATCTGAATCAAGGTCTAGATAATGCCAAAGACTAGAAACTAACACCAACATATTACAAAACATGGGAAATCAACTTCGAGATTCGATTGAATAACTAAAAATAAATAGCGAGTGATGCGAATTTATAAAAGAAAGAAAGCAATAATATTACCGATTTCAAAAAATCCCACAATCGATTTGGAAGAGTCGGAGTGAATCAGGTGCTCTGGATTTACAGTTGACTGGATCAGAGATGAATGACTTTGACGTTGGATTGTATCAGAGATGGGAGGATGGCCAAGTTTTAGTAAAACGAAATTTTTAGGGATTTAGGAATAACGTGAATGTGATGGAGGGAATTTTTTATTTTGTGGCCTTCGTTTCATTTTGTCCCGCCTTTGTTTTTCGCTCCCGCTTTTTCCACCATCAATGATGATATAGCGGAATATATTAATGAATAGCATAATTTTTTTGTTATTTTCTTTGCTTCCTTTACATAGCATAATTTATTCACTATTTTATTTTCTTTGATTATTTTATTATATCACTTTAATGTAAGGCTATAATATAATGCTATGCATATCATATTTTCTTGTAGTGTAAGCTTCATAACTTCTTCATACGGAGTCCGATTTACGCAAACTCGGACTCTATTCCAACCAGAATTCCGAGATGAACACAATGGCGCTACCCATTTTACTTAATTCCCAATTTTAAAATTAAGTATTCTTTAATTCGTTATTTTAATATTGATAGAAAATACGGGGTGTTATATTCTCCCCTCCTTAAAGGATTTCGTCCCCGAAATCTCTAAGTTAAGAAGAATGTATCCTAACATCCAACATCCATCTACTCAACCATCAATCACAGGCATCCATAGTCCTAAAAAAATTCTAATGCTTTCATGATCATATGCATAGTGTGTGTGTATGTCCTTATCTAATGCAAAATCAGGTGGTCTACAGATTCAGCTGACCTCCTTAATTCGAATTATGTCGGTGCCATGAGTCCATCATGTATGAAATTATTCCTAATCGTATTTTATAACTTCTACATGAGTGCACAATCATTCATACGAATGCAACATCCATATGATAACACATCAAGTTTCAATCCATATACAAATACATATATGCATATGCAATATGAAAGTGACTGAGCCGATCTAGTAACTAATGTGTGTATATGCATCCACGAGCAACCACTTGCAACCATCAACCATAACATGTTTCAAGTGCATGTTTACATTCATTGGTTTCTACTTAAGGATCAAGAATAGGACCGAGGAGATATACTTGAAAGATAGATGTAAGCATGCATAAACTTATGAAAAAGAGATCAAGGATGTGCCCTCAAAAAGAAAAGGGTAGGCTGCGTGTATCTTGTCTTCAGTCTCCCAAGTCCCGTCTTCTTCAGCGTCATTCCATTGTACTTTAACTAGCTTGACCTCACTATTGCGTAGCTTTTTAACTTCTGTTCCCAAGATACGAGTTGGAACTCCTCTCACCGTCGCTTCTCGTTCCACTTCTACTTCTTCTAGTATGCTCGGCTCCACCACTTCCGCAGACTCATGTAAGCACTTCATAGATGAGAAACATGGAAAATATTATGAACTCCAGTCAATCTTTCGGGCAACTCTACTCTATAATCCATCGTTCCAATCCTCTCAATAATAGGAAATGGCCCTACAAATCTTGGTGCCAATTTTCCTACGGATCCAAATCGAACGACATTCTTCAAAGGAGATACTTTAAGGAAAACACTGTCTCTAACCTCAAACTCAAGGTCGGTCCTTCTTTTATCTGTGTAGGACTTCTGTCTATCTTATGCAGTCTTAATTCATCTTTGTATTAAGTCCACCTTCCCTGAAGTCTCTCTGATTATGTCGGGCCCAAGTACGAGCTTGTCTGTAGATTCCCACCAACAAGTTGGTGATCGGCATGGTCTTCCATATAAAGCCTCAAAGGTGCCATGCCTATGGTGGCTTGGTAGCTATTGTTGTAGGCAAACTCCACCAAAGGAAGATGATCTTCCCATGTTCCTCCAAAATCAAGAATGCACAATCTCAAAAATCTTCTAATACTATGTTCACCCTTTTAGTCTGACCATCGGTTTGAGGGTGATAGAAAGTGCTTAAGCATAGCTGTGTGCCTATTGCCTCTTGCAAACTCTTCCAAAACTCACTCGTAAAGATAGGATCTCGATCACTTACTATTCTAGAGGGTATCCCATGTAGTCGAACTACTTCTTTAAGATAAACGAATGCTAATGATGAGGCAGTCCTCCTACTCTTAACAGGTATAAAGTGTGCGCTTTTAGTGATCCTGCAAACTATTACCCAAATACTGGTATTGCCCCTTCTTGACCTAGGCAACCCATCTATAAAGTCCATTGAAATTCTATCCCATTTCCATTATGGGACCTCTAGAGGATGAAGCAGATCATCAGGCTTCTTCTGCTCCGCCTTAACTTGCTGGCATATTAAGCACTTAGAGACGAATTCAGCTACATCCTTCTTCATGCCATTCCAAAAGAAAACCCTTTTAATATCTTTATATATCTTGCCTCCACCTGGGTGTATGGTCAACTTAGAATGGTGTGCTTATTCAAGAACTGTCTTCACCAAATCCCTTGCGTGTGTGACACATAGTCTTCCATCCCGTCTCAACCAACCCTTGTCATCTATGGAGTACCTATTGAGGTGACTATAAGTCTCCGCTCTAATTAACTTATCCATCACATCAACTGTCTGAGGGTCTTCACGTTGCGCGGCTCCTATTGAGTCCAAAAGCGTTGGCTGCACCTCTAGTGATGCTAACAAACTAGGTAAAAACTCAAAGGAGGGTCTAAAGTCAAAGGGTGCTATGTACTCCAAGTTTTTCCTTTTTACAAAGAGGGACTTAAGGTCGGCCTTTTCCTACTTAAGGTGTCTACTACCACATTACCCTTGCCAGGGGTATAAGCAATCTCAAAATCGTATGAGGCAAGAAATTTCGTCCACCTTTGCTGTCTTAAATTAAGATCTTTTTGTGAGAAAAGGTATTTTAATGATTTATGGTCAGTGAACAATTCAAACCTTTCTCCTAGTAGGTAATGAAGCCATGACTTAAGAGCAAAAACAATGGCAGCTAGTTCATTGCCTTCCTCCATAACAAACTACTTTACCTTCTTGCATCAAGACAGCGCCTAACCCCGTGCTGCATGTGTCTGTGTATACTGTAAACATCTTACTTCCATCAGGCAATGTCAGAACTGGAGCTGTTGTTAAAGCACTCTTCAATCGTTGGAAAGCAACATCACAATCCAAATCCCAAGCAAAAGTTAGGTTCTTCTTCGTCAATCTAGTAAGTGGGGTTGAGATCTTCGCAAAGTCTTTAATGAACTTTCTGTAATAACCCGCTATTCCGAGAAAACTTCGTACTTCGGTTGCATTCCTTGGAATCTTCCAATCATGCACCGCCACTACTTTTGCGGAATCCACAGCTATCCCTTCTTTGGACACCACATGTCTAAGAAACCTTACTTCTTCTCTCCAAAAATGGCATTTGGAGAATTTTGCTTTAAGCCGGTGTGCTCGAAGAGTATCCATAACTTCCCTTAAATGCAAAGCATGTTCTTCCTCACTTTTTGAGAAAATCAAAATGTCGTCCATGAAGACTACTACAAATTTATTAAGGAACTCCCTAAACACCCTACTCATCAAGTCTACGAAATAGGCGGGTGCATTTGTCAAACCGAAAGGCATGACAAGCCATTCGAAGAAACCATCCGGAGTCCTGAACGCAGTCTTATCTATGCTGTCTTCAACCACTCATAGCTGATGAAATCCGGTAGCCAGATCTAGTTGGGAGAAAACTGATGCAACTACGAGCCGGTCGAACAAGTCGTCTATTCTTGGAAGTGGGTGCCTATTCTTCTTGGTCAGCTTGTTTAGCTCCCTATAATCCATGCATAGGCGAAGTGAACCATCCGCTTTGGTTGCGAACACTACTGGAGCTCCCTATTCAGAAATACTCCACCTTATGAACCCCTTTTCAAGCAACTCTTTAACTTGCTTGCTGAGCTCCTTCCTTTCCCTTAGAGCCATGAATCTAACGGGTAAAGCAACTAGTTTTGCATTATCAACTAGGTATACGTGGAAATCTATCTCTCCCTTTGGAGGTAAACCCTTCACTTGTTTAAAGACATCCGGGTACTCACGGACTACTCTAACAGATTGCAAATTTTCAACAGACGCATCTAGATATTTTAGGTAGCTAAGAATAACAAAATTCATAGGATTACAAGAGATTTCGAGAGTATTACCGAGGTGAGTCAAAAGTCTAACCACTCTCTTTTCACAATCGAGGATGGCACCATTACTGGATAACCAATCCATGCCTAGAATCAACCCATAACCCAGAAACCCAAAACATAAGCATTACATCTAAACCCAACGCTTAGTATAGAAATTTCCAAATCCAAACAAATCGTTGATAAATAAGTCGAACCCTCAATTGGATTTGAAAAAACCATGGGATCCTCTACTATACTGGTATCTATGTGCAGAGATTCAACTAAAGCAATAGATATATAAGAGTGTGATGCACCAGAATAAAAAAGAATACGAACAGGATGATCAGAAAGATAAACTAAACTCTCAACAGAAATATTTCTACTTCTTGCTTGCGTAGGTACTGTGAGAGTGTGAATTTACCCTCCAGAAGTAGATCCTGTCCTCTGCCCTTGCCCTTGCCTTCTTGTGCAGTCCTTAGCCATTTGTCCTGCCTCGCCACACTGAAAGCAACCACCCATCTACCTCCTCTTCTTTCTGTGGTCCTTAATCAGATGTTCAGGTATGCCACAAAAACTACACTTCCGCTTGTCACGGGGTTTGTTATTCTTTCCACCCTTCCTATAATCCGTCTTCTTATTCTGCGATTCATCCACTTTCTTGTTTAGAGGTTCTTCCATCTTCACTTCTTTCTTCTCGCCCTTGCTTTCCTTATGTAACAGTGCCATGTCCACCAGTCTCTCATAAGTCGCTCCCATAGGTATATGGGACATAGCTACGCCGTGCAGTGGCTCACTTAACCCTTTAGAGAAATGGAGAGCCTTTTTATGTGGAGTGTTTACCAACTCCAGTCAATCTAGCCAACTGGTTGAACTTGTTAACGTACTCCTTAACCGATAGGCTTCCCTGTTTGAGTGCTAAGAACTTCTCCATTTGTAGGCTTTGTTCAGCTTGCGAGAGGAACTTCATCCCAAACCTCATTCTGAAGTCCTCCCAAGTCTTAACTGGTCTCTCAGCATTAGTAACTTCCCACCAGAAAGAGGCTTCGTCCTTAAGTAACCATACAACAAACTGTATCTTCCGCCTATCGTCCACTTCGAAGATAACAAACAAATCTTCTGTTTCCTTAAGCCAGTTTCTTGCTTCCACGAATGATTCAGTCCCATTAAAGTTCTTTCCGCCCATAGCTCGAAAGTCCATACATATCTTCAAGAAAGCATTCGGATGCAGAGGAGGAGGAGGAATGACGTCTGCAGCTAGGGGAGGAGAAGGAGCAACATCTGCGGCTGGGGGATGATGTGCATCTGCTTGTCCGTCGGCGGGGGCCGTAGCCTCTAAATACCGAAGGAACCGCAGGGGTACTTGCACTCCCTCTGGAAGATTAGGATCCACAGACATGCTGAAACGAAAACAAAAAGATTCAAAACAAAGGATAGAAAGATAGTGCATATGGCTTTGGGGAATATGCCTTTAAAATAAAACAACACTTATCTTGAAAATGCTTCTTTAAAACTTCTTTTTGAAAAATAGTTTTCAAAAACTTTTATCTGATCTGATAACCATCAGCTCTGATACCAAGTGAAACACCCCACCTCCGTTAAGGTCACTCGCAAAAGGAATGCATTAACATTGGTGAAGCATTATAGGTAAAAGATACAAATAATTTACAAGACAGACATACAAACAGCGGAAAAACTGAAATCATTTCTTAAGCAGTGGTTCTGTCAAAACATTACAACCATTGTCTCAAAACCCAACTTCCAAATCATTACAATAAAACCTCTGTCTTGATTTAAAACTCCAAATATATAAAGAAGCATAAAATAGTTGTAAAGCAGCATAAATCCCCAATAAAAGTGTAACCACGGCGATTGCCCAAGAAAAGAGAATCCAAGCAATACATCTACTCCCTTCAAGCTGGAAAAGGTTTGAACTAAGCTGAAGTATTCCCTCCCTGTGGACCTGGAGGGAACAGAAGAAAAAAAGACGAAAGAAAACGGGACAGACATAAAGCCTGGTAATCCCAGTGATTTTCAGCATGTAAACAAGAAAAAGAATCATGACATGAATAAACCGAATATAAGACAATCCCATAGTAACATGATAACATAAGACAAGATAAGGCAAGATAAACTGAATATGCTATCGCACCCATTTCTATTTCTCTGCACCTACTAAAAATTGTTTCAACTAGCCTCATGTGTTCATAATAAAATGATCCCTTTATCGATCGGCTTCTACTTGCATGTATTTATTACTTGTGTCATTCGGCCCTGCTTGTTTGTAGATACCTATGCTGGTCCCACCATAGGGCGTATCAATCCCTATGATGGCGACCCGACACAGTTAAAGATGCACAGTGTATAACTACTGATGCCCAGTGCCTGATTTTTCCACTCCAGAGTACGTGCACGCCTGTACTCCATCGGAACCTACATTGACGCACCACCTGTCGCTATTTTGACCGCTTTTAATCAGCCCAGTAATCGTGCCCCACCCTTCCTAGTTCAGGGTACCGTGATACATCTATGTGGGTTACTGCTGAAATGGGTCCCCGTTGCTAGGGTTTCCTAATAAACATGTTATAACGGTTAAGTGTTCTCAATTTAAACTAACCCCACCCATTTGTTTAATTAACATGTTGCAAGGTTAAGTGTCGCCTATTCATATGTTACTTAACCTTACCATTCTTAGCATGTCTGTTCATTGGCGTTAATTAATTTATTAATGCACCAACCTCACACATTAGAACTGTTGTTTGCGGTTGCTGGTTGTGCCGAGCGGTTCCGGGAAGACTTCTACCGCAAACTCATTCTAACCTCGGGTTTTGGGCTTGATGCGCTAACCTCTCACATTAGATCTGTTGTTGCGGTTGCTAGATGTGCCGGATGGCTCCAGGCAGTCTTACACCACAACTCAATCTAACCTCGGGTTAGGCATGTTCATCTTTTATCCAATTTACATATTTACCATTCATTTCCAAGTCTATATTTTTGTATGTCAATTATCCACAATTGTAGTCAATTAAAGTTGTGACCAATATACTTGTTATGTCCAAGATTACTCCAATAAGTTATACCCAATTCCCCACATTACAATCGCACATACAACAAGATTCAACAAGGTTTCCAAATTCCAAGTACTGATAAAATAAAACGGAACGGGGATAGAGAAGAAACACAAGAATTGACATAAGGGAAAATAGGCATGTAAAGGTGTATCAAACACAAGAATCATGGTTCCAATAGGCATGTTGTACATTAACAACGAATATGAGCAAACTAAGGAAAATACATCATAGGTATACATATTCGATTAGACTAAACATAAAGAATTTACTAATTTGATGTACAACATGATAGGTTCAATCACAACAGTCTCATAGGCATAGGTAATTTCAGATTTGACAAAAGAATAAGCATGAATCAGAATTGATTATCTTACAATTAGGCATAGTTCTAGATTCGATACATTACAATCATGATTTCTATTATGTGTTCAAATCTGAATAATAATTGAACTTACAGCGATAAGATTAGAAAAAGAGAATTAGTTGACGTTGTAGCGATTCTAATCTTTCTTTGTTGATTGAAGCGAAAAACCTTTTCTTCAATTTGAAGCTCTCTAATTTGATTTCTAGTTTGGAGAAAAAGGAATATAGGCTGGTTTAGAGATGGACAGCATGGAGGCACCATAGAATAGGGTTATGAGGTTAAGGTTAAGCTTAGATATGTATTTATAGATGTGTTAGACAAACTATCGCCTTTAGATTAGCATAGGAGTCATCAGAGCCATCCAAACCAAAAGGACACGTCACCCAGCTAACCACAGCGGGACAGATAAGCCCTAATCTTTCAGAATTCGTCACCCAGATCTGGGAAGATAGGGGTCAACACCCCTATAAGGGGGTTGGCACCCCTGTCGTCACCCCTATAGGGGGGTCGACACCCCTGTCGACACCCCCTAGGGGGGTCGACACCCTCGAGCGGTATTTTTCCTGCTCATCTTTTATTGGCTGATTTTCAAATTTTGAATTTGTTTTCTGATTTTTAATTATTATTTAATTTAATTCTGCTTTTAACTGAAATCTTCTAAGCTTCATAACTTCCTCATACGGAGTCCGATTTATGCAAACTCGACTCTATTCCAACCAGAATTCCGAGACGAACGCAATGACACTACCCATTTTACTTAATTCCCACTATTAAGATTAAGTATTCTTTAATTCGTTATTTTAACATTCATAGAAAATACGGGGTGTTACAATACTCCTCTTTCATGCTTTAATCTTTTTTTTGTTTTCCCAATTATTGCAATTCTAACTTTTCAAATAGGACTTACAGTACTTCAAAAACAAATTGAAAATGTGCACTTTAGAACCCTGGTCCTGCACAGTCATCAACTCCAATTGCTCCTTCGCTCACATAAAACAATCCCAATATCCTTTGATAGAATGCCAAGTATTTATATATTTGAAGGGGATGTTTCTCTTAAAGTTATCATTCGGTTCGAAATTTACACATATAGGAATGTGATCACTCACTGAATTTAACTCACTAAAAACAGTTAGTTCGGGAAATGTGTCTAAAACCATATAATTGCATAAGAGTCTATCAATTTTAGTCGCTACTCCTCTTCTTCTCCACGTATACTTAAATCCCTTGATAGGGATATCCATGAGTCCTGCATCAGCTATGCATTTAAGTAAGCCAGTGACATGTCTAAAAGGAACTAAAGCACCTCCTTTTTTCACTAGCTGATAAAATATTATTGAAATCTAGGAGAACAATCCAAGGGGTATCCACTCGACTCGCTTCATTCACAATGTCAACCCATAATTTTCTCTGTCAAATCAAAAAATACTAGCATACACAAAAGTCACACTACAAACAAATCCCCTAGATTGTTTAGCCTTAATAGATAAATGCTGGTATGACTTACTAATAAGATCAACATCAGGCCAAACAGAAGAATCCCAAGCAACTAAAATTTTGCCTTTATAATTGCAATCATTATTATTGAAAATCTTCCAATTCTTATGTAGTGTTGAATGAAATTTTTTCAAAATATTGTCATGCGTTTTGTTTTCAATAAGGCCTACCATAGAAGGCCTGTATTTGCTTAGGATTTTGAGCACCTCTAACTGTTAGTAGAAGTACTCAAACCCCTAACATACCAAGCGATAAGATTCATTTAATATTACTCTGGCTCGTTGTCACGACTTTAGGAGAAGAAATAATCTTTGTTGTATTCTTCTTTTTATTATTTTTGCTGATGCTTTCTAATTCTTTAATGTATTTCTTATTAATCTCAACATTATTACTGACGTCAATTTCTTTTTCAGGTACCTTAGCAGTCGACCCATCATTGCCAAGCATATCAACTAAATCATCCTCTTCATCATCAGCCCCATCTTCCACAAAATCCTTGTAACACCCCACCTCCGTTAAGGTCACTCACAAAGGGAATGCCTTAACTTTGGTGGAGCATTTTAGTAAACAGAACAGAAACTTACAAGACAGATAAAACAGTACTTGAAAATTTTTAACTTTATTACAGCGGAAACAGAAATTAATATGGTTACATCCTTTCAATTTCAGAATTCAAGTACAAAATATCAGTCTTGTACAAAAGCCTTCAAAATGCAAAATTTAAAATCATAATCCCCATGGAACGGAAGCTATACAGAGCCAAGCCATACTTTAAGCACTTCAAGCAAAGAGAAATCCGGATCAAGCTAAAATATTTCCCTCCTTGGATAACCTGGGGGGGAAACGGAAGAAAGGAGGCGAAACAACAAGGGTCAGACAAAAAGTCTGGCAAGTCCAGTGACTTTCAGCATATGAACAGATAATAATAATATGATATGAACATAAAACTGGATGTGAGATAACTATAACAGATGTATCAGATATAACAGAAAAACAGAATGATATAAACTATTGTTTTACACTTCTCTGCACTAATACTAGTATAGCAGAATTAGGTGTCATCCTAATGTCTAAATTGAAGCAGGAACGGGTACAGAATACTTTAACAGAAACAGAATGCTAATAATGGGCCTTTACTACCCGATCAGAAACAGACAGAAGAAGAAACAGATTTATCTCTACGGAAACAGAATGTGGAATTAGGTGTACACTAGTAATGGGCCTTTACCACCCGAACAGACGGTACCACACAGAAACAGACAGGTGTTACCACCCAACAGAAACAGACGGTACCAACAGAAACAGACAGAACTAAGCGTACCCTAAAACCCTACCCCAAGCGATCGGCTCCCTAATACATAAATATCCTGTGTCGGCCCCACAGTAGGGTGTATCACTCCCTAAAGTGACAACCAATTGGCACAGACCTATTTACAGATGTCACGGCGTCTTACATCCCCAGAGGCAGACCGGGATCCATGCACGCACATGACCCGGTTGGAACGCACCATCAACACCCCTCGCCATTATCAGAATGAACCACTTATAATTAGTTCAGTAAGCGTGCCCGGACCCTACCTACTGTTGGGTCAAAGTTTTGATACCAGAAAGGGTTACTGACTAATATGGGTCCCAAACAACAGATGACACAAGTAATTCCCCTCCTAACCTTGTGTCCCCAGACTAACAGATTTCAGATTAACTTGTTTACAAGTTCAGACATACAGAATTCAGATTTACTAATTCACAAATTAAGTTAACAAGTTTTCAGACTAACAGGTCAGATGTACAGATTTTTCAGATTTGTCTAACTTTGTATTGGGCCTACAGATTCATGGACGGGTTTTACTACATCTATTAATCCCTTTGGTTTAACCCTATTTTTCCCCAATACGTTTTAGACGTCATTCTTATCTTAGATTTGCATTAATTAATTATTAATGCACAGACCTCTCACATTAGGTCGGTAGCTTGTGGCCGCTGGATATGCCGGGCGGTTCCGGGCAGACTTCTGCCACAAGCCAGACCTAACCTCGTGTCTTACGCATGTTATGACTAACTTCTCACATTAGAACCTATTGTTTGCGGCCACTGGATGTGCCGGGCGGTTCCGGGCAGATTTACGCCGCAAACTCATTCTAACCTCGAGTTAGCCATGTTTATCTTTGCGGCCAATTAATTAATAATTTACCGTTTTTGCGCATGCCCAATATATATGCCAATTCAGATTATATCAATAACAGGATGATTATATCAACATAGCAGATAACAGATTTTATATGACTTAACGGATTTAGCAGATTAAGCAACTTAGCAGATTTTAGCATATAACAGATTAGGCATCTCAACAGACAAATTTAACAGATTAGGCATTTCAATCTAAATAGCAGTCTAGGCCATATAACAGAACTAGTAGTTTAGGCAACTTAGCAAATTAGCAGATTTAGCAGATTTAATATTTCTAAAGGTTCTATTTACATGCCTTGCCTAATCATAAATTAGGCCTAGATTCATATGCCTATATAATTGTCATGATTCACAATATGAACATATATTCCATGTTTGCATAAATTTACATAGCGCAGAATATGGACATAATTTACCATATAACATATGTTCCAATTTTTGTTAAACTAGCATTTTACAGCAGATTCACATGTAAATTATACCAAATATAACCATTAATTTCAATGCATGCCATATATCCAAAAATCCCTATTTAGGTGTAATCACAATAATAGATATCCTAATTAATGTAAATCTTTTACACCTAAGTTTCCATATCTTCTTCTTTTTGAGTCATGAATCATTATGCAAACTATACCCAACAATCTAAATCTTTAAATCATATCTTCTAAAAATCAAATCTTGACTTTTATATGCATTTTGTCCAAAGTCTCAAATCATATGTAATCTTACAGTGGTTCCTCTTCTTCTTTTATCACAGAATATGCATAGGTCTAAAACTAGTTTATAACATATGCTCATCTTTCTAATTAATTACAGATCTAAATTATAACGTAACTATGCATACAACATGCATAAATTATATGTTCATAGTCGAATTTATGCATCCAATCCCAAGTCACATGTCCAATATATTTTATGCCTTAGACCTAAAGTCATACATTCAATTTAGTCTTGTCAAATTTCGCATCATTCACCCCAAAATTTGCGTTCATACGTTCATCTCTTATGAGAGTAGGCACAGGCTCGTGGTAGCCTGGCTATAGAAACAGAAAAGAAGAAAGGAATATAGAACAGTCACAGAAAACAGATCTAACAGAAGAGAATACAACCTCAAACTCAGGTTTAAATGCATATCAAAATTATAATTAACGTTTATAGCGGAGAATAACTGTACTTGCCTTGATTGGATTAAAGAAAGAACTTTAACTTGTTGTAGAATCTTTGCAGAAACTTTAATCTCTAGTTTGAATTGAGTTGTTTAGGATGATGTTGATTATCTTCTAGTTTTAATTCCAGCAGAGCAGAGACGCCATTTTTATTTTTTTATTAGAAGAAGAGAGCAATGGAGGCTAGAGAATTGTGTAAGAAACCTAGGTAGAGTCTAGGGTCATTTTATAGAGTTTATGAACTGATTAGGACCATTGATGTTGCTTGGATTGATCGTAGCCATTCATTCGCAAGAGGGACCAATTAGAGCCTGCCACCTAGCCCTAATGACAAAGCAGAACACAGAAAATCGACCAACATAAAATAGGCCAGCCAGGTTGGGCTGGGTTCGACCTGGCTCTGGACCAGGTCGACAGCCCTGTCGACAGCCCTGTCGACCTGGTTAGACCAGGTCGACAGCCCAGTCGACTTGGTTGCATCAGGCGGGCCTTTTTCCGCCCTGGCCAATTGGGCCCCATTTTCAAATTTAAACTTATTCTTCTGACCTTATTTTATTCTGTTTGAATTTTAAACTTAATTCAGAAACTTCCGGAGGCTATATCTTCTTCATACGGACTCCGTTTTTCGAAAACTCGGACTCTATTTCGCGTATTTTTCCGAGACGAATGCAATGGCGTATCCCGTTTCCCTTAGTTCTTTGATTTCAAATTAATTATACTTTAATTTGTTAATTCCACAATTATAGAATACACGGGGTGTTACATTCTCCCCCACTTAAAAGGATTTCGTCCCCGAAATCTTCAAGTTAAGAAGAATGTGTCCTACCATCCAATCACCCATCTACTCAACCATCATCCACAAGCATCCATTGTCCTTAGAAAACTTCTAATGTTGTATGAACATATGCAAAAGTGTGTGTATATGTTCCTTACCTAATGCAAAGATCAGGCGGTCTACTGATTCAGTTGACCTCCTTAATGCGAATTATGTCAGTGCCATGAGTCCAACATGTATGCAATAGAATTCTGATGATATATATTATTTCTATATGAGTGCACAACCATTCACTCGAATGCAACATCCATGTGCTGAATCAACCAATTTGCATCCACAAGAATTGAAAAATGCTCACCCATCCATATGCAGTATGAGAGTGTTTTTGAGCCGATCTAGTGCCTAGTGTGTGTATATGCATCCACGGGCAACCACTAGCAACCACTTGCATCCACTTTCAACCATCAAACATAACATGTCTCAAACACATGTTTACACCCATTAGTTTCTACCTAAAGTTCAAATATTCGATCGATAGGATACAGTCGAATGATGGAAGCGAGTACAGATAGAACGAAAATTTGGTTCCCATTAGACATGGGTCCTAAGTATCGGCCCCAAAGACCGAAACCAACATCAAATTGACACCCAGAGGATTACCTTCTTTAGACAATGTCAAAACTGGAAATCCTATAAAAAGTATTTAGATATTTACAGACTACTGGTACAGATCAGGTTCCCTAATGATTCTTAGGAAGCTAAGCATGATAAAATCATACCCTACGAAAACTCAGAATGTATGCGTCATACTTGACGCCTAACACAGATATCCCTCAAACCCCAATCTCAAGCAGATGATCCATAACCATTATGGGTCTGAGTCTATAGCGGAATTCAGAAATAATACTAGTATTAAAGTGCAGAGTATCGATTACAAAATCAAAATACCAGAATCAGAAAAAGTCTTAACTCCATAATCAGATAAAGAAATTAAACCTACTATAGAGATTTTCCTATTTCTATCCTAGCCACTAGCCTCAAGAGTGTTCGCCTGCCCTCCTTGTCCTCGTCTCTTCGGGCAGTCCCTAGTGAAGTGTCCCATCTCCCCACAGTTGAAGCAAGCGCCCTTCCTTTTTCTGCAATCCTTGTTCAGATGAGTTGAGCTCCCACAAGTAAAGCACTTTTTCCCCTTCTTATCTTCAGACTTCTCATCCTTCTTTTGTGTTTCCTTTTTGGGCCCCGCTTTCTTATTCTGTGGTTCTTCCTTCTTTGTCTCTTTCGGGCCCTTGTCTTCCTCGTGCAGTAGTGCCATATCCACCAATTTCTCGTAAGTTGCTCCCATGGGTACATGGGTCATGGCTAGGCTGTGCAGTGGCTCATTCAATCCTTTAACAAAGCGAAGAGCCTTTTTATGCTGAGTGTTGACTAAATCCAATCCGAATCTTGCTAGTTGGTTGAACTGGTTGACGTATTCCTTGACCGTCATGCTTCCTTGCTTAAGAGACAAGAACTTTTCCAATTGTAAACTTCGTTCAGCTTGCGAGAGGAATTTTGTCTCAAACCTTGTTCTGAAATCCATCCATGTCTCAACCGGCCTCTCGGCGTTAGTGACTTCCCACAAGTAGGAAGCTTCGTCTTTGAGCAGCCATACTGCCAACTGTACCTTCTGCCTATCGTCCACCTCGAAGATAACGAATAGATCCTCAGTTTCTTTGAGCCAATTCCTTGCTTCTACGAATGATTCAGTTCCTTTGAAATCCTTCCCACCCATGGCCCTAAAATCTCTACAGATCTTTGAGAAAGCAATTGCACGAGGAGGGGGTGGAGGAGGGGGATCATTTGCTGGACCTGCAGCGGCGGTCCTAGCCTCAAGATATTGACGAAACCAACCGGGTACATGGACACCCTCTGGTATCTCAGATGCTTCAGACATGCTGAAACGAAAAAGGAAAGGTTCAATACAAAAAGGACTGAAAGAAAGATATATGGCTCTTGGGGATCATGTTTTTCAAAATAAGCTTTAATTTCGAAAATACTTCATTTTAAAACCTTTTTGAAAATAGTTTTCAAAAACTTTTATCTAATCTGGTAACCTTCAGCTCTGATACCAAGTGTAACACCCCACCTCCGTTAAGGTCACTCACAAAGGGAATGCCTTAACTTTGGTGGAGCATTTTAGTAAACAGAACAGAAACTTACAAGACAGATAAAACAGTACTTGAAAAATTTTAACTTTATTACAGCGGAAACAGAAATTAATATGGTTACATCCTTTCAATTTCAGAATTCAAGTACAAAATATCAGTCTTGTACAAAAGCCTTCAAAATGCAAAATTTAAAATCATAATCCCCACGGAACGGAAGCTATACAGAGCCAAGCCATACTTTAAGCACTTCAAGCAAAGAGAAATCCGGATCAAGCTAAAGTATTTCCCTCCTTGGATAACCTGGGGGGAAACGGAAGAAAGGAGGCGAAACAACAAGGGTCAGACAAAAAGTCTGGCAAGTCCAGTGACTTTCAGCATATGAACAGATAATAATAATATGATATGACAATAAAACTGGATGTGAGATAACTATAACAGATGTATCAGATATAACAGAAAAACAGAATGATATAAACTATTGTTTTACACTTCTCTGCACTAATACTAGTATAGCAGAATTAGGTGTCATCCTAATGTCTAAATTGAAGCAGGAACGGGTACAGAATACTTTAACAGAAACAGAATGCTAATAATGGGCCTTTACTACCCGATCAGAAACAGACAGAAGAAGAAACAGATTTATCTCTACGGAAACAGAATGTGGAATTAGGTGTATACTAGTAATGGGCCTTTACCACCCGAACAGACGGTACCACACAGAAACAGACAGGTGTTACCACCCAACAGAAACAGACGGTACCAACAGAAACAGACAGAACTAAGCGTACCCTAAAACCCTACCCCAAGCGATCGGCTCCCTAATACATAAATATCCTGTGTCGGCCCCACAGTAGGGTGTATCACTCCCTAAAGTGACAACCAATTGGCACAGACCTATTTACAGATGTCACGGCGTCTTACATCCCCAGAGGCAGACCGGGATCCATGCACGCACATGACCCAGTTGGAACGCACCATCAACACCCCTCGCCATTATCAGAATGAACCACTTATAATTAGTTCAGTAAGCGTGCCCGGACCCTACCTACTGTTGGGTCAAAGTTTTGATACCAGAAAGGGTTACTGACTAATATGGGTCCCAAACAACAGATGACACAAGTAATTCCCCTCCTAACCTTGTGTCCCCAGACTAACAGATTTCAGATTAACTTGTTTACAAGTTCAGACATACAGAATTCAGATTTACTAATTCACAAATTAAGTTAACAAGTTTTCAGACTAACAGGTCAGATGTACAGATTTTTCAGATTTGTCTAACTTTGTATTGGGCCTACAGATTCATGGACGGGTTTTACTACATCTATTAATCCCTTTGGTTTAACCCTATTTTTCCCCAATACGTTTTAGACGTCATTCTTATCTTAGATTTGCATTAATTAATTATTAATGCACAGACCTCTCACATTAGGTCGGTAGCTTGTGGCCGCTGGATATGCCGGGCGGTTCCGGGCAGACTTCTGCCACAAGCCAGACCTAACCTCGTGTCTTACGCATGTTATGACTAACTTCTCACATTAGAACCTATTGTTTGCGGCCACTGGATGTGCTGGGCGGTTCCGGGCAGATTTACGCCGCAAACTCATTCTAACCTCGAGTTAGCCATGTTTATCTTTGCGGCCAATTAATTAATAATTTACCGTTTTTGCGCACGCCCAATATATATGCCAATTCAGATTATATCAATAACAGGATGATTATATCAACATAGCAGATAACAGATTTTATATGACTTAACGGATTTAGCAGATTAAGCAACTTAGCAGATTTTAGCATATAACAGATTAGGCATCTCAACAGACAAATTTAACAGATTAGGCATTTCAATCTAAATAGCAGTCTAGGCCATATAACAGAACTAGTAGTTTAGGCAACTTAGCAAATTAGCAGATTTAGCAGATTTAATATTTCTAAAGGTTCTATTTACATGCCTTGCCTAATCATAAATTAGGCCTAGATTCATATGCCTATATAATTGTCATGATTCACAATATGAACATATATTCCATGTTTGCATAAATTTACATAGCGCAGAATATGGACATAATTTACCATATAACATATGTTCCAATTTTTGTTAAACTAGCATTTTACAGCAGATTCACATGTAAATTATACCAAATATAACCATTAATTTCAATGCATGCCATATATCCAAAAATCCCTATTTAGGTGTAATCACAATAATAGATATCCTAATTAATGTAAATCTTTTACACCTAAGTTTCCATATCTTCTTCTTTTTGAGTCATGAATCATTATGCAAACTATACCCAACAATCTAAATCTTTAAATCATATCTTCTAAAAATCAAATCTTGACTTTTATATGCATTTTGTCCAAAGTCTCAAATCATATGTAATCTTACAGTGGTTCCTCTTCTTCTTTTATCACAGAATATGCATAGGTCTAAAACTAGTTTATAACATATGCTCATCTTTCTAATTAATTACAGATCTAAATTATAACGTAACTATGCATACAACATGCATAAATTATATGTTCATAGTCGAATTTATGCATCCAATCCCAAGTCACATGTCCAATATATTTTATGCCTCAGACCTAAAGTCATACATTCAATTTAGTCTTGTCAAATTTCGCATCATTCACCCCAAAATTTGCATTCATACGTTCATCTCTTATGAGATTAGGCACAGGCTCGTGGTAGCCTGGCTATAGAAACAGAAAAGAAGAAAGGAATATAGAACAGTCACAGAAAACAGATCTAACAGAAGAGAATACAACCTCAAACTCAGGTTTAAATGCATATCAAAATTATAATTAACGTTTATAGCGGAGAATAACTGTACTTGCCTTGATTGGATTAAAGAAAGAACTTTAACTTGTTGTAGAATCTTTGCAGAAACTTTAATCTCTAGTTTGAATTGAGTTGTTTAGGCTGATGTTGATTATCTTCTAGTTTTAATTCCAGCAGAGCAGAGACGCCATTTTTATTTTTTTATTAGAAGAAGAGAGCAATGGAGGCTAGAGAATTGTGTAAGAAACCTAGGTAGAGTCTAGGGTCATTTTATAGAGTTTATGAACTGATTAGGACCATTGATGTTGCTTGGATTGATCGTAGCCATTCATTCGCAAGAGGGACCAATTAGAGCCT
The DNA here is from genome assembly GCA_030737875.1 of Allium sativum. Classification (NCBI taxonomy): domain Eukaryota; kingdom Viridiplantae; phylum Streptophyta; class Magnoliopsida; order Asparagales; family Amaryllidaceae; genus Allium; species Allium sativum. The sequence goes on from CM060915.1 coordinate 138,032,895, forward strand.
GCCACCTAGCCCTAATGACAAAGCAGACCACAGAAAATCGACCAACATAAAATAGGCCAGCCAGGTTGGGCTGGGTTCGACCTGGCTCTGGACCAGGTCGACAGCCCTGTCGACAGCCCTGTCGACCTGGTTAGACCAGGTCGACAGCCCAGTCGACTTGGTTGCATCAGGCGGGCCTTTTTCCGCCCTGGCCAATTGGGCCCCATTTTCAAATTTAAACTTATTCTTCTGACCTTATTTTATTCTGTTTGAATTTTAAACTTAATTCAGAAACTTCCGGAGGCTATATCTTCTTCATACGGACTCCGTTTTTCGAAAACTCGGACTCTATTTCGCGTATTTTTCCGAGACGAATGCAATGGCGTATCCCGTTTCCCTTAGTTCTTTGATTTCAAATTAATTATACTTTAATTTGTTAATTCCACAATTATAGAATACACGGGGTGTTACAATCCTCAACCTGATTTTTATTCATTCCGTCATCAGTTTCAGTTACTTTTCTAGTGGGTGAAATCCCACTATCCTTCAAGCTCGATGCATGTAAACCATCAGAATTCTGATTACCATCATTATTAACTTCACATCCAAGCTTATCTAACACATCAAATTTATTTTGTACTGTACTAAAAACATTGCCTGTATAACGTAAAATTGATTCAGAATTTGCATTATTAATAATGATTTCTGAACAGTTACTTTGTTTGTGCGAGTCTTCTACGTTATTGATATTGGCATCTGTATTTGATATATGGAGTACATGACTATTACCGTTAGCACTTTCATTACTTGACATATGATTTTTTGTATTTATATCATTATCCAAGTTCTGAGAGCACATATTCTTATTATAATCCAGACAATCAGAATTTTCATTAGCTTCATCTGTAATAATTATGAGTTGATCGTTCTCATTAACTTCAACTACTTCTATGTATGTCTCTGTGTTCAACTTTTCAGGCTGGACTTCCTCGCCACCACATTTTTTCTGAACCCACACTTCTTCCATCTTTGTTTTGCATTGCATCATTGAGTGCCTAAAAATCTTACAGTTGTTACAACATAGAGATTTATATAAATATTCCACTTTGATTTTCAATTCTTCACCTGTATGCAACACCACTTCAACCTCAGTAGGAAAATCATAGGTTGCCTCCGTCTCAACCAAATTTTTTGCAAAAAAAACTCTCGTTTCATCAGCAGTTATCTATTCCATTTTAATCAGTTTCCCCAACACACTAGCGATAGCACTGAGTGCTTATCTATCCCATAACTTGAGCTTCAGATTCGTTAATTTGACCCACAGAGGCATTGTTGATAACAGATCTTTTTTAAATCTCTGACCCATGTTCCATTTCTTCAAAATTATGATTCTATTGTCAAATAGATAAGGTCTTCCTTTTAGAATGTTTTTGCAGTCCATATTATTATCAAACCGTATTATGAAAAGTCCATTGTCTCTTGATAATATTTGAAAATTTTCGGAAGGCTTCCATACACGTTCAATATAGTTTTTCAAATGTATATGATAAGGTCTAACTCCATAAACATAAAAAACAATAGAATTTTGCCATTTATTCATCGATCTAAGAGTAGCACATTCTGAAACACATGCCTTCTTTCTATTGTTAATTATGGTTGGTTCGATGTAACTAAGATCAACAGATTCATCTCTGCTCTGTCCAATACCACTGTTCGCTGCTTGAATCCAAGATTTCGACAATCCCTTCACCACCTCATTCTGTATCTGCTTTTAATTCCTCTCATAATAGGTAGATCTATGACAAGCTTTCTGGAGGATTTTCAATTTTGGATCGAGCATCCGCTCCCCCCAAAATCGGAACCCTAGAAGGACGGCCAGCGTTAGCAGTTTTGTAGGATGCGAGATCCCCGACACCTCCCTGACCATCAGTCACGTTTTCCATTGAAGAACTCCCCCTCTCAAAAACACTAGAAAATCCTCTCGATCCTGTAGATCTCTCAACTTGAAGCTTTCCAGCCGCCTTCTGATTAACGGTCGCGGGCTCCTTTCCTCTCCTTCAATCTGGAGGTTTTGCATCCGCCATAAGTTTAGATGAGTCTGCCATTTCTATTGGCATTTCAAAACTAATTAAATTCCAAACTTCCCATACTTTTTCTAAGCAATCATTTTTTTAATATGTTTATCTTTTCTATTATTGTGATTTTTAATAATAAAAAAGTAGTACACAAAAATGATAAATAAATTTATCTTTTTAAACAAACAGCGTTTTTTAAGTAGAAGATTTAAAATCTAACATGCAAAATGTTAAAGCATTTTATACATGTAATAATTAAATTATGCATGTGCTTTTTGATCTAAAATTTTAATATTTATTATTATATTATGATATAATGATAAATAGATATATCATTTTAATCAATTTATAATGACAAAGAAGAAAAGGATAAATAGAATTATCTTTTTGCTTAATAATTTTTACATTTCCAGTCTAACTTCAATTATGTGTAGACATGATCTTATGCATTTATTGGAATGTTAAGAGTGCAAATGACTACTAATTCTAAACATTCTGTTGGGACATTTAGAAGTCAAGGCCGTTCAAACGACGAATATTGTGAATTATTTCATTACAAGAAAATGGGCTATTTCTGATGGCTCAAAACCATCTTAAATAGTCGTAGCTTTTAAGGGCATTGAGGAACAGAGTTTCCGACAGCTATCAACACAACCTATCGTTTGTATTTCCTACGGCTGGCCTCTGTTTCCAACCGCTTACGACAGTCGTCGGAAACCATAACGTATACTATGGCAATAAACCATTGTGAGCCATCAAAAACCATTACAGATTCGTGTACCTGCAAGCCATCAAAGCCGTCAGAAAACCTGCACTTTTTTTTGTATTTCAGCTGCTATTTAGCCTACCAACTACATGTATCACTCAAATCATCATCTCAGCAATAATGTGTAATCATAGCACTCCATATACCAAGCAAATATCAAAGTAAAGCCAATTTTAACTCAAAAAAATCAACATAAATTAAACCACAAACTCAAATGACAAGAAATCTACCATCATAATAACATAAATACATCAAGTCCAACATCAGGTCTACCATCATAATATCATAAACACGTCTGGTCTACCAAATCAATACTACCACAGCAAGTCTACCAACATAATACATACAAAATATCAACCCGTAGTCATATATATATGTACACTGCCCCAACAACAAAAAACATACCTAACACTCCATCACCGATCATCTGCGGAACCGGCTGAAGACGGAAAGCGGTCGTACTGTTGAGCAAACTAGGCCAAATGCTGATCCAGAAGCTAAGTCATCTCAATGGCTTGGCGACGATTTTTGTCCTTAAGCTCCACCATCCTGGATCTCAACTCCTCAATCGTTGCGGCATCTATACCAGCTCTAGTCTGCCTTCCCCGTCTCTGTTGACTGTTAGCATGTAACAATTATTTAAAAATCTTTTACTCATGTGCGGTTATATTAATTACCTATAGGCGTAAAAGTTATTTTATTTCTAAACTAAATATTAAACTATGGGAAAAATCATTTACTACTTGATTTCCAAAACCATAATGCCTGTTCCGCGTCCCTATATCCATCAATGAATGGAATATAATGTCCACCTCGTCAGTCGTGAGCTGCTCTTATCCAGTCTCAGCTAGGCGCTTCTGACGCTACTCCATAAACTTTTTCTTTAAGACCAAATAAGAATGTGGATAAAATTAATATCATGATATCTAATTTTATTAAAGTTTAACAATTACTACAAACACTTCTGTATAAAATGAAATCTTACATGGCTCTTCCTAGATTTTCCATCATGCCATGCATATGAGATGTTCCCATCTGCATCAACATACTCGATGACATGCGTACAAGTGAGCATATTCATATATGAGAATGGACCAGCCCTCGGCCTCCTGAATTTGATTATTACATACAATTATTACATATTCAAAATTATATAGCATATTAACTTTTTATAAGTTGCATTTATAAAATTTACCAACTCCCACCGATACTGCTGAAATGACTTAGATCCTTCTCCATAAGTGACTGGTTTTGCATTCCTATTTGTAGAGTTTTTTTCTGAATCTGCCTGTACATTCAAAATTAGATATAATAGTTATCGATCAAATATTTTTTATATTTTAAAATGTTAGTACACTTACCTTCGCCTCATTAGTCTACCAATATCTAAGAAATCTATCCCACATGACTGCTCCCATCCATCTAGGTTTTTTCATGTTTTTCTTTAATGTTGATACACCGTCCTTATAATTCTTTCTCATTTTGTGCATCCAATAGGTCCGAGCCAACTGTAAGTCATGGATCTCTATAACCACCTTGGCCTATATTTCACGTTAAACAAACATTAACAGTAAAATATGTACAGTATATCAGCGATTTAAAAAACTAAAGTGGATATATATATATATAAAAGAAAATACTTACAGGGACATCCTACCAAATGACCTTTATTATGAGAGGTGCAACCCGATCCCACTTCGGCCAACATGCCAATATCCGAGCCCTGTATGCTGCTCTCGATACATCTAAAGTAACCTTCGAAGGTTGAAGATCAAAACCCGTGTGTTAAATATGATAAACATAAGCGTATAGTTGACAAAAAATTAATGTGCTAAATAAAGTTTAATTTTTTACCCTATAGCCGTAGGCACTAAGGAGACGACAAAACGTTGTGAGTGCTACGATGGACCAGTACCATCGCCTGAAGAATTCCCTCTCGATGACATACCTGTCACATACAAAACATTTTAAAAGATAACAATAACATGATATTAAAATTTATTTTACAGTTATCTTACACAAATGATATAAGTTGCTAAATAAATGACATAAAAGAAAATGAAATTGTTTATACCTATATTAGATTGGATCTCATATTCCAATGAGTAACATATTACATTGCAGTGTTTAGATAAATAACCAGGAAAAACTACATATGACGTAAAAGATGTAAATAATGATCATAATATTCAAAAAAATTACAGAGTTACACGAAATGTATGACGTATAATCCATAATTACATTACAACTAGAAAAATAATACTCATCATCTATATCAGTCATCATCGTCTTCTGATTCAGAATCGGTTTCAGATTTTATGATATCTTCCCATGCACTCTCGAACGCTTCTACCAAAACATTTGATTCATCGATTAGAGGTCCAAAATCTACATGATCGTCTTCAATTATTATTTCATTGTTCTGCTCAAGATCTGCCCGATAGGCTCCTTCGTTTGGAATATTCTTCCCGTCAAAAGTAAATCTAGGCTTTGTTTTAAAAACTGCCGACCAATTTGCTTTATCTCTTTTTAGAGATGGATAAGGAGCATAATAAACTTGACATGCTTGTTTGGGTAGTACAAAAGGATCATACTTGTAATAGTACGATGTATGCTTTATTTCAATCAGATTATAATTCTCGTACACATTAATCCCAAAACCAGGAACAGTGCTAAACTAACAACATTTAAATAGAAACACATCCTCCGTGGGTTGTGAGAAATATGTCAGTTGCAAAATTTGTATTAAAACGCCATAAAAATCATTTACATGATTTTCTGGATCATCGCTGCTTTTAACGAATACAACCGTATTGTTCGTTAATTTCCACCGTATTCTTTGATGTTAAATTTATATCCATTAACAAAATATATTGTATATGTCTTGACCACTCTTTTTGGTCCCATTGCAAGATGTTTCAACCCTTTATCAACAACACAATTTCTGGGTTCGTAAACGTAATTTGTAAACCAAGCAGAAAATTCTTTACTAAGATCTATGTTTGGATCTTGACGTTCATAAACACTATTATATACATCAATAAAATATTACATTAGATTACACACACGCAAGCACTATAAAAATGAATAAAACACTAATTGATATTTCAGATTATCTAACAAATGGTGCAACTTCAACACAATTTGGAAGAATATAATTGTGCGCTACATGAAGATCTCTATCGTCTACTCATATATCTACACATTTCCCAGAAGGTCGATCATGTGGTCTAAAAATAGACAACACTATTTAAGATGATTCTTGTTCATCTCCTTCGTCATTTCTAGGTACACTTTCAAATGATATATTCACATGATCATTGAAATAATGAGAAAAAAAAGAACGAAACATCTTCTTCGATGTAAGAATTACATATCGAATCTTATACTCGTGTTTTTTGTCTCACTTTTTTCTTTAGATGATTCAGATATCTATGCAAAATTAATTTACAATATTTTATATTTTAAGTGAAATTAGATTAATATGTAACATGTTTGTATATACCTCTCAAATGGATACATCCATCCATATTGGACGAGACCTCAAAGTCGCGCTTCAGTTGGGAGGTGAACAGGTAAATGCTCAATTACATTAAAAAAAAAACTTGGCGGAAATATTTTCTTTAATTTGCATAGCAATACGGGAATGTCTACTTCAAGTTTACGTAAAAGTTGCAAACAATGCTCTTTGTAAAACATACTAAGCACCTCTACTACCTTCCAAACTTTTAACGATGGTAGTTCTTTGAATGTAATAGGAAATAAATGCTCCATCATAATGTGACACTCGTGACTTTTTATTCCGCTCAGTTTACCATTTTTAAAGTCAACACATCTATGAAGGTTCGATGAAAACCCATCATGAAATCTTAACCCTTCAACCCATTTTAACACAACTTTAACTTTATTATTACCTAGTTCATAACATGCTTTGGGTTTTTTTTGTCATTTGGTTTCATATGAAACTCGGGGCATTTGCATTTTTCTTTTATATCACGCCTTAATTTCAAATCATCTTTAGTCTTCCCTTTGACATTCAAAATTGTGTTAAAGACATTATCAAACACATTTTTCTCATTGTGCATCACATCAATATTATGACGAAGTAGAAGATGTTTCCAATACGACAACTCCCAAAAAATAGACTATTTGCACCAATTGTGAACAGTCGATTTGCCTTCAATTTCTGTTTGAACTCCAGTTTCATGTGTCTCTGGATAATCTTTAACCAGTACATATATGTCTTCGCAAGACTATATCGTTAGTGGTTGCCTAGTTTCTATTCTATTAGTTAAAATGTTTTTCTTCTCTACTCTAAAAGAATGATTTACATAGAGAAAACATCGATGACAATCAAATCATGAAATTTTCTTACTATGCGGTTAGGAAAGTGCTCGTGTTTCTTTCCTGCAATATGAATTTGCCAGACGGCCAACAGTCCTCCATCCTGAAAGCATTGCATATGTAGGAAAATAACTTATAGTCCACAATAAAGAAGCAAACATACAAAAAAAATTCTTCTTTGAAACACATTTTGTAACACCCCGTATTCTCTGTGAACATAAGAATGACAAACCAGAGAATAATTAAATTTTAACAGAATAATTAAGGGAAACAGGTTATGCCATTGCGTTCGTCTCGAAATTCTGCTTGGAATAGAGTCCAAGTTTGCATAAATCGGACTCCGTATGAAGAAGATATGGCCTTCAGAAGTTTCAATAAGACCAGCCCGAAATTCAAAAATTCAAATTTCGAAATTCAAAACAGACACCCGGGCTGGGCGGGAAAATTCCAGCCCAGGGTCCAGGTCGATACTAGGGTCGACCTGGGTAAATAGGTCGACACTAGGGTCGACCTCCCCCTATTTCCAGATCCGTGGACAGATGCATTTTTCTGTATTTAGACGCCCATTCTGACTAGATTCGTGACCCCTATGCTATTTAAACACCCCCAAACCTAGCTTTCTCTCCACACAATTTCATTCTGCCTATACTCTGCCTCTATTCTAATTAAAAATAAAAATGGCGTCGCTACTCTACTGGAATCAAAACTAGGATTAATTCATCTTCTTCCAATATGAATAGAATTAAAAGAGAATCAAATCTAAAAGGATTAGTCTACATCATAGGCGAGCATTTCAGTTTCAGAATACAGATTCCATAATACAAGAATCGTTCCTTTTTGTGAGTACAGTTATTTTCAGATATGAACTTTAATAATGATCTTGACTTGGTTATAAATCTAAATCTGAGGTTATGCATATTCTAATCTGTCAGATCTGTTTTTCCATGACTATTCTCTTCTTTCTGTTCTATAGCCAGGCTACTACGAGCCTGCGCGGAATCTCATAAGAGATTAACGCACAAATGCTAAATTTCGGGACAAATAATGAATAATGCATAATTGGACATGACTGATCTATGACTGATTTGAGAAAAGGGACATATGTTGTAAATTAGATCTAGATCTGTGCATACTCTGTGATTTGGAAGAAGAGGAACCATTGTATGTTAACATATGACTTGAAACTTGGGGACATAACGAACTATTAAAATTAAGATCTGATTTTGAGATGTTATAATTTAAAGATCTAGATTCTTGGGCATATTTTTATATAATGATTCATGACTTGAAAAAGGAATATATGACTTAGACGTAAAGACCTATATTAAAATAGGATAACTATTAATGTGAATGCGCCTAAAAATGGATTTTTGGGTATTGGCATTAAAGGCTATAATTTGGCATAATTCATATTTTATATCATAATTTGGGGCTTTTAGAGAATATTCTGTACTGTGCAAAGTTTAACTAAAAATTTGGGCATATGTTGTATTTTGAATTATGACCATGATTTAGGCATGTAAGTTTATGCTTAATTTATGATTAGGCAAGATATGTAAATAGAATTTTAGAAATGTTTAATATATTGAATTGCCTAATCTGCTAAATCTGTTATCTGCTAAATCTGTTGAATCGTCTAATCTGCTAGATCTGTTATATGTTGAATTGCTTAATCTGTTGAAAGCTGAATAATTGTAATTTGGGTATGAAAATCCGTAGGCTCAATCTAAGATTGAGTAAAACATGGAAATTTGATTAATCTGCTGTAACTTGTAAAGAAGTTTAATCTGTTAAATGGACATAATTAGTCTGATATATGTATAATTTGTATTGGAATAAATTGGCTGTGACACGAGGTTAGACTACGTTTGCGGTAGAAGCCTGCCCGGAACCAACCGGCTTAACCAGCGACCGCAAACTGTCAGTCTAATTTGAGAGGTCGTAGGCGTAACTAAAATATGCTTATACACGAGGTTAGGACTGGCTTGTGGCAGAAGTCTGCCCGGAACCGCCCAGCATATCCAGCGGCCACAAGCTACTGACCTAATGTGAGAGGTCTGTGCATTAATATTTAATTAATGCAAATCTGAGATAAATATGATGTCTAAAACGTGTTGGGTGGATAGAGTTAAACCAACTGGACTGATGAATTTAACAAACCCGTTTTGTGAATCTGTATGCCCAATACAAAGTTAGAGAATCTGTAAGTCTGTTAAAACTGTACATCTGATCCGTTAGTCTGAAAACTTGCTAACTTGATTGTTTGATCTGTGAACTAGTAAATTTGAACTCTGTATGTCTGAAACTTGTAAACAAGTTAATCTGAAATTTGTTAGCCTAGGGACACAAGGCTAGGAGGCGAAATACTTGTGTCATCTGTTATTTGGGACCCATATTAGTCAGTAACCTTTGTGGTATCAAAAACTTTGACCCCACGCTATGTAGGGGTCCGGGCACGCTTACTGAACTAATTATAAGCGGTTCATTCTGATAATGGTGAGGGGTGCTGATGGTGCGTTCCAACCGGGTCATGTGCTTGCATGGATCCGGTCTGCTCTGAGGATGTAAGACACCGTGACATCTGTAAATAGGTTTGTGCCAATAGGTTGCCACTTTAGGTAGTGATACACCCTACTGTGGGGTCGACACAGGGTATTTATGTATTAGGGAGCCGATCGCTTGGGGTTGGACTTAGGGCACACTTAGTTCTGTCTGTTTCTGTCGGTACCATTTGTTTCCACTGGGTGGTAACACCTGTCTGTTTCTGCGTGGTACCGTCTGTTGGGGTGGTAAAGGCCCATTACTAGTGTACACCTAATTCTAACATTCTGTTTCTGTAGGGAATATTCTGCTTCCGTCTCTGATTCCGTTTCTGATTCTGTTTCCATACCTTCTGTCTGTTGGGGTGGTAAAGGCCCATTAGTTGGGTGGTAAAGGCCCATTATTAGTATTCTGTTTTCGTACCTTCTGTCTGTTGAGGTGGTAAAGGCCCATTATTAGTATTCTGCTTCTGTACCTTCTGTCTGTTGGGGTGGTGAAGGCCCATTACTAGCATTCTGTTTCTGTATAGATTATTCTGTTTCGATTCTATTTCTGTTTAGACATTACGGTTACACCTAACCCTGTTATACAAGTATTAGTGCAGAGAAGTAAGATGTAAGTAAGGAACATAACTTGGTTTGCATCATTCTTTTTCTTCTGTTAACTTAGAGTATATCTGTTATTCCTGTTGATGTAGTCTCTCATCCAGCTTTATTTACATGTCATGATAATATTATCTGTTTATATGCTGGGAGTCACTGGACTCGCCAGACTTTATGTCTGACCTCGTTTGTTTTCACCCCTTTTCTTTCCTCCCCCCCAGGTGCTCAGGGTGGAAACATAGGAGCTTGATTCTGATTCTCTCTGCTTGAAGTGCTTGGAGTATTGCATGGCTTTGACTCTATCTTTTCATGGAAGTTTATGTTAGGGATTTTGGCTTTGAAACTTTACATTCTAAAGAATTTTGTATAAGACTGATAATTGTGTACTTGAGTTTCGGTATTGTGATTTAGAAAAATGTGACCAAACTTATTTCTGCTTCTGCTGTAATAAAGTTATAATTTTTTTTTCAAGTATTACTTATCTGTCTTGTAATATTCTGTTCTGTCTACTAAAGCGCTCCATCAAAGTTAAGGCATTCCCTTTGTGAGTTACCTTAACGGAGGTGGGGTGTTACACTTGGTATCAGAGCTGAAGGTTACCAGATTTGATAAAAAGTTTTTGAAAACTATTTTCAAAAAGGTTTAAAAAGGAAGTATTTTCAAAAGTAGAGTCTATTTTGAAAAACATAATCCCCAAAGCCATATGCCTATCTTTCTATCCTTTATTTTGAATCTTTCCTTTTCTTTCGTTTCAGCATGTCTGGGGATCTTAACCTTCCGGAGGGCATACCAATACCTGGCTGGTTCAGGAGGTACCTAGAAGCTAGGGCCAATGATGCGGGCCCAACAGACGTCCCTCCTCCCCCAACTGCAGCGGTTCCTCCTCCTCTTCCTCCGCGCATGAATACTTTCCCGAAGATATGTAGAGACTTTCGAGCCATGGGTGGGAAGAACTTTAATGGAACTGAATCCTTTGTGGAGGCAAGGAACTAGCTCAAAGAAACTGAGGATTTGTTCGTTATCTTCAAGGTGGACCATAGGTAGAAGATACAGTTGGCGGTATGGTTGCTTAAGGACGAAGCTTCTTTTTGGTGGGAGGTCATAAATGGAGAGCGTTCGGTAGAGACATGGATGGATTTCAGGCATAGGTTCGAGATGAAATTTCTCTCACGAGTGGAAGAGAGTCTTTACGTAGAGAGGTTCTTGGCGTTGAAGCAGGAGAATTTATCAGTGAGAGAGTACGTCAAGAAGTTTAATCAGTTGGCAGAATTCGGCTTAGATTTGGTAAATACACCGCATAAGAAGGCACTAAGGTTTGCTAAAGGTTTGAACGAGCCGCTACATGGATTGGCAATGTCCCACATTCCTATGGGGGCTACCTTCGATAAATTAGTTGACAAGGCATTGATGCATGAAGAGGAAACCAAAAGTGAGAAGAAAGAAGAAAAGCTTGAAGGACCACAGAACAAGAAGGCGGGGCCCAAAAAGAAAACACAAAAGAAGGATGAGAAGTCTGAAGACAAGAAGGAGAAGAAGTTCTTTACTTGTGGAAGCTCGACCCATCTAAACAAGGATTGCAGAAAGAGGAAGGGCACCTGCTTTAACTGTGGTGAGATGGGACACTTCACTAGGGACTTCCCGAAGAAACGAGGGCAAGGGCAGAGGACAGGTCCTACTTCTGGAGGGCAAGCGAATACCCTCGAGGCTGGTGGATAGGATAGAAATAGGAAAACTTTCCGTAGAAGGTTTAATTTCTTTATCTGATTTTTGAGTTAAAACTCTTTCTGATTCTGGCATTTTGATTCTGTAATTGATAGTCTACACTTTAATACTAGTCTTGTTTCTGATCCTGCTGTAGACTCAGACCCATAAGGGTTATGACTCATCTATTTGTGATAAGTTGGGGTTTGAGGGTATCTGTGTTGGGCGTTAAGTTGACTATGACGCATACATTCTGGGTTTTTATCATGCTTAGTTTCCTAGGAATCATTTGGTAATCTGATCTGTACCAGTAGTCTGTAAGTATCAGAATATTTCTGATAAGGTTAAGGGTTTTTACTCGAAGCGTGAAGTATATTTCCAGTCTGGCATTGTTTAATGGAAGTAATTCACTGGGTGTCAATCTGATGTTGATTTCGGTCTTCGGGGTTGATACTTAGGGAATTATTTTCTTAACCGATGTCTAATAGGAACAGAGCTCTTGTTTTAATCGTACTTGCTTCTGTCACTCAGTTGTATCATATCGATCGAATCTTCGACCTTTAGGTAGAAACTAATGGGTTTAAACATGTGTTTGAGACACGTTATGTTCGATGGTTGCAAGTGGTTGCTAGTGGTTTCTCGTGGATGCATATACACACACTAGGCACTAGATTGGCTCAAAAACACTCTCATACTGCATATGGATGTGTGTTCATTTTTAAAATTTTATGGATGCAAAATGGTTGACTCAGCACATGGATGTTGCATATGAATGAATGGTTGTGCACTCATATAGAAATGATATGTATCAAATAGGAAAATTGCATACATGTTGGACTCATGGCACTGACATAATTCGCATTAAGGAGGTCAACTGAATCAATGGACCGTCTGATCTTTGCAGTAGATAAGGAACATATACACACACTTCTGCAAATGTTCATACAACGTTAGAAGTTTCTAAGGACAATGGATACTTGTGGATGATGGTAGAGTAGTGCGATAGCCCGTAACTTCCCCGTGAAGGAAAGAGCGGATTACCTTGAGAACAACACACAAAAGAACGCAGACGGAAGAACATTTCATTGTTATTACAACAATTCCATCAGATACAAGAATATACAGAGTATAAATGAATAAATTACATTCGATAAATATCAGAGATTACAATAAATTACATAGCAGCGGAAAATAGTACAAAGCACAACTGAAGGTGATATACGGATACAGAGCTTTCCGGATATCATTCCAGCTGTAAACCAGGATCCTGTGAATATAAATCTACAAAACCAAAACTACTAGCTGCCCGTGTCGAAAATAAGGGCACCCAGAGTTTAGGTTAAAACAATAAACTCCAGTTCAGTCATGTGACTGGTGTGAGAACTAAAACAGTTATTTAAAGCTTTACTTTAAAAGAGAGTAATTCAAGGGACCACGCCGTATAACACGGAACGGGTTTCCTCCCAAGAATACCAGTGCATAGAATAAACAACGCAATGCTTTTCGAAAAATGAAGCTATTATAAGACCCAGGTCCCATCACATAATGCAACGCAAGCCGGAGGATAGGGTTTTACCTTATAACAGCCAAACATGCTTGGTACGTTTAAAACAAATCATTTGATACTATAATAGGTGTATAGTGTCAAAACAATTTCAATCATAAATATAAATCATAGACGGCATAAGTGCCCCATACCACTATGTCGCCATACTAGGCTCTACAAATAAAGCCGAAATACACGTATTGGAAATTGGATTTCCGTCATGAGTCGAGGCAAGGGGCAAGCTCCTCTCCGCTTTCGAGACACTCTAGCAAATGCCTCAGGACTACACACTCTGGGTAACCCTGGATGCTTCAGGGCCGGTCCTCACTTACGTTAGAGGATTGGCAATTCATGAACACACGTTTCCCGGTCCTTACAGACCTAAAATCGAGGCGCCTCATCCAACAACCACATAGGTGAAAAGTATATAAATGTAAGGGCTGGTAAGTCACTGACACCACCAAAGCTAGAAAGAAACGTCGTGCTCTCCCTGCAGTCCGTATCCCGTTTTTAACTCATACCGAGGTGTGAGGCTCGCGAATTCACGTTATACACAAAGCTGCCACGTAGGCTGTGCTTTGATCATCAACCACAAGACTTTGCTTTTCAACAGAAGCCTTGATCCATGCAACTCAGTGTGCCACACAGGCAATTCATGCCATGCGATTGATATCCATCGATATATAACCTCTAAGCTCGTACGTCTCAGAGAAGGGCGTTAAGCAAGAGAATAAATTCTCCGCCGCCAAACAGATATATATTTAACAGAAATCAATCAACACAGAATAAAATCCAATGTCAGACACACAATCCATTTACAAGTTCGTTCTGGGTCTGAACGAAACCGGAGGCACTTTCCTCGCATATCCATCCATCTCCAAGTACATCTGGACGACCACTAACTGATTCCCTCATCTTGGGTGTACAGCCCAATCAAGATCATCAGTAATCACCCAAACGATGTGAAGACTTCCGGTCTTCAACCACCGTCTTCAACTTCGACATATCGTCGAATTGGTTATTCAGAATGGGTATAAACCCGGCCTTTCTGAACAACACGCGTATATTAAAAACAAATTTTACACAAACACAACATACGTCTCATTCCAATTCATTAGTCACTAACCGTAAATCAACAAGAGAACAATTTCCCAAATATAAACCCCGAAGGCCGAAACCAACATCAGATCAATACCCAGGAACCATTCTTCTTAGCTAACCTACAGCTAGTTTCTAAATTTCACATTCCTAGGGAAAGGTTCCCATTAATTTTATCCAAGATAAATTCTTTAAAATTTATCCTTTAATCTTCCTTTGGATGTCATTTCAAACCAAATTATGGTTTTCCAAACTAGTCGGGATTAACGAACCACATCGAAGTAATTATTTATTTTATTTCCCAATCCCAACCTATTCATCCCATGAAACAAAACTGGTAATACTCCATATCTAATACTATGGTGTTATCGGTAAAATTAATTACCATTTCACGTTCAAATCTAATTAAAGATTTAACTATCGCTTTGGGGCAAAACTGGTGATACTCCATTCTCGCTCAATTTCTAAATTTGATAATTTAAATTATCAATTCCCCATTTCAATTTAATTGCAGATTCATTAAAACTCCTTTTACTGGGTTAAAGAGCTAGTGTCATTTAAAACACAGTTCACGACAAACCCAAATCACATTCTAATTATTATCGGGTTAAAGAACTAGTGTTATTTAAAACACTATTCACGATAAACCCACAAATCAATTCTATTTAAAACCCATTTCAAATCATATTTATTTAAAAATAAACGGGTTTAATTTTAGTTCAAAACTAGTTCATTTCGATAAAAATCTATTTTTATCTTTTCAAATATGGAGTTTTTCATCCCAATTTTTCCTGAATCATTTCTTGTGATTTTACACAAATTATTAATATTTTTAATAATTTTATCAAGGCCCGTACAGTCGATTTCCATCAACGGTCATCGAACTGCACTTACAACGACCTTTTCCAAATTTGATTTGGACGTATCTCCAAATCCAACCGTTAGATTTCAAATTTCTAATATTCGTTAGAAAGCTCTTTTCGATACGAACCCAACAGTTCTGGTTTTAGGAGAATCTGACGGTCGGATCTCCCGTAATGTCCGTTCGAAGTCAATGGTCGAAATTCGCGAACTGCCGCGGCGCGGCGCGTTCTATTCAGGCCATTATATTATATATATAATATATATAATATATATTTCGTCGATTACTATTTAAAACAAACCTTATAAATAGTTTAAATTCATTTCAAAACATTTCAACTTTCATTTCCAATTTAAATCAAAATTGAATTTTTCCTTATAAATTCATTTTAAAATTCATTTCATTTCAATTCAAATTTCAATTCAATTTGAATTCATTTCAATTCGTTTTCAATTCGAATTCATTTTATATTCAATTCATTTCAAATTGGTTTTCTATTCGATTCAATTCAAATTGGTTTTCTATTCAGTTCAATTCGAATTGGTTTTCTATTCGATTCAATTCAAATTGGTTTTCTATTCGATTCAATTCAAATTGGTTTTCTATTCAAATCAAATTATAAAAACGAATATAATCGATATAAATATCGTTCACGTCAAAATAGCGCATCTCTAATCAACACGGCTTTATATATTTCAATAATTCCGTTATTCAAATTTCGTTCAACACATGACTAATCTCAACGGATGAGTATAGTCAACACATGAACCTTTATTTTATAATGATAAAGATATAAATTTTATTGTTTAAAATATTTCGTTCAACACATGACTAATCTCAACGGATGAGTACAGTCAACACATGAACCTTTATTTTATAATATTCTTTATCTTCTAAATTGGAATGAGGCCCAATCAATCACCATATAAAGTTAATTATATGGATTCCATACAACACATGTATATATTAGCAACGATAAATAATCAACCATCATCCAATGTGCACTACACTGTATAAGCATCAAATATAGATACCTAACGCTTATAACAGCCTGTCAATCAATCGATCGACATACAACTAATTATTGGGATTAGTGTATATCATATATTATCCCAATACCCGTGTGGGGTTTCAAACAATCAAACACATATTTTATTTGTGCAGTTGGGCGATGTGTAGAATTTATCGTCCCAATCAATGTCCTTCAAATTGGTGTACATAAACAAACCGTCCGGTTTGTAAATGAATGTTTATTTATTTACATTCACGTTAAAAATTATATTTTTAACGATCAAATATTTTATTTTAACACATGAATTTTTATTCAGTTCATTTACAAAATAAAAATGATATTTTTATTTTTCTAACTTATTTTAGAAAATTTCGGCGGCATAACGGCACGATACTAGAAACGGGACGAGGCCTAGCCTTATCCCCAGTCTAGTGAAGGCCCACGCCATTCACACATCAATCAAATCCATTCCATTTCACCAAACAATTCAAATCAAACAATCTAACCAATCTATGCAACCAAACAAACAAGTCCATGGTCTGTGGACGATTGTGTCGGGTGCTACTAAACACCGTCTGCATCCTAGTATATATATATAACTAGAAAAAGAAATTTTGAGTGAGAAGTTCTCACCGATAGCTAATCCAATCATCTCGACACTTCATTTAGAGAAATCTTCATCGTTCTCGCCTTTTGTCACTTTCGTTGTCCGTAGCCACTACATATATAAAAATCGAATTTTTACTTTGCTATTCAATATATAAAAATCGAATTTTTACTTCGCTATTCAATATATAAAAATCGAATTTTTTCTTCGCTATTCAATATATAAAAATCGAATTTTTTCTTTGCTATTCAATATATAAAAATCGAATTTTTACTTCGCTATTCAATATATAAAAATCGAATTTCTACTTCGCTATTCAATATATAAAAATCGAATTTTTACTTCGCTATTCAATATATAAAAATCCCATTTTTATAATCACGCTATATGGATAAAAATTCTATCTTTATACCGCTACAATATAGATAAAACTTCTATTTTTATACCGCTACTGTATAGATAAAAATTCTATTTTTATCACGCTATTCTTCATATAAAGATTTCGCCTTTTCAAATATAAAGTTTTTGCCTTTTCAAATATAAAGATTTCGCCTTTTCAATTTCAAAAATCTAATCTTTTCTATTTTAAAAATCTAACCTTTTCTATTTTAAAAATCTAATCTTTTCTATTTTAAAAATCTAACCTTTTCTATTTTAAAAATCTAATCTTTTCCATTTTAAAAATCAAATAAAAATCACTACTTTATTTCATAATCTAACAAATAAGAATCTCAGCTTTTATTTAAAAACAAATCTCTTTTTTTTGTAAAATAAAAAAGGAAATAAAATAGAAAGGGATTACCTTTCTTTGTTGTTCCCGTGCTTAAGGGTTTAAAGCCCTTCGGGGAAAGCTTTCAGGCCATGATGGAGAAGAGGAGGGTGCTGCTCCGGTGGTGGTCGATGGAGGGGCTGAGGGAATGGAGGGGTTGGGTCTTCGATGCAGGCGGTCTGGGAGGTGGAGGCGCTCCGGCGTTCGTGGGTGGCTCGGGGATCGAACGAAGGGAGGCTCGGCTGTTAGAGGAAGGGCGCGAGGTGGAGAAAGGGGGGGTCGCGGTGGGGCGCCAGGCGAGGGGAGGTGGAGCGATAGAGGGGAAGAGGGTGTGGTGGCCCACACCAGCGCTGGCGGCGGCGGCGGATCCTCCCCCCCGTCGTTCGCCATTTTTTTTAATCTCGATTCTGAAAAGTGAGAATGAGGGGGGGCAGAGTGTATAGGAGAGGGTTTTATTTAATTTTTTTTTCCACCAAAAAGCAACTTTTAATTTCAAACTCGAAACGGGGCCTACCGCCTGTCGTCCCTAGCGTTTCACCCCCATTCCGAACACAATGGGATATGTACCGTAGGCTGATTCGATCGTTTCGATCAGTTTTCGTCAAAATCAGCATATAACTCTACATATTGAATTTGAACACGCATTTCAATTTACCGGGGCCACATACTAACTCTAAAAATTCCCGAAAAATATTTTCTAGCTTTGTATTGACGATACGGTCCTAACGAAACTAGTTTCATCTGATTCTAAGACCGTTGGAAAAATGGCCATTTTCCAGTCGATTAAAAGACTAAAACTGGTCAAACGCATTTTCCTTTGCCACGCTCACATATCGATTCGAAAAATTATGAAATTTGGAATCTAACAATAATTTGACATCACGGATCCAACAAAAGTGGTTTCGTCGAAATCCGAGGTCGTTTGCAAAATTCCCATTTTTAAGGGCCTGAATTCCATAACGACTATTCAGAAATTTCAACTGGACGTATCTTTTGATTCCCGCTATGAAATTTCGATTTTTCGGATTCGTTGGAAACATATTCCCAAATAAATCCCATTGTTTTTGGTTTCGTTAAAATCCGGATTGTTTTGCACCCGGTATGTTCAATTGAAGTTTGAAATCAAATTATCGAACTACCGCGCCATTTTCAATTCCTTTTTATAATTATATATAATTATTTATATTCTAACGACGACGTGTATAAATATATACGTTTGAATTATATTCAAAATAAATTTATCATCGATATTATTTAAAATAATTCATTTTAAATATTCAAAATTCGCTAAAATTGCCAAAATGAAAATTTTAAACTGGCTCTCATTTCTGGGTTATTACAATCTCCCCCCACTTAAAACTTTTCGTTCCGAAAAGGAACAAAGTCGAAAGTAGTTTGATTAATCAACTCTACGTTCGATCTGGCTTCCATTCTCCAACTTTTCAGTTTCTGAGAATTTTCAAATATTCAAAAATTTGGCTAACTCCCTAAATTTTCGAAAAATTTCGCCATAACCTCCTTTGTACGGGGAGCACGGGAAAATCCCGAAATTGCCATATAGGCCTTCTGATCTCAAAAAGAAAAAGAAAAAGCCAAGCGGCTAGCCAATCGGCTCATAAAATCATCATCACCCAAACAAAACAGTAAATTATAGTAAATATGTACCTATTTGTCGAGCAAACAAATTTTATTCTCTGCTCTAGCCTCCTTGCTATGACCTGTTCAATGTAAGTATATGTATATGCAAGCAAATGCGACCTATTTTCAATACAATTCAATATTTGATGCAATTAGGCTAAATGGTTTAAAATTATCAAATAAATAAACAACCAACACAAACATCAATCAATTAGTGAATTAGAATTTCAAATTCATAATTTTTGATATATATACTGAAAATCTTGTTTTTGATGCCAATTCACAACAATGTGTTCTAGCTATATTAGTTTTGGTTCTCACACCAGTCTAATGGAAATATATAGATATCACACCTTCGAAACACGAAAATAAACCACTGATGCAGTACGTCATCAGTGGAATCATCCCCGGGCTACTAGAGTGCGATTCTATATCTATCCAGTATATTAAAACTTCGAATATACGTTCATGACGCGTATATGCAAAACCTTTATATACTAGATTGTCCAAATCAATACAAATAAAATATTCAAATACGTATAAAACGATTTAAATTTTCAAAACAAAATTGTTTTCATTTGAAAAATATACTCTTCACACTCGTTCTGGGATACTACTGATCCTATCTCTAACGAGTCATTCTAATTGGATATTACTAATCCAATATCTGATGAATTCTTTCGTATGGTTCTAATGTGTCTTGTTCCCGAGCTCTGTAAACCAAAGCTCTGATACCAACTGTGATAGCCCGTAACTTCCCCGTGAAGGAAAGAGCGGATTACCTTGAGAACAACACACAAAAGAACGCAGACGGAAGAACATTTCATTGTTATTACAACAATTCCATCAGATACAAGAATATACTGAGTATAAATGAATAAATTACATTCGATAAATATCAGAGATTACAATAAATTACATAGCAGCGGAAAATAATACAAAGCACAACTGAAGGTGATATACGGATACAGAGCTTTCCGGATATCATTCCAGCTGTAAACCAGGATCCTGTGAATATAAATCTGCAAAACCAAAACTACTAGCTGCCCGTGTCGAAAATAAAGGCACCCAGAGTTTAGGTTAAACAAACTCCAGGTCAGTCATGTGACTGGTGTGAGAACTAAAACAGTTATTTAAAGCTTTACTTTAAAAGAGAGTAATTCAAGGGACCACGCCGTATAACACGGAACGGGTTTCCTCCCAAGAATACCAGTGCACAGAATAAACAACGCAATGCTTTTCGAAAAATGAAGCTATTATAAGACCCAGGTCCCATCACACAATGCAACTCAAGCCGGAGGATAGGGTTTTACCATATAACAGCCAAACATGCTTGGTACGTTTAAAACAAATCATTTGATACTATAATAGGTGTATAGTGTCAAAACAATTTCAATCATAAATATAAATCATAGACGGCATAAGTGCCCCATACGACTATGTCGCCATACTAGGCTCTACAAATAAAGCCGAAATACACGTATTGGAAATTGGATTTCCGTCATGATTCGAGGCAAGGGGCAAGCTCCTCTCCGCTTTCGAGACACTCTAGCAAATGCCTTAGGACTACACACTCTGGGTAACCCTGGATGCTTCAGGGCCGGTCCTCACTTACATTAGAGGATTGGCAATTCCTGAACACACGTTTCCCGGTCCTTACGGACCTAAAATCGAGGCGCCTCATCCAACAACCACATAGGAGAAAAGTATATAAATGTCAGGGCTGGTAAGTCACTGACACCACCAAAGCTAGAAAGAAACGTCGTGCTCTCCCTGCAGTCCGTATCCCGTTTTTAACTCATACTGAGGTGTGAGGCTCGCGAATTCACGTTATACACAAAGCTTCCATGTATGCTGTGCTTTGATCATCAACCACAAGACTTTGCTTTTCAACAGAAGCCTTGATCCATGCAACTCAGTGTACCACACAGGCAATTAATGCCATGCGATTGATATCTATCGATATATAACCTCTAAGCTCGTACGTCTCAGAGAAGGGCGTTAAGCAAGAGAATAAATTCTCCGCCGCTAAACAGATATATGTTTAACAGAAATCAATCAACACAGAATAAAATCCAATGTCAGACACACAATCCATTTACAAGTTCGTTCTGGGTCTGAACGAAACCGGAGGCACTTTCCTCGCATATCCATCCATCTCCAAGTACGTCTGGACGACCACTAACTGGTTCCCTCATCTTGGGTGTACAGCCCAATCAAGATCATCAGTAATCACCCAAACGATGTGATGACTTCCGGTCTTCAACCACCGTCTTCAACTTCGACATATCGTCGAATCGGTTATTCAGAATGGGTATAAACCCAGCCTTTCCGAACAACCCGCGTATATTAAAAACAAATGTTACACAAACACAACATACGCCTCATTCCAATTCATTAGTCACTAACCGTAAATCAACAAGAGAACAATTTCCCAAATATAAACCCCGAAGGCCGAAACCAACATCAGATCAATACCCAGGAACCATTCTTCTTAGCTAACCTACAGCTAGTTTCTAAATTTTACATTCCTAGGGAAAGGTTCCCATTAATTTTATCCAAGGTAAATTCTTTAAAATTTATCCTTTAATCTTCCTTTGGATGTCATTTCAAACCAAATTACGGTTTTCCAAACTAGTCGGGATTAACGAACCACATCGAAGTAATTATTTATTTTATTTCCCAATCCCAACCTATTCATCCCATGAAGCAAAACTGGTAATACTCCATATCTAATACTATGGTGTTATCGGTAAAATTAATTACCATTTCACGTTCAAATCTAATTAAAGATTTAACTATCGCTTTGGAGCAAAACTGGTGATACTCCATTCTCGCTCAATTTCTAAATTTGATAATTTAAATTATCAATTCCCCATTTCAATCTAATTGCAGATTCATTAAAACTCCTTTTACTGGGTTAAAGAGCTAGTGTCATTTAAAATACAGTTCACGACAAACCCAAATCACATTCTAATTATTATCGGGTTAAAGAACTAGTGTTATTTAAAACACTGTTCACGATAAACCCACAAATCAATTCTATTTAAAACCCATTTCAAATCCAATTTATTTATTTAAAAATAAACGGGTTTAATTTTAGTTCAAAACTAGTTCATTTTGATAAAAATCTATTTTTATCTTTTCAAATATGGAGTTTTTCATCCTAATTTTTCCCGAATCATTTCTTGTGATTTTACACAAATTATTAATATTTTTAGTAATTTTATCAAGACCCGTACAGTCGATTTCCATCAACGGTCATCGAACTGCACTTACAACGACCTTTTCCAAATTTGATTTGGACGTATCTCCAAATCCAACCGTTAGATTTCAAATTTCTAATATTCGTTAGAAATCTCTTTTCGATACGAACCCAACGGTTCCGGTTTTAGGAGAATCTAACGGTCGGATCTCCCGTAATGTCCGTTCGAAGTCAATGGTCGAAATTCGCGAACTGCCGCGGCGCGGCGCGTTCTATTCAGGCCATTATATTATATATATATATAATATATATTTCGTCGATTACTATTTAAAACAAACCTTATAAATAGTTTAAATTCATTTCAAAACATTTCAACTTTCATTTCCAATTTAAATCAAAATTGAATTTTTCCTTATAAATTCGTTTTAAAATTCATTTCAATTCAATTCAAATTTCAATTCAATTTGAATTCATTTCAATTCGTTTTCAATTCGAATTCGTTTTCAATTCAATTCGAATTCGTTTTATATTCAATTCATTTCAAATTGGTTTTATATTCGATTCAATTCAAATTGGTTTTCTATTCAGTTCAATTCGAATTGGTTTTCTATTCGATTCAATTCAAATTGGTTTTCTATTCGATTCAATTCAAATTGGTTTTCTATTCAAATCAAATTATAAAAACGAATATAATCGATATAAATATCGTTCGCGTCAAAATAGCGCATCTCTAATCAACACGGCTCTATATATTTCAATAATTCCGTTATTCAAATTTCGTTCAACACATGACTAATCTCAACGGATGAGTATAGTCAACACATGAACCTTTATTTTTTAATGATAAAGATATAAATTTTATTGTTTAAAATATTCCGTTCAACACATGACTAATCTCAACGGATGAGTACAGTCAACACATGAATCTTTATTTTATAATATTCTTTATCTTCTAAATTGGAATGAGGCCCAATCAATCACCATATAAAGTTAATTATATGGATTCCATATAACACATGTATATAATAGCAACGATAAATAATCAACCATCATCCAAAGTGCACTACACTGTATAAGCATCAAATATAGATACCTAACGCTTATAACAGCCTGTCAATCAATCGATCGACATACAACTAATTATTGGGATTACTGTATATCATATATTATCCCAATACCCGTGTGGGGTTACAAACAATGAAACACAGATTTTATTTGTGCAGTTGGGCGATGTGTAGAATTTATCGTCCCAATCAATGTCCTTCAAATTGGTGTACATAAACAAACCGTCCGGTTTGTAAATGAACATTTATTTATTCACATTCACGTTAAAAATTATATTTTTAACGATCAAATATTTTATTTTAACACATGGATTTTTATTCAGTTCATTTACAAAATAAAAATGATATTTTTATTTTTCTAACTTATTTTAGAAAATTTCGGCGGCATAACGGCACGATACTAGAAACGGGACGAGGCCTAGCCTTATCCCCAGTCTAGTGAAGGCCCACGCCATTCACACATCAATCAAATCCATTCCATTTCACCAAACAATTCAAATTCAAATCAAACAATCTAACCAATCTATGCAACCAAACAAACAAGTCCATTTTCTGTGGACGATTGTGTCGGGTGCTACTAAACACCCTCTACATCCTAGTATATATATATATATAACTAGAAAAAGAAATTTTGAGTGAGAAGTTCTCACCGATAGCTAATCCAATCATCTCGACACTTCATTTAGAGAAATCTTCATCGTTCTCGCCTTTTGTCACTTTCGTTGCCCGTAGCCACTACATATATAAAAATCGAATTTTTACTTTGCTATTCAATATATAAAAATCGAATTTTTACTTCACTATTCAATATATACAAATCGAATTTTTTCTTCGCTATTCAATATATAAAAATCGAATTTTTTCTTCGCTGTTCAATATATAAAAATCGAATTTTTACTTCGCTATTCAATATATAAAAATCGAATTTTTACTTCGCTATTCAATATATAAAAATCGAATTTTTACTTCGCTATTTTATATATAAAAATCGCATTTTTATAATCACGCTATATGGATAAAAATTCTATCTTTATACCGCTACTATATAGATAAAAATTCTATTTTTATACCGCTACTGTATAGATAAAAATTCTATTTTTATCACGCTATTCTTCATATAAAGATTTCTCCTTTTCAAATATAAAGATTTCGCCTTTTCAGATATAAAGATTTCGCCTTTTCAATTTCAAAAATCTAATCTTTTCTATTTTAAAAATCTAACCTTTTCTATTTTAAAAATCTAATCTTTTCTATTTTAAAAATCTAACCTTTTCTATTTTAAAAATCTAATTTTTTCTATTTTAAAAATCAAATAAAAATCACTACTTTATTTCATAATCTAACAAATAAGAATCTCAACTTTTATTTAAAAACAAATCTCTTTTTTTTGTAAAATAAAAAAGGAAATAAAACAGAAAGGGATTACCTTTCTTTGTTGTTCCCGTGCTTAAGGGTTTAAAGCCCTTCGGGGAAAGCTTTCAGGCCATGATGGAGAAGAGGAGCGTGCTGCTCCGGTGGTGGTCGATGGAGGGGCTGAGGGAATGGAGGGGTTGGGTCTTCGATGCAGGCGGTGTGGGAGGTGGAGGCGCTCCGGCGTTCGTGGGTGGCTCGGGGATCGAACGAAGGGAGGCTCGGCTGTTAGAGGAGGGGCGCGAGGTGGAGAAAGGGGGGTCGCGGTGGGTCGTCAGGCGAGGGGAGGTGGAGCGATAGGGGGGAAGAGAGTGCGGTGGCCCACACCAGCGCTGGCGGATCCTCCCCCCCCCCCCCCCGTCGTTCGCTATTTTTTTTTTAATCTCGATTCTGAAAAGTGAGAATGAGGGGGGCAGAGGGTATAGGGGAGGGTTTTATTTAATTTTCTTTTCCACCAAAAAGCAACTTTTAATTTCAAACTCGAAACGGGGCCCACCGCCTGTCGTCCCTAGCGTTTTACCCCCATTCCGAACACAATGGGATATGTACCGTAGGCTGATTCGATCGTTTCGATCAGTTTTCGTCAAAATCAACATATAACACTATATATTGAATTTGAACACGCATTTCAATTTACCGGGGCCACATACTAACTCTAAAAATTCCCGAAAAATATTTTCTAGCTTTGTATTGACGATACGGTCCTAACAAAACTAGTTTCATCTGATTCTGATAAAGTTGGAAAAATGGCCATTTTCCAGTCGATTAAAATCGACTGAAACTGGTCAAACGCATTTTCCTTTTCCACGCTCACATATCGATTCGAAAAATTATGAAATTTGGAATCTAACAATAATTTGACATCATGGATCCAACAAAAGTGGTTTCGTCGAAATCCGAGGTCGTTTGCAAAATTCCCATTTTTAAGGGCCTGAATTCCATGGCGACTATTCAGAAATTTCAACTGGACGTATCTTTTGATTCCCGCTATGAAATTTCGATTTTTCGGATTCGTTGGAAAGATATTCCCAAATAAATCCCATTGTTTTTTGTTTCGTTAAAATCCGGATTGTTTTGCACCCGGTATGTTCAATTGAAGTTTGAAATCAAATTATCGAACTACCGCGCCATTTTCAATTCCTTTTTATAATTATATATAATTATTTATATTCTAACGACGACGTGTATAAATATATACGTTCGAATTATATTCAAAATAAATTTATCGTCGATATTATTTAAAATAATTCATTTTAAATATTCAAAATTCGCTAAAATTGCCAAAATAAAAAATTTAAACTGGCTCGCATTTCCGGGTTATTACAAGTAGATGGGTGATTGGACGGTAGGACACATTCTTCTTAACTTGAAGATTTCGGGGACGAAATCCTCTAAGGAGTGGAGAATGTAGCACCCCGTATTTTCTGTGAATATAAGAATTACAAACCAGATAATAATTAAATTGTAACAGAATAATTAAGGGAAACTGGTTATTCCATTGCGTTCGTCTTGAAATTCTGCTTGGGATAGAGTCCAAGTTTGCGTAAATCGGACTCCGTATGAAGAAGATATGGCATTCAGAAGTTTCAATAAAAACCAGCCCGAAATTCAAAAATTCATATTTCGAAATTCAAAACAGACACCCGGGCTGGGCGGGAAAATTCCCGCCCAGGACCCAGGTCGACACTAGGGTCGACCTGGGGGTCGACCTGGGTAAACAGGTCGACACTACAGTCGACCTTAGGGTCGACCTCCCCCCTATTTCCAGATCCATGGACAGATGCATTTTTCTGTATTTAGACACCCGTTCTGACCAGATTCGTGACCCCTATGCTATTTAAACACCCCAAAACCTAGCTTTCTCTCCACATAATTTCATTCTGCCTATACTCTGCCTCTACTCTAATTAAAAATAAAAATGGCGCCGCTACTCTGTTGGAATCAAAACTAGGATTAATGTAACTTCTTCCAATCTGAATATAATTAAAAGAGAATCAAATCTAAAACAATTAGTCTACATCAAGGGCGAGCATTTCAGTTTCAGAATATAGATTCTGGAATACAAGAATTGTTCCTTTTTGTGAGTACAGTTATTTTCAGATATGAACTTTAATTATGATCTTGACTTGGTTATAAATCTAAATCTGAGGTTATGCATATTCTTATCTGTCAGATCTGTTTTTCTGTGACTATTCTCTTTCTTCTTTCTGTTCTATAGCTAGGCTACTACAAGCCTGCGCCGAATCTCATACGAGATTAATGCACGAATGCTAAATTTTGGGACAAATAATGAATAATGCATAATTGGACATGACTGATCTGTGACTGATTTGAGAAAAGGGACATATGTTGTAAACTAGATCTAGATCTGTGCATACTCTGTGATTTGGAAGAAGAGGAACCATTGTATGTTAACATATGACTTGAAACTTGGGGACATAATGCATGTTTAAAATTAAGATCTAATTTTGAGATGTTATAATTTAAAGATCTAGATTCTTGGTCATATTATTATATAACGATTTATGACTTGAAAAAGGAATATGTGACTTAGGCGTAAAGACCTATATTAAAATAGGATAACTATTAATGTGAATGCGCCTAAAAATGGATTTTTGGGTATCGGCATTAAAGGCTATAATTTGGCATAATTCATAAGAGAATATTTTGTACTGTGCAAAGTTTAACTAAAAATTTGGGCATATGTTGTATTATGAATTATGACCATGATTTAGGCATGTAAGTTTAGGCTTAATTTATGATTAGGCAAGATATGTAAATAGAATTTTAGAAATGTTTAATCTATTGAATTGCCTAATCTGCTAAATCTGTTATCTGCTAAATCTGTTGAACCGTCTAATCTGCTAGATCTGTTATCTGTTGAATTGCTTAATCTGTTGAAAGCTGAATAATTGTAATTTGGGTATGAAAATCCGTAGGCTCGATCTAAGATTGAGTAAAACATGGGAATTTGACTAATCTACTGTAAACTGTAAAGAAGTTTAATCTGTTAAATGGACATAATTAGTTTGATATCTGTATAATCTGTATTGGAATAAATTGTCTATGACACGAGGTTAGACTCCGTTTGTGGTAGAAGCCAGCCCGGAACCAATCGGCTTAACCAGCGACCGCAAACTGTCAGTCTAATGTGAGAGGTCGTAGGCATAACTAAAATATGCTTAGACATGAGGTTAGGTCTGGCTTGTGGCAGAAGTCTGCCTGGAACCGCCCGGCATATACAGCGGCCACAAGCTACCGACCTAATGTGAGAGGTCTGTGCATTAATATTTAATTAATGCAAATCTGAGATAAATATGATGTCTAAAACATGTTGGGTGGATAGGGTTAAACCAACCGGACTGATGAATTAAACAAACCCGTTTCATGAATCTGTAGGCCCAATACAAAGTTAGACAATCTGTAAGTCTGTTAAAATTGTACATCTGATCCGTTAGTCTGAAAACTTGTTAACTTGATTGTCTGATCTGTGAACTAGTAAATCTGAACTCTGTATGTCTGAAACTTGTAAACAAGTTAATCTGAAATCTGTTAGCCTGGGGACACAAGGTTAGGAGGGGAAATACTTGTGTCATCTGTTGTTTGGGACCCATATTAGTCAGTAACTCTTTCTGGTATCAAAAACTTTGACCCCACCCTATGTAGGGGTCCGGGCACGCTTACTGAACTAATTATAAGCGGTTCATTCTGATAATGGTGAGGGGTGCTGATGGTGCGTTCCAACCGGGTCATGTGCTTGCATGGATCCGGTCTGCTATGAGGATGTAAGACACCGTGACATCTGTAAATAGGTTTATGCCAGTAGGTTGCCACTTTAGGGAGCGATACACCCTACTATGGGGCCGACACAGGGTATTTATGTATTAGGGAGCCGATCACTTAGGGCAGGACTTAGGGTACGCTTAGTTCTGT
This sequence comes from Allium sativum, assembly GCA_030737875.1. Classification (NCBI taxonomy): domain Eukaryota; kingdom Viridiplantae; phylum Streptophyta; class Magnoliopsida; order Asparagales; family Amaryllidaceae; genus Allium; species Allium sativum. Next base: position 138,062,047 of record CM060915.1, read on the forward strand.
CTGTTTCTGTTGGTACCGTCTATTTCTGTTGGGTGGTAACACCTGTCTGTGTCTGCGTGGTACCATCTGTTGGGATGGTAAAAGCCCATTACTAGTGTACACCTAATTCTAACATTCTGTTTCCATAGGGATTATCCTGTTTCCATCTTTGATTCCATTTCCCATTCTATTCCGTACCTTCTGTCTGTTAGGGTGGTAAAGGCCCATTAGTTGGGTGGTAAAGACCCATTATTAGTATTCTGTTTCCGTACCTTCGGTTTGTTGGTGTGGTAAAGGCCCATTATTAGTATTCTTCTTCTGTACCTTCTGTCTGTTGGGGTGGTGAAGGCCCATTACTAGCATTATGTTTCTATATAGATTATTCTGTTTCGATTCTGACTCAGTTTAGACATTAGGGTACCACCTAACCCTGTTATACTAGTATTAGTGCAGAGAAGTAAGATGTAAGTAAGGAACAAAACTTGGTTTACATCATTCTGTTTCTTCTGTTAACTTAAAGTACATCTCTTATTCCTGTTGATGTAATCTCTCATCCATCTTTATTTACATGTCATGATAATATTATCTGTTTATATACTGGAAGTCACTGGACTCGCCACACTTTATGTCTGACCTCGTTTGTTTTCTCCCCTTTTCTTTCCTCCCTCCCCCCCCAGGTGCTCAGGGTGGAAACATAGGAGCTTGATTCTGATTCTCTCTTCTTGAAGTGCTTGGAGTATTGCTTGGCTTTGACTCTATCTTTTCATAGCAGTTTATGTTGGGGATTATGACTTTGAAACTTTACATTCTGAAGGATTTTGTATAAGACTGATAATTGTGTACTTGAGTTTCGGTATTGTGATTTAGAAAATTTTGACCTAACTTATTTCTGCTTTTGCTGTAATAAAGTTATAATTTTTTTTTCAAGTGCTACTTCTCTGTCTTGTAACATTCTGTTCTGTCTAATAAAGCGCTCCATCAAGGTTAAGGCAGTCCCTTTGTGAGTGACCTTAACGGAGGTGGGTGTTACATATTTCTTCTCCTTCGTTCCACAATGTTTTTAATTCTTCAATCAACGGTTGTAAATAAACATCAATTTCTTTTGTTGGACAGTCGCAGCCTGGAACAACAACTGTAAGAAACATATATTGCGCTTTCATACACATCCATGGAGGTAAATTATAAGATGTGATGATAATGGGCCATGAAGAGTATTTAGCACCAATTTGTGAAAAACGGTGAAAAACCATCCGTACATAATCTTACTCTGACATTACGACTCTCAACTGCAAAATTAAGATAAGTTTTATCGAAATGCTTTCATGCTTTCCCTATTGGCCGGATGGGTCAACATACCTTCTTCCTCAGATCTCACCTTATGACATCTCATATGAGATGCAGTTACAGAAGATGCATATAATTATTGAAGCCTTGGAGTAATGGGTAAGTAATGCATACGTTTGTATGGAACTTCCTTTTTACCAAAAATATATAATACAAAATCCATAGAAACTGCCAACATGCCTGGTTGGTAACCTAAAATATAAAATCTACTCGGACTAAGACCATATGTATGTACAGAAAGATAGATAGATGAGCTCGGGTTAAACCACCGCCCATCTTGCTTCAAAATCGAGTTCCGGCATGGCCACCACCCGATAGTGAAGTATATCTACTCCTATACAATAAAATAGTCTATCCAAAGAAATGAAAAATACAAAAGAACAGAACAACTCAAAGAAAAAATGCCTCTCCAGATCTGCACTCCAATAAGCACCATGGCATCTATCGACTACTTATACCAAGGCCGGTCCAATCAAGTCCACAGAAAAAGCTCTCCTTGCTGAATGGAATGGATCTAGCGTACTCATCACCCCTGCACCAAGGCTGACAGCAACAACAGATGGTGGACAACAAAAGCGTAAGTGTAAAGAAACCCAAGGCGTCTGCGACCTAAAAGCTGCTCCAATATCCAACCCAGTCGGTCTCTCAGGCAAGAACCTCGAATGCCAAAACCATCTCGACCCCATGGAACACAAAAGAGGAAACATAGCGATCCCACCCAACTCGAGGATTAGAACAACCAAACATCCGAAAGATCCAGAACCACTGAAAGAGATCTAAAAACACATTGATCCGCGGACCCAAAGATCCATCTCATGGATGTCTTCTCCTCCAAAAAGTCAGTTTATCTCCTGAAGACCGAAGACCAAACCAACCAAGCAACCTGTAACTCCAAGCCCTGTAGTACTAGTAAACAGAGTCAGTCATAAAGGGGGAAGGGGGAGGTGCATGGTAAGGGATGCGGGACGGGTCCCGCAAACCTATAACCAGAAGGTTCAATCAATACCTTCTCGGGAGGCAACAACAACCGATGAGATACCGAAAATACCTGAGAGCCTATGAGAACGGGAACTAAACAAACTTCTAAAGGGTCTGCCATGAAATGCAAGGAATACATCATTCCTTACCTTCCGGACAATAGCCGTAGGGTCCATAGACACTTCATCAAAGATAGACTTATTCCGCAAACACCAGATATGCCACCAAATATGGAACTTCCTTTCCCTTCTTCCTTCTTGGTTTATATCTTTCATGATTACATATTTTAAAAATTCTAAGGTTTACGTCCTCTTTCCAAAATAACATGCATCCTTTTAAACATGTATCTATTTTCTGATAAGATAAACAAAATGCCGACATACGTTTTTTAACTTCGTAGTGATTTTCACATATTAAATTATCGGTCGACATGTACCTTCTTATAGCCTGTACAATAGTTGAGAACCCAGCTTTAGTGATGTTGTATTTTGATTTTGTCGCAATGTATTCCGCGATTACCAATAACTGAGTACCGCTTTTACAACCATCCAAATAGATTCCTTAGCATTATCCAGTAAACCATAAATTTTCTTAGCTTCAATATTCGGTTCGTCAGCATTCGCATCGTCGTCATCAACTACAGCCATAGGAAACATTGATTGTGCTGCATCTTCGACCAGATTTTCAATACAGGTCGTACTAACATTTTCATTAACAACACTTTTATCTCAGTCTCTACAGAAGTATTTGTTACAACATCTTCATAACGATCCCAAAAAGAATACTCAGATACGAATCAGTTTTTGGACAAATGGACTTTTACAATATCGGGTAACAAATACTTCAAATGTCTACACTTGCTACAGGGACAATGAATTTTTGGATCACTACTTAAATAGAATTCAACAAAGACATTTATATTAGTATAAAAATCTTTTTTTATTGAAACTCTATGTCCGCTTCTTTGGTATATCCAACTCCTCCGATCAACAAAATAATCAATCATTTTTCTTGTTTGAGATATTTAGTCACAAGTTCAAAAATTAATATTTATTTTCAAGAATACAAATTTGAAAATTCTTGTTTTTATGGTCGTACAACGCATGTATATATAATGGTTGAAAGCAAATAACAATTTCATACAATTTAAAATAATTTCAATTATGGCTCATTTTTTTAACGTAATTTTTTTACATGGTTAGACATCCTACTTCCCATTATAAAAATAGTAAACATTTACATTTTGTATATTACTTCATCTCAAATGATTCAACAAAATTTCGGCAGTATTTCCCTTTTTTCCTGCATTGTACACAAATGCATGTATGCAAGAAACAAAAAGAAAAGTTAAACCAAAATTCTGTGAATCGTTTGAAATGAAGTAGTGTAAAAAATATAGATGTTTACTGCATTTATAACTTGTCCAATACAAGGAAAAATCCAACAAATATTGTACCAGATGAATATAAATGGTCATTTTTTAATTTGACAAAAACGACTATTTATATAATGAACATGTACAACACTAGTCGGACGGGACCAAAAACACTCTAGGGGATATTAGCCAATTAGACGTGCGCATTTTAGTAGAAAAATACAATTTTACTACAGCACAAAAATATTTTAATTTATCACATTTGCTTGACGTATCAATCAACTTAAAGCTAATATCCAATTATTGTCGTTTCAATGGACTCAATTAGAATTTAGACTCATGCTTTTTTATGCATAAGTCAAAACGTGCACAATGTACTGTCCCTAGCTCGTGCATTCAGTTTTTCCTATATCAACTAACATAATTCAAGAATCACATGTACACAACGGTGCACATATACACAACCACAATTATATAACGCCAAAAACCAAGCTAAGGGGGACATATGCACATATAACCAAATATTGCATATAAAATTCCAATTTCACTGTACAACTTTAAATATGCACATTATAAGATGCTATTACCCACTACAATGCTATTGGAACCAATTACAATCAATAGATAACCATAATTTTCTAATTTAAGCAAATATTGGTTTAGGTTAAAAATTGATTTTTATGCCAAAAAAAAAAGAATATACCTCAAATTAGTTTCTCTAGAGGTCTGAATTGAAGTCAGGGAGGTTCTTATGCGAAGAAATCAGTGTTTAGAGACAGAAAAATTGAATTTGGGGATGATTGGGGTTAAAATCCGTATGTTGGAAAATAAGAGGAGCAAAAAAATTGAGGAAGATAGAGGTCGGTCTGCAGTTTATCTCGATAGTATTTGATAGTTTCCGACGGCTGGCGATGACCCATCGAAAGCCATCGGAAATTAGCTGACGCAAGCTGTTGCCCCCTTCTGTCGAAAATAACAAAGTTTCTTGTAGTGTTTCTCTATTCTTGTTGATTTGATCTACGAATGTTTAAGTATTATTGTTCTGTTGATCCGTTATGTAAAGTAAGGCCGAGATTATAAGCTTAATTTGATATTGTAAACTATTAGTGCATGACCTTAGGTATGTGACCTCTTATGTACATACACAATACACACGCTAATCACTTAGAGTAGAATTAAAGTCGGTTGTATTTAATTTTATTGTGATTCTATTCTTATTTATTAATTTTTATACATTATGACATTACTATGCTTAAAAATGTTATTTCTATGCAAGAAAAGATGAGAACGAGAAGTTCAGCCAAAGCTGATCAAAGAGCACAATGCATATTCATAAACTTTAATGGACAACAATGTTTTAATATTAGATATCAAAATAATGCTTTTTGTGATCTTCATGGCCAACCAACCCGAACACCGCCAACCCCTCAACAAACACCTACTGTAAGTTATATTAAGTGTTTACATTATATTCCATATTCAATTTTTGCATTAGTAACTGCTGCTTTATTGGTTACTATTTGTGATATTTCCTACTCAAATTTCATATTCAATGCATTTCTATTGTTATTATGAATTTTCTATTCATTTATTACTTTCTTTTTATTTCCTTAAAAATAATAATACTATGCTACATTTTAATCATGCACATCATTCATCCGTTATGCAAACCATTCATCTATGTTGTTATTTACCAATTATATGCATGTATCCTCTATTTTGTGATGATTTTAGCTTTGTACAACTCATGAAAAAACATAACATCTCGTAACATTGCCTTTGTAGTACGATCTATTTTATAAAGCCAATATTTGTTATTAAAATGATAAATTCTCTATCTTTGTCTTCAACTTGATCACAATATTTTTCTTGTTATTAAAGATAAATATATTTATCTTTACTAAAGATAAATACATTTATATTTACTAAAGGTAAATACATTTATTTTGAGCATCTTTATTTTGAGCCTGTTTTTTATGCATTAATGTATATTATTTAAGTAATATGTTTATAGTTGGAGGTATGTTTTATTACAAATAAAGTAGACAATAAAGATAAATACATTTATCTTTTTAAACAACTCATATATTTTTATAGAAAATAATGTACATATTAAATTTTCAATGGGAGTCAGAGAGGAGCTCGATGAATAGAAGCGAGAATCCGGTCACACATCATGGTAGCTCCAAGTCATTCCAGCATTACCGCGAAGACTTGGTAAATTTATTAATTAAGATAATAAACAGTTATTGTTATAAATTAAAATAGAACATATCATAAAAGAGAAGACATTAGAGAAAACATAAGAGATAAAGGAGGAAGCTTTTTATTTCTCTTGATTCAGTGTACATAATTCTATTACATTGGCTCCCTTATATATTGGCTTTGGAGCTGATGTTAGCCTTACACCCAAAATGTGGGACTAAAAATAGTATGACAAATGCATATTCACTTATATTTATTACAACACTTCCCCTTGAATATGCGTATGTAAAGATGATAATATTAATTGCCTCATTAAAAACCTTTTTATGAAAAACCATGTAGGAAAAATCATAAACAAAGAAAAGAGTACAATTTTATTTCATCTCCAGGAAATATATTGACAATGTTCCAATGAGGGTTGATACTTCTGAATCAAAATAATGCCTCGTTAAAAACCTTACTAATAAAAACCCAGTGCGAAAAATATTAGTGAAGGAAAAGAGTGCATTACAGCATAATATATGCTCCCCCTGATTCGTAACGCATTATTCAAATAGTTTGGTGATGCAAGCTGTGTATACCAATTTTATATATCGCCTTCTGCAATGTTGATTATGGAAGTGCCTTCGTGAATAAATCTACTGGATTTTCTTGAGATTGGATTTGCTTCACTTCTATTTTCAAGCTATTGTGTGAAAAAGAATTTAGGAGAAGTATGTTTTTTCCTCTCACCCTTGATATATCCTGCTTGAATCTGAGCTACGCATGCTGCATTGTCCTCATAAATAATAGTTGATCTTTCTGTAGTTAAGGGAAGTTGACATGTGCTTTGAATATGTTCAATTAATGACCTTAACCAAACACATTCTCGACTCGCTTCATGTAGTGCTAGAATTTCAGAATGATTGGATGATGTTGCTTCCAATGTTTGTTTTGTAGATCTTCATGAAATAGCTGCATTGTTGTTTGTAAACATATATCCAGTTTGTGATTTTGCTTTATGTGGATCAGAAAGGTAACTTTAACACTCCTCCTTGAATATGTGTCTTCAAATTCTTAAATGCTCTTATAGTAGCTTGAAATTATCCCCCTTGAAAAATTATTGCTCCCCCTCATAGATATTGTCATATTAAAATGATATTTCTTATAAGAGTTCGATACTTCAGGATCGATGTAATGCCTCATTAAAACCTTACTAAGAAAAACCCTATGGGAAAAATCTTAGTGAAGGAAAAAGAGTATAAAAACATATTTTCAATAATTTATTACATTAAATATAGAATGATACTTTTGGATCAATATAATTCTTCAGTAAAAACCTTACAAAGGAAAACCCAGTGGGAAAAACCTTAGTTAAGGATAAAAATACAGATGAACTTAAATATCATATTTGAGATGTTATTCCTTGATGTGGTGCTTGATTCTTCTAGATCAAGATAATGTCTCGTTACAACTTTCAATATTACTTTGAGGATGATACTTCTGGATCAATATAATATCTCATTAGAACTTTACTAAGAAAAACCCCGTGGGAAAAATCTTAGTTAAAGAAAAAGAGTGCATACTTTTTGATATCTCGATTTCGTTATAGATACTTCTGGATCCATAAATATATATCTCATTGATAATATTACTTAAACAAATCTTGTATAGAAAATAAACTCAAGAGATAATAATCTTTACTCTTCATACTTCTGACGTTCATCATCTATTAACATTTGCCTCATTAAAACCTTCACGATGGAAAACCCTATGGGAAAAAACCAAAGTGAAGGAAAAAGTGTACAACATCATAAGAAAATTCTTAATGAACTTTTCTTAAAAGACTTTTGTGTGCATTTTCATGCTTCAGGCATGTTTTCTTATTTAAAACACCTTTTGTTTGCGCTTACTTGCTATACACTTCGAGTGTTTACAATTTTGTGCTTTAATCAGGTTTGCACACTGCAATACATTTGTAACGAACAATAATAGTTTCATTATAGCAATACTTATAAGCAGGAAGTAATCTACTCATCTTGAATTATATCAAGATTTTCATTACAACAATACTTAGAAGCATGTTGTAATCTATATTCTATGTTCTTTGCATTCTTTATAATCACTAAAGTTATTTATGTTCTTCAGGAACCTGTACACTTCAATGAATTTTACATATTGCAACTATACTCAAAAGTATATTAAATGTTTCATTACAACAATACTTAAAAGCAGGAAATAATCTACTCATCATGAATTATATCATGACTTTCATTATAACAATACTTAAAAGAATGTTGTAATCAACTTTCTTTGTTCTTTATATTCTATATAACCAACAATGTAGTTTATGTTCTTCAGGAACTAATATTCTTTCATCATTTTGTGTGATTTAACAAACATTCATACCTTTGAGGTTTATTCACTACTTTGTGGACTACAGGTCCACATTTCTCAATTAGAGAAGGATTCATGATGGCCAATCATGATTTAACATAAGCGCTTTACTTTTATAATTTATCATCGATGATTATATATTGTCAGTTCTATATATATAATTTATTGAGATCTCTTTATTTATCTATTTTAGGTACATAAACCACTTCTGAGGTTATTTGACAATTATGTCATGGATCTCTTCAAGAGACTCCTTAGGTGTTTCTTTAAGAACACCCACCTCCTTCATCTGGCATCTTTATTACTTACTTCAAAAGTGTCTCGAACTGATTTTTAAACCAATATTTAAATGTGGTTTATGCATTTTGATCTTTTAGGGATTCAAATATATATTGAAGCAAGTCTACAAGGGATGTTATTTATAATTTATTCGTGTGTCAATTATACTGATACTCAAAATGAAACTGTATCCCTTTATCCTCCCCCTCAATGTTGACAAACATTGTCACACTAAATAATAATCATTATGGGATTCTCATTTTGATCCATTATCACATTGCTGCTGGCAAGTATATTATATGTATATCAGTCGTTGGAGGATAACCCTTTAATTAGTCAATAAGATGCATTCATCGTTTTTTTTACTTATTCTCTTTCATTGATCTAGCAATATTGGAGGAATTTTCTTATTATATAGGTTATTTGAATACACATATGACTTCAGGTCATTCAACATTCATGTTGACTGCAATTTAAATCACTAAATAATATTTATGCATAATCTATAAAATATGCTTATAACAAACTTCTGGTTTTTAGTCAAATATTTACAGATATGAATATATAAATACGTGCGTCCACGTATTATAAATTTGCATAGTCTTTCTCATTTGAGTTAGTGATTTTAGAATAAATTATTACAAAGATCAAACTATTGATTTCAATGTATTGATCAATGTCATTACAAACTCTTCAGGATTGTATGATAATGTTCAAAACTTCTGGTTTGAAAACATATCGAACTTCTGGTCCAAATAAATATATGAACAACTTCAAGTTGTTAAGTTGATGGAGTTTTAATATCGCTTTTTAATTGTAGAAATCTCTTCTGGAGATATTTTATTATTTTCATATAAACGGATCTCTTCTAGAGGTATCTTATCATTTCCAAATATACAAATATCCTCTAAAGATATTTTGTTATCACCGCTTTTGGGATGAACTTATCTCCTCCATACAAACTATTGAAATATCATATCAATATACAAAAATACATATCAAACTTTAAATGCAGTAACGAAATTAGATGCAATAAATAAAAATAAGATTTAAGAAAAGAAATCACTACTTCTGGAGTGCATGATATTCCTTCAGGGAACATATTTTTTATTTATGTAAACGATCATAGTTGATCCGGAATGACCTAAACGATCATGCCAAAGAATCAATTTCTTTGTATCTGTGAGCTTCTAGCTCATGTTTATAAAATGAGATTCAACTATGCCAATTTTGGTAAAGTATAATCTAGTTGAAATTGTACCAAATTTTTCTAAAATAAGCTTCTGGTTTTCAATTTTAGAAATAAAACAAAGATATTCTTTGTTGTTTTCATTTATGATATCCATTCATTCTTATATCTTTGATGCCAAGCAGATTTCTTTTAGAATTGCTTGAATATAGTGCATTTTGAATGAATATGTGTACCATTTGGTAACACTATAAGGGCTCTTTTGGACCCTTCAATTATATTGGCTGAACCAACTATAGTTGAAACTTTATATGAAACATTTTCGGATAATTCAGAGAAAAACTTCGGGTTTTTCAATATCGTATGAGTAGTTCCACAATCAACCAGACATATATCATCACTTAAACACTATCGATCCATACCTTAAGAATTAAAAGCAAACAGCTTGTTGATAACTGAAATAACTTATAAATACAGATAAATGTCCATGGGAATAAACTACTTATCATGTCCAACATTACATATTATTTCTGCAATTCCATAAGCACAAGCTGAAAAGAAAGGCAAATAAACAAAAGTTTCAAACTAATACATGTTGAAAGGAAATGAAACAAAATAAAAATCACATAGTGAGCTTCAGGCTACTTGTTACCATCATAGAAACTGCAGGTTCTAAGTTTTCCATTTTATAACAAAAATTACTTTTGCATTCACTTCCAGTGTGCAAAAATTAAGATCAATATTTAGATCTTAACTTAATATGATCTTCAGGATGCATATTTTATTTATAAAAGTTTTCCCAAGAAACAATAAATTATTTCTTCTAGAAATATAATACGACTATAATAAAACTTCAAGTTTTATCATAATTCATATAATGTTATTATTTATTTTTAAATTGAAGCAACTTTTCTAGAAAGCGCCCCTTTTTTTTACATATGAGAGTCATTTTACTATTTTTCTTCAAGAAAATAGTATTGATTATAAATGTAATGATCTCTTCCAATAAAAAGTTTCTTCAAGAAATTATTTGTAGTATAAAGTTGGAATATGATGCTTTTTCCTCTTGTTAAAACTTTTCCTTTCATTGATTTTTCAAATCCTTTCCTATTATTGGTCATTTGCTATAAGAAAATATTAAATGCAATTGTTAGCCCACTTTGTGAACTGGGCAACACAAAGTCGAGATGTGAAACATTAAAGAACTTAGAGAGCATTATAGCGGGTCGGATCGGAGGAATGTAGCGGATCGGATCGGAGACACGTTGCTGATCGGATCGGAGAGCTGCTACTGTTTGGTTCAAGGAGACACTGCTATCCGGATCGGAGAGTTGCTTACTGTCAATCGGGCCGGAGGGCCACCTACCTGCTACAAAGATAGATCGGAACGGAGTGAAAGAGAACGAAGACTTAGCCTTGGGACAAAACCGGATCGGATCGGATACCCCGATCCGAACCCCTCCTGTACACTCTTCCGATCCGAACCCATCTTCCACGTCACACTCCTGCATGATCGCCTGGTTATTGGGAGCGGCTATGACCAGTTCCTACCCACAACGTCCACTGCTCTGATGCGTTGTCAACATAGAAATCCATCCGAACCTGAGGCTGATGGGATGGATGACACGTGGCTCCGATCCGGATCGGGTTTTGAGCGAATTTTCACCTATAAATACCCTGTCTGGAGACAATGAAAAGGATCTTCTTTTTGGCACTTTGAGAGTTCAACCACTTTCATAACCCGAATTCCAGCACTCCCGGATAATCCAAATCGTCTTTCAACATATGTTTTTAGACAATTGAGTGAATGCAAGTGAGTTGTGAGAGAAATTGAGTGAATATCTCATTGTAATTGCAACTACATCATTGAAAATAGTGATTGACAAGTGGACGTAGGCATTTCTTCGCCGAACCACTATAAATTCTATGTCTCTATTTTATTTTTGATCTTATTTCATTCTGCTTTTAATTAATTTGGGTGTTAGAACCACTTTTTGGTCTAACATTTTGGTGCTTTCACTGAGAATCATCTGAATTCTTTGTTTTTCGGGATTATCGTTCTACTTTTTGGACCGTCGAGTTCAAAGAAGTTAATCCTCAAGTTTCGACGCTCTTGGATATTTGTTGAATTGATTGTTGAAGAACCATGGCCAAAGGAAAAGGCAAAGAAGTTCAATCTAGTCGAGGAAATGGAGTTGGCGAAGATCAGCAAAATGCGGTCGTGACAAGGTCTCGTGGGCAGAGCTCAGCAGCAGGACGGACCGATACAGGAAACCCGAACCGCCTTCAGGGGGAGAGCTCCGATCCGATCCGGGTAGGAGATTCTGAAGAAGTGCATTCCCCCAACCTGAACCGACCCGACCTGGCTTTCCAGCACCGACCCGACCTGGCGTCCCAGCTCCGACCCGAACAGGCTTCCCAGCTCCGACCCGACCCGATTTCCCATCTCCAAACCGACCTGACACTTGGTGATGTTGGAACCTCTACTCGAGCCCCCACAAATGCTCCGATTCCAGCCACCAGGGTCAATGATCAGGTCAATCCATCCGCACCTATTACTCAAGGAGATTTCTCGCGCCTACTTGACATGCTTGAGAGTACTAGGGAGGCTATGAAAATCCACGAGCGCACCAATCTCATGATGCAAGAAAATATGAGACTCATGAGCAGGGAAATTAGCGAACTCCGTAGGCAGAGAACCCCATCCCCGGTTCGTCACACACCAATGGATCAGTCTTCTTCTTCCGAGGAAGAGCGGCCCCGTGAACGAAGGCCACTCGAACGACCTCAGAATTTGGAGCAGCTGACGTTCGTATCTTTGGGGTCTCGCGAGGATATTGCACGAGCACTAGGAAACAATGATCCCACTAAGGGGTAAAGGCTCCAGCCCCCTCCTCCCGAGATCGACCGGGAGCGTAGGAAACGAAGTAGAGCAGAAGTAGCTCAAAGAAGAAGGGCATCTCCTGAACAAGAGCCCAGAAGGAACCCGGATACCAGGGCCATGGAACCTGAACGACCCCTAACTAATGCTGATGTACAGGCAATTGTACGCCAGATTATGTCCGAGAGCCGGAACTATACCAATGAAGATTATGGCATTGAACGAAGCCATAATCCTTTCACTGACGACATCCTCAATTTTCAATTTCCCCGACGTTTTAACCTGCCGCAGATGGACAAGTACAATGGGAGGACTGATCCGGGACAGCATTTGATGCGATACTCATGGCTCATGAATGTTGCTGCTGCTCCTGATGCAGTAAAGTGTAAAGCATTCCCGATCTATTTAGAAGATGTGGCGCTGTTATGGTTTACCCGACTTCCCCCTCGTTCGGTATCGAATTATAGGGAATTGAGCGAACGTTTTATGAATCAGTTCCGACTCCATACCCGAAAGTCCAAAAGTGTTATTGAATTATCAAGAATTAAGCAGGCGCCAGGAGAGTCTTTGAGGTCATATCTTGACCGTTTTAACTTAGCTGTGACTGAAGTTAGTGACCCGCATGAGCCCACCATCTTGATGGCATTAAAGGAAGGAGTCGATCCTGAATCCGAGTTTGGAGATTACCTTTCTGGGAAGACACCCTCCACGAGAGAGATATTCTATGAAAAGGCCGATATTTATTTAAGACGAGAGGAGGCCAGGGCAAACCGAAAGAGAAAGTCTGAAGCGGCTTCAAAAGAAAATGTTCAGAGTAACGTCGCCGTGAAGCAGTCTGGGGAAAGTTCCGAAAAAGTTGAAGTAAATGTAGGAAACAAGGGTGGAAACAACAATTCTGGAAACGGGGACAACAACAATAACCGTAATGCGAATGGTAACAGAAGAAATAGAAATAGGGGAAGTAATCCTAACAAAAGACCCCGATTCCAGACTTATGAGAATTATACACCGTTGAACGACACTCTGGAGAACATTTACTTGGACACATACAATGTTTTGCAATATAAAAGACCGCCACCTCGCGACTCAACAGAGAAAGAAATGGCAACTGGGAAGTTTTGTTTGTTTCATGGAACTCATGGGCATTCAACCAATGAATGTCGGCATTTGAGAGATGTGATTGAGAAGCTGCTGCGCGAAGGGAAACTGGATGAATATAAGGTTGCCCCGAGGGACAGGGGGCAAGGAGAGCAGGCTCCAAAACAGATTCAATCTGCTCCCAAGCCTACAGCGCAACAGAAAGGCAAGGGAATTGTTATCAACTCCATAGTGGGTGGACCTCACCCAGCAATCCGTAGTTTTAGAGCAATGGATCAATATGTAAATGCTGCCAAGCACGTAGATGTGAATGAAGGTGATGATTTGGAAGATATCGCCCCCATAAAACAACAGAAGACAATGTTTGATGACGTGGTATTCCGTAGCAGAGATAATACCGGGATCCAGTCACCCACCGATGATCCATTGGTCATTACTACCACCATTGGGCCGGCCTTGGTTCATAAGGTGTTAGTAGACAACGGAAGCTCTGTTAATATTTTATTTAAAAAGTCATTCGATCAGATGAAGCTTGAATCTGAAGATTTGAAGCCGTGTGAAGGTTGGATCTGAGGCTTCAACGGGGCGTCAACAGCTCCCATGGGGTACATACAATTGCCCGTAACCTTGGGGCAAGGAGAACGCCGAAGAGTACGGATGCTTCAATTCGTAGTGTTGGACGTAGATTCGCCTTATAATGCATTTTTGGGAAGGCCTGCCCTTGCTGAATTCAGGGCTTGCATCGCCCCTTGGTGTTTATTGCTTAAGTTCCCAACTGAAGCCGGAACTAGGGTAATGAGAGGGGATCAAGTCTCCGGACGGGCCTGCTATGTTGCCGAATTGAAGATGTTGATGAAAGGACTTAACATCGAGAGTAAAGATGCTTGCCTCCTCCAAAGGAGGGCTCGGCGTAGCAATTAGAGGGACCGGCCCCGAAGGAGTTGCCCAAAGGAACGCCTGAAGACCTGGATCCCAGAAAAGACGAGGAACCAGAGACTAGAAATGCAACTCCTAATGAAGCGACAGTGGACATTCCCATTGATGAAGCTGATCCAACAAGAGTTTTGGAGATTGGATCTCAGTTGGATCCACGTCGGGCCGAAGAACTAACAGACTTCTTGAAGGCGAACTTGGACGTGTTTGCTTGGACCCACGCTGACATGTGTGGGATATCGCCATCCATCATAAGTCACTCCCTAAATGTAAACCCGAAACACCCGCCTGTGAAGCAAAAGAGACGTATGCTGGGCCCAGAGAGGTCGGCTGCTCTCAAAGAAGAAGTGGAGAAGCTGAAACAGAACGGATTTATTCGAGATTCGACATATCCCGACTGGATATCGAATCCCGTCTTAGTAAAGAAGCCGAATGGAAAGTGGCGGACTTGCATTGATTTTTCAGATTTGAACAAAGCTTGCCCAAAAGATAGTTTCCCACTTCCCAGGATTGACCAGCTTGTAGATTCGACAGCGGGTCATGAAGTTCTCTCTTTCATGGATGCATATTCCGGATACAACCAAATTCCTATGCACGTGCCAGATCAAGAACATACGAGCTTCATTACAAATTTGGAGTTATATTGTTATGTGGTAATGCCATTCGGATTGAAGAACGCCGTGGCCACTTATCAGCGCTTGGTGAACAGAATGTTTTATAATCAAATAGGGAAGACTATGGAAGTTTATGTGGATGATATGCTTGTCAAATCGAAACAGTCCTCCAGCCATACGCAAGACTTGGAAGAAATGTTTGGTATCCTGCGAAAGTATCGGATGAAGTTGAATCCTTTGAAATGTTCATTTGGAGTGGCATCGGGAAAGTTTCTAGGCTTCATTGTGAGTTCCCGAGGAATTGAAATCAATCCTAGCCAAATAGAAGCGATTAGAAACATTGAAGAGCCGAGAAGAATTAAAGATGTCCAAAGTCTTGCAGGGAAAGTAGCCGCGTTGAGTAGATTTATCTCCAAAGCCACGGACAAGTGCATCCCGTTTTTTGATTTAATTAAAAGGGGAAAGAAAAACTTCGAGTGGACTCCGGACTGTGTTGAGGCCTTTCGAAATTTATTGGAATTGCTAGAAAAACCATCGATTTTGTCAAAACCGGTGGATCACGAAGAGTTATTTGTTTACTTGGCAATTTCGGCTCACGCCGTTAGCACAGCCTTGGTTCGAGAAGAAGACAAAGTGCAAAGGCCAGTATATTATGTAAGCAAGAAATTGGCAGCGGCAGAACGCAACTACCCAAAGATTGAGAAGCTCGCTTACAGCCTCCTAATCGCATCCCGAAAACTTCGTCACTATTTCCAAGCTCATTCAATAACCATATACACTGACCAGCCTCTGAGGCAGGTGTTGCAGAGACCCGAAGCATCGGGAAGGTTGATCAAATGGAATATAGAATTAAGTCAGTTTGATTTAAATTTTCAACCACGAAGGTCAATCAGGGGGCAAGCTCTGGCATACTTTATAGCAGAATTCACCATCCCAGAGGAGGAAGTAATCGATGATAGAGTGGTCAAGTCCGAAGATGAGTTAAAGATAGATCCATGGAAGCTATACACAGACGGAGCCAAAAACGACCGAAGGTCCGGAGCTGGAATCGTCTTAGTTACTCCTGAAGGGCGGTCTTTATATTACGCTCTACGATTAGAATTTTCAGCGACTAACAATGACTCTGAATACGAAGCCCTGATTGCCGGGCTGAAGCTTGCTAAAGACCTCGGGATAAAAATGTTGGACATAATCTGCGACTCCAAAATCATTGTTTGCCAAGTACGAAAGGAATTTGTGGCCCGGGGACCTCGACTCATCACTTACCTCGGAAGAGTAGAAGAGTTGTTGAGCAACCTGGAGCGGTACAGTATAACACATATCCCAAGAGCCGAAAACCAGAAGGCAGACAGGCTGGAAAAGCTAGCTAGTTCCGACAATCCAGAAGAAACTGAAATAATTCCAATTGAAACGTTGGAATCGCCAAGCTTTGAGTCAATGGAAATTGAGTTCGCTTTCGAAGCGGAACCGGAAAAGGAGTCGTGGATTACCCCAATTAAGAACTTCCTTAAGAATGGGACACTCCCATCAAAGAAGAGTTAGAAAAGGGCTATAGTTCGCAAGGCTACCAGATATGTCATACAAGATGATACTCTTTATAGGCAAGGATTTTCTATGCCCCTGTTATGATGTATAGCACACGACGACATCAGACGTGTACTAAGAGAAGTACACGAAGGTGAGTGTGGAGATCATACAGGAGGTCAGACTTTAGCGAAAAAGGTATTACGGTATGGATACTTCTGGCCCACAATAAATAAAGATGCAGCTGATTATTCACGATGCTGCGATAAGTGCTAGAGATTCGCCAAAATCCCCAGAGCACCGTCGACCCAACTCAAATCAATGGTGAGTCCTTGGCCATTTGCCACGTGGGGAATTGATATCATCGGAGTTCTACCGATTGCTAAAGTAGGAGCGAAATATGCAATAGTCGCTGTGAACTATTTTACGAAGTGGGTGGAAGCTGAGCCCCTAACCAAGATCACGGCGAGAAAGGTGATAAGTTTCGTGGTTAGAAATATTATATGCCGATTCGGGATCCCAAGGACCATTATAACTGAAAACGGAACCCAGTTCGATGGTGATGAATTCAGAAATTTCTGCCAGAAGTATAAGATCGACAAACGATACACTGCGGTTGCTTATCCGCAGTCGAATGGGCAAGTTGAAGCAATAAACAAAGTAATAAAATCCATCCTCAAGAAACGGTTAGAGCGCGCAAAGGCAAAATGGGTTGACGAATTGCCTTTAGCTTTGTGGGCATATCGAACAACATTTAAGACGGCTACTGGTCATACCCCTTTCTCTCTCTCTTTTGGTTCAGAAGCAGTAATTCCAGTAGAGCTTGAAGTCCCTTCCCACCGGGTGACGTATTATGACCCGATGACGAATCAGGCACTCTTACTCGAGTCTCTTGATGAAATCGAAGAAAAAAGGGACGAAGCGGATTTGCGTGCGGCAAGACATCGACGTCAGATGGCACGCTATTTCGACAAAAAAGTTCGCCTTAGGACTTTTGAACCAGGAGATTTGGTGCTAAAGAGAATCTTTCCATCCCTTCCTCACCTCGGTCCGAAGTGGGAAGGACCCTTTGTCATCCAACGGAAACTTGAAAAAGGAACCTTCAAGTTAACGACCGTAGATGGCGAAGAAGTCCCTAGGGCATGGAATGCCCAACACTTGATGCGATATTTGGATTAGAAATGTTGTACTCTTTGTTATTTCCCTTATGAACTCTGTAAAAAGGCACGACTTGCCTTAGGAAAATCTGATGATATGAATAAAGGACTATAAAGTAGATGTAGGCTACGACTTAGCCGAACCACTATAAAAATATCGTGTGTTATTTACTTTTATGCCTTATATATACATACCTTCATCGACTATTCTGTTGTGATTATGGAATATAAGACGATTCAAAACCTAAAAGGTTGAAAACAGTTTAAACGTAAGAAAAAGCACAACGACAATTTGTGCGACAAGACATAAAAGAATGAGAAAATGACATTCTTAACTCTAACTCTCCAGAGAGAGAGAGAGTATAAAAGCGTCTCCGACTGAGCGCTGAGAAAGAGATCCTTCCCCGCTGAAGGATCGGGGAGTGAATAAATTGTTGAGCTCGAACTCTAACTCTCCAGAGAGAGAGAGAGTATAAAAGGACGGGAAGACGACATCCTCTGAGGCGTGAAGGTGCACCCAGACAAGAGACCGCCTCAGTAATAACTCTAACCTGAGTATAAGACAGGAGAGTATAAAAGAAATGCCAGAAAAAATGACAGGCATTGACGACACAGAAAATGCAATCCCGTTAGAAAATCGGGAGCATTTAGATTACTTGATTAAGCCTTGAATAGTTTTTTGAGATTGACTGGGGGCATATATGTATACACACATTTCCTCCCTCCGTAACTTCATTTCATAACTATAGTAAGACATGCATTTTTACATAAGTGCAGAACTACTGACAAACAGACATTGCAGAAAATGAATTATTTTTTCTTTACGAATGAATGAATTTGTACAGGAAAACAGCCAAAAAGAAGGTGCAAGAGCCACCCCTACAGCAGCAATTATTGATCTACCAAATACTAAAACAACGCAAGACAACCCACTATTTAAATTTCGAGTGAGTCTTGGACTTCTTGGCGGCTTTCTCCGCATCCTTTGCCTCTTTCTCGGCCTCCGTCAAGATGCGCTTTGATTTTTTCTTTCCCGAAGTTGCGGCGCCAGAATCGGTTGACTTCTTCCCGGAGGGCGGAGCGCTGGAATCAAGAGAAGATTTTTTAGCGAGTTCCTCTGTGATAGATCTAGTTGAAAGCTTAACAACTAACCTTGACCCCGCATCTACAACCGCGAGAGGCTTGAGGACTTCAGGGTCTAAGTCTTCAGCTTTTAGCTGCAAACGTTTATCTTGATCAGCCTTCATTGCAGCCAGAGTAACATCATCTGCGCTTTTCGACTCCCCGACTATTGCTACTTCTGGATCTTCCTCATGTCCTCCGTCGCCGCCATCATCCTTTAAGGCTGCTATCATTTCTTCATCATGGGGAGTTTCAGCCTTAGATGGTTCGCTTCCTTCTCCCAAATCTATAGGAGCAGCCTTGCCCTTCCCCTCTTTTGCCTTCTCTGTAGGCTCTGCCCCAGACACGGCTCCCTGAGTCACATCTGTCTTTCCGGATGGCTCAATACCTAAAGAGTGAGAAGCAACAGTTATCAACTCAGGAGAAAATAATGGGTTTTTCATTGATTGCTCAATCACGTGGCGAAAGGTAGAAATAGCCTTGACAAATTGAGGAGAAAAGGTAGGGATACCTTCCGAAGACTTCTCGGCAGGGGTAACTGCTGTCTCTGATGCCGTTTCAAGAATAGGGGATAGCAGAGTTGTTCGAGGGATTCCCGGGTGTTCAGGATCATACCCCTCTACTCCAGGAGTTGCAGGGGCAGTAGAAGAGGAGCCAGCCTCGGGAATGTTCTTCTGTTTAGTCCTCCGCCTTTCTTCTTCCGTAGCATCAGCAATGAGGCGGCGCCCTTCAGCTAGGCGTTCTGGCTCATCATCCCTTAAGTATTTCTCCATCAGCTTGTCTTCATCGATGGAATCGACCTTGAGCTCTTCTTTTTCCCACTCAACGATCTGACTCCATACTTGGACTAGAGTAGATGGATAATCCTCAATCCAAGAAATGTTCCAGCGACGGATGATATGTGCAAAGAATTCAATCATTAATTCGCCGAAACCCTGAATCTCTGCCTCCGCCTCTGGCAATTGTTTGCGGGCCTCCTCCACAGATTTGATAGCACACTCAACGTTGCCCTCCGCCAGGGCAGCTCTGTTCTCCTCCTCCAGTAGCTTTGAAGCCAAGTCAGCATTTTTCTTTTCTAGCTCAGCATTCCTCCTTGCCAACTCGGCATTTTTCCGTTCAAGGTCAGTGTAAGCAAGGCGCGTTTTAGCGGCATCTGACTTAGCATCTTCCGCTTGCTTTTTTAACTCAGAACGCTCTTGAGTGTGAGATTCAAGCAAATCATGATAACGTTTTTGCATATCTTCAAATTGTTGTTTGAAGTTAGTAGCGTCCCTTTGAGCAACAGCAAGCTGGGCCTGTGTGTCCTCTAAATCTTTTCCTAGATTCTTTAAGGCCTTTGCATCTTCTTCCACGGTTTTTTGCATTGAATCAGCATTCGTGATTAGAGTACGGATAATTCTGGAAAGGTTGCGTGAATATTTGAACATTTCAGAATACTGTTTTTCAACCGCATCTATCTTTGCTTTGGCCTCGTCTGCCCACCTGGAAGAAATAGGTTCGAGGGCAGGTAAAAAAGTCAAAATCTCGAAGTAATGTTCGGGAAATTGCTCCTCCAAATATGCCCGCTTGATTGCAGTTTCAGCATCTAGTAGTGGAGGGGCGGGGATCGTCAATTCAGTGTCCCTGTGTGTGGAGGATTCAATAGACTCTTTATCTGTTCTAGGTCGCTTAGCAGGGACTTTGCGTTTACTTCGCGACTCAGTATCTTTTGGCGGGCTCTTCTCCCTGCTGCGCTTTTCTTGAGAAGAGGTGGAATCTCTTGGTTGCGGCCTGTCCTCTTCCCTACGACCTTGATAACCTTTATATCTCTCTGGGTCCGTCCAAACGGGAGAGCGAGAACGTGAGGTTCGAGAGCGATAGGGTTCATAAGGCCTTCTCTCCTCCCTACCGCGATCGTCGCGGAGATCAAACTCGATATCCTGAGGTGGATTAGACATGCTGCGGCGGAGCTTCCTGATATCATAGTAAGATCGGGACATCGTGCCTGCACAATAAGACAAATGAATTCAGAATCAATAGTTTCACAGAGAAAGAGGTGCAGTGAATGCTAATGCTATTGTATAAAGTGTGTCCTAAGTGGTGTGTTTCCCCCCAACCAACCCGAGTCCGAAGCTAGACTAGTACGGGAAGGCTCTTTGGCCTTAGCAGAAGTGGTCTCTTCAGAAGAGGTGAAGACTAAAGGATCCTTCCTAAAATCCTCTGAGGTGTATATAGTTTCAGGTAAAGGGAGATCCCCCAAACCCTGAAATAATGGGTCATCAGTACTAGGGACGTCTCCCTCGAAAGCATCAATTGGCGACTCTTTAGAAGACGTTGACTTTTCTGGAGAAATGGTATCCTCAGGAGCGGTATATCCTTCACGATGCTTTTCGGCCAAGTTAGCCAATTCGTCGTCTTGAGTAGAAGATGGAGAAGGTGACGTTTGAAGAGGCACTATAGGAGCTCCCGAACCTTCTCCTGTTTCTGGGACTACATCCACTGGAGGAATATTTACGTATGGAGCCGTCCCATGACCGATACTACGAAAAACGGATAGCAGCCCATGAAAATGAAGATATTCGTCCTTAAGGACTTCATCAATAGTCAGGAACTTCTGATCGCCATTATGGAGCTGGTACATCCGGTCAAAGAACACCTGATCTGATATTTGTTTTGGGTTGTCGACTGCAAACACACAGAAAAACGAGTTAAGGCGATGACTTGAATGTATAGAGCCAAGATGTAGATAATCAGTGCTTTACTTGATTTCATCCATCTCCTGGCACACCCAGGTTGCCGCTTCACATAAAACCATTCCAGTCTGGAATCTCCAGCTTTACTACTGAATGGCGTTGAAATTATCTTCCTCTTAGGGACAGACTCAAAATAGCAGAAAGAAGGAGTTTCTCGAGTCCGATGCTTGAAGTTGTAGAAGAAATGAACGTCATCGAAAGTAAGCTCTATGCCTAAGATCTCACGGTATGCTATATATAAAGTGTGTAAGTAAGCAAAGGAATTTGGATGCACCTGCATGGGGGAAATCTGCATTTGTCTTAGAAAATCCACGATGAAGGGAGAAAATGGAGGGATAGCACCGACCATGCACATCTACCGAGTGATTGCCATATATCCTTCTGGAGGGTTGTGGGGACGGTCAGATCTCGAAGGCACTAGAGTGTCCTTTTTCATTATCCCGTATTTTAAACAAATTCGGATAAGTCGGTCATTGTCAATTGTTGATTCAACAGAATCTTGGGGTGATTCCAATATGACAGCTGATTCAAATTCATCAGGAGCCCGGTCGTCACCAATCCCTCCTTCCTCTTTAAAACCTAGAGAAACTTCATTCTCCGAAGACACATTGTCACTTTCACGGTTTCCAACCTCGTAGTCTGAACCCACATTATTCCATTCTGGATCCGACGGAGAAGATATGTCCTCGAGAGTAATTTTGTTGGAGGTTTCCGGGGCCTCTTTCTTCTCAGCTAGTCTGGAAGAGCGTCTGGGTCTCATGGTCATAAAACTATTGAAGAAGCAATAGCACAAATTAGAGTAAATTAGCCCGTATCCCCCCGTGCATGTGTGCAAACTAAAGTGTAAACAATGTATGCGGAAAGTGAAAAGTAAATGTTTAAAAGTGTGACGCAAAAGTTTGGCAAAGTATAAAGAATTGAAGTAGTTCTTGATGTCCAGTTACGTTCGCAAGGCACTATCCTAACTGTCCATTAAGTTGGAGATTATGTCAAAAGTTGATTGGGCCAGTTAAACGAGTTTTTATGCATTAAGGTGGACTGCTCTTCGGTTCGGTTCGGGCGCGTTCATTGGGATCGGATCGGGGATGCGGCCTCGACTTGGGCTCGGATAAACTGTGAAACTCAGAAATCAAAATCGGATCGGCTCGGAGGTAGAGTCCACAACGGTTCGGATCGGATCACGTAGTCATACTTTTCCTCCTTTTATCTTACAATCCGACCCGATCAGGTTAGAAAAGCTCCCTTCCCCCCTTTTCTTAACTACTTGCTCTGACCCGATCCGATCTTCTGAACTTCTTTTCTTTTCTTTTCTTTTTCCCTTTCTTTACTTGCCCCGACCCGATCCGACTTCCTGAACCTCTTTTCTTTTCCCTCTCATCCATCCTCGATACTCCAGCCCGAACCGATCCCCTCAATCCTTTTCTTCTTCTTCCCCTTCCTCAACCGCAGTCAAATCCACATCCCTCTCCAAAGCTCCAGTTAACGACGAGCGCATGCTTCATTTAACCTCTCAGCGCCTCGAGACGGTGGTAGAACCACCCACGACGACGACAGGGAAGGAGGGAAACACGATATCGAAGCAAGGGAGAAGTCATGTTCAAATCATTCAAAATTAACCGCAAATTTCCATTGAAACCCATTGTTACAGAATTAATTGACGGATTCAAACCTACCAGAGTATGTAGCTTGGAAATTTGCACGATAAAAGTGAAAAGTTCTTATTTCTTTTTCCTGGAGTTCCGAAGCAAAAGTGGTAAACAGTAAAAGGAAATGAGAGAAGGAAGAAGACCCTGTTTATATAGAGAAGTAGAGTGACTATTCGTCTCCCCGTTCGGACCGGATCAGTAGTCCAATAGCAAAGCTTGGCCCAATACTCCAGTGAAAAATAGAGAGAAGAGGGGGTCTGTTCGGATCGGAATCCGAACCGAACAGAATTCTGAAACGCAGCAGTGAATTAAATTGAAGCTCGAAGAAGGAGATGAAAACACAAGGAAAATCAAAGGAAAAATTACCTAGAAGACGCTGTGCAATGACAGTCAAAGCATGCTCCGTCTCCAACACAAGCATCCTTTGAGGGGCCAAAATGTTAGCCCACTTTGTGAACTGGGCAACACAAAGTCGAGATGTGAAACATTAAAGAACTTAGAGAGCATTATAGCGGGTCGGATCGGAGGAATGTAGCGGATCGGATCGGAGACACGTTGCTGATCGGATCGGAGAGCTGCTACTGTTTGGTTCAAGGAGACACTGCTATCCGGATCGGAGAGTTGCTTACTGTCAATCGGGGCGGAGGGCCACCTACCTGCTACAAAGATAGATCGGAACGGAGTGAAAGAGAACGATGACTTAGCCTTGGGACAAAACCGGATCGGATCGGATACCCCGATCCGAACCCCTCCTGTACACTCTTCCGATCCGAACCCATCTTCCACGTCACTCTCCTGCATGATCGCCTGGTTATTCGGAGCGGCTATGACCAGTTCCTACCCACAACGTCCACTGCTCTAATGCGTTGTCAACATAGAAATCCATCTGAACCCGAGGCTGATGGGATGGATGACACGTGGCTCCGATCCGGATCGGGTTCTGAGCGAATTTTCACCTATAAATACCCTGTCTGGAGACAATGAAAAGGATCTTCTTTTTGGCACTTTGAGAGTTCAACCACTTTCATAACCCGAATTCCAGCACTCCCGGATAATCCAAATCGTCTTTCAACATTTGTTTTTAGACAATTGAGTGAATGCAAGTGAGTTGTGAGAGAAATTGAGTGAATATCTCATTGTAATTGCAACTACATCATTGAAAATAGTGATTGACAAGTGGACGTAGGCATTTCTTCGCCGAACCACTATAAATTCTGTGTCTCTATTTTATTTTTGATCTTATTTCATTCTGCTTTTAATTAATTTGGGTGTTAGAACCACTTTTTGGTCTAACAGCAATTATAGGCTTTTATGTTTTATTTCATGTTTCTCAATTGAATATGAACTTCAGGTATCTCGGAACTTCAGGTCCCTCATTTGAAAGGATTTGTATATGAACTTTAGGTCATATGAACTTCAGGTCATTTGCATGTGAACTTCAGGTTCAACCACTCTTGCCTTGTGTTTGGAAGTATGACCGTCTTCTGGTGGTCATAACGCTCCTTCAGGGAGTTCCATAAGTGGATAGGATCTTTTTCAGTTAAATATTTAGATCATCGCGGATGTGGCATCTTAAAAAAATATCAGAGCTTTTGCTTTGTTCTGATGGGACATATTATTATCATTTTTAATGGTATCCTCTAAGCATTGAGATTGTAAATGGATCTCAGTGTTCGACATTTTTGTGAACTACACAAAAAAATTGCAGATGCTTAATTTAACAAAATTCACATATCAATATACATGTTCTATAATTAAATTGAATATATTACGGCATGGAATCAATAAAAAAATATCCAAATCTGCAAGCCTTTCTCTATACATTTACAATGAACTAATTACAATAATGAAACAATACAAACCGTCAAGGAGCCATACACGATGTTACATAACAAAAATAATGGCCATAGTAATACATATGTTGGCTAACAAGCAGCTTGCTTGTACTGGAAGATGAAAAAGCATATAAAAGTAAGCCATACATGGAAATGTAATTCTAAATATTTAAAGCATCTCATCTGGCGAGATGAAGCATTACAGTAAAGTAGTAAGATAAAATAAAAATAAGAATAGGTAGTCTATTATTACAAAGTTGAAGCTGTAAAGCAAGCATTAGATTAAATAATAAGCAGTCTGCAGTTTACATACATGCATACCTATTAGCAATGGCTTCTCTGTTATTGAAGAGATAAAGTAGCAAATGAAGATGTTTTATGTATGGCGTATTGGGTAAAAGATCCATATATAATATTATAAAAAGAAAATGAATGGATCTTTCTAAAAAGAATATTTGGTATACCATAATACCAAATCAAATATGAATAGGTGGATATCTAAAAACCACTAAGCTAATAATAATTAGATCTAAAAAGTTAGATCCACTGGAACATAATCTAAATCTACAAAAAAAATATAGATCCATAGATCAAATATTCTCAAATAAAAATTACTTACATGACAAATTCATAGATGTAGATCTAGAAGATCTCAACAAATAATAATAAAGAATCTCGTGCTGATAACGTGTTATAAAATAAAATAGAACATATCATAAAAGAGAAGACATTAGAGATAATATAAGAGATAAAGGAGGAAGCTTTTTATTTCTCTTGATTCAGTGTACATAATTCTTTTACATTGGCTCCCTTATATATTGGCTTTGGAGCTGATGTTAGCCTTACACCCAAAATGTGGGACTAAAAATAATATGACAAATGCATATTCACTTATATGTATTACAACAGTTATTATATTTTTATATTTTAAGTTCTGAGTTGTTATAGATAGTTAATAAAACAATATATAATGTATATTTATATGTGCACATTTTAGGAAAGAGATCGTGGAGCTCTTGTGTTGTATTGAGATGTTTTTACTCATGCCATGTGATGACCAAGACCAGCGTTTCAAATACAGTTTCATACTCTTAGGATCATGATGGTAAAACAACAACAACATACGTAAGTATAATATAATTAATTTAAAAGTTATAATTTAACTAAAATAATGTTATGTAAAATTCAACTGTATTTTGCATTACAGCAAAAGTTCCAGCAAGCACGGGCACAACTACTAGAGGATATTGGATGAAATAATTTGACTATTGATGAGGAAGATGCATTTTTTGAGTTTGTCATGAATCCACCAATCAACAACATGCTGTATGGCTTTGAGAACCAAGCGGTAATTTTAAATCAAAATTATGTAAATTACGTTTATGATATTGGAGATATTATGACAATTTATTTTTGTTTGCAGGCTAAGACATCTTTAAAGGCGTATCATTGGGTTCAAGTCAAAGCAAAAATTGCAGAGCTGCGAGCTCAGAACATCAAGCTTGAGGAGCGTAAGGTGCAGAGGAAGTATATGAACTGGCGTTTGGTAGAGTTTACAGAGCAACATAAGAGGTTCACTTGGTCTTGTTGTTCTGAAGGTAAAGATGTATGATGAGAGTACGTTTTGTTATGGCTTTTTGTATGTATATATATGCTTGGAGTGGGTAAGGATGTTATTGATACATTTTAATCGATTATATTTGTTTTATGTGGATTGTGTTTGTTTGTGGGGTTGTTATATTTGTTGATGGATTTGGATATGCTGTTTGTGGGGTTGTTATGTTTATTGATGGATTTGGATAAACCGCTTGAGGATTTGGGTGTTTTGCATATGCGGTTGATACATTTGATATATTGTTTGTGGATTTAAGTTTGGATTTGGATTATTATATGTGTGTGTGTCTGCATTCCCCTACTTAGTCACCATTTCCATGCAATACTTCATGTACCTGTTGGATGAAGCTCTTCATCTAAAGTCCTTCCAAGCAACCATTACTCACTTACTATATGCAGACGATTTGATGGTTCTTGGAAAATCCACAACACAAAATGATTGTGCATTACAAGATCTGAATACAAACGTAGGGATGAATGTTAATGCTTCAAAAACCAAAGTTTTCTTTAGTCACTCTACAAATAATACTCAAGCTGGCTTGCACCTCCTTGGTTTTGAACAAGGTTAATTACCCGTAAAGTGTTTGGGCGTCCCTTTATCATCCAACTGTCTACACTATTCTAAATGCAATTCCCAAATCCAGAAAGTACAAAGTAAGCTTCAAGGCTGGTTAACTAAAATGTTAAGATTTGCAGGTCGGGCTGAACTCATTAATTTAGTGATAACACCAATTATTTTGTGTTGGCTCTTTATCTGCCAAATTTCACTGTTTACCATAGATAAGTTACAATCTATGTGTGCAGACTTTGTTTGGGAAGGATCATCTCATAAAGTAGTATGGAACACATTATGCAAGCCAAGATTAGAGGGTGGAATTGGCCTTAAAAAAAATCAGACTTAAAGAAAGCATCATGCATTAAATTGCTATCGAAATTTCAAAGAAAACAAACCTTATGGAGTAAATGGATGAGGGCTCGATACTGTAAAGACAAGCATTTTGGGTTATGCTAATTGATAATAATGCCTCATCTACATGGAAATTGATATTTCACCCGCTTACCATTTCCAAACAACTTTTCAATAAGACAATTGTAAATGGTAACGACACTTCTCTTTGGTTTGACCCGTGGTTAAATTGTCGATTCCTTGTAGGTCTTTTGGGCATGAATTGAGTTTCTTTCATTGGTGGATATTCCAACTCGGTTAGCTCAATTATTTTGAATGGCCAGTTTCATCCTTCATCCCATCCTGCGACAAGAGAACTAGCACATGATATCCAACTCATCCTCATTTATTCAACTCATCCTTGTGACAGTTTTGAATGGGGGAGAGGCGGTATTTTTTTCTTTTCATAAGGCACGGGAGATTGCTTGCCAACATAAAGCTCCAAATCCAATTTTCACCATTATCTGGCATACAAAGAACAACAAACGGATGGCTTTTATATCATATACAACAATAGTTAACTTATGCATGTTATGTGGGAAGGAGCTGGAATCTGTTCATCACTTGTTTTTCTAATGTGAATACTCATCTTTTACCTGGTATTCTTTGAAATCACAACTTCACCTCAACCCTGATTCCTTACCTAGTCTAGCAGATGAAGCGGTGAAATTTCACTACATATTCAAATACCATGACCAGATTTGCGAATTAGCTTGTGGATCATTCACAATCACAATATATTCTCTCTGATAAAAACGAAACCATCATATTTTCCAACATCGGCGCACTCCAACAACAACTAAACTACTTCAAATCCAGAAGGAGGTTACCTTCTTGATGTAGAACAATGGTAGCAAGACGAAAAGATCCACTCAGAATGCCCAGATTTTGGAGCAGTGGGGACTTGATTTAAATGATTGCGGATAACCGCGCTGTGTTGTTTTGGTGGAAGATAGTCTGGGCCCAATGTGGCTAGCTTGGCGAGATTTGTTTTTGTTATTTTCCTTTTCTATTTATGTATCTAATTCCATATATTTGACGTGGCTAGGGGGTTACAGGGTTTGACGAGGCTTATAAAGGAGGTTTTTATTGGTAAATAAAAGCGTGCCAATTTTCTAATATATGTATGTATGTATGTATGTATAGGTATGCATGTATGTATTAGAAAAGGAGTCGTTATGTGGATGTGCATACATGGATGATAGCAGAATAGAATCGAAAAAAAAACCTAGATTTTCAACATCTAGTATAAACCAATGACTTCCAACGACTACTGACGGCATTTTCCAACAAATTCTAACGACTTTCAATTTTATTTAGTCAATAGGATATGCTGTGTGTCCAAATTTATCATTGTAAATACCCCACAGACGCCGTTGGAAATCATTATGAAAGAAAGTTCTCATACCAACGAAGTTTTCAACGGCTACCAAAGGCTTTTCAACGACCGTCAACTGTTGATAGTCGTTGGAAATCACTGTTGTTCATGTATTGACATAGGTATAATCACCATATAATAAATATCAAATAGCACAACAATTATATATAAAACTCTATATACATAAGATGGTGAAACATCATAAACATCATGGAATTCAAGAAATAAAATAATATTTGATATATAGATAATATAGCCCCATACAGCCAACATACTACATAGCCTTAGGCAAATTAGAGAATACTGAACCATATAGTTTGGATTTAATAAAGCGATACTCCGCTATGCCTGCAATGCACTACACACTCGGTTGGAGACATCCAACATTACCACATAGTTTTGGCGCTCCATACAATTACTTACTACATGATTACTTCAAATAAGTAGATCACCAGCCTACATATGTTGGACTCGTAGGTCTAACATAATTGGTCCTCTTGGTCTAGCACTATAAAACATCGAACATCAAGAATTGACCTGAAGGTCCCACACATTTCCCCAAGTATGTATCACAGATTTCTCAACAGCGACCCGAATAGTGGTAATGGTACATTCCATACTGTAACACCCCGAAATTTTAACGACGCTAAAGATGATGAATTAAAGGATAATTAGTGTGAAATACAATATTAACAATGAATTTAAGGAAAACTTAATTAAATATTAAGAATTAAGCTTAACAGACCACGCCATTGCGTCCGTCTCGGAATTCTGG
Organism: Allium sativum; assembly: GCA_030737875.1. NCBI lineage: Eukaryota > Viridiplantae > Streptophyta > Magnoliopsida > Asparagales > Amaryllidaceae > Allium > Allium sativum. Next base: position 138,092,027 of record CM060915.1, read on the forward strand.
TCAAGATAGACACTTGGTTTGCGTAAATCGCACACCATATGAAGAAGTTATTAAAGTTTGAAGTTTGTATGCATATAAGAAAGATATATATACATATAAATTCAAAAATATTCAAAAATCAGCAAAACCAAAAATCCGACGTGCAAATCGAGGAAGGGCCGACATTTTGAAGTTGATCCGAGACCCGCTGGGTCAGGGTCGACTCCCCTGAAGAGGGAACGACGTCGACCCACCAGAAAGGGGGTTGACCCACTCGGGGTTCTAGAAGCTTCTCTGACGTGGACAATTCTGATGGCTTCTAGTCCAATCTGAAGGTCTTGGTTACTCCGCTACTCCTATATAAAGGACCCTAAACCTAGGTTTTATCTATCTAAAATAATGCTGACGGCGAAGCTCTGCTACAATGAAAATTAAAATGGCTTTTCTTTTTCTAAATCAATTCAAAGAAGATTATACATATTCGAAGATTGCTAAAACAAAGTCGGCAATGGCTACAACAACTTATTCAACATGTTCTTCGCAGTAAATTGGATCTATTTCCTTAGATCTATTCACTGTGAGTTCATGTTATTTTTAGATCTGAATATTTAAATAGTAATCTTGATATGTATATGAAAACTGGATCTTGAATCGGTGCCTAATCAGTTCTATTATGACGTAACTATCAGATCTGTTTTTATATGTTCATACCGCCGCCATGTTAAATCTTGGCACAATATGCCTACTCAGTTTATGCCTATTTCTATCAGTTTATTATTATTGATTCGTTATTATGCCTGTTTTCTACCTCTTCTCTCCCTCTTTTCCTTATTTATTTTTTATATAGTCAGGCTACCTTCGAGCCTAGGCCTAACGCTGAAAAATGCGAACGTGAGAAATTGGGAATAATGGGGAAAGACATAATTTGGGGCAAAAATGATATTGGAAAATATGGATCTAAATTTGGGCATAAATTTGGAAATATACAAATATGGGTTTGGGGGCATATGTCTTGTTGGATAATATGAATTTAGGCACGCATTGGAATAAATGTAAATGTTAAATTGGGTATAAAATGGGACATGTCTAAATACTGATTTGGGACATAAATTGGGACGTATGTGAATAAGAATTTTAGGCATACATTGGAAAATATGCTAATACGGATTTGAGTATAACTTGTATTGAAATGGGTGAATATGGACTAGGGACATATATTGGAAAATATGTAGATTTGGGTTTGTGCATAATATGTACGTATGTATATACCTTGACTTATAACTTAGGAAAAAGAGCATATGGTACATAATTAAAAGGTTAATTGAAAAGGGGTGTAAAAGTCTATGATTTGAATAGTGAATTGGGCATATAATTTAATATGGGGAAAAAGAGAAATAATCACCTATAATGACATAGGTAGATTTGGATAAAAATGGAATGTCTAGTAATTACGATTAGGAATTGTAATTGAACTTATGACACGAGGTTTGTTTGCATTATTGGTGGAAGTCTGCCCGGACCCGACCGGCATATCCAGCAGCCACTAATGTTGAACCCATTGTGAGAGGTCTAAGTGTGCAAATACGAATCGGGCTAAGACACGAGGTTAGACCCAACTGTGGAATATGACTGTCCGGACCCGAACGACATATCCAGCATCCATATGTTGTAGGCCTAATTTGGGAGGTCTAGCCCATTATAACCATAATTGGACATGGTAATGAATTGGACTACTTAACCTAATTTAATCCATAAGGATTGTATGCTTATGAACTTAAGTTAAGGTTAAGTAAAATTGGATGGGTAGTGGGTGGGTTAAGTAAAATAGAGTGGGTGGGTGAGATTTACATATAGGTCCATGAACTTAACCCAATAGGGTTATGTAATTAAAGACACCTAGTGATATATGTAACCGGTGGAAAATATAATAAAGTTATGTAATTAAAGATACCCTTGTAGGGTAAGCATAACTTGTAGAAATGATAGAATAAACAATGATAAGTTGTAGTGACGGTGTAAACTGAATTTATGAATAAATGAGAAAGAATGAGGAAAACTTATAAAATTAATAAGTTATATTTAATCATAAATGGTAAGTGACATGTTAATTAGGAAACATGTGAATTGAGATATGCTTAACAATGTATTAAGGAGAATATGTTATTGTAATGATGTAACCAAGTAAGAATATAAAATAGATTGTGGATTACAGACCTTGGGACACAATCTAGAAAATAACATGTTGTGGGCTTATTAATAAACTTAAATGGATTAAGTTATATGACTAAAATTAATAAGCAAGAGAAACTTGGTAATTTGAATAAGAATTCAAAATGAATGAGAATAACCAAGTTAAATGGAAAACCGGTGCGGTCACGTAAGCGCGTAAAAGAATGTTTAGACATAGGGTCTAACAACATATTAAAGAAAGGCGCTTGGACCAGTCCGTACGTTTGAGGATGAATAACCCAATAGGGTAGATCATCGAGGTGTTATAAGACACGAGGGGAGCACACATTCATCTGATTGTTATGACGGCTCCAAAGGAATGGGAAGGGGAAGCACGCGGCTTCTTGAAGTACGTAAGGTGCTCCTAGTAGTCCTCTATGGGGTGAAAGATGTCTTAGGCTGTACTCGCAGAGGTTTGGTCTGCGCGTAACTACTAGGTGGGTGGGCCTTGAGTGCAGATGTAGCTATGCAGTCAGAATGCTGTGACGAGGTGACACCAGGGTGATTCGACGGTTGCCGCACAAGGAGGTAAAGAGGGTCACGACCAACAAGTATAGTAGACCGTCGGATATCCGTCATCGATAGGCAGCAGGATGCGAAAAGACTAGAGCTAAACTCAAGATATCATTTCACGTTTCACTATCGAGGTACAGTGTTGATGGTAGACGCCACATGGATGTTTAGATTGTTTGTTATTAGGGGCGGTCTCTTAGCTCTGTAGTCATTACTAGTTGAAGGAGGGGCCGAGTTAGGGCCATAGCCACCATGAAAAACAGACCCGAGGAATTTCTGTATTTGAAGGCACTTAAAGGCGGCCTGTACAGATATGGAAAAGCTCCCAGCCGCGTTCCGTGTTTGTTGTTTAGCCCTGCCACGGAACTCGGTGCACATTAGAGGACGTGCGATTGAGGCATCGAGCTACAATTACAGTACATATGTGGGACAGAGTAGATACATGCATATCTGCTCTGGGTGGTATATCGTAGACTAGAGGGCATTATTCTGATATGTAATCTAATTCGATCGATGGTGGTTGTCCGTACGTTTACATAGCATAGTAATGACAGATATATGCGGAACATAACATTTTATATAGAGATCCGTACGTCATTCCGGCGTAGGATGAGGGACTGCGTTCATTACGGTGGAGACCGTGCGAGTGGGTTACCATGGGGTGCATCTCAACATTAAGAGATAGCTACATATATTGTATTAGGTGGATCCATAGGAAAGTAAATATGTACGATGCACGTATAAGTCTTGAGTGCTATTAACCCAAGTAACCTAATAATCAAGGAAATGTAATGGAAAGGTATTAGTAGGGGTCATTCTATTTCTGATATACTAGTATCACCGCGGTGCAGAGAAATGTATTTAAGAAGCGTAGTATATCCGGTTCATATTATCTTGCTCAGTTCACACTTGTTATTGTTATTGTTATCTCGTTCTTCCATTTTTATATACCTGCCATGATACTTTTATTTATTTATATTTAAAAGTAACTGGACTCGCTAGACTTTATGTCTGACCCTTTTTGTTTCTTCTTCTCTCTCTTCCATTCTCCCCCCCCCCCCCAAGGTTCTTAGGGTGGAAGTGCTTAGAGTTGATTTGGATTGTTTCACTTAGCTTGAATTCTGGATATAGATGTACTGCTTTGACTTCTTGTCAGCTCTCTTATGGCTTTGTAAGGGAAATATGTTTTATGCTTTTGCACTCTGATATTTTTGGCAAGACATATTATTAATGTAATTAGTTACTTATGATGTAAACTTAGTATTTGGGACCATAATGTTTTGATTTAAATGAAGTTTTTAATTCCGCTGCTATTTTATATGTATGTCTTGTGCTATTATGTGCTTATTTACCTATAATGCTTCACGGAACTTAATGCATTCCCTTGGTGAGTGACATTAACGGATGTAGGGTGTCACATTTGGTATCAAAATGGTTATAAGATCGGATAAAGTATTTTGAAAATGGGTTTCAAAAAGGTCTCAAAAACAAAGTATTTTAAAATAAAAAGTCCGTTTTTGAAAAGCATATTTCCCAAAGCCATAAATATCTCTCGATTCTCCGCTTGATTCCTTTTCCTTTTTGATCAGGGAACTGTTTCTTCTCGAAAGGGTATCCCTATTTTGGCATGGATCCGTAGGCATGTTAAAACTACGGTACATGTCGAAGGGCAAAGAAGTGCCCAACCTCCATCTTTAGCCGCAGTGGTTTCACCTGCGCCTTATTTTCTCTCAAGCCTCGTAAGGATTTCCATGCGATGGAGGTAGCTTTCAAGAGACTTGTTAGCGTGTTGCACAAAGATGGTAAAAAGGAGAATAAGCGAGTTGGGCCTAAGGAGCACAGCCCAAAGAAGAAAAGAGAAAAGGCATTGGTTACAACTTTGGTAAGGCAGGACACCTCATTAAGGAGTGCCCGAAGATACAAAGACAAGGACAGAGGGCAGGAACTTCTAGGGGGCAAGCTAATGTTCTCATAGTTTGTGGATAGGATAGGGGTAGGAAAGTTTCCATCGAAGGATTGATTTCTATTTCTGATCATCCTGTCTGGATTCTTTTCTTGGCGCTTCGCATTCTTTTATATCTGATCCTTTAGTTGAGTCTCTCCATCTAGATACTAGTATGGTTTTGGATCCCGTTAGTATCTCAAACCCATTAGGGGTACAGCACATTTATCGAGGATTTGTCGGGATTTGAGAATCTCTATGTTAGGCGTCGAGTTTGGTTACGCTGCATATGTTCTTGATTTCATAAGATACTGTTTGATTCTAGGATGGATAGGTTAACCATATATGGAGCTATTCTAGATTGTGAGAGGAGGGTCATTACACTTCTAACTTGCCATAGAAAGACTCTCGAGATTTCTTATGACCCCAAAAGGGTCTGTTATACTTATTCTCCTAGAACCTCTTGATATATCTATCGATGATTTGCGACATGTGACTCCTAAAAGGAAAGAGGGAACTTGATAAGCAAGTAGGGAAGCTACTTAAGAAGAAGTTTGGTAGGTGAATCATATCGGGATAGGAAACCTATTGAAGACAATCCTTGAGGAATCCCATCATTCTAAGATGACTATTCATCCAAGCGGCGATAAAATGTATAAAGTTCGAGGTGGTGGAGCCAAACTTGCGAAAGGAAATGAAAGTAGTGAAGGAAGCAACGATGGGATGAGTTCCGACTTGCATACTTGGATCGGAAGTTAAGACATTGTGCAAAGAAGTGAAGCTAGTAAAAGTTCAATGGGACGCTACTTGGGATGCGGAAGACAAGATTCGCGCTTCATATCCTTTCCTTTTCGAGAATATGTTCTTAACTTCTTTTTCCAAGCTTCGAATTAATACTTGTATCTATCGTTTGGATATCTCCTATCGATCGAGCCTTTAGGTAGTAAACTAATGAATGAAAACATGTGTTTGAGACATATTATGTTTGATGGATGCAAGTGGTTGCTAGTGATTGTTCGTGGATGCATGTACACATACAATAGGCACTAGATCAGTTCAATCACTTACATATTGCATATTGATGTGTGTACATTTTTAAATTTTTATGAATTATCGTTACATTGATGTTGCATTTGGATGAATGATTGTGCACACATATAGAACTTACATGGATTAGGATGATTTGAATAGATTTTGGTTGCATGGCACAACCATACATTGCATTAAGGAGGTCAAGTGAATCAGTAGACCGCCTGATCTTTCGCATTAGTTTACGGAAATATACACACACTATTGCATATGTTCATAAAAACATTAGAAATTCCTTAAGGACAATGGATGCCTGTGATTGCTAGATGGATGTACGAGTGTTGGATGTTAGGATACATGTTCTTCTTAACTTAGAGATTTCGGGGATGAAATCCTTTGAGTACGGGAGAATGTAACACCCCAAAATTTTAATGACGCTAAAGATGACGAATTAAAGGATAATTAGTGTGAAATACACTATTAACAATGAATTTAAGGAAAACTGAATTAAATATTCGGAATTAAGTTAAATGGACCATGCCATTGCGCCCGTCTCGTAATTCTGGTTAAGATAGACACTTAGTTTGCGTAAATCGGACACCGTATGAAGAAGTTATTAAGGTTTGAAGTTTGTATGCACATAAGGAAGATATATATACGTATAAATTCAAAAATATTCAAAAATCAGCAAAACCAGAAATCCGGCGCGCAAATCTAGGAAGGGACGACATTTTGAAGTCGACCTAAGACTCGCTGGGTCGATCCAGGGTCGACACCCTTGAAGGGCGTCGACCTAGGGGACTACCCACTCGGGGTTCTGGAAGCTTCTCTGACGTGGACGATTCCGATGGCTTCTGGTCTAATCCGAAGGTCTTGGTTGCTCTGCTACTCCTATATAAAGAACCCTAAACCTAGGTTTTATCTATCTAAAATAATGCTGACGGCGAAGCTCTGCTACAATGAAAATTAAAATGGCTTTTCTTTTTCTAAATCAATTCAAAGAAGATTATACATATTCGAAGATTGCTATAACAAATTCAGCAATGGCTGCAACAACTTATTAAACATGTTCTTCGCAGTGAATTCGATCGATTTCCTTAGATCTATTCACTGTGAGTTCATGTTATTTTTAGATCTGAATATTTAAATAGTAATCTTGATATGTATATGAAAACTGGATCTTGAATCGGTGCCTAATCAGTTCTATTATGACACAACTATCAGATCGATTTTCATACGTTTATACCGCCGCCATGTTAAATCTTGGTATAATATGACTATTTAGTTTATGCCTATTTCTATCAGTTTATTATGATTGATTCATTATTATGCCTGTTCTCGATCTCTTATCTCCCTCTTTTCCCTTTTTATTCTTATATAGCCAGGCTACCTTCGAGCCTAGGTCTAACACTGAAAAATGCGAATGTGAGAAATTGGGAATAATTGGGAAATACATAATTTGGGGACTAATGGGTAATGGAAATTATGGATCTAAATTTGGGCATAAATTTGGAAATATACGAATATGGGTTTGGGGGCATATGTCTTGTTGGATAATATGAATTTAGGCACGCATTGGAAAAAATGTAAATATGGAATAGGGTATAAAATGGGACATGTCTAAATACTGATTTGGGACATAAGTTGGGACGTATGTGAATATGAATTTTAGGCATACATTGGAAAATATGCGAATATGGATTTGGATATAACTTGTATTGAAATGGGTGAATATGGACTAGGGACATAAATTGGAAAATATGTAGATTTGGGTTTGTGCATAATATATATATGTATATGCCTTGACTTATAACTTGGGAAAAAGAGCATATGGTGCATAATTAAAAGGTTAATTGAAAAGGGGTGTAAAAGTCTATGATTTGAATAGTGAATTGAGCATATAATTAAATATGGTGAAAAAGAGAAATAATCACCTATAATAACATAGGTAGATTTGGATAAAAATGGAATGTCTAGTAATTATAATTAGGAATTGTAATTGCACTTAAGACAGGAAGTTATGTTGCATTAGTGGTGGAAGTCTGCCCGGACCCGACCAGCATATCCTACAGCCACTAATGTTGAACCTAATGTGAGAGGTCTAAGTGTGCAAATACGAATCGGGCTAAGACACGAGGTTAGACCAACTGTGGAATAAGACTGCCTGGACCCGACCGGCATATCCAGCATTCATACGTTGTAGGCCTAATGTGGGAGGTCTGGCCTATTATAACCATAATTGGACATGGTAATGAATTGGACTACTTAAGCTAATTTAATCTGTAAGGATTGTATGATTCTGAACTTAAGTTAAGGTTAAGTAAAACTAGATGGGTAGTGGGTGGGTTCAGTAAAATAGAGGGTGCGGGTAATATTTACATATAGGCCCATGAACTTAACCCAATAGGGTTATGTAATTTAAGGCACCTAGTGGTATATCTAACCGGTGGAAAATATAATAAATTTATGTAATTAAAGACACCCTTGTAGGGTAAGTATAACTTGTAGAAATGATAGAATAAATAACGATAAGTTGTGGTGATGGTGTAAATTGAATTTATGATTAAATGAGAAAGAATGAGGAAAACTTATAAAATAAATAAGTTATGTTTAATCATAAATGGTAAGGACATGTTAATTAGGAAACATGTGAATTGAGGTATGCTTAACAACGTATTAAGGCGAACATGTTATTGTAATGATGTAACCAAGCAAGAATATAAAATAGATTGTGGATTACAGACCTTGGGCCACAATCTAGAAAATAATATGTTGTGGGCTTATTAATAAACATAAATGGATTAAGTTATATGACTGAAATTAATAAGCAAGAGAAACTTGGTAATTTGAATAAGAATTCAAAATGAATGAGAATAACCAAGTTAAATGGAAACCCGGTGAGGTAAGGCAAGTGCGTAAAAGGTTTAGACATAGGGTCTAACAACATATTAAAGAAAGGAGCTTGAACCAGTCCGTACATTTGAGGATGAATAACCCAACGAGGTAGATCATCGAGGTGTTATAAGAGACTAGGGGAGCACATATTCATCTGATTGTTATGACGGATCCAAAGGAATAGGACGCGGCTTCCTGAAGTACGTAAAATGCTCCTAGTAGTCCTCTGTGCGGTGACAGATGTCTTAGGCTGTACTCGCAGAGGTTGGGTCTACGCGTAACTACTAGTTGGGTGGGCCTTGACTGCAGATGCAACTATGTAGTTAGAATGCTGTGACGATGTTACACCAGGGTGATTCGACGGTTGCTTCACGAGGAGGTAGAGAGGGTCACGACCAACAAGGATAGTAGACCGTCGGGTATCCGTCATTGACAGCCATCGGGATGCAAAAAGACTAGAGCTAAACCCAAGATATCATTTCACCTTTCACTATTGAGGTACGAGGTTGAGGGTAGACGCCACATGGATGTTTAGATTGGTTGTTATTAGGGGCAGTCGCTTAGCTCTGTAGTCTTTACTAGTTGAGGGAGGGGCCAAGGTGGGGCCATAGCCACCATAAAACAGACCTGAGGAATATCTGTATTTGAAGGCACTTAAAGGCGGCTTGTACAGATATGGAAAAGCTCCCGGCTGAGTTCCGTGTTTCTTGTTTAGCCCTGCCACGGAACTCGGTACACATTAGAGGATGTGACGGCCCGCCCCGCACCAACCGACATTTACTCCAAAAGTGCGCTGTACACATGTCCAGTTAGCACGGAACGGGTCGTGAGAAGGAAAGGGAAGAAGGAAATGAACATACAAAGAACCTGTAGAATGTCTCACAGCGCATAGAATAAAATATAATAATAACATACTTGACATAAAACAGGAGAGACAGTGCATAAGCTGAAAACCAGAACTAAACATCATAGCAGCGGAAATCCAAAATACAGCTTATTACAACTTTCAAACTGTCTCAAAGCAAAAGTAAGATAAAGGAGGTACACTACTAATGCCCAAGTAGCGACCACCAACGACACAGGGAGAATGTGTATATATATATCATACGTGGAAGCCTCCTACCCGCCTCCGAATCAGCTACTCGCGCATCACCAGCTAACCTGTCTCTAGTCTGCTCGTGTGAGCACCCAGAGTAATAAGAGGAGACATAAAACTCTGGGTCAGACATAAAGCCTGGTATGAGCGATAAGCATCTAAAGTGAACAATAACAGGTAGACTAAAACATACCTGAACCTGGACCTGCAACCAAAGAGTTAGCACTACATATTGTACAACACTCTAAGGTATCATATCAAAAGTTTAAAGATACGGAGGTGGGGGAGGTGTGCATGTCATAATGATGGCAAACAATCAAACATAGTATCCATCTTCACATCTCTCACTCAGTGCGTAAAGCATACGATATTCATCACTTCGATCACCCAACATACCTTGCTACGATCACTCTGCCCCATGAAGTCATAAATGGCTTCACTGCACTGATAACGTAGCCACTAATTCCTCGCTATGTCCACTTGCCCCATGGAGTTATTCACCCCATCTGCGCTGGCTCATAGCCTTACCAATCCTTACTATGTCCACTTGCCCCATGGAGTTGTTCACCCCATCTGCGCTGGCTCATAGTCCTACTACGCATCACCTTGCCCCTCAGGTCATAATGACCCTACTGCACTGATAACGTAGTCTTGCTACCATCACCTTGCCCCTCAGGTCATAATGACCCTACTGCACTGATAAGTAGCCATCATTCATTTTTAGTGGTGAATCGAAGTTATGAACGTCGACAACTCCTTAGCACACGCCCCGTAGCAAAGCCCAACCATGAAGTGAACTCATTGGTTCCCAACTGGATCCTGAGCTCTAACTTCCCATATTGGACTACCTTTGCATCTCGGGTTATTGGCCAATACTGGATCGGGTCGGGTTCTCTTTAAGCCATCGGTTCGGGTCGGGTGTCCCCCATTGGTTCGGGTCGGGTCCTCTTCTGATACGGTTCGGGTCGGGTGTCTCTCCTTGGTTCGGGTCGGGTGCTTTACTTCGGGTCGGGTGTCATCCCCCTCCAGTTCGTGCTTCCGCTCCGATCCGTCCTCCTTAATCCTTCACATGCTCCTATCCGATCCATCTTCATGCTTCCGCTCCGATCCGTCTTCATGCTTCCGCTCCGATCCGTCTTCCTTAATCCGATCCGATCCCAGTTCAGTTAGCGTGGCCTTCCTTTTTTCCAATTTTTCCCAAGTGTCAGGCTCCGATCCGATCGAATCCCTTGCCCAGTTCAACTTATCCGATCCGAGCCATCATATCCGATCCGATCCGATCCTGCACTGTTTCCTGCAGCTTTTCCAATAAGTGTTTACGCCATTCGACGACGTTTTCGACCATTCTAACTATTGAAATCAATCACAAAGCATTTCATACAATCATAGCAACATGCATAATCAACCACAAACATCAAAACATCAATATAATAGGTTAAAATGGATCAAACATACCCCAAAATCTCATATCTCCCCTTAAGCATGTTTAGGTGAAACTAATGATAGGATTAACAAAACTTAACCAAATTAACCCAAATTCATATCAGAGGTCTAAAACATCATTTAGGAATTTATGAACATTTTTCCCGAATTTTATCATGCTTAAATTCGCTAATTAACACTAATCACCCCTAATTAGCCATAATTAGTGGAAAACTATGCAAATCACTCACCTTAGCCACAAATAAACTAAGATCTGAAATAAATCTCTGATTTGATGCAAATCCCAATCCTAAACAGCAGCTCCAATGTTGATTTGGTGTAGATCTTCCTTGATTAGGGGTTGCTAAGCCAAATCCTTGACCAAAAGGTGATTTGGAGGTGATTTAGAGGTTGGAGGCCATTTTTAGGGTTCCTTGGTGATAAGTGGAGGCTAGAAAACTGAAATGGAATGATTCTCTAACTCATTTCAGCCTCCCAATAACCCTAATCCCGAAATGGGTTATGGGCCTATCCACTAATCACCCGATTTGGCCCGGTTAAGCAGTTTTTCACCTTCCAAACCTTATTTCAGCCATATCTCCCAAACGGTAAGTCCGTTTGGCTATTATGACCACTCTACGGAAAGGTAAACCATCAAACGAATCCAATGGAAGTGGTGTCAGGTCAAAATTCCTTTCCAATCAAAAGTTATGGCCAAAACAAGATCAACTAGGGGCAAAATGGTCATTTAAAAATCGACAAAAATCATGAACATGGGAAATCACTCTAATAGATGTTTCCCAAAGTTACATGACCATACGACTTCATACGGGAAAGAAATAAATATTCTACGATCCCCCGACGCGTAGAATGCGGGTCGTTACAGAGGACGTGCGATTGGGGCATCGAGCTACAATTACAGTACATACGTGGGACAGTCTGGATACATGCATATCTGCTTTGAGTGATGTATTGTAGACTAGAGGGCATTATTCCGATATGGAATCTGATTCGATCGATGGTGGTAGTCCGTACGTTTACATAGCATAGTAATGACAGATATATGCGAACGTAACATTTTATATAGAGATCCGTACGTCACTCCAGCGTGGGTTGAGGGACTGCGTTCATTACGGTGGAGACTGTGCAAGTGGGTTACCATGGGGTGCATCTATACATTGAGAGATAGCTACATATATTGTATTAAGTGGATCCATGGGAAAGTAAATGGGTACGTTGCACGTATAAGTCTTGAGTTCTATTAACCCAAGTAACCTAACAATCAAGGAAACGTAATGGAACGATATTAGTAGGGATCATTCTATTTCTGATATACTAGTATCTTCACGGTGCAGAGAAATGTATTTAAGAAGCGCAGTATATCCTGTTCGTCTTATCTTGCTCAGTTCACACTTGTTATTGTTACTGTTATCTCGTTCTTCCGGTTTTATATACCTACCATGATACTTTTATTTATTTATACTTAAAAGTAACTAGACTCTCCAGACTTTATGTCTGATCCTTTTTGTTTCCTCTTCTCCCTCTTTCGTTCCCCCTCCCTCAGGTTCTCAGGGTGGAAGTGCTTAGAGTTGATTTGGATTCTTTTAGCTTAGCTGGGATTTTGGATATAGATGTACTGCTTTGACTTCTTGTCATCTGCCTTATGGCTTTGCAAGGGAAATATGGTTTTATGCTTTTGTACTTTGATATTTTTGGCAAGACAGATTATTAATGTAATTAGTTACTTATGATGTAAACTCAGTATTTGGGACCATGATGTTTTGATTTAAATAAAGTTTTTGATTCCGCTGCTATTTTACATATTTGTCTTGTGCTATTATGTCCTTATTTACCTATAACACTTCATGGAACTTAATGCATTCCCTTAGTGAGTGACATTAACGAATGTGGGGTGTCACACATACCATACATTCTCACTTATCAGTATACTCCAAGCCGGAAAATTCCACAAAATAGCTTCAATCGACGAGTCTAGAATTAACCGGCATAACATATCTTTATGCCCCATACCAGAGGTGTATTACATCGTTTAATCATAACCTAGCTTTCTTGAAGGGTGCAAAAATGCGTGGTTATATATACAAGAAAATATACTTTAGAAATTGGGTTCTATAAACGATCTCCGAAAATATTTGGAAATCGCTGATTTTGAAAATCTCTTTATATAATAAGAAATGTATATTGATGATCTAAAACTATTTATAATATAGAAAATTATTTTCCTAAAACAATAATTATTTATATTTGAAACATTTTAAAATCAATTTCTAAATTACGTGTAATGTGTTCACAAAATCACAAAAACTCATGAATTCATCAACAAGAAAATACACATAAAACTACACAATCCACATTTCGAATTCGTAGAAATGTATGTCTATTCATGGATAAATCAATCCAAAAAAAATTTCGTGAATCGCCACATATAAATCAAGCATTTAAAGTTATTAACTCGCCAAACACAAGCACATGAACTCAAAACAAGAAGCAAAGTGAACCAGGAAGCAAGACACAAACTAGCCCAATTTAAAAAGGGCCAGGTCGACCTTGGGGTCGAACCTACAACAATGAAGGTCGACCTAGGCATGGGAATTTATTATGTGCCCAATCTTTCCCGATCCCATCATTGAGCATTATTTTCACAATCCTAACAAGCTCGGTTTGGTCTGAAAATTGACATCACAAACTATAGTATGCAGGCTATGAATTGGAAAGAAATTATGTAATTTCAACAAGTAACAAGGGAGATATGGATATTCAAACATTGATCTAGACATTGTTTTACCCATATTGTATGTTAGTTGAAACAAATTTCAGTAACAGTAAATCAATTTAAACTCCTAATTCAATCAAACATAACATAAAGACATAGATAAGTGTATAAACTAGGTTTTACGAGTGTATTAACTCACTTTGATTGGTTTAGAGGAGCTAACCTGAATTAATTTGCAAAACCATGATATAAAGCTCCCAAAACCTAAATAAATGCACAGAAGAGACGTGCAACTCCAAAAAGTTATTATAACTTTTATTTCCAATTTCCAGAGAATACATTAAGTAGATTTTTAGCATAGATTGGTTTATTGATACACTAGCTCCCTCCCTTCTCCTTTAAAATGTTAATTTGTAGAGAGATTCGTTTTTTAGGAATTGAAAAAAAGAAGGAGCTATTTTTGTTTCTCTGGTAAAGCTTCGGGAGGAAAAGAAAAATAATGAATGGGAAGAAAATGAACGTACTTCCCTTTTCTCAATCTCCAATTATTTCTCATGGACCTCAGTTTGTAGCCAAATCTAATTAACTAAGTGTTACAAAATTCTAAGTCTTACAAAATCATATTTACACGGTAACACAAGACAATACTCCTTTTTCACATTTTTACCAGTTCTTGTTTACATTTACATTATAAAAGTTATACGAAAAGTATTCAAACATGAAAAAATATTCTCAAACTAACTTAAATAATAAATTCAATACAACACACTATTATTTTTATGCTTGTATATTAGACTTTACTTATTTCTTTAATTTAAAATTTAGAAAACCTAATTGTTTTAAGAAAAATAAAACTACAAATCTTATTAAAATAATTTAATTTTCAATATTGATTTTCAATTAGTATTCACATTACTTATTTCCTGCTTAATAATTCACAAATATTATTGTTATTACAAGAACTTCACTTTAATAACAATTTACCATTTTATTTCATCTTGACACAATCTAATACTATATTATTACTCTATAAATATCTTTCACCATCCCCAAACATGGTTTTAAACACAACTTTTCTTTTATTTTATAATTTCTACAACTTACATTTTTATACTAAAATTTACAAATTATTTATGATCTCATTAAATCAACTTAACACTTCATACTAAAAATACATTTTACACTCAAATATTGATTGCTAACCAATATTAATATTTTCAATATTCATTTGAACCACTAAATTATTATTTAGTAATAATTCTATAAGTAATCTGATATAATAATTCACTAAACACATATATTACAAGATTTCACCAGATTTATTATTTTCTTCTTAAATTAGTTTAGCAAACATAGATTGAAATAAATTTCCTCATTACATTATTTGAATTCAATATTATTTTAATTGGCTTATTTCTCATAAAATCCTAATTCTTTATTATCTCAACTTACATAATTAACAATGCGCCACTTGAACTTGTATTTCTCAGATTTTAAATTTCAACACATGTTATACTCTTATTACCCCAAGTACCCAAAATCGGGATTGTTACAAATGTGCTTCAAACGGAGTTCGAACATAAAAGTTATTGAAGTTTGACACAAAAAAATAATTGTATGAGTGAAGGTGTATGTGTGTATGTATATTTTATATGTGTACACATATATAAGAATTTCAAGAATTGAATTACATTTAAATTTGAAATTCAAACGTGCATTAAAACGGAAGGAAAACAATAAATGTTAAATGTTATAAAACTTAATAGAGAAGGAAATAAATTTTACATGAATGTTTAATACAATAAATATGAACTTGTGAATACGCATCCTAAGACACGCGTTTTGACCCATAAAGGTCTACCGTCCTTGGGCTAGGTCGACCCTGATAGCCGACCTCCCAAGGGGAATGGTTTACCCATACACAGGTCATAACCGTGTATTCATGACGATCTTAACGAGCAGACTTAATTCATTTTATATCGAATGACCCACAATTATTTAAACCCCTATAAATATACGTAGAAGGTTAGCCTTTAGACTAAATGTATTCTGAATGGGCACGGAAGCCATAGACTTTTCGTCCTCTAAGACTTCAAAAATGATAAAAATATAGATTTAGGCTTTCAATTTTTTTTTGAAAGGCAAGTGGAACTTTATTTTTTACACAACCAAAATTACATGAGTTTATGGTTTAGAAAACTAAAAACAATACTTAACCAAAATTGTATTTACATGGCTAGTAATTTCAACATTGAATTATGAATCAGAGAGCAAAGTTGATCTGAATTCAAGCTTCCGATGCCAAAAATACGATTATTCCTTTCTCTCCAAACTCTTGAAATAAATTTCTTGAGTAGCTTCAATAGAACGCAAGTCTTATTATGTTTCCATCTCGTTGTCTTGAAGATACTGTACCATTCACTTTCGGTTGAATTCGAGGGATGGTGGAAACCACCAATTACCAAAAGTCTCCTCCAAATCCGATTCACAAATGAGCATTCAAAGAAAAGATGAACATTAGTTTCAAATGCATTGTGACAGAGAACACAAATATCATTATCAATAATTCCATGTGAAAACAATTTTCTTTTAGTATTGACTGCATTAGCCATGATTTTGCAAAGGAGAAGGTTGTCTTTAGCCTAGCTTCCACAATTCCCAATCCTTGAATGCCATGGAAAAGTAGTTCTGGGTGGAATGTATACATTTTAATGGAATGTTCTTTTCTTATCCAAAGAGTAGATTTTTCATATGGAAAGCGATACTGATTTGATATTTGGTTCCAATGGCCTCTCAATGTCGCTGAACTACTATAAGGTAGTAATATCGTTCCATCATGAATGTAGTCAGTAACTATCGCTGAAAAGAGTATACCAGAGTTAAATATCACATTCTCATCCACTACATCACTTAGAATCAAGCCTGGATCAGCCCAAGGGCTATGCCAAAAAGGTAAGTTTGCAATAGTTCTATAATTGCATTGCATAAATCGTCTGAATGTACCTCTAAGTTTTAGAACGGTTCTCCAACTCCAGCTGCAGCTATTCGGAATTGGCATTGACCAGAAATTTCTAGTGCCTATAAGATTAGCTTGAACCCAACTAGCCCAAAGCCTTTTATCCACCACAAATAATTTGTCATAGTAAGATGATATAGCTGCTTGATTCCATTGGTAAAGATTTATAATGCTAAGCCCATCGTTCTTTTTATCGTCATAAAGTTTGTGAAAAGCAAATAGTATCAATTTTTTAGAGAATGGATCACCATGCCACAAAAATTTATTCATCGCACTTGCAATCATATCAACTAGCTTATTTGGGAGAACATAGTGTCTCATCTAGTAGGTGGTCATTGCTCTTGCAATAGATTGGATTATAGTTAGTCTACCAGCTTGTGATAAACTACAATTTGGCCATTGTTGGAGTTTATAAATGATCTTTTCATATAGTGGTAGACCTTGTTTCTTATTTAGCCTAGAGCAAATTAGCGGCATACCCATATAAAATGCATTGGGCTGCAATTCCGCAAGCCCAGAGTAGTTGATGATTTCAGTCTTTACACATGTTGACAAGCCAGCTATTAAAATTTGAGATTTTTTAATATTGATCCTTAACCCAGTTATACTGTAGAATCTCTCAAGAGTATGGAAAATACAGCTAATGTTCTGAACAGTTGGCTTAGTGAATACAATTAGATCATCAGCAAAAAGAAGATGCGAGAAGAGCAGATTATTACATTTTGGATGAAGTTGAAGGTTGTCGCTGTGCACTTGCTCCAGAATTAATGAGTTGAGTAGTTCCATGGTGGTGATAAAGAGGTAAGGAGAAACTGGATCACCTTGTCTCACTCCTCTCGTCCCTTTAAAAATACCATGTAGTCTACCATTCCTCGAAATAGAATAATACGGGGACGAAATACAGGTATGAATCCAGGCAATGAATGGTAAAGGAAAATTCATTTGAGCTAAAATTGCTAAAATAGCATGCCATGAAATAGATTCAATAGCTTTTCTAATATCCATTTTGAGCAGACATCTTGGCGATATATTTTTCCTTTTGTAACCGTGCAATAGCTCCTGTGTAATCAAAATATTGTCACTTATACTTCTACCCTTTATATAAGCGGATTGATTCTTCGACACGATATTCAGAGCATAAATTGCAATCTATTAGCCAAAGTCTTAGTAATGATTTTATACAAAATATTACAGTAAGAAATTGGCCTGAAGTCAGAAACTAAAACTAGGTTATCAATTTTTGGAATTAAGGCAATGGCAATTGAAGAGACACTTTTATGCATATGATTGTGGAGAAAGAAATATTTCATTGCACAAATAATATCATCACCAATTGTAGCCCAACATTGCTGAATAAAGAAAGCATTATAACCATCCGGTCCACCACAATTGTCTGCATCAAGACTGAACACTGCAACCTTTATTTCATCACGTGACACTTCTCTTACTAAATTAGCTGCTTGATCCTCTTTAATGAATGGCAGGTTGATATGAAAAAAAGGCCGCACATTTAAAGTATCATTTTCTGGCGTAGCAAGAATAGTTGAAAAGTTGTCCACAAAAGCACGGTTGATATTGTCTTCAGAAGTTTGTATTGAACCGTGTTGATCCCTAACCATCGTAATTGTAGTATGAGCCTTTCTGATTTTGATAGAATTATGGAAGTACTTGGTATTTCTGTCCGCCTCTAACTCTCTCTTGAGATAAGAAGTTTGTCTTGAAGCTTGCAACTCACAGTCTAGAGCTTGACACGATCTTCTCTGTAAGACCCTTTCATCATGAAGAAGCTCGATATTATGCGGGTAAGTGTGAATTTGTTCCTGAATGTTAGCCAGTTTCAGTCTAATCTTGGATGATTGTATTGATCCAGCGCCAACGATCAGGCCAGACCAAGCCTTCAAAGCAATTTTGAGAGATTTGAGCTTACATGAAAGTTTCTGCAAGGGATTACCAGTGTATTGTTGAGACCACATCTGCATTAAAATAGAGGAGAATTCCACATGTTTAGTCCAAAAAAAAAAAAAAAAAAAAAGAAGAGTTACCGCTGCTAATACCCAAATCCTTTCCCCACTGGAATAACAAAGAGCAATGATAAAAAAGGGATGAGTGAAGAGTTTGATAAAAAGAGTTAGGCCATTGATTAAGAAAGTGGATGTTAGCAAATATGTGATCTTGCTTGCAACGAGTTGGAGAGCCAGATGAACTCTTATTAGACCATGTAAAATCAAATCCAAAGCTACTAATAGGAGTAAGCTGAGAATGGATTAACGCTTGATTTAGTGGTGCTATATCCTTGACAGAGAGTGAGCAACCACCAGATTTCTGATGACAAGAGAACATGCAGTTGAAATCACTGCCAATTAACCATGGTTCAGAAGATGAACTTAAAGAAGGAAGACAATCAAGAAAGTTTTGACGAAGAGATAAGGAGTTTTGAGCGTAAACCGAAGTAAGAAGGAAATAAGATTTGGAAGGAAAATGTAGACATTTGTAATGATTGTACTGATCAGAGGAGGATAATTTGCTTAATTGAAAGAACCTCAGATTCCACATCGTTAATAATCGACCATAACTAGCTTCAATAAGATTATGATCCATATTCCATCCTGGACACATGAAGGAAGAAGCTCTCATAGTTAGGGTATGGTCTAGTTTTGTTTCCGATAAGAAAATTACTTGGATTTTATTTTCACTAATAAACGCCTTAATATCACTTTGCTTTGAGGTCAAATGAAGACCCCTAACATTCCAGAAAGCTATGTCATGATTCATCATCTAGTAAGTAAGTTAATGGGATGCTTCTTGGTATGCCTCTTAGATGGGTGTTTTAGAGCTGATAAAGGCAGTGTCACTAGGCGGATATTCTTTTCCCTCGTTCAAATCTTCAGTGTCATTAGAGAAAATGTGTTGCATCTTTTTTTTTACTACCTTTCTTACTCTTTTTGCTGCCATGAGAGTTTGAGTGCTCTGCTGTTTTGGAAGGGGATTGATCAACAGTAGTTGACATTGGCAGAGGTAGCACGATGTGAGGGGGAAAGGATAAGTGCGAGTATGGGAAGATATTGGAGAGTTAACTTTGTAACTGAATTTGGAGTTGGCAGGCACATCAAATTTAAGGGACATATCAGCAGGGTTCTCTTGAGAAATGGGAATGATTGCGGAAGAGCATGCACCTTCAGTCATAGACATAGATGCCGAAACATCATTATTCTCTTCCAAGGAAGATAGCTTTTCCCGAATTGAAAATTTGTTATGGAGGATGATTTCTTCATTGGCTATGTCATTGGATAGTTCATTATCAACAATAATTTTTTTCCCTTTGCACAAGCTTGAATTTGTGGTTGTGATGCTCGTACATTTATTCCTATCAGACTCCTCTTTCTCTCTTGCGTACTCACTTTGATTATGAACCAAACCATCACTGTCAATGATTAAAACTTTTGCTTCTTTTTGATGCTCCTTGCCATTATTCCTTTCGTTTGCCTGATTCTGAACCTCATTCTGTTTCTATTCAACATTAACTTTCCTGACCCATATTTGCTTCTTTTTATTAAACACCTCTTTCCAAGCATTATGATTATTTGGCATTTTATCATTTTTCCAGTTCTTCGTGTCATTTACACCTCTATTTTCATAAACCTTATTTTCATGCTGGTAGTGATGATCCTCATCCTTGATTTCATGATTTGTGTTATGCTCACACTCTGATGTATTATGGTCAAAAACCTTGCAGATAGTACAGATAGACGGTCTCCAATTGTAAGATATTTCGACTGAAGGATAATTAACCCCCAATTCCTTTACTTCAATGTTGTCCGGTAGCTCAAAGTCTAGATTAATCTACTAGTGATTTTGCATATTTAAAGCGTTTCATTTTTCCCGTGCTCTCGTCAAAACAGATAAGTCTACCAATATGACATACCAGCCAGTTGGTCCCATAAAGTGTCCAGAGTATCAGAGGTATTCGATGTAGGTGAATCAAGATCGGGACTTTCCTGATTTGAGACTGTGAGTTACCGATAGTGGGATCCCATCTAGTGATTATAAACATGCGGCCCCTGATGAAAATAGGATCTGCATGCAATACCCTCTCTTTATCTTGCTCGTTTGAGAATCTGAAGAAAAAGTTAAAACCATCAGACCTAATATCCACTTCACCGTTTAATATCCAATATTTACGTAGGAAATTCACAATAGTAATATATGATAGAGTACCGTCGAGGAAAATACCAACAACATAATCATTCCAGAATTTCATACCATCCTGCTTGACCACATCAGGAATTCTCTTTTTAGACGTGTCCCCTGGAATATCAAAATGGATGGGTTTGTAACTGCCCGCATTACGCGGCAGAGCCTTGAATAGCGATGCAAAGTCGGATTTAATTGGAGGTGGATTCTGATTTGAAGAGTTTGAAGGCAATGGCCTCGATGACGTTGAGGTCTATGAAGGAATGTTGTTAAGAGGGAAAGAGTTCGAACTGGGTTTTGCAAGATCCAATGGCAAAGCTGCAGAATTTGCAAGATGATTGATTTCTGGATTGTTAGATCCGTTGATTAATGGCACCGTCGATTCATTTGGTTCAATTGGAGATTTGTTGCATGGATTAAGTGGCATTTTTAGAGGATTAGCTGTGACATGAGAGATCTGGGAAGGTATAACAGATGATCGAATTTGGTTTTTTTTTTTTTTTTTTGCTGAGTTGAAATATCAGAGGCCGGATTAACTGATGGAGGTGGATCAGGAGGACGGGAGGGAAGGGGAGGGAAGGCCGAATCAAAAATGAAAGAAGAGAAAGGGGCAGAGGAGGAAGCCATTAGCGCATGGTTTTAAAAAAATTAATCTCTGAATTTAGGCTTTCAATTATCAATTAAAGGAAGTAGGTTGTGGAAATCTAGGATGAAGTTCACATCGAAAGGTCATTCCTACGAGAAAAGATTCCATACTTGGCTTTCTATTTAGTTTACTTAGATCCAAATTGATAAATTTGTATGTAGTTCAATTTGTGACTCCAAATAGAGGCTACAGAGGGGAAGAATATGGATAATGGGAACGTATTTAGATTTGTGCTTTAAAGGCGAGTAGATTAAATTATAAATCTTTTATTATAATGATATATGATATCACTGGGTTCCCATTTATTTTTTTTAATGTTCTAAGTTTATTATAGAAATCGGTTCATTTGAAGTTATTCATACCAAACTATAAATTTAAAGTTATTTGCACTTATGGGCAAAATAGTAAAGTAGAGATAAAGTAAATGCATAAGCAAATCTGAACTTAAATGAAAAAGGCGCAAGCTTTAAAAAAGAAACGAGAAGACAATTTATATTATACTACATTTGTAAAATAAACCAAAAAGAATATATTTATAACCTAATTTTGGAAACTTTAATATTTTAGTTGGTTGATATAGAAGAATGTGATGAACGTAATTGAAAGAAGAGAAATAGAACCTGGAAAGTAAGAGGATAAGTGCATAATAGAGGTGGGTTAATTACTGCATTTCGTACCACTTACCAAAGAGAGAGAAAAAAAAGATATCTTGCAATTATAGATCATTGCGTAAAAGCTTATTTTTGTAGTAAATATGGAAATACATTACAATAAAACCCCAGTTGACAACTTACTAAAATATGAATACTTCCAGAAAGACAATATCAAGAAAAGTGAAAAATGTAGCAATGAAGAATAAGATATAGAAGAAAGATAGTAACCAAGTTTAATACTCGGTGAAAGTGAAAAGACAGAGTCATGATAGAAAAAGATATATATAAAGACAAACAAAAGAGAATATATATATATATATATATATGTATATATATATATATATGCATATGTAAATAAAGAAAGAAAAAGAAAAGAGATTATCATATTACATAAAAGATTAAGTATACACTTTTATGCTATATCGTGGACAGTGGCTATCTTTATGATAGATAGAGCCCCAATAACAGACAATAGCAGGATGATACTTCAAACCAGATGAAGTCTAAAAGATTAAGAAAGAGATTATCATGTTACATAAAAGATTAAGTATACACTTCAAACCAGATGAACAAGTATTGGAAAAACCATCCTAACGTATTTGAGGACAATAACAGAGTAGCCAATAATTGACCATAGCAGGATGACACCTAATAACAGGGTCGTTCAGCAAATATCGATGCTAGCAATAGTAGACTTCAAATGATTGTAGAAATGAACACCCAAGGATAACCTTCAAATTTAGGCATGGAGAGGCAGTTCATCAAAGACAAGGTTTAATTGTCAATCTAGGGGAGGATATTGCATTGACTTCTTTAGGAAGTCTAAAGGTGGATAGATGACTAGGTAATCATGCAATTCATAATCAACGATGTTCAGTAGTAGGGAAACCCATAAGAATAGTAGTCGTCTAAGTAGAACGGGGAAGGACACAAGTTAGACTTTTATGGGTCCTTCGTTATTCAAACAAACATGATTGATTTAAATTGTTTATTTTGGGAAAATCTATTAGCTCATTAGAGATACCTTCCAACTAGAAAGGGATGGTTGCGCAAAGCCTAACCCCGATAGAAAAGGTAAATTATAGTTTACAGTAAATTCCCGACTAAGTTCCATATAACACATATGGCAAGACCTCTTTTGAGCGAAATTCAGAAGTATATAGGCGGAATCAGGCCCGGCCCACAGCAAAGTCCACGGAGACAAAGGACTGGAGCATCAAACTGGAGAGGGGCACTGACCAAAGAACGAAAAGTCAGAAACTGCGATTTTTGTTTCGCTTCTCATCTCTCCGATCCGTCGCCGACTTCCAGCAGCACTCAATCACCGCTTCCCATCTCTCCAATCCATCGTCCACTTCTCATCTCTCAATCGCAGCGTGCAACGCAGGGATTAGCTCCACCGATTAGGGTTTAGAGTATGTCCATGAAATCTACAAGACTACAACCCTAATTTCGGGTATCGAGATTCGAGAATAGCCCAAAACCAGAAATAAAAAAATGTAAGTTTGATTTTTTTTTTATCAATGATTGGTTAGTTGACTGAAATATGTTTTGATGCTGCTTTCATTTCCAAATTTCTAGTGTGGAGTTCAGATTGATTAAGCATTTGTTAATAATAAAAAGTGGTCTATTATTTACTGTAAAGACACCCAGCAATCAATGCGTTTTTCACTGTCAAAATGGATTTTGTATGTAACTAGATGCTGTGAAAATAAGAACAATTTGTCATGCCTCCTGTTTGTGATAATATGTTTCATTGTTTCTAGATTTTTGATGTTTTGATAATGTGTTGTGTTATAAATTGGACAAGAAATCGGAAACAAAATTCGGGATATCAAAATAGATTGAAAAAGAAACGTAGATGTGAAGAAGCAGAATCAATGGTTGGTTCAATTTCAAATTTATTTCAAGCAAAACGTAGAAACTCTCAAAGTTCATATAATTATTAGTATGCCAACTTAATTAAATTATTTTCATGTCTTGTTTGGTACTTCATACTTTTGGACTGTTTTAGCTGAATGTACTGACATTTATTTTAAGCATTTTTGTGATGTTATCTTGTTATCAGGTATATGGATAGTGGAATTGAATAAAATGCCTGCAATGATTTTTCTGATGTTGCTACCAAGACAATAGGCGCAAGTGACATGCTAATCAAGAATATATAGGAGCTTTAAAGTCACTAGCAGATTCGTTTTTTTTCTTTTCTTTACTTCTTTTTTTTTTTTTTTTTTTTTTTTTGTCAAGGGCATCAAAAAATACTTACTCGACTAGGGCATCCAATACCCTTGGGTCGGCCCTGGGCGGAATGATCACTTTTGTTCACTATACTATTAAAAAAAAAAAAAAATCTACATTTCAAAACAATCTCCATTCTAAAATCTAAAAAGCAAACTTCATCACTTCTTTTTTTATTGTACAAGCTTCTTCAAAACCTTTGTAAGCTTTGTTAGGTTTGCCGTCAGTAACCTACTGTCGTTGTGCCCTATTACCATGCACACAATAGTAGTTGGGTTGAAGCAGTTGTATAATTGCAGTTGTGCATCTACATGATTGATGTAGTTGTGCACTGCAGCAATGTATAATTTTAGCTGTGGAATTTCTATTAGAGCCATTGAAAATCATCCATAACTAGCGTACTTAGTATTTTATTTATTTATTTATTTATTTTTATTTAGCTTACACATTATCAAAACTAAGTTATTTAAACTATGCATGATTCCAAATGTTCAACCGATGGAACTATCAAAACTAATTCAAACTATGAATAATCATGATTCTACTCGCGATCTTTCGTGGTTGGTATAGTGCCATCCAATTTCAGCGTAAACAAAGGTGCAATACTGCACATACCAATCTCTCCAAGGAGGAATTTTGTAGTCGGCAACACTAAAACATTAAATACAGGTCCAATGCCCAACCGTACCCACAACTACATCTTTGATCTTTCCCCCTGCATCTACTATATAACAGCTACAGTGCTAAAATAGAATTTACTCACTTATTATTAAGCAACGATTAAATACACTTGATATCATCAAATCATATACAAAAGAAGGAGGAAAATGTCACGCTCCTCATTGATCATCAGCGCCATGGTAGCAATCGCACTCATAGCGGTGGCGACTCCACAAGCTGATGCGAGCATATCATGCGCAAAGGTGGCCTATGTCATGTTCCCATGCATCAGCTACCTCAACAAAAACGGGCCACTTGGCAGTTGCTGTGGTGGAGTAGAGAAACTGAACGCTGCTGCCACCACCACGCCGGATCGCCAGACTGCCTGCCGTTGTCTTAAGAATCTGGCTAAGAATCTCAAAACTTTGAACTACGGCAAGGTTGCTGGCCTTCCCGGGACCTGTGGCGTTAACATTCCCTACGTCATTAGCCCTTCCACTGACTGCTCCAGGTGTGTGAGTGCGTGTGTGTGTGTATATATATATATATATATATATATATATATATATATATATATATATATATATATATATATATATATATATATATATGCGCTATCTTACACGCTCTCTTCCTTCTTTTTCTGTGTCTTTCATTGCCCTTTTTATTGATTCATCATGCTTAATTGATATCAGTATTGATATTCTTTTTTGTTTTTCTTTCTTGCAGGGTCAAGTAGAATTGCTTTTCAGCCAAGCCATATATCTATATGTTATTCTACCGAAGCAGAATGGGTGTTGTCAACTTTTATGCTCCTATATATTTGCATGCGTTTAATATACTTTTGTCATCATCAGCGTGTAATTTTACATTGGTCTTGATCTCTTGTACTTCACCACTTATATACCTCCTTTAATGTGATATTATACACTCCTGTTAATCTTTCTTATCTATACTTTTAGTGCATCATTTTATATATATGGAGTATCCGTCTTCTCATATACTATGATTTCTGTCTTTCTTCTTAATTGTGTATTAATTAGCCCGTTAATTAATTATGTCACATTGCTGAACCAATTGCCAATTACAAGGACATGCACATGCACTCCTTCAGTGGTACAAGCGGATTATTAGTTATAGCAGGACCTAACTCGTTTCTTTTCACTAATTTTTTTTTTGTTAGACCCTTCTTCGGATCTGTACAGTTAGCTGGAGGATCAACAAAGGATTAATATATCATTTTGCCACAGCAATTCCCTTTTGTTGTACTTTTAGCTAACATTACTGCCCATAATCGCTAACATGCCCAGATGAACACGCGCGCCCATGTTGACCCTTGGTTAGAATCTAATTTGTTCTTGCACAAGCGTAATATGCTTCTTTCAAATGGTGTTTGTTATGTCAAATTTCCATAGCCATCGGATACTCCAAGTAGTGCTTATTGCCTTGATTCAATACCTAAATGTTAAAATGTACGATGGAAAAAACTACCAAAATCTTGTTAAGCCTTTTTATAAGGGGACCAATAAAGAAACTACAATTTTGGTTTAAGAAAGGGATAAATTTAAGGGGGTTTCATTTTATTTTTTATAATTTAAAAGGGGTTTGGAATTATAAAAATAAAATAAAATATAGATTAAAATTTAATCTCAGATCGATCCAATGCACCACGAGTTAAAAAAGGAAAGAAAAGAAAAAAATTCGAACGTTGAAACACTACTTCGTCATGATGGTTCGAACGAAAACAACCAAGATAAAGCAATCTGATACCGATCTAATTGGGCAAATCCTGGATAGGTTGATTATTATGGTTTTTTCTAAAAAAAAAAAGAAAGAAAAAAAATCCCATTTTTGAAATTTTCGATTTTATTGAAAAAGATGAATACGGTTTGTTGAAAGCGAATGAATTTTGTTTATTTGCGTGGATGATGAATACAATTCATCATTGAAATTTTCGATTTTGTTCTACTGAATACAGTATGTTACAGTTTAGATCTTACGGTTTGATAAGAAAAACATCGTCGCTATGAGAAGATTAGTCAAAAGTAATTACATTAAAATAATGTACATATTCCAGCATTAAAACAAATGTTTGTTAAGTGAATTTTGTTCATGCTGTGTTAAGTATATTTGTTAAGTGATTTCGAAATATAGCAAATTCCTTTATCTAGGTCTATACAATGATTTGAGTTTTTCTTCAATAATAAGTTTACAATTTTAATTATATGAAACATTTTTGTTTAAAATTCTTATGAATTATTTGATATATTTTCAAGCTTATTTGAAGTGATAAGTATTTAGTTTCAATAAATTTATAAGTGAAATTTGTTTTGCTCAAGCATAATTTAACAACCTCTCCTTTTCAAGGATGAAAAGAATTAAGTGGGGGAGGATGTAACGACCCAGGTATTTTGAAGATTAAATATAAAGCAAATTAACATTTAATGCTAATTCAAATAACTATATTTGGACTTCCATTTATAAATTGGACTTTTATTGGTTTCGGAAGTAGTATTTACTTTTATAATTAAAAGGCTTTTGTCAATATAATATCAATTTAAAACAATTTTGCAAGAATTAACGTCATTACGAATTTTGAGTTTACTTTTAAATGTGAAAATTTTAATCTAAAAGAAACATTATCCACAAATTTAAAGTTGTTTGAATATTAAAATTTAATGTCAGAGCTGAAATAAACTTTGAAATTTTTTATTCTGAAATTTAATTAAGATATGATTTGTCGTTGGCAATTTGGTTTAAGGAAAGAAAATATTTATTTAACATTAAAATAATAGTTATATTGGGATTTTGTTATATAGTTGGAATTATTTTTACTTCGAACTTTAATTAAGTATAAACCTTTTTGCATGAATGGTTTGAAGAAAATAACCATAATGGATTTACATTCATTTGAATCTACTTATAAAATAAAACTCCCTTTTGTAAATTTAATATGAACATTGGTTAATATAAATGTTATTAACATTATTTGAGTATTTGAATTTAACTTTGGATATTTAAACATTGGATATGCTCACGTCATTTACTAATGTGAATTGCATAAGGATATTTCATTTACAATTAGACCGGTTGACATGATAAACCAAGAGCTGAGTTCGCGATAATTTATCATTGAGAATAAATTCAATTTTGAAGTAGTAATACAATTTGTTTAAACTTAACGCCAAATATATATATTTGAATTGAAACAACTAATTGACTTGGTAAATTTTATTGCATATGAAGCGTTAAGTATAAAGTTGAAATTTTTATTTATACTGTTATTGATTTTGTTTGAGAAAAAAAAAACAGAAATGTTAAATATGAATTTAATTTATAGATAAAATTCTAGCGTGTTGAAATAGCATAAACAACGTTGTCTTGTTCGTTTTCGTTTCAACCGTGTACTGCGTCCATAGCTCAGCATTCAAACCATTTTCATCGTATCAGTCCACAAATTGAATCCACCCATAGTTTACCAAATTTACTTAAGATTTGGACGGTGAAAGATTCTCCGATTCTCTTTGCCCCTCTGAAAATTATAACATCTGTTGATTGCCTTCTGAAGTTGATCAACACGTGTCGTCTGTAGCTGATCACCTTTCGCATGAATTCTTCTGTCCCCAAATTCAGTGTGCCTCCGTGTCCCAACCAATTAGAGTCCATGATTTTCACCTTTTGCACTTAAACCTTTAAATTGTTTTTGTACTTAAATGCAAAAAAACGCAAATAAGAAGATTTGATTGGAGGGACATGTGGATGGGAAATGGGCAGAGAAAATTGATCTCCCTTCGTTTGCTTTCGTACTCAACCCATTCTCCTTAATCCATTTAACAGCCGATTAAAATACGTTCCTCCCCAAAATCACATGTTTCCCATTCTCCAAATCAAAACTCAATTTTGTTCTCAAATCGATTAGCAAAATAAGGGCCACCATTCCTTTCCACCTCGCTCCACAAAAGCCGCCGCTGGCCACATGCTCTCCGACACCCTCGGTTCGCTCTGGCCAAATCGCTCCACCCCAAGCAGAGTCCGCCACCGCCAATTGAGGCTGCGCCATCACCGCGCCGTGGTCCGCCTCCATTCCTCCCCTCACCGTTCGCCTCCTTTACCAACGTTGACCGCAGCCTTCCTCTGGACCATCGCTACAGGCCGTTAACGCCGGTGACTGCTCCTTCCCGAGCCGGAGCTCTTCGTATGCCCTTGCAGCGCTCGGCGAAGGATCACCTAGTTAGACCGTTGCTCCAGACTAAGCTCGCTTCCAACGTTCTGAAAATAGTCTGTGTCGCACACTGTTCCCTACCAAAGCCATGTTCCCTGCTGTGTCGCCGCAATGGTAAGTTCTTCTTACGATTAAACCGGTTTCAAATTCCAACATCAGTATACACTAGATATTGTTAGTCGTGGGTTGTTTTATTGTCTCTATCCTTTGTTGGCTGTTTCGCCTTGTGCCAAAATTGGGATACATACTGTCCACTGACTGTTGCCATTCCTCATTTTTATAAAGTTAAACTCAAATGTACATACTTACGACCCTTAAGTTGCTTGACAGACATCTCTATTTTGCTCGGTGCCTGAGTTTTCCGTGCATGCATGTACTCAAAATTTGCATATAAAAATCTGGTGTATGAAATTGCATGTGTGTTGAGAGTGTACAGACATTGGTGTAGTGCATATGTGTGTGGGACATCTAGTTGGTGTAATTTGTCTAAATAAAATCAACTGTCAAAATATGATACCACTTGTTCAGTTTTAAATATTGTAGCATCTTGAATTTGGACATCTAGTTCGCATTACATGTTGCATGTCTTCGTTATGTATTTTTCTCAACTTTGTTGTAGTTCATACACATAAGTACTCAGAAGCCAAAAAGGGAAGCTAGATTTGCATTCAAAATTATGTTACGCTTTATTTGATGTCAGCAAACTTGCGTTGTAATGCTTGGCGTTCATGCGTGTTGCAATTTTACACCAGCTCTACTTGTTTAGTTAGCACAAACACCTCATTATCATGTAAACTTACAGCATACTCCAAATTGACAGTGGAGTGATTAATTAACACAGTTGCATGCATGTGTGTTTCAGACCTTTGCATACTAGCCACAAGACCACTTGCATGGTCAGGTTAGCTACTGGATGTATAGAAATATCGACATGCACTTTCATTGGTTTAGTTTTGCATGTTCGTATTAAATATAAGAGAGTACTGGGTCCGTATCTTGGCATGTTAATTCAAGTAATCCTCACTTACATGTACCACTTTAGGTTTGTGCTGTAACAATGTATGTATATCCTGTGTTGGATTCATGAAAGAAACTGGAACTAAATTTAAACACCTGCCGTTTGCACTTTACCTTTATGGTCCATGCGGCATTGGTTATGCGAACTTGGTTGCCTAACATAATTCGTGTTAATACTTGGGTAAATAAAAGGTCTATGCATGCACCTTACGGCCATCGAGTTTAATTCTTGAAAATGATTCATGCATGGACTGTTACTTGTTTTTGCTTATGAGTTTATCCCATTGTTCTGTCACTAGAACCTTCCTTACACTTAAATGTACATATCTGGAACATATTTTAGTCATGACATTAAGGAATATTTAAACTTTAGGTCTAGTAGTAAGCATTATTGTGTCTGAAAAGGGAGGGCTGCTCTTATACCAAACCATGCAAGCCTGCTTTTAAACTTCCTGCCAGTTTCACTAGTTTTCATGTTTACATTTTTGCATATAGTTACCGTTGCCTTTCATACACTATACACTCCACCTGATTTTGAGCATTGAAACTAAAGCGAGTACCAAACCTTCTGTCCATTCACCTTTGAGAAAATTGAAATGATAAATATGCATGCTGTCTTGTTATGCTGTTTTGAATGTTCGGGTTCCCTTTTCTCACTAGGTCGAGTTATTGCATGACCAAACTTCTTTACTGCCACACATGCTATCACTAATGCATGCAACTATTCCTATATTTGTTTGGCCTCTTGTGTTATGTATAAGCTGCTTCCGCTATGTAAGGAAGACCACAGTATCTTACTGCATGCTACAACACATTTGCATGTTTTTATCGTTCTTTTAATTCACGCATGAAACCATACCATATGTTGCGTGGTTGGCCTTATTCCATGATAATTACTTCGGCAGTTCATGGTTAATACTCGAACCAATTAAAATTTTGTTAGGATTAAACTTGTTATATTTAGTGTTTGTCGAGATTTGCTGACTTAAAATAAGTTTAATCCCGACTCGGGTGTTGCATGAGACACTCAGGTCAGACCCCAAATGTTCCAGGTATAAAGATATCAGCTCGCAAATTGGAGAGGACGTGAAGACGAGAAAACGCTCGCGCGATAGGCTCAACAAACAGTAAATTTATTTTGAAGTAGTTCGTGTATACATATTTTATTTTGACTTCCACTGCACAAATTTGTAAAACTCTGTTATTTATTATAGAAATTTTTTCCGTTGCAGTTTTTTTTGTACTATGTAATTCTGTATTGATCCTATTTAAACCGTGTAAGATAATAACAATCTGCCATTTTTGACATTCTAAGTTGGTTTAATTATCGATTTGGAACAGGCAAAATGCTAGGTCGTTACAGTTGGTATCGGAGCTTTGGTTCATACAAAGCTTGGCTTCCGCGGTTTAAAAACTCATTAGAAATAAGATAAAAGATACCTTAGAATGAGCAGAATTGATGCTAGAATCAGCGGAATTCGAAAAATAAATTATTTTTGGAAGAAATTTTGAAATAAAATATTTTGAAGATGATTTGAAAATAATTTTTTTAAAGAAAGTATCTTCAAAACTAAAGGTTTCTTGTGGCTTTTGCGGTAAAGATTTTCGGAATCAATCGTCGAGTGTTTGGAATTTTCTAGGAAAATAAAAGTGAAAGATGAACCGATTTTTCCAAGCATTTTGAAATCTCTAGTACATTATTTTGAAAAGAAGAGAAAGAAAAGAAAGGAGATTTCTGGACTAATATGGAAAAAAATCGTAATGATTGGAATAAGAGTTTTCAAAACTTATATGTGAACGACGGCGATTAATTTGAGAACTGTTATTTGAAAGAGGTTTTACCAAAGAAAAAAAAATCAAGACAAGTATTAAGTGTGAAATTTTGAAAGTACTTGATAAGTTGGAAATGTGATGATTTAGAAACTGTTGGATCTAGATTAACCCTAGAGGGGGGGGGGGGGGGGGGTGAATAGGGTTTATCACAGTTTTTAACTGAATTAAAATTCTAATAATAAATAGATCACAGAAAATAGCAGAAACAGAAATGCAGGAAATAAATCACACACAGATATACCTAGCTTCGGCAAAACCCTGCCTACTGCTGCATTCCTAAGATTTCTACTAGGTGATAGAACAGATCCCGCATACAAGACCATGTACACTCGCAAACCCTGCTCCTATTCTAACCCTATGCTCAAAATCCTAGACTGAACGATATCCCCTCGATCAGATTTCCCGTATTACAAACCCGTAACACGTAACCCAGATTTTACAGACTCTGTCAACTGTCAGTCAACACCCTGACTGATTCCCTAGAATTTTACAGACTTCTAGAAACTGTTTGTTTGACGGTTTTACAAAAACAAATTAAAATACAACAAAAAAATAAACAAGAAAAACCCTATAATAAAAACAATTCAATTTCCCCTTTTAAATATAAGCTTGGCTTAGCCAAGTGAAACATAGGCCGGCCTCCTCCTATTCTTTAGCCTGATGCTTTTCTCTTTTGCTCTGGAGATTAAAAAAATGGCGGCGCTGAAAATTGGGGATTAGGGTTTCTCAATCTTCAAATCACAGTCTTGAATTGCTGGAAAGATTGATTCACTGATGCTCAAACTCGTTTGTCTCTTTGCTTGGCGATTTGGAGAGTTTGCGATCGAAAAAGAATGTGAGTATCTTCAATTTGATTTTTTTTGGATTTTTTTTTTTTGTTGTTGCTTGTTTCGATCTGCATTGCCAGTGATGATAGGTGTGTATAAATAGGGTAATTCGATCCCTAATTCACTCTGATTTCATATGAATGACTCGATCTGATTTTATTGCTTTCCCTCTTTTGGCTGGTTCCTTGATTGTTGCCTGCGTGATTTTGGCTTTGAAAAGCATGTGAAAATTGTTGCCTTTTGTTCTCCTTGAAATGATACTGTCGAGATTCAAAAGCAGGAAACAAAAAAAATGTTTTCCCTGCGTGATATTTCTTACCAAAAACTGATTTGTCATTTCTGGAATCCCATGCACTGAATTGTTTTTCAAAAAATGTTTCTTGCCTTTACAACACTTTGTGCAAAAACTGGATCAATCTTGTATGCTTGAAAAACAGGAAAGAAATAAGTGATTCCTTTGCAGATCACATTGATTTCATTCTTGTAAAAAAAAATGTTCCTTGCTTGAACGAATTCATTTCTGGAAAACAATATTATCTTGCCTAAAAAGAAATTTCTTGCATGACTATATGCTGTCATGTATGCCCTCCATTAATTCTTGTTCATGTAGAAAAATATTTTCTTGCCAAATTTAATTCTTTGCAGAAAATTACTTGCTCAAATTTGGAGTGCTTTAAAACTTGTCAAACATTGTTTCCTTGTGAGATTACTAAATGAATCTTTCCCCAAATTGGTCACGTGCATTTCAAAAAATGGTTTGGTCATAAACTAGAAAGAGATATTCAATGAATTTCCAAATTTGATGAATTTAATGTTTTCCAAAAATCTTTCTCTTAGAATAAAGAAATGAATGTTAAGATTAAAACAGGAAACAACAAATTTGTTTCCAATAGCTCCTTGCTTGATTTCTGGAAAACATATTAAGTTTGCCAAAATTTTTTTTTTTACTCGAGATTGATTTGTGCTAATCTGAAATTAACACTAAGCACTTGCCAACATTGTAAAAAGAACTTGGAAACAATTTGTGTCCTTCAAAAACAGATTTGTTGCCAAGTTTTAATTTTGCTTAGTCACCACTATATTGCCATTAGTTGCTGCCATGTTTGTCAAAATATATATTTGCATGTGTGTCTCCAAAACACATTCATGTGTGCTGGCCTGATCTGCACCATTGTGCACTTGCCTGGGTTAACCTGAATATGACTTTACTTGTACCTTCTATGATTTGTGGTCATGCAATGGCTTGTACATGTCATGCATATTCATTTGTTGTCTTGAGCACTTCAGTTTCATTTACTTCACATTTTAAGAAGCTGTTTGTACACTTTGTAAATTGAACCACTAGCTTGATTCTTTTTG
Organism: Allium sativum; assembly: GCA_030737875.1. NCBI lineage: Eukaryota > Viridiplantae > Streptophyta > Magnoliopsida > Asparagales > Amaryllidaceae > Allium > Allium sativum. Next base: position 138,126,528 of record CM060915.1, read on the forward strand.
TACTCATGAAACATGTAACCATCTGAACTATGCTGAACCTTTGGCTTGACCATTTCTATGTCGAGCTCGCTTTGCTGATAAAAAAAAATTAAATAAATGTTGAAGCTTGTTGCACCATGTTTGAACTTTGAGCTATTTTGATCTTTCACTTGAATGTTTGCTGTGGCACTGAGTCGAGTTGGTCCTCGCGGCTGCTCCGCAGTTGCTCCCTACATTCTGATTGGCGAGGCAGTGCACACGTGTATATTCATGCACGTGTGTACATGCAGGCATCAGACGAGTTTTCCTGTCCCTGTACTATATATATACAAATTGACTAGACACAGATGAATCAGATCAAGTCATGAAAAATGATGAGAAACACACCAAAATTCTGAGGCAAATAAATTTTAAAAATAAAAATTTATATTCGCATGTGTACAGTTTTATTTCTATTGCAGTGTGTGTGTTTCTGTTTTATGTGACAGGTGAGCAGATGGTGACTGGACTGGCTGGAAGTTGTGAAAACTGGACCGACATAAAATAAAGAATACAAAGATAAAGAATGCAGAGTGTATATGAGTCAGTGAATGTATAAAAGTTTGTACAAATGAGTGTGTGAGTAAATCTGTAGTGAAGAGCAGTGTATGAGAAAAAAATGTGAAAAAGTATTGAAATACCGTGTGTTGTGCAAATAGTGGAGTTATAAATTTGTACTGTTTAAATATTGAAATAAAATATTATATTTAAATAAAATACTGTTTGAATTTCTAATTCTGGTGCAATAGTATTCATTTAAATATTAATATTATATTTCTGTTCTTAGATGTAGATATGAAACAGTATAGTAACAAACACATTTAAAATAATAAACACTTGTTTGTTATCATCAAACAAAAATCATATAATTGTGTATACAACACCGTTATATACAACAATCTCCCCCTTTTGATGATGACAAACAAATGTTAAGATTTTGAATATAATAAATGTGTTTTCAGTAAACAACAAAAACTCCCCCTATTTGAAGCTCCCCCTAGAACAGAGACTCCCCCTATAACTGTGCATGAGTGAAATGAATAATAATGAATTTTCAAAATTAAAAATATTTATAAAATATTCACTCATAAATTTCAAAAAATTTCAAAAATTAAAAATATTTATAAAATATTCACTCATAAATCAAAATCTCAACTCATTCTCCCCCTTTTGTTATCATCAAAAGGATATAGAATTTAAAATATAGATGAAAAATGACTAAAAAATGTAATTTCAGCATAAGAGGAAGAACAGTTATAAATCTCAATCAGTCAAACAAAAATCATAATATTCTGAGAACAGGTGGCATATTTCACATCGTAGAAAATGACGGATTTACGATGAATTCTATATAAAATGGAGAGAGTAAAAAAAATGATTTTCAATTATTTTCCAATAAGATTTTTTATAAAAATAAAGCACAAAAACAGTGATGGATTTGGACTATAGTTAATAATTCAATTTAAGTGACAAAATCGAATAATCTCAAATCTCAATATCTATCAATCAACAAATCATAATACGTCATAAGATTTCACCACATTTCACAAATTAGAAAGATGGATTGATAGGCTGGTTTTTTAAACACCAAGGAGAATTTCATATTAATTTTAATTTATAGCACATTATTTCCGTTTTCTTTTTATTTTATTTAAGAGCACACTGACCATGCATAACCAGAGCTTGGATTTTTAAATGAGGTCAGTCGCAGCTTAAATTATAAGTGTCTCATAACCATGCATAACCAGAGCTTGGATTTTTAAATGAGATTAGAGACACACTTATGTATTTATTATATATGTTTATTGTTTTCAGCTTCAAAAGAAAAACTCCTCGGTATGTAAAACCAATATGAATGATAGAAAAGTGGTAGGTACAGAAATGGACTTGTGAAATAAATTTCTAAATTAATTATATTATGAAATATGCTCGACTGTACTGGGATTATTGAAAATTTTCAATTATTACTAATTCTGAATAATAATAACGTAGTCCAATTTCTATCACAAGTATTACATTGTTTATTCAAGATGATTTTTTTAAAAAAAAATAAACTCTCCACATTAATATAAAAAAACATGATGGATGGCAGAATAACGGTAGATAAAGAAGGTGGTCGTGAAATAATCGCCAATTCAAAGATATTATAATAAATGTTCAACCAACATGAAAATCTAAATATATTCTCCTCTTGTTGTGAAACATACTGCAGTCACAATTCATCACAATTTCAAAATCTAATAATAATTTTGATGAATTATAAATACAGCTCAATTTGGGTATTGATTTCAATTTCTGAATGAATAAAAAGTAAATAATTTAAAATTGAAAATCAATTACAAGAGGAATATGAAGAGCTATACAGGACAAGAGGAGTTAAAATATATAAAACAACACTTCTGATACCAATTGGTGTCTCTATTAATGAGGATTGAAACAAGATACTGGAGACAAACAAGAATATCATAGACAAAAGAATTATAAGTACAAAGCTCAAGCAGACAAGATAACAGATTATGCACATGTATCAAAGCAGCAAACAGATGATTCCAAAACAACCATTTTTCAAAACAGTATCAGAGCAGCACAAAGAATCGGTTTCAAAGCAGACTTGTCAAATAGATGGTCAGAAAAAATGATTCATGATCCAAGATCAAAAAATATTGTTTATTTTAAATCATTTGAAGGAATATGAAAATATCAGAATTTAATGAATCAATCACACCAGATTATAAATTTTTGATTCTAGATATGTGTGTGATTCAGTAAATCAATAATTTCAAATGATTTTAAACAAACAAATGTTTAAATCAAATAACCATGAAATAATAGAGATATTTAAGACCATTTTTTCAAAGATTTTTTCAAAATTATTTCTGACATGCACAAGGAATTTTTCAGAATATTTACATCAAGTTTGAAGACATATTCATGATCCCAAAAAAAAATTATTTATTTGAAATCACTAGAATGGATGTTGATCATGAGATACAATGAATCAATCACACAGAATTAATAATTTCAGATCTGAGAGGTGTGTGAGATTCAACATATCAGAAATTTCAAATGATCTCAAATAAACAAAGATCTAAACCAGATGATCATGAATAACAGTGAATATCAAGGTATAAGCAATGATTCAAGACAGATCAAAAATATCCAAGCCAATCTGAAAATCAATGAAATTATCACAACTGAGGAGTAGCAGTGTGATGTAATGAGTATAATATTTCAAACTTTTCTAAAATGAATTAGAAGAAACTCAAAACAGCAGTGGTGTGTGAAACTTCATCAAATTTTCAGATCTTCAAGAATTTAGAATTCTAATTAACAGTTTTCAAGATATTACAAGAATACATCAGCACTGTTATGAATTCAGCAATTAGAAAATAAACTTCAAAACAATTGCAGATATTTACAAATTTAAATTCAAGATCTGGAAATGATTAAAACGTTAGAGTTTCATACAAATGAAGTGAATTTCCATAAAATATGAATTCTACAATTGGAAGTTTTAGAAAGCACAATTTTTTTTTTTACAATGATATGACAGTGACAAACCAAACAGACAAAGAAAGATAAACAGATGAGATAAAGAAAATAAACAGAAGGGGTAGAAGGAGGAATACACAAAGAAAAAGAAAAATATTTACAAAGGTTGAGTTTAGAGGTTATACCTGAAATTGACGTGAGTAAATAAATCTCTAGCTCAACAAGCTTGGCCAGGAACTCTGAAAGATACAGAAAATATACAACAGCTTGAAAACATCCTCTTTTCATCACAACAGTTCCTCAGTCATCCTTTGGTACCTATGAATTTATAGAATCGAGTGGTATAACAAAATTAGTAAAACCACTCACAGTTGTGTTCACAGCTTTAGGTACCCAAACTTGTTTATATAACAATCCATCAGAATTTACCAAAGTACCTTTAGGGACCCAAATCTGTTTGAAATTAAATGAATTCACTGTATTTCTTTTTGGGGCCTGGAATGATTTAAATGGATTGTTATCAAACAAATTCACTTCACGTTTGTGATTTAAAAATCCTTTGAATTTATCAGAGTTCAAATTATCAAGTTGATTCTTTTGAAAGAAGTTTGAAGGATTTTTCAAATCATTTGAATTTTGTTTTTCAAAAACATTAATTTTCCCAAAGCCAAGACCACATTTATTTCCAGCAGAAACTTGATTTTGCAACAGCATATTCAACGATTTTTCCCCATTAGAAAATTTATCCAAAGTTGATTCTAATCGTTGAATTTTGGATTTTAGATCGCAATTTTCTTTTATTAAATTTGAGCAATTATTTATAGCGATCTTCTGTTCAGCATTGGACTGTTTCAAAACCAAATTTTCAGTTTCAAGTAAATTTATTTTGGCTTGGGACTCAGCAATCTCAGACTCAAACTTAGTTTGCTTTTCAAATTCGGATTTTTCAAAATCTTTGAATTTTTCAATATCCTTTTCAAAATCTTTCAAAATTGACTCACTTTTCAGCAAACTTTCTTTTTCAAAAATTTTATGTTTGGAATTAATATTATCCAACTCTTTTTGCAAAGCGTTATTTTTATGAATTAGCTCACCTTCGTGATTTTTCAAAATCAAAAATTCATTTTCAAACTTTCTAGAATTTTCATTAAGTTGAGCTAAATCAGTTTTCAAATTAAAACAATTCTTGCACTCAGAGTTTTCAATTTTTAATTTCAACATATTGTTATTGTAGGTTAACTCAGAATTTTCAGATTTCAAAGACTTGTTTTTCCGTTTGAGACGATCAACAGTTCTTGTTAAATTATTACAAAGAGATACCAAATCTTCATATGATAAGTCTCCATCGTCTGAATCGACATGAATAGCTCCAGTTAAGCTCCGATTTGAATCTGAGTTGATAGTTGAGGGTTTTGAGAAGTTGTTGTCATTTCCATATCTTGTATTGAGAGCTGTCCAGATTTCCTGCGCAGTCAAACAATGGGAGATAAGACAGTATCGATCATCATCAAGATGTGAATATAAAATATGCGTAGCACGATTATTAAAACATATATCTATCATATCAAATCCATTAACAATAACATCCCAACATTTAAAATTGACAGATTTCAAATAGGATTCCATTTCAGATTTCCAATTCAAAAAATCTGTACCATTAAAAATAGTTGGAATACGACTGGACTGACTCTCTAAGAACTGACAACTAGGATTACCCATGTCTCTAGAGTTAAAAATACCTGCTCTGATACCAATTGTTGGATCTAGATTAACCCTAGAGGGGGGGGTGAATAGGGTTTATCACAGTTTTTAACTGAATTAAAATTCTAATAATAAATAGATCACAGAAAATAGCAGAAACAGAAATGCAGGAAATAAATCACACACAGATATACCCAGCTTCGGCAAAACCCTGCCTACTGCTGCATTCCTAAGATTTCTACTAGGTGATAGAACAGATCCCGCATACAAGACCATGTACACTCGCAAACCCTGCTCCTATTCTAACCCTATGCTCAAAATCCTAGACTGAACGATATCCCCTCGATCAGATTTCCCGTATTACAAACCCGTAACACGTAACCCAGATTTTACAGACTCTGTCAACTATCAGTCAACACCCTGACTGATTCCCTAGAATTTTACAGACTTCTAGAAACTGTTTGTTTGACGGTTTTACAAAAACAAATTAAAATACAACAAAAAAATAAACAAGAAAAACCCTATAATAAAAACAATTCAATTTCCCCTTTTAAATATAAGCTTGGCTTAGCCAAGTGAAACATAGGCCGGCCTCCTCCTATTCTTTAGCCTGATGCTTTTCTCTTTTGCTCTGGAGATTAAAAAATGGCGGCGCTGAAAATTGGGGATTAGGGTTTCTCAATCTTCAAATCACAGTCTTGAATTGCTGGAAAGATTGATTCACTGATGCTCAAACTCGTTTGTCTCTTTGCTTGGCGATTTGGAGAGTTTGCGATCGAAAAAGAATGTGAGTATCTTCAATTTGATTTTTTTTGGATTTTTTTTTTTGTTGTTGCTTGTTTCGATCTGCATTGCCAGTGATGATAGGTGTGTATAAATAGGGTAATTCGATCCCTAATTCACTCTGATTTCATATGAATGACTCGATTTTATTTTATTGCTTTCCCTCTTTTGGCTGGTTCCTTGATTGTTGCCTGCGTGATTTTGGCTTTGAAAAGCATGTGAAAATTGTTGCCTTTTGTTATCCTTGAAATGATATTGTCGAGATTCAAAAGCAGGAAACAAAAAAAATGTTTTCCCTGCGTGATATTTCTTACCAAAAACTGATTTTCCATTTCTGGAATCCCATGCACTGAATTGTTTTTCAAAAAATGTTTCTTGCCTTTACAACACTTTGTGCAAAAACTGGATCAATCTTGTATGCTTGAAAAACAGGAAAGAAATAAGTGATTCCTTTGCAGATCACATTGATTTCATTCTTGAAAAAAAAAATGTTCCTTGCTTGAACGAATTCATTTCTGGAAAACAATATTATCTTGCCTAAAAAGAAATTTCTTGCATGATTATATGCTGTCATGTATGCCCTCCATTAATTCTTGTTCATGTAGAAAAATATTTTCTTGCCAAATTTAATTCTTTGCAGAAAATTACTTGCTCAAATTTGGAGTGCTTTAAAACTTGCCAAACATTGTTTCCTTGTGAGATTACTAAATGAATCTTTCCCCAAATTGGTCACGTGCATTTCAAAAAATGGTTTGGTCATAAACTGGAAAGAGATATTCAATGAATTTCCAAATTTGATGAATTTAATGTTTTCCAAAAATCTTTCTCTTAGAATAAAGAAATGAATGTTAAGATTAAAACAGGAAACAACAAATTTGTTTCCAATAGCTCCTTGCTTGATTTCTGGAAAACATATTAAGTTTGCCAAATTTTTTTTTTACTCAAGATTGATTTGTGCTAATCTGAAATTAACACTAAGCACTTGCCAACATTGTAAAAAGAACTTGGAAACAATTTGTGTCCTTCAAAAATAGATTTGTTGCCAAGTTTTAATTTTGCTTAGTCACCACTATATTGCCATTAGTTGCTGCCATGTTTGTCAAAATATATATTTGCATGTGTGTCTCCAAAACACATTCATGTGTGCTGGCCTGATCTGCACCATTGTGCACTTGCCTGGGTTAACCTGAATATGACTTTACTTGTACCTTCTATGATTTGTGGTCATGCAATGGCTTGTACATGTCATGCATATTCATTTGTTGTCTTGAGCACTTCAGTTTCATTTACTTCACATTTTAAGAAGCTGTTTGTACACTTTGTAAATTGAACCACTAGCTTGATTCTTTTTGTACTCATGAAACATGTGACCATCTGAACTATGCTGAACCTTTGGCTTGACCATTTCTATGTCGAGCTCGCTTTGCTGATAAAAAAAAATTAAATAAATGTTGAAGCTTGTTGCACCATGTTTGAACTTTGAGCTGTTTTGATCTTTCACTTGAATGTTTGCTGTGGCACTGAGTCGAGTTGGTCCTCGCGTGTAACGACCCGGATTTCAGGGACCTTGGATATCCGATATATCTCACATATCGAGCGTCCAAGAGTCGACAAAATCCAGATAATTATGAAAGAAAAGAAATAGATAGAAGATAGAACTAAGAAAAAGACATCAGAATCTCACAGCGGAACTTGGAAACATAATATTATAACCCAAAATATTACATAACATAAGTCAAGTACATTGAAATACTTCATACATAGGGATACATGTCATCACAATTACATACTTAACACTTGTGATACTAACTTGCAGATAATTCTACATAACATATGATAGATAAGCCAACACTTCAGATCCTGCCATCCAGCTACTCCAAAGTTACCTTAAAACCTGGATCACTTGTCTACTCATAATAAATATTATGAGTACCCAAGAGTTTAAGGAAAACACAGAAAATAAACTCCGGGTCAGTCATGGACTGGTATGAGTAAACGATTTATAAACAAGTTTAAATAAATCACAATGACTCATAAGACCACGCCGTGAATACGGAACGGGTTTTTATCTTATGAGATCAAGACAGTTTGCATATTTAAAACAGATATTATGAAAATGTCTAGGTGTCACAAATAATTACAATCTAGTAGAATGCTTTCATCTCACATTCTACTTATAGTATACAAACAAAAACCGTTAAGTGCTTATGGATATTGGTTTCCAACTATGACAAGGTATGGAATCACCTTCCGGAGGTGTATCTCTAGATACGAATACACGGGTTCAACAAGAACATCTTGTTAACCCGGCCACACATGACCGACCACTCATTTCGCTTGAGTGTATCGAATGTATATCACCAACGGTGGTAGCAAGCCAACCGTTTCCCGAAACGGGTCAGAATCGACAATAGATTTTTAAGAAGTAAATGAAACTCTAGATCAGATGATGATACATCCTAATGGGAGCTACCCACATAGCCATGCTGCCTGCCCGATTTTTGTCATTTCTGGTTGTGAAGCTTAAAGCTAAACGTACCCTGACACATGCTTTTTATTTGCTTTGAACGTCACATCGTCAAACCCGCTAATCCACTAATTGACTTCTTCAAAAATATATTACAAGTGTAAAGTAAGAGAAACGAATTTCTCTACCACTTATAACTACGTTTGAAAAGATCAACGTACGTGATTAGTTAGGAGTACTCCGTCAGACGTTCGTCCATACTAGTTGTCCTGGGACTGGACAAACCGAAGGTACTATTCCGTACAACCATCTTAGGCACTGTTATCTAAGATTTATACAATAGCCCTTGCATTTTTTCTCTCCGTCTTCAGCATACTTGACTCGCAACGCTTATGCCAATACGGAGTGGTTCTTCGGATAATAATCCAACCGGTCTCTCCATATTAACAACGTTAAAATGGTCAAACTTTGATAGTCGATGACTTAACTATCAAATGAAAATACGTGTGCAAACAACAATCTAATTTCCAATTGAAAATTTCTATCTGATCAATCATCATATATGTATATATATATTGATATTTCTGTGTTTACGTATCACTATCCCTTCACATCAATCAGTCGCTGACTGTAATCATTAAGAGAACAACTTCCTAAGTATAAACCCCGAAGGCCGAAACCAACATCAGATAAATCCTCAGAAAATCATTCAACTTATTAATTCTAGTCAGTTTCTAATTTCAGTAATTTCATTTGAAATTCTTATTTTCAAGAATTCATGTTCCTTTAATATTTTTATTTCGAAAAATATTAACTTAACCTCTTTATTTCATATCATGTTATACCGTGTGCGGAGCACGGGCTTTAATCCTTTCTAGTGAAAAATCTTCTTTTAATTTACTTCATTTTATATTCGTGCGCGGAGCACGGGCTAAACTTTACTAATCAACTTCACTAAATTAATCTTCACTTAATCAACTTTACTTGATTAACTTAACTTGATTAACTTCAATTGATTAACTTCAATTGATTAACTTCAATTGATTAACTTCACTTGATTAACTTCAATTGATTAACTTCAATTGATTAACTTCAATTGATTAACTTCAATTGATTAACTTCAATTGATTAACTTCACTTGATTAACTTCAATTGATTAACTTCACTTGATTAACTTCAATTGATTAACTTCAATTGATTAACTTCAATTGATTAACTTCAATTGATTAACTTCAATTGATTAACTTCAATTGATTAACTTCACTTGATTAACTTCACTTGATTAACTTCAATTGATTAACTTCAATTGATTAACTTCACTTGATTAACTTCACTTGATTAACTTCAATTGATTAACTTCAATTGATTAACTTCACTTGATTAACTTCACTTGATTAACTTCAATTGATTAACTTCAATTGATTAACTTCAATTGATTAACTTCGTTTAATCATTTTTAACTCGAATGTCTAACATCCGATCATCTTTAACTCGAATAACTAATATTCGCTTCACACTGCTCAGCTTTGATAATTATCGTTTATTTAATTATTTATTTAATTAATAATTAAATAAATTATTTAACTTTATATTTTCCGAAACAGTCGCCTTCACATTCCCACCGTGGCTTCATCGAGGAAACCCCACCGTACGGCCACCTCAGCTCGAATGGCCGCTGCCGCTTCAGTCCACATGTGCACCACGACCAGGCGCGTCGCCTCCCACCGGTGCGGTGGTCCACCTCGCCTTAGGCGAGGTGCAGTTCGCACCTGAACTGTCTACGTCCGAACTGAGCCAACTCTTCAAAAATCAATCCAAACAAAAAAACTCCACGCTACGAACATGGTTTGATATTTTTCGTGTGATCTAGAGATCATTGCGCATCTACATACAGGTTCGTTCGATTTGTAAATTCCTATATTTGTCGTACGTGATCAAAATCCAACTTCGACTAAAACCAGTCGTTCTCCTTATCCATGCAACTAAAAATAGCGAAACTACTTTGTAAGCTCATCGTATAGGAGGGCGCATCATCCTATAAGCCTGTATTTCGATTCCGTTCAGTTTTGATTTTCCATGTTGCGGTTTTTGTTTTTGACAGTGGCAGGTTTCTCACGTTTTAAAACATTGAATTGTATTGTTGTTTTAAAACCGCAACTTCATGGATGTATTTAAGCATGCAAGGCCTTAAACTAATATATACACATCCATATATAATGTACCAACAATACATCAGGTTGGCAGTAAGCATTGTATGTGAAAATGGACAAACTCAAGCAGGTTATCATTTCCATGTTTAACCAGTGGGAGCTAGCAAACAAATATGATTTATATGGTCACTTCAAGCATGAACAGAAGGTATTTAGGTGCATGAATTTCATGGTGTTCAAGTCAGTTTGTTTGAGCATGTGTCAGCAAAATACTTCAAGTGTTCAAGTGTTGTAACAAGCAACATATCACTATATATATACATATAGACATCCATCATATATATTTACTTATGTTCCTATTCATGCGCATGTAATAAGGTGATAAAGAGTGAGATTTACTCACTTATATATATGGTTGGAATGGAGCATTGTTTTGCAGTTTTTCATCTCCTTGAACCCACGGTTTTGACAGCAAAACTGTGTCCAGTTCTGTCCTCCTTGCTTGCGGTTTAGACAGGATAATGCGCCAGCTTTTCTCTCCTTAACTCACGGGTTTGATAGCAGCAAATGGTTTCCATTTTGCTTTAGTGCTTGCGGTTTTAACAGTTTAAGACTTTCCATTTCTGTTTTCTTATTTGCGGTTTGACAGTAGCAAAAATGGGAAGGCATGTTCCCCTATATATAGGCTATACTATATTGTTTAATATTAGTTTAGGATTTATATTTATTAACCAAATCTAAATCTTCCTCTTGTCAAAAGATTTCTGCGCAAAAATGGGTACAGCCAACATATAGGTTGATAGTAACATTTCATTTTGTTTTGCATGCACAAGCTTATATGGATGAAGGATAGCCAACCATGTGTATTCTACTTTACGTAATTAAATCCATATTCTTCCCTTGTCCAAAGATTTGTGCGCAGCAATGTATATAGTAGGAAGGGTTCATGAAAGCAACGTTTTGGGTTTGGCTTTATATGCATGAAGCTTGCTGGAAGATATCATGGCCATACACTTGTTTTTATACTTATATAACTTATTCATAATCTTCCTCAATCAAAGATCATGCGCAAGCATGTGTACAACAACAAAATATTTGGTGAAAGCTACTTGTAGTTTTGTTTTTCATGTATGAGCCTAGGTGGATGAATGAGATCCATTCAATGTTTCAATCCATAGCAAACATCACTATCATAGTGTGTACTTAGCTTCTAGAAGATGGCTTTAAACAATGTATATTATTTCTAGCATGATTCATCAAGTCCATGGCTGCGCATTGCTTGTGATGTCTCCATTTATTATTATGATTAATACAAGTATTTATGTCACTATCACTCCATGGTATTCTCTAGTTTATTCATGCATTGTCTACACTAATGGCCTTGGTTCTAGAAGGTAATGGTTGCATGATACATGGCTTTGTTTGGGCTGTTTTGGGCTGTTTTGTTTGGCACAAGAATATAGGCTGTTTTGGGCTATTTTGGGCTGTTTCTTTCTTGCGCAAAATGTTGGGCTGCTTGGCCTTTTAATTTGCATGATTCCATGATGATTTAATAGCTTATAAGTCTACTTGTTTAGGGTCTTTAGCTACATCAGTTCTACTTAGTTCTAGGCGCAAAGATTTGTTGAGTTTGGCCTTGAATGTTGCATATAAAAATATGGCCATTTATACTTGTACGTTGTATAGATTTGGTCGCACGATTTCTCCAAATATTGATGCTAAGCTATGCTATTTTATTGATGCATTAGTACGGATGTATGATGGTCTAAAAGTTACAGCAGAACTTTTCCTTTGATTGGTTATAGATAGTCTTGAACTATGGCCTTCAAGTTGTACGTAGAACATGTGTTTACACTAGCACATGTGTACTCGACTTAGTCTATTGGTTCTCCAAAATTCTCTGCTAAGTCATGTCTAAAACAAGTTGCACTAAGGTCCTACAGTAGTCTAGTTATCATCTGATTAATTTCTCTTTAAGTTGTTGTTGGAATTATTTCTCCAAACGATCGATTTCTCAAGTCGAAGGTTTTCGACGCTTTAGTTACAGTTCCTTTAGTAACGCTTTTCTATAGCGCTTCCCTAACGCTGCTATAGAGTTCTACTACTACTACTATTGTTGTTTACTACAGAATTTAGTTACACTAAAAGTTGTCAAGTTTTAGCGACGCTCACTGATGTTAAAAATAAACTTATCACAATTTCCGGGTCATTCAAGTGAATATCAACATTAATAACTAAATTATTAATGTATTGCAAAAATTTTAGTTTTGACGTATTTTAGTCGTTGTCCGAAAATCCCGGGTCATTACAATCTTTCCCCCTTATAAAAATTTCGTCCTCGAAATTTGTAAGTAAGGCGTAAATTCAAGTTATAATTAAAGTTATAAACTTATATCCATAAATAATCAACTTACATCAGCCAATTGTTATTTATCGCAGTTATTTCCATAACTACTATATCGGTTACTACCGTTAGAAAACATTCCTATTACTGCATTATTATTTCTCCTTATCCACTAGTTCCTGACCGTAAATTTGTAAGCGAATAACCCTCTAAATATCAACCCCGAAGATCGAAATCAACATCAGATTGATACCTAGAAAATTATTCAACTTAATCAATTTCCAGTTAGGTTCTAATTTCTTAACTTCACATCTTAATTTCTCGTTGTCCATATTCTTCAAAATATCATCGATTATATTTTGAAAATAAATTCCAAATCTAATATACTTCCCTAATCTGAATTGATTCATTTCCAAAAATATTCATCTACTCTGAATCCTCTTTTTACTTGAATCTATATCCAACGATCTCAAGTCCACTTCACTTAACTTCGTTAAGTATTATACTAATTAATTCCTGAATTAGTTATCTTCGTTTCAGGACTCATTAACCTGATTTTATCTCGAATATCAATAAGTTCACTTTTCATAAGTTTAACTTATGTCTAGACTTAATTTGGTGAAAATCCAAATTTTAATTCAATTTAAAATCCTAACTTATTTCCTATATCAATATGATTAGATGTTATTCTAATTCAACCCCGTTTTCAATTTATTCTAAGGCTAACCCTAATTACCTTAACTTAAGTTGATTTCTCCTAGATATATATTCTATATATATAATAGCATCCAACTTTTAAAATACGCTCTCTCAACACTAACCCAAAGCCTAGGTATACGATAGCTAAGCTCTGATACCAACTGTAACGACCCGGATTTCAGGGACCTTGGATATCCGATATATCTCACATATCGAGCGTCCAAGAGTCGACAAAATCCAGATAATTATGAAAGAAAAGAAATAGATAGAAGATAGAACTAAGAAAAAGACATCAGAATCTCACAGCGGAACTTGGAAACATAATATTATAACCCAAAATATTACATAACATAAGTCAAGTACATTGAAATACTTCATACATAGGGATACATGTCATCATAATTACATACTTAACACTTGTGATACTAACTTGCAGATAATTCTACATAACATATGATAGATAAGCCAACACTTCAGATCCTGCCATCCAGCTACTCCAAAGTTACCTTAAAACCTGGATCACTTGTCTACTCATAATAAATATTATGAGTACCCAAGAGTTTAAGGAAAACACAGAAAATAAACTCCGGGTCAGTCATGGACTGGTATGAGTAAACGATTTATAAACAAGTTTAAATAAATCACAATGACTCATAAGACCATGCCGTGAATACGGAACGGGTTTTTATCTTATGAGATCAAGACAGTTTGCATATTTAAAACAGATATTATGAAAATGTCTAGGTGTCACAAATAATTACAATCTAGTAGAATGCTTTCATCTCACATTCTACTTATAGTATACAAACAAAAACCGTTAAGTGCTTATGGATATTGGTTTCCAACTATGACAAGGTATGGAATCACCTTCCGGAGGTGTATCTCTAGATACGAATACACGGGTTCAACAAGAACATCTTGTTAACCCGGCCACACATGACCGACCACTCATTTCGCTTGAGTGTATCGAATGTATATCACCAACGGTGGTAGCAAGCCAACCGTTTCCCGAAACGGGTCAGAATCGACAATAGATTTTTAAGAAGTAAATGAAACTCTAGATCAGATGATGATACATCCTAATGGGAGCTACCCACATAGCCATGCTGCCTGCCCGATTTTTGTCATTTCTGGTTGTGAAGCTTAAAGCTAAACGTACCCTGACACATGCTTTTTATTTGCTTTGAACGTCACATCGTCAAACCCGCTAATCCACTAATTGACTTCTTCAAAAATATATTACAAGTATAAAGTAAGAGAAACGAATTTCTCTACCACTTATAACTACGTTTGAAAAGATCAACGTACGTGATTAGTTAGGAGTACTCCGTCAGACGTTCGTCCATACTAGTTGTCCTGGGACTGGACAAACCGAAGGTACTATTCCGTACAACCATCTTAGGCACTGTTATCTAAGATTTATACAATAGCCCTTGCATTTTTTCTCTCCGTCTTCAGCATACTTGACTCGCAACGCTTATGCCAATACGGAGTGGTTCTTCGGATAATAATCCAACCGGTCTCTCCATATTAACAACGTTAAAATGGTCAAACTTTGATAGTCGATGACTTAACTATCAAATGAAAATACGTGTGCAAACAACAATCTAATTTCCAATTGAAAATTTCTATCTGATCAATCATCATATATGTATATATATATTGATATTTCTGTGTTTACGTATCACTATCCCTTCACATCAATCAGTCGCTGACTGTAATCATTAAGAGAACAACTTCCTAAGTATAAACCCCGAAGGCCGAAACCAACATCAGATAAATCCTCAGAAAATCATTCAACTTATTAATTCTAGTCAGTTTCTAATTTCAGTAATTTCATTTGAAATTCTTATTTTCAAGAATTCATGTTCCTTTAATATTTTTATTTCGAAAAATATTAACTTAACCTCTTTATTTCATATCATGTTATACCGTGTGCGGAGCACGGGCTTTAATCCTTTCTAGTGAAAAATCTTCTATTAATTTACTTCATTTTATATTCGTGCGCGGAGCACGGGCTAAACTTTACTAATCAACTTCACTTAATTAATCTTCACTTAATCAACTTTACTTGATTAACTTAACTTGATTAACTTCAATTGATTAACTTCAATTGATTAACTTCAATTGATTAACTTCACTTGATTAACTTCAATTGATTAACTTCAATTGATTAACTTCAATTGATTAACTTCAATTGATTAACTGCAATTGATTAACTTCAATTGATTAACTTCACTTGATTAACTTCACTTGATTAACTTCACTTGATTAACTTCAATTGATTAACTTCAATTGATTAACTTCACTTGATTAACTTCAATTGATTAACTTCAATTGATTAACTTCAATTGATTAACTTCACTTGATTAACTTCACTTGATTAACTTCAATTGATTAACTTCAATTGATTAACTTCACTTGATTAACTTCAATTGATTAACTTCAATTGATTAACTTCAATTGATTAACTTCACTTGATTAACTTCAATTGATTAACTTCAATTGATTAACTTCAATTGATTAACTTCAATTGATTAACTTCAATTGATTAACTTCGTTTAATCATTTTTAACTCGAATGTCTAACATCCGATCATCTTTAACTCGAATAACTAATATTCGCTTCACACTGCTCAGCTTTGATAATTATCGTTTATTTAATTATTTATTTAATTAATAATTAAATAAATTATTTAACTTTATATTTTCCGAAACAGTCGCCTTCACATTCCCACCGTGGCTTCATCGAGGAAACCCCACCGTACGGCCACCTCAGCTCGAATGGCCGCTGCTGCTTCAGTCCACATGTGCACCACGACCAGGCGCGTCGCCTCCCACCGGTGCGGTGGTCCACCTCGCCTTAGGCGAGGTGCAGTTCGCACCCGAACTGTCTACGTCCGAACTGAGCCAACTCTTCAAAAATCAATCCAAACACAAAAACTCCACGCTACGAACATGGTTTGATATTTTTCGTGTGATCTAGAGATCATTGCGCATCTACATACAGGTTCGTTCGATTTGTAAATTCCTATATTTGCCGTACGTGATCAAAATCCAACTTCGACTAAAACCAGTCGTTCTCCTTATCCATGCAACTAAAAATAGCGAAACTACTTTGTAAGCTCATCGTATATGAGGGCGCATCATCCTATAAGCCTGTATTTCGATTCCGTTCAGTTTTGATTTTCCATGTTGCGGTTTTTGTTTTTGACAGTGGCAGGTTTCTCACGTTTTAAAACATTGAATTGTATTGTTGTTTTAAAACCGCAACTTCATGGATGTATTTAAGCATGCAAGGCCTTAAACTAATATATACACATCCATATATAATGTACCAACAATACATCAGGTTGGCAGTAAGCATTGTATGTGAAAATGGACAAACTCAAGCAGGTTATCATTTCCATGTTTAACCAGTGGGAGCTAGCAAACAAATATGATTTATATGGTCACTTCAAGCATGAACAGAAGGTATTTAGGTGCATGAATTTCATGGTGTTCAAGTCAGTTTGTTTGAGCATGTGTCAGCAAAATACTTCAAGTGTTCAAGTGTTGTAACAAGCAACATATCACTATATATATACATATAGACATCCATCATATATATTTACTTATGTTCCTATTCATGCGCATGTAATAAGGTGATAAAGAGTGAGATTTACTCACTTATATATATGGTTGGAATGGAGCATTGTTTTGCAGTTTTTCATCTCCTTGAACCCACGGTTTTGACAGCAAAACTGTGTCCAGTTCTGTCCTCCTTGCTTGCGGTTTAGACAGGATAATGCGCCAGCTTTTCTCTCCTTAACTCACGGGTTTGATAGCAGCAAATGGTTTCCATTTTGCTTTAGTGCTTGCGGTTTTAACAGTTTAAGACTTTCCATTTCTGTTTTCTTATTTGCGGTTTGACAGTAGCAAAAATGGGAAGGCATGTTCCCCTATATATAGGCTATACTATATTGTTTAATATTAGTTTAGGATTTATATTTATTAACCAAATCTAAATCTTCCTCTTGTCAAAAGATTTCTGCGCAAAAATGGGTACAGCCAACATATAGGTTGATAGTAACATTTCATTTTGTTTTGCATGCACAAGCTTATATGGATGAAGGATAGCCAACCATGTGTATTCTACTTTACGTAATTAAATCCATATTCTTCCCTTGTCCAAAGATTTGTGCGCAGCAATGTATATAGTAGGAAGGGTTCATGAAAGCAACGTTTTGGGTTTGGCTTTATATGCATGAAGCTTGCTGGAAGATATCATGGCCATACACTTGTTTTTATACTTATATAACTTATTCATAATCTTCCTCAATCAAAGATCATGCGCAAGCATGTGTACAGCAACAAAATATTTGGTGAAAGCTACTTGTAGTTTTGTTTTTCATGTATGAGCCTAGGTGGATGAATGAGATCCATTCAATGTTTCAATCCATAGCAAACATCACTATCATAGTGTGTACTTAGCTTCTAGAAGATGGCTTTAAACAATGTATATTATTTCTAGCATGATTCATCAAGTCCATGGCTGCGCATTGCTTGTGATGTCTCCATTTATTATTATGATTAATACAAGTATTTATGTCACTATCACTCCATGGTATTCTCTAGTTTATTCATGCATTGTCTACACTAATGGCCTTGGTTCTAGAAGGTAATGGTTGCATGATACATGGCTTTGTTTGGGCTGTTTTGGGCTGTTTTGTTTGGCACAAGAATATAGGCTGTTTTGGGCTATTTTGGGCTGTTTCTTTCTTGCGCAAAATGTTGGGCTGCTTGGCCTTTTAATTTGCATGATTCCATGATGATTTAATAGCTTATAAGTCTACTTGTTTAGGGTCTTTAGCTACATCAGTTCTACTTAGTTCTAGGCGCAAAGATTTGTTGAGTTTGGCCTTGAATGTTGCATATAAAAATATGGCCATTTATACTTGTACGTTGTATAGATTTGGTCGCACGATTTCTCCAAATATTGATGCTAAGCTATGCTATTTTATTGATGCATTAGTACGGATGTATGATGGTCTAAAAGTTACAGCAGAACTTTTCCTTTGATTGGTTATAGATAGTCTTGAACTATGGCCTTCAAGTTGTACGTAGAACATGTGTTTACACTAGCACATGTGTACTCGACTTAGTCTATTGGTTCTCCAAAATTCTCTGCTAAGTCATGTCTAAAACAAGTTGCACTAAGGTCCTACAGTAGTCTAGTTATCATCTGATTAATTTCTCTTTAATTTGTTGTTGGAATTATTTCTCCAAACGATCGATTTCTCAAGTCGAAGGTTTTCGACGCTTTAGTTACAGTTCCTTTAGTAACGCTTTTCTATAGCGCTTCCCTAACGCTGCTATAGAGTTCTACTACTACTACTATTGTTGTTTACTACAGAATTTAGTTACACTAAAAGTTGTCAAGTTTTAGCGACGCTCACTGATGTTAAAAATAAACTTATCACAATTTCCGGGTCATTCAAGTGAATATCAACATTAATAACTAAATTATTAATGTATTGCAAAAATTTTAGTTCTGACGTATTTTAGTCGTTGTCCGAAAATCCCGGGTCATTACATCGCGGCTGCTCCTCAGTTGCTCCCTACATTCTGATTGGCGAGGCAGTGCACACGTGTATATTCATGCACGTGTGTACATGCAGGCATCAGACGAGTTTTCCTGTCCCTGTACTATATATATACAAATTGACTAGACACAGATGAATCAGATCAAGTCATGAAAAATGATGAGAAACACACCAAAATTCTGAGGCAAATAAATTTTAAAAATAAAAATTTATATTCGCATGTGTACAGTTTTATTTCTATTGCAGTGTGTGTGTTTCTGTTTTATGTGACAGGTGAGCAGATGGTGACTGGACTGGCTGGAAGCTGTGAAAACTGGACTGACATAAGATAAAGAATACAAAGATAAAGAATGCAGAGTGTATATGAGTCAGTGAATGTATAAAAGTTTGTACAAATGAGTGTGTGAGTAAATCTGTAGTGAAGAGCAGTGTATGAGAAAAAAATCTGAAAAAGTATTGAAATACCGTGTGTTGTGCAAATAGTGGAGTTATAATTTTGTACTGTTTAAATATTGAAATAAAATATTATATTTAAATAAAATGCTGTTTGAATTTCTAATTCTGGTGCAATAGTATTCATTTAAATATTAATATTATATTTCTGTTCTGAGATGTAGATATGAAACAGTATAGTAACAAACACATTTAAAATAATAAACACTTGTTTGTTATCATCAAACAAAAATCATATAATTGTGTATACAACACCGTTATATACAACAAAAACATGAGATAAAATGGAACTGAAATGGACTCGGATTGGATCGAAATTGGTACACTACACCATAATGGCCATTTGATAACCTTTTTTTTCACAATTGCCAACACTTATTTGTGTTGTAAGGTAATAACAATAATATGCGTTGCTATAATTAAAAAGTGTTGCCAAAAATACATAATTATAATTTTTTTATTGCCAACCCTTATTTGTGTTGGTAAGGCTGCTTTCTGAGGGTAAAAAGGTAAACTCACGTCCATAACCCTATTTCCATTTCTTATTTCTTTTGCCCAACGCTTTCTAAAAGAACGGCCGCTAAATCAGAAAATCCAACGATTCCCCAAAAGAAAAAAAAAATACCGGATCCCAGAATTCGTTCAAATTCGTTCCTGCATCAAAGAATCGCGAAGCTTAAAGTGTTCAGATCCGTTCCGACATCAAAGAATCGGATTTTGGGGGAGAATCGGATTTTGGGGGAGAATCGATTTGGCTTCAGGGAACATCGTTTGAATTTCGATTTCAGGTATATGCTTTCATTGATTTCAGGTTAGAATAACATTGCTCGAATCTGATTTCATCTTTTTTGGACATTTTTTGAAACCCTATTCCTCTAACAGCTTCGGTTCACTTTACTTGCCATTTCGATTTCAGGTATCTGATTTCATCGTTTGAAACCCTATTCCCCTAACAGCTTCGGTCCACTTTACTTGCCGTTGTCATTTGAATGATTTCAGCTTTTTAAGGTACGTCGTTTGTTTTTCTTTTTGCTTTACATTAACCTTTTTTGATAATAAGTGACATAGAACAACAAAAACTTAGCGTTTGTTCTGCAGAGAAGAATCTGATCTTAGTGTATAGTGGTTTTAATCATTCTTTACTAATGTTCTGTGTTGGAAATTTGTCAAAATTAATTATATTAGTGGAATTAGTTGAACTTTGTTATTTCAATGTGTATGAAAGTGAAAAAATAAACTGAAGTAGTTTGGCTAAATCATTCATTTTTATATAGGATGTTTGAAAATGATTTAGAGATGCAAGTTTTCTATTGATTTTTTTGTTGAATATAAATATATGAATATGCTAAAATAAATTGATATACTGAACTGTTTGCTTCCAAGAATGAAGGAGATCGCAGTTGAAATGGAATGATATCTTTTTTTTTTGGTTGTAATCTGTTATGCAGGTCAAGAGAATATTATTTGCATTTTGCGAACCAAGAACAAAAAGATAATTATACTATAATTTTTGAACTGATTTTTTTTTTTCATTTTTGTGGGAAGAAGAAATCGCCCTTAAGAATAATATTCTGCAGCTGAGTCTATTGATTGTTGTAATAACAAGTACCCTCGTGCTGTTCATCTATATAACAGGCATTTCCAATATCTACGACAGACTCGTGTTTCTAAGGATGATTTAAGTGCATTGGCTTCAATGCAAGATGGATATAAGAAATGTGTTAAAGCTAATGGCTTGGGCTTACAAGCTATTGGTGGTGGTTACTACTGCCAAATTACAATGAAGTTCCCTAGGGATACAAAGGCAAAGTGGAGGGATCCAAAAACTGGAGAACTTCATGGCTTGTCTTTTGACTTCAATCTTTGTGAAGCAGTGGCCACGTGGGAGCAGGTGCGGAACCGTACAACAATACTTACGAAAGAGTTCATTGATGCTTCGCCAAATGGATGGGAGGAATACGCCTGGAAAAATGAAGTGAGGAATATGAAATATATTTGTAGTACTTGAGAGAATTCATTACATTCTTTAATTTAATATGTTACAGGTTCAAAATTGATTTCATTGTCTCAGTTTTCGTGTATGTGTCAAAAAATATACATAGTATATATATTTACATTTGTGCTTATCATACAGGGATGCGATGGATCATTGCTTCTTGATGACACAAATAATTTCACCGGTGAAAAAAGTGCGAACCCAAACAAGTACTCTGTAAGAGGATTTGATGTCATCGACAAAATAAAGGCAGTAGTAGAAAACGCATGTCTTGGAGTTGTATCTTGTGCTGATATATTAGCCGTCACTGGAAGGGACTCTGTAGTTGCAGTAAGTTGTTACTAATTCGATATATGCGGTATATTATAGCTTCAGATAATTCGGTATATTATAGGTTCATATACTTACTATGTGTATATTCGGTTTAACCATCTAATTTTTGGTGGCTAGCTTTAAATAAATGTTGAAATATATTGTACATTGGTATCCTATACTCATAAATATTTCGGTTACTGCAGTACCTTAACTAGCATAACTGTTACAATAGAATACAAAACACCATCTATTCAATACATTATACTTTGTCTAAGTGACCCCTCCTTATTAATACTTTTGATTTGATATCAGATTGCCAAGTTTCAGCTAAAACCAAATATATATTCTGGTCCATTTGAAACTTCATTTTATAATGATTTGATATGTTTAACTTTCTTGGATATATTAGGTATTTCGATTGTGCATCGAAGAAATGCATGATGTGTTCATTATCATCGAATTAGAATAAAATTACACGTTTTGAATTCTGAAATGAAAAAGTTTCAACTTATCAAATGAGAAAGTGCAGTGATTAGTTTCATGTGTTCAGTTAAGAAATTTGCAGGAGAGAACTCATGCTTTGATCCAAAGAACAAAAGAGGCAAATGCTTACTACATAAAAGGGTAACAAGCTGTACAATTTCTTAAAACATGATAAGAAACCTGACCGGGATTGTGTTTGAGTTTATGTCCATATTTTGATGAAGACCATTTACTTCTCAGTAATTATAGGGATTCTTGTTTGCTTACACACACAAAAGAAAAATCATGGGGTTAATAATATGGTTTGCCACTCATACCTGTTTTTTTTTTAAAATACCGAGCCTTGCTGCTCAGCATTGCTGAGCCTTACGACTACTGAGCTGCTCAGCTTTGCTGAGCCTTGCGGCTCAGCTGAACAGATACTGAGTTGTACGGCTCAGCAATGCTGAGCCGTTCTCAGCAGCGCTGAGCCGAACAGCTCAGCAACGCTGAGCCTATATAGGCTCAGTATTGCTGAGCCGTTCTCAGCAATGCTGAGCCGAACAGCTCAGCAACGCTGAGCCTATATAGGCTCAGCAATGCTGAGCCGTTCTCAGCAGCGCTGAGCCGTACGGCTCAGCGTTGCTGAGCCGATATAGGCTTAGCAATAATGAGCCGATATAGGCTCAGGATTACTGAGTCGAACTCTACGCGCATGGACAATAGCGGGAGACGTGTTTTCCTTCACCAAAATTTGACTTATTCTTCTTTTCATTATTTTCTGAATGTTCATAGAAAGGGAGTTTTTATGGATTTATGTTGTTGTAAACTGTAAGTTACTGTCATTAGAATTATTAGTACTTCCGATATCGACGTTTTACTGTTCACCGTAGTTGTTTTCACTTTCCAAAATTGTCTTAACCAGTAAGATTTCATTCTTCACGTCATATTTCATTGCCTAAATATAAACTTGGCTGCCTATTCAGCATTATCCCAATTTACTGTCCTCGTGGAGCATGCACGTTTCATTGATGATTACATTGAACAATAATGAAGAAAGAAAAAATGATCGTTTGCTGTTTTGTTTACGAGACAACTGAAGTGGTCCAGTACTTAGTACCTATGTTTCCGAACTTATCAATCGCAAAAGTAATGTTGTGGTGGCCAACTTGCCCTTAGAAACATAACAAATGTTATGTTCTCTGCTTCTTCATTATCATCAGGAAAAAAATTTGATTTAGACACCTTAAAAAAAATCATATTGCAATAATGAGCATTCTCTTGAGCTAACTGTAAAAGTAAATCTGGTTTTGTATGACTTGCACATTTATTGATTGCAGAGTATATATGTATTTTATAAAGAAAATAATTTTAAGCTTACGCATTTCGAAATGCCCAAAATTGTACACTCTAAAAATGTATGTTTACTCAAAAAATGGATCAATAACAAAGAGAAAATTAAAAGACTAAGATCTGGCAATGCGCAGCAGGAATAAAGAAAAGGACATGTAGATACACAAAGGTTTTTATAATGGTTCGACTAAACTTGACTTACGCCCATTTTATAGTTACTGTTGATTGACTTTTTGCAGAGATTGCAAGATATGATTGAGTTACATTTGCACCAAAGAAGCCACTAATATTAGAGTTAGGCAATAGATACCAACGAGCAGTAATTGTATAGTGAGGTCCTAATGGTCGAACATGAGTTTTAGATGGGCTTATCCTGATGCATATTAGAGGCATACACATTGTCTCTTAAGATAAAATGAACAAAATATGTGTAAAAATTATTCAAAGAGGTGAAAAACGCAGTTGAGTTTCCGAGAATAGCTCCACTACAGTTGAGTGCCGCAGTTGCACTTTCATTCGAGTATTTCCTCGGCTCCTCCTTATCCAACTTCTAGCTCTTAAGCGAGTCCAAATCTCCTCTTACTAGTTTCAGTTAGAGGGTTGGTGTTGGAATTACGATCAATTTATTTAATGCACTTGGGCTTGAGCTGGTGTTTTCTGTGTCTCATTTTCTGCTCGCTTGCATTTTTGGGTTTGGATTGGTTCGGTTATCTCTGCAGGCTTTGAGATTTGGTTTCTTGATTTGGAATGCTGGTAGGGTATTGAGGTTTGTGACTTTTTAGGATATATTTGTAGGTTCAAGTACATGTCATTTGTTGGTTGCATCGTTAATTCTCTGACGTTGTGAAAAGCCAGTCATTTACATTGATTGTCTATATTTTGCAAAGTTGAATGCGTGTGAGGTTATCAGGTGGTAGTGCCTTGTGATTTTTTAGGAAGAAATCTGTTGTGTCTTCATCCTCGTGGTGCTAGTACACTGATACTATAAAGCTGCATATGTGGTGGCTTGTTGCTTGTTATTGCATAGTGTGTTATGTGTCTTTTTAAAGGTGATCATTGCCTACTTAGGCTTGCAATTGTGATAAGGGACTGCTTAGGCGGTCAGGAGTGGATCTTAGTGCAAGTGTCTTCTCTAAAGTATACCAATATTTTCGGTAATATTTTTTATTTAAGAGGTTGTTAATACTTGTACACATATTTAAGAGGTTGTTAATATTTGTATACATCAATGAGGATAACATTAGTATGCTCAGTCCATTGTGTTAGTATGCATGTGTCAATCATAATGATATGACTTTTGTTTATGATGACGACGTAACAAAATATTTGATTGGTTGTTTCAGGTGTGAGCCTTTTCCAACGTACCCTCGAACCTATGATTTGATTCATGTAGCAGGAATCAACTCCCTTATAAGGGAGACAACAACTGGGAACACTAGGTAAATATAATTTTTATTTACAAATACAATAGCTCATTTGGTCAAAATTTTGGAATCTGAGAGGTTCAACATCCGAGTCCTAATGATGATAATAAATCATTTTCTCAACTAGCTGAAATGCGCAGGAGTATGAACGCATTACTTGTTAAGAAAATAAATAAATACCATCTTTCGAAATATAACTACATGGTTGACTAGTTTTATAAGATGCTTTAGATTTTAATCTACTTTAAAGTTGTAAAATACATGACTTCGGACATGTAATAATTTGTAGCATTATTTCCACTCACATTTAACACAGCATAAGATGCTTTAGATTTTAACATAGCTCATCCTCTGGTCAGAATATTGTAATCTGCATGAAGGGTCCGATGTTCGAATCATAATGGCAATAAATTCTTTTGCCAATTATATCCAATTATATGTACTATGGTTTAGAACTAATGCATATTCCTTACAGGTGCAATATTATGGAATTAATGGTCGAAATGGACAGAGTTCTAGGCCCTGGAGGAAGCGTAATAATAAGAGAAGTAACAGACAACATGTACACAGTGGCGCGCATTGCAAAAGCAGTTAGGTGGAAGGTAGAAATCCATGAACCCGAATTCGAATCATATTTTTTTATTTAATATATGTCTTTGGATTTCGTTACTTTTTTCCTAATGTTTCCTTTTTTATTTCTAAGAAAACAAGAAAGAAACAAATTCCAAACTGGATATATCTAGGAATATCCTTTTCTAGACTTGAAGCATGGGTTCGTCTTGTTACTTTATCATTTTGTCAATTTGGTTCTTATCTTGCTGGGACAATTTAGAATGGTATGATTCATTATTTGCCAGCATGAAAAATAGGTGTATGAGTTGCTATTGCATTTAACTATATTATTTTTTTAGTGGTAGGTTGACTTGTTGTTTTCTCTATATTAAAACCGTTTACATTAACACTAGTCATTAAACTAAATCTAGCATGCAATGCAGATATAGGATCAGTATTATTGAGCCTTACGGCTCAGTATTACTGAGCCGATATAGGCTCAGTATACTGAGCCTTACAGTTGAGTAATCCTGAGCCTTTCGGCTCAGTATTACTGAGCCTATAGACTCAGTATACTGAGTCGTTATAGACTCAGTATTACCGAGCCTTACGGCTCAGTATTCCCGAGCCTTACGGCTCAGTAATCCCGAGCCGTTCGGCTCAGTAATACTGAGGTGTTTGGCTTAGTTTAGGCTCATGTTTCTCTATTTTTAATATTATTTTGTGCGTGATGCAGACTCATGTTTTCTGTTTTTAATAAGGAACTGAAATTTCAATTTAATGTGACATTCAATGAATGCAGACACTTCTAGAGGCAGCGGAAGAAAAGAGAAAATTGGATGGTAGTTCTAATGGTGCAGTAGATGATTTTGATAATGATCCAATTGCAGAAGTTTTTGGTTCCGACATGAAGAAAAATTATTGTCGAGCAGCTAGTTTTACTTCTTCTATAAAGCAAGTAAAGGTGGCTCGAGCTATAAAGGCTGCAACTGAAAAAAAACAAGTCGTGGATTTGTCCGTTTGGAAATTGGAGATAGAAAGGCAAGTAGCTACTCAAAGTTAATAACGCCATCAGTTCAATTACTTCAACTTTTATGAAATTTATACCTAATTTGCAAGAAAAAACTTGTTACAAGTCCTTCCACTCCTCATACAGAAGGTGCTTCTAATTTAGGGGATCCTCATATGAATAATAATGTAACTGTTACTCCAACCGTGTCATTTAATTATGTATTGTGCTTGTTTGTCGTTAACTCATATTCTATGTCGTTATGTGACTATGAATGTTGTCTATTGGTATGCAATGAGTTCACTATTAGTTTTTGATTCATATTAAATATCATTTATATTATCATCATGTTGGTTATTAGTTGACTATTAATGTTAGATGGGAGTTGCTAATACATATTTCTAGTATTATTATAATTTATATTTGTTGTGAATTAAAATTTTGTAACATGTATAGGCGTTGCAAACAAACATATTGTAACATGTATAAGCGTGGTAAACAAAAATCTTACAGCGCTTATAAGCGTTGGTAATAAAAATCTACCGACGCTTATAAGCGTTGCGAAAGAAAATCTACCAACGCTTATAAGCGTTGCAACTGAAAATCTACCAACGCTTATAAGTGTTGGTACTAAATTGCCACCCCCCATAGCAACACTAATAAGCGTTGCTGAAATTGTTTGCGACAGTTATACTCGTTGGGAATCACCTGTTTTGGTGTAGTGGTATATTCGATCTTTATTTAAACTATTTTGTTTACCTTAATTTTCAATTAAAATTGTTTTACCAACCTATAGCTATTCACTTTATTCAGTATTTTGCTGAAACTATTCGTACCTTGTATGACTTACCAGAAACGATTTATCTATTATTCACTTTAATTAATCGTTTACTGTTTATTGTATCTAGCTATTATCTATTTTAATTTGTACCAAGCTTTCTACTTTTCTAAATTTTTTAATCAATTTATTTATCATTTGCTAAACGGTATGTCTTTAGCTTTTATAGTAGTATATTTTTGTAAAGCTCTTTTGTATTCATAACATTCTTGATTTAATTATTTGTGTTGGTGGTTATGATATCTTAAATTTTATTTTAACCTATTGTATCAAGCTTATATTCTCATTATATTTATTCCAAACATATTTCGATTTACCTATTTTATACCAATAACATTCATTTTATTCGAATTATTTTTTCTACTGTTTCATTTGAACTATTTTACCCAATTTACCTTTTATTTAACTATTATTTAAACTTCAAATCAAAGCTTTCCATCTTATTTTCCTACCTAAAATCTTAATTAACTACTTTATCGGTTCAAAAAGTATGTGTTTTGATCTGATAAATTTCAATCCGTGTAAATTAAGTAGGAAGATTCGATTAAACATCGATATGCATGACGTGCAAATCCTAATCAAAGGTTGGTGTTTTGATAACAAGTTGACGTAAGGATATGAATTTGGATTCTTGAAATGGTAGTAAATATCGAATCGATTTAGAGAAAAATCCGAGTCAAACGTGCTGTTTTAAGAACGAATTGAATTAGAAAAAAAAATTGAATTTTTGAAATGACACTGAGTATCGAGTCGACTTAGAAGAAAGATGATTTTGAGGTTTAAAATAGAGATTTCAAGATAAGAGAATGAAGGTTTTCGAAACTTGTATATATTAATTTATATAAGAACGTCGATTAATTCAGAAACTATTGTTTAAAGGAAGTTGATATGAATATGAAACTTATACGAAGGAAGGTATACAAGAATGATGTGTTTGAAAACATGATTTGGAAATCTTATGAAAATAGACACTTATGTAAGTGCGATATACCGCAACGTGAAATGAAGTACTATATATATAGTATCCTATGTTTTCAAATTAAGATAGAGGAAGTACATTCTTGCGAAAAATGAATCTATTTGGTAGGTATTTCATGTAATGATTGGGTTGTCCGGACGTAAAAATTTGTATGTTCCCTTCGACTGCATAAGAAATTCGCAGGGCTGGGAATGCCTACGGCGTTAGATGTTTTCTGGGGGATCCAAGCGAAACCATTGTGTTTGCTGCGATTTATGGTCGATTTGTGATGGCGTAATCCACAGGCCTGGGAGTGCCTACGGGTACAGATGTTTCCTGGGGGATCCAGGCGCAACCATTGCGTATCTGCGGTCCAACTTCAGATATAAGGGCGTAAGGTGGCAGTGATTGCCTAGCCTGGCTGCTTCTGTTAGGATCTCAGGTTTTTCTATTTCTTTTAGATGCTTTCTGTTGATTTGCTCATGACGGAATTTGCAGGGAAGCAACTTCCTATGGGTGCGGATGCTACCAAGGGGACCCAGGCGTAACCATTATGTATCTGCGATTCATGAAGTAGTTTTAACATTGGCATCGGTTGGAACTTCCAATATCCATTCTTCAAAATTTTGAAGTATTTTCACTAGGAGTTGAAACAAGTATATATTTAGTGTTTGGGAATTTTCAGACATGCGTCGGTACTGCATATGGCTAAATTTCTTTAAGAACAGAGGTAGACTTGTTAGACTTCGAGTTATCAAGTATTTTCAAACTCTAAATAACAAATCAACAACTCGAAATTAGAACTTATACAACCTCAATTTAATGAATTAAGAAAGGGTATTTTAAATGGTTTCCAAGCCCACAACTTTGAAATTATATGCAAATCTTTCTGCTTTACTATGACTAATTTTGAAAATCAAAGTTTGAAATTAATCAAGTTGTACATAATTTTGTAACCTAACCAAGGAGGATATTATACCTAAGCCCGTCGTTGATTGTTAGATAAATTAGAATAAATAGTCGACTTAAATATATGTTAAACATGAATAAAAATCAAAGTTCACTTAAAAAATTAGAAGATAATTTCGATAATACTAACTTAAGTTAAGAAATCGTATAAAAAGTAATTTGAATTATAACAAATGTTCAAGTAGGGAAGAAGGCTGATTATCGCCACTTGAAATAGTATGAACGAATTGAATAAGAATTTCAGAACGTGCAATCAGTTAGAGTACATTGAAAAAAAAAATTGGATTAAAATTCTATTCGAGTATTACATGACAGAACCGCCGAAATTGTATTTGTGACTTTCCTATCTTGGCCTAGGCAAATCATTTAAATTTGAACCGTTGTTCTTGAGTAATCATACCTTTGTATCTTATGTACTTGGTCAAGCGTTATGATTTGAACCTTATACCTTTGGATACTCGTTGAATTTATATTCTGACTTAAGCACCTGAAATTTTGACTGGGTCCACAATGGTTCACCCATGTCCAAGATCGAATTCAAAACTAATAACTTTGTTTGGTCCAAGATATTATGATAATGGAACCTCAACAAATGAGCTTTTTATAGTAATTGAAATATAAAAATCCAACTTATGTAAGGAAATTGGAATTTTTTTTGAAATGTTAATTTAGAGGATTTGATTTCGAAAATTTTGAAATCAATGTTTTGAAATTAATATTTAGAGCAGTACTAGTTGAAACATGCACGTATCAAATCAGGGTGCGCAGCGCAAGCATGATTGTATTTTAAACAGAAATGATTCAAGAGGTTTTCCAACTAGATGAATAATGTAACCTTCTCTAACACGATTTGATCTTTGAGAAAAAAAAAAGTCCCATATTATTTTGAAAGGAAAGAATTTGACTATTTGAATTTTATGTGAATTTAAATATAATGAGAATATGGAATTCATCTGGAATCTTGAAATGCTTGAAACAATGGAAATTGGTCTAAAAGAATTTGATATGACTTATATAGACTATCAACAATTTTCTGAAGTGTATGAAATTTGAAAAGCTTACTTGAGTTAAACGGATGATAAGGAAACCATATTGATCAAATTTGATTTCCAATCTTTGAAAAGCTAGAAATGTTTAAATTAGATCATTATTTTCATAAGTAGTATGTTTGAAAAATTAATTATATTTTCAATTGATCATGATGAATAGTTTATATAGTGGTAAATAAAAAGAATTTCAACAGCTTGAATCCTGATACTTTGAAGTATCTGGAAACAACTCAATTATAGTTAAAGTATTTGTGAATTATGGATTGTGTAATGATTTACAACTTCGGGATATGAAATGATTTGGTTTGTTCAAGTAACCCATGATTAAATTGAGGGGTGATTGGATTGCATGCGGTAAGTGGTACTCAGTATCCTGTCATATGGAAGGACTTCTCAAACTAATGATGCATAAGTTGATTCGAATTCACTAAAAAATGTTTGAAGTGTTGAAAAGCAATCTTGGTTTTTGAAATCCCGAGGTGAAGTACGATTCTCTATATGAAAGAAATGTATAGTATTTAAATGGTTTGAAATGAAAATGAGATTTTAAGTTCGCAGAAATCATTTGAGGCTTTCAAATGTTTTGAAAATTTATGATTTCGAAATATAGCAAATCCCTTTATCTAGTTTTATACAATGATTTAAGTTTTGCTTAAATAATAAGTTTACAATATTAATTATATGAAACATTTGTGTTTAAAATTCTTATGAATTATTTGATATATTTTCAAGCTTATTTGAAATGATAAGTATTTAGTTTCAATAAATTTATAAGTGAAATTTGTTTTACTCAAGTATAATTTAACAACCTCTTCTTTTCGAGGACGAAAGGAGAACTATAGTGTTCGGTCATAGGGCAAAACGTCCAGGAGTTCCACACTGTCCGTAATTTAGGTGGGAATCCAGTGGTCGAAGTCTCATTCGGTTCTGAGGCAGTATGAAGAAATTACTGCAGTTTTTACAAAAAAAAATAGCGACTCTGTATGTAGGCAGAGTTAAATGGGTAATTGGGTTACCCATTTATAATCCTTTTAAAAATGGGTCAACCCTTTTATGACTCGTTGAATAAAAAATTATAAATAGGTTGACCCAATAGGGTTGTAATTAGGGTAAAATGGGTTGGGTAAATGGGTAGGGTCATATGTTGAAAGGTCTAACTGCTACATACAAATTTTGGAATGTAGCAGTAGCATAACACGAAGAAAAATCAATTTTACCATCACATCGAGGGCTGTCAATAAGTATCTGAAAAATCCGATATACGTCTGCATTCGTATTCGAAAATACAAAATATTTCGATATCCGAGATGCGGATACAGATATATGAAAGTCATTTCGGATACGTATATGGTTATAGTGGTATCCGTATCCGAAATTTATCTGTCCGATTTTTCAATGCATGTGTGTATATATTATATATATAATTTCTAGGTTCACCTTAGCTTAAATTAATATATAAATTTTCTTGAAATAGCTAAACTAATCTCAACTATTTGATTACAAAAGAATGTTGTATTTGATATTATGCAACATTTTAAATCATGCATTCATTTTATTTTGTGGTATGGTTATAATTAAGGCATAATTGTGTATATGCTTTTATGATTTATATTTTGTTTTAGTCTTAAGGTGGTTTATTTCATATCTTAGATATTTTATCTCTTAAAATATTTATTGTGTGAAATTTATTTGATCGATGTCTTACTTGTAATTTTTATTTAGAAGTATTCATCTTTTCAAAAAATATTTAATGAACCAAATTTGCATGTGAGTGATGTGTTTGTAAACTTTTATTGTTTTATTTTCGAATATTTTTCGGATATTTTTGGATAACCGCATCCAATGTACATTTTAAGTTTCGAATACGAATATTGTCGGATTTTTCTCGATATATGTATTTGCTAAGGCGGATACGGATATCCGAAAATATCCATGGATACGGATACAAATATTCTTAAACGAATATTTGTAGGATACGTGTACGGTTTTTCATTTTCGGATACGGATACAACACTATCCGTAGCTGTTCATATCGATAGGACTGAAAAGCAATGGGAATCCAAGTACCGGCAAGAAAAGGTTTATGATTGCATATATCTAATTCCAAGATGGAATTTATGGTCCGCAGCACTAGAACATTAAATCCAGGGCCAACGGCCAACCGTACCCATAACAACATCTCACCCCCCCCCCCCCCCCCCCCATCTATATAACAGCTACAACTCTCAAATTGATAAGCAACAAAAAAGAGATACGCCTGATATCATCATATCAAATACTATAAAGGAAAGGAGGAAGATGTCTCGCTGCTCATTGATCATCTGCGCCATGGTAACAATCGCATTCATAGCAGTGGCAACTCCACAAGCTGATGCGAGCATATCATGCGGAACGGTGGCCTCTGCCATATCCCCATGCATCAACTACCTCACCAAAAACGGTCCACTTGGCGGTTGCTGTGCCGGAGTAAAGAAGCTGAACGCTGCTGCCACCACCACGCCGGATCGCCAGACTGCCTGCAATTGTCTTAAGAATCTGTCTAAGAATCTCAAAGGTTTGAACTATGGCAAGGCTGCTGGCCTTCCCGGCACCTGTGGCGTTAGTGTTCCCTATGCCATCAGCCCTTCCACTGACTGCTCTAGGTGCGTGGGTGCATATATATGTGCTATCTACGCTCTCTTCCTTCTTTT
This sequence comes from Allium sativum, assembly GCA_030737875.1. Taxonomy (NCBI): domain Eukaryota; kingdom Viridiplantae; phylum Streptophyta; class Magnoliopsida; order Asparagales; family Amaryllidaceae; genus Allium; species Allium sativum. The sequence goes on from CM060915.1 coordinate 138,159,834, forward strand.
TTCTCTCTTTTATTGCCCTTTTTATGGATTCATCATGCTTAAGCGATATTGATATTCTATTTTTTTTTTCCTTCCTTACAGGGTCAAATAGAAATGCTCTTCCGCCAAGCTATGCATTCTTCTCCGGAAAGAATGGCTGTTGTGTTTTTATATATTCCTGTTTGCCTTCAATAAAGTTGTCTTGTGTCATCTCAGCGTGTAATTTTACATTGGTCTCTTGTACTTCACCTTCTTCTTTAATGTGATATGTGTCTTTCCGATCTACATTTACTGCAACATTTCATATATCTTCTTCTCATATCATTTCTGCCTTTCTTCTTACATGGCTATCAATTAGTCACTCACTCATATTAATGAACCAATCCTTAATTACTTTGGCTGTGTGTATGAACACAGCTACTGTATCTGTATGAACTATGTATATTAGCAGACGGAGGATACTAGAATTTTTTTTCATTATACACTAACTGTACTGTTACTATTCGGCCACGCACGCTGAAGTCTAAAATGACCGAACGAAAGAGCAGCTCTAAATATATCCTTTTTTTACTTTTGACTAAATTACCAGCTCATTCGGGACTATACGTAGTGTGTAACAGCTTTTAAATTTGTTCTCACAAGAAGTAAGAACATTCGTCATTCCTTCACCTGCCGCAGACTATGGGTCAGCAGGACCTAGCTCATTTATTTCACTAAAATTGTTTCTGAGTTTTGTTTGTTAATTAGATCCTTCCTCTCGGGCATAATTACCCATTTTTATCATGTCCAAATGAACACGCACATCACATGTTGACCCTTTATAGAATCTCTGTCTGTATATATATATATATATATATATATATATATATATATATATATATATATATATATATATTTCAAATGGTATTTCTTGTGTCAGATCATTTGCACAAGCACTGGATAATTGAAGTAATGTTTATTGCTTTAATTCAATACCTAATTGCACAAAGGAAACTACCAAAATCTTGTTAACTAAGCCTTTTTAAAATCGTTAGCCTCTTAAAATTATTTTTTTATTTATAATTACTTCCTGTGAGAGTTGGAATCGGAATTTGACTATTAATTATACAGGTAAATTGTACATATTATAACAGCTAATTAGGGAGAAACAAAATATCTTAGGCGCAGTGGACCAATTTATAATTGAACCTGATCAATTATTTAATCCATGTATATATGTACACGTGAACATGCTCTAACTCTTGTAATGTTTGTCTGTCACTTTCTTTTTGGGTTAACAGTTATCTTTATAGAAATGCACCGCCTCTGTATTTATCAATTTCTTCATCGTCAACAGTTCGGCACTTCAGCCTTCCATTCAATATTGTTGCCCTTCAATTATTTAATCCAACATATAGTATTACCTTACTCTCACCATCATACATATGGTGCATGCAGATATGTTATCACACATGTTCAAATAATAAATGATCTCATAGTGCACAGTAACACTGTGGAACTATGCATACACCTGGGCCATCTCTACCATCATATGGTGCATGCAGATATGTTATCATCACACATGTTTCTAGAATCATCAAAGTATTACTTAAATACAACGCCAATTTCTACTCTTCTTGTTAAGTATAACTTAAAATTACCTAAAAACAGCATGACCGATGTTAAGTATAACTGCTGCTAACCAACTACCCATATTCAATTTTAAGGTGTCATTGTTTCTTATTCCTTAAGATCTGGACATCCAAATACAGAATGCTATGTTCGCAATCAATACCAAATATCAACTAACAAGAAACAAATTTTGACATATGAATTCGTTGTTAGCGTACATTTTTATTTGTTTAAATATATTTGTTAGAGAGAGGAAAACAGACAGAGGGAAAAGTCTCACATCTTTCATTATGTTTAAACATATCTATTTAAATATACATTCCATCGTAAACAATACGTTTTATTGAGCATTTGAATGTGAATTCTACCATGAGAATTATATCTCTAGTAATTGCATGCTGTATGGGTATGTCTTCATCCATTCAGTCTTCTTCTCCTTGAATTTGCAACATCCAAAATTGTTCTTTGTTCCTTTTTTTTTTTAATTTATCCAGGAAGGAAACTGACGGGAGTTCTGAAATCTCTCTAGTGCACCTAACTTGATCCACAAGCACCACATAAGTGCTGATCTTAATGTATGCACATGGTAAGCTTTTAGCACGCCATTCCGAGTTTCGAACCCACGCCACTTTTATCATGGCGCAAAGTCCTTAACCGCTGGGCTACTGCTGTGAACAATTGTTCCAAAATATTTTATTCTTCCTTGAAAAACAAACATTGAATAGCGAAGCGTTGTAAATTCGAATTCCTCTTTCTTTTTAATCTTACATTTTTAAAAACAAATTTTTTTTTGAAAGAAGGTAAAAATAGTTGGCCCAAGGCCTAGAACCCAAAAGGGTAAATACATCGGGTAGACCCGATACACTACAAGAAAAATACCCTATTGCAACTAGCTATTTGCAACAGGCCTCAAATGTCAGTTGCAGTAAATGATATTTAGCAACAGACCACTCGTAGCTGTTACAATAGATAAGATTTAACAACAGGCTTTTCCTTCCTGTTGCGAAAAGCATATTTTTCGCAACAGGGCTTTCATGCTTGTTGCGAAAACATACTTTTAGCAACTGCTCTACCATTCCTGTTGCAATAGACATATTATTTGCAACTACACTTTCAAACCAGTTGCAAAAATTATATATTTAGCAACTGTTTTCACCAGTTGCGATAATTGTAATTATTTTGCAACAGGTAAAGCCACTTGCGAAAAACGTACTTTTAAAAATTGTTTTTCCCCAAGCATAATAGTTAACACACACACACACACACACACACACACACACACACACACACACACAAATATATATATATATATATATGATTAACATATACATATATATATATATACACACATATACATATATTTAATTAATATTGTATTATTAAAAATTATGTTATTTAATAATTACTACTAGTATTTAATGTTAACCAACTACTGTAATTCATAAATAATGATTAATAATTTTTATATTATATTATGATTTATAACTAATATTTTTAATAATAAATGAGTAATATTTTAATAGTTTATAATTATTTTTAATAATTATTAAATAATAATTTATAATTATTTTTAATAATTAATAATATTGTATAATAAATTATTAATACGTAACTAATTTATTGATAGTTTTAAAGAATAATGCACAAGGAATAATATATACTTGACTTTTAGTCATTTGTACTTAGTAATTATTGTAATCAATAATTAGTATTGCTTCTTAATTATTAAAGATGGCTAATTAATCATTAATTATTAAAAGTAAATATTGATTAATGCTTCTTAAGAATTTAATAATTATCAAAAGATAATTATTAAATTATGCTATTAAATATTAGTCTTAATTAGTTAAAAATCATTATGTAATAAAATGTTAATTTAAAATTGTTAATAATTATTTCTAAATTAAAATTGTTAATAATTACAGTCATATATGAAGAGATTAAGTTAATGTGCATTTATGGCCAGGTTTATTGTGAAAGGCCGAAATACAACCATACTGCAACAAGACTCAAAATTAAACATTTTTTTTTTCACGAGGAGTCCGTAGATCTACCCAGGCAAAAAAAAATCCCGCTTCTATTTTTCCGTTTCCCGCTTCATAATTGAAATACAGTCGCTCTAAATCAGACCCTTCTTCCTAGATCCCAGATATATCTTAAGCAGCATTTCGTTTTAATGTGGGCTAGGTCAAAATCCGCCGCCTCCTACTTTTTCTTCGTCTAAATCCCCCCTCCCTCTTCGTCCTTCTCTTCACAACATAGGTCTCCTCACCGATAACCGTAGTCTTTCCTGTCACCGTTTTAAAGTGATTTGCTTCTTACATAAGCCCCATTTTTATTTCTCAGATCAAAACTTCGCTCCTTTTCGTTCGGCCTTTAAAATTTTCTCAGATGAACCATCACTGTCCGAGCCTCAATCAGACATCTGGATCCGCCCTCTCAACCATGTTACCATGAATTCATCCAAATCCTTTGTCGCTAGCGACAGTTCAAAGCGGATCTAGCGATTATTGGGTTGCTTTTCCTGGCATGGTGGTTATTCTCTGTTCACAGCTCTGTTTTAGTAGTCGCGGCGACGACGACCTACATTTGTTCTCCTTTTATGCTCGTTTGGCGACTTTATTTATTTTCTACCTACTCTTGGGATTATGTGCAGTTTAGAGGGGTTTGCATCGGGAGTTTCCAGTTGCGCAGTGGCAGTGCTCTTACACTTCGCCTGCTACAATTCGTTGGTGGGTATTTTCTAGTTGCTCTGCTGCTTCTTTTTTCGAGCTTCTCTTGGGTCATTTTTTCATGTTAAGTCCTGGCTTTGAGTCACTTGGTTTCATGCTACTGGTTTGTGTTAGTTTGATACATGGGCATTTAAGTGTGGTCTGCTAATTTTCACTGTTTCTCTACTCTGGTCTATGCCTCCTCAGTCACTGTTGATGCAATGGAGTAGTGCTGGTTTTGGTTTGTTAGTGTTTATGCAGTTTTCATCTAATCATGTGAACAACCGCTTAGGAAATCATCGATTTCAGATGTTCAAGAAGATATGAACGAATATAGAAGGTCTTCAAGAGCCCGAATGTCTCAGTGAAGATTTTTGCCAAGGATATATCTCTGTGTATAAAGATAAGTATTCTCCCTTTGTTTTTAATTCCTTATTTTAATGTTAAAGTTGAAATATCATTCCTGCTAAGTACCACTTGTAATAATTTGGTTTATAATCTATATGTTTATATGTAATCTTGAGGATTTGTCTTTGTCTGGTGTTTTGGTTGTCGGTCTTTGGGTTGGCTTGAGCAATGAGACGACCCGAACTTCCCCGTGAAGGAAAGCACGGATAGAATTGAGAACAACACACAAATGAACGCATACGGAAGAACATTTCATTGTTATTACAACAATTCCATCAGATACAAGAATATACAGAGTATAAATGAATAAATTACATTCAACAAATATCAGAGATTACAATAAATTACATAGCAGCGGAAAAATAATATAAAACACAACTAGAAGTGATACACGGATACAGAGCTTTCCGAGCATCGTTCCAGCTGTTAATCAGGACCCTGTGAATATAAATCTGCAAAACCAAAACTACTAGCTGCCCGTGCGGAAAATAGGGGCACCCAGAGTTTAGGTTAAAACAATAAACTCCAGGTCAGTCATGTGACTGGTGTGAGAACTAAAACAGTTATTCTTTATTGGTTTTCAAAGTAAGGTAAATCAAGGGACCACGCCGTATAACACGGAACGGGTTTCCTCCCAAGAATACCAGTGCATAAAACAAACAGCGCAATGCTAAATAAAGAAAAATGAAGCTGTTATAAGACCCAGGTCCCATCACACAATGCAACGCAAGCCGGAGGATAGGGTTTTTACCTTATAACAGCCAAAGCATGCTTGATACGTTTAAAACAAATCATTTGATACTATAATAAGTGTATAGTGTCAAAACAATTTCAATCATAAGTATCAATCATAGGCGGCATAGCTACCATCTACTATGTCGCCATACTAGGCTCTACAAATAAAACCGAAACACACGTATTGGAAATTGGATTCCGTCATGAGCCGAGGCAAGGGGCAAGCTCCTCTCCGCGTTCGAGACACTCTAGCAAATGTCCCAGGACCCCACTTTGATCCTTGGATCTTCAGGGCCGGTCCTCTCTTACTTTTGAGGATTAGTTATTCCTGAACACACGTTTCCCGGTCCTTACAGACCTATATCCGAGGCGCCTCGCATTCCAACAACCACACAGGTGAAAAGTATATAAATGTCAGGGCTGGTAGGTCACTGACACCACCCTAGCTAGAAAGAAACGTCGTGCTCTCCCTGCAGTCACTATCCCGTTTTTGACTCATACCGAGGTGTGAGGCTCGCGAATTCACGTTATACACAAAGCTATGCCACACAGGCCGTGCTTTGATCATCAACCACAAGACTCTGCTTTTCAACAGAAGCCTTGATCAATTGCCACTTACGCATGCCACACAGGCAATTCACTCCATGCGTTTGATATCCATCAATATATAACCCCTGAGCTCGTACGTCTCAGAGAAGGGCGTTAAGCAAGAGAATAAATTCTCCGCCGCCAAACAGATATATATTTAATAGAGATCAATCACACGGACTAAAATCCAATGTCAGACACACAGTCCATTTACAAGTCCGTTCTGGGTCTGAACGAAACCGGAGGCACTTTCCTCGTATATCCATCCATCTCCAAGTACGTCTGGAAGATCACCAACTGATTCCCTCATCCTGGGTGTACAGCCCAATCAAGATCATCAGTAATCACCCAAACGATGTGAAGACTTCCGGTCTTCAACCACCGTCTTCATCTTCGACATCTCGTCGAATCGGTTATTCAGAATGGGTATAAACCCGGCCTTTCTGAATAACCCACGTATATAATAAACGAATGTTACACAAACACAACAAACGCCTCATTCCAATTCAGAATATTCTTTTATTCACAAAATCACATTCTTAGGGAAATGTTCCCATTAATTTTATCCAAGATAAATTCTTCTAAATTTATCCTATAATCTTCCTTTGGATATCATTTCAAACTAGTCGGGATTAACGAACCACACCGAAGTAATTATTTATTTTATTTCCCAATCCCAACCTATATATCCCATGGAGCAAAACTGGTGATACTCCATATCTAACACCACAGTGTTATCGGTAAAATTAATTACCATTTCACGTTCAAATCTAATTAAAGATTTAACTATCGCTTTGGAGTAAAACTGGTGATACTCCATTCTCGATCACCTTTCAGATTTGATAATTTAAATTATCAATTCACATTTTAATCTAATTAAAGATTCATTAAAACTCCACTTAGTTTTAATCTTTTCAAAAATCAATATCCTGCCTTTAACTGGGTTAAAGAACCAATGTCATCAAAAACACGATTCACGATAAACCAAATCACATTTGATATTAAATACAAGGCTCTGAATAGAAAATATATCGGCTTATATTCAATATCAAATTCTGAAACCAACAAATATCGTATTGGAAATAACGATATAAAATATCTTTCAAATCCCCATAACAATATTTGTATAGTCACGAAATCCAACATCGAAATATTCCGAAGATAATTTCGATTCAGCTCCAGTCCAATCCACGTATTGGAAATTATCGATTATTTTCAAAATCGCTTTCAAATTCAATTTATTTATTTCAAAAATAAATTGATTTCAATTCTAGTTCAAAACTAGTTCATTTCGATAAAAATCTATTTTTATCTTTTCAAATGTGGAATTTTCCAGCCCAAATCTTTCCAATTCACATATTATAATTTTACACAAATTATAGATATTTTTAATAATTTTATCAAGGCCCGTACAGTCGATTTCCAACAACGGCCATCGAACTGCACTTACAGCGACCTTTTTCGAATTTGATTTGGACATAATTCCAAATCCAACCGTTAGATTTCAAATTTCTCATATTCATTGGAAAGCTCTTTTCGATACGAACCCAACGGTTCCGGTTTTAGGAGAATCCGACGGTCGGATCTCCCGCAATGTCCGTTTGAAATAAATGGTCGAAATTCACGAACTACCGCGGCGCGGCGCGTTCTATTCAGGCCATTATATATATAATATATATATATATATATTATATATTTCGTCGATTTCCTTTTAAAACGAATTTTATAAATCGTTTTAACTTCGTTTCAAAACCATTTCAACTTCCTTTTCAATTCAAATCAAAATTGAATTCTTCTTTATAAATTCGTTTTAAAATTCATTTCTATTCAATTCAAATTTCAATTCAATTTGAATTCATTTCAATTCGCTTTCAAATCAATTTGAATTCGTTTTCAATTCAATTCATTTCGAAATCGTTTTCAATTCAATTCATTTCGAAATCGTTTTCAAATCGATATAAATATCGTTCACGTCGAAATAACGCATCTCTAATCAACACGGCTTTATATTTTTCAAAACTCCTTTATTCTATCCAACAAATGAATATTTATCCCATTCAACACATGAATCTATATTTTTTTCATCACACGACTAATCTCAACACATGAGTACTGTCAACACATCACTATTTTTGTTATGTAAAATATTTTATAAAACTATGGTATCTATCGTTTGATTTTAATTAGACTTCTACTAGGAAGTAGTTCTAATTTTAAATATGATAAAGATGTAAATTTTATTATATAAAATATTTCACTCAACACATGAACATCGTCAACACATGACTATTTTTATATTCAACACATGAATTTTCTTTTATAATATTCACTATTTTTCAAATTGGAATGAGGCCCAATCAATCACCATATAACGTTAATTATATGGATTCCATACAACACATGTATATAATAGCTTTGAAAAATAATCAATCATCAACCAAAGTGCACTACACTGTATAAGCACCAAATATAAATAATTGACGCTTACACAGTCTGTCAATCGACCGATCGACATATTTAATCAATCAGGATGAGTGAACATCAAATTTCATCCCAACACCCGTGTGGGGTTTCAAACAATCAAACACAGATTTTATTTGTGCAGTTGGGCGATGTGTAAAATTTATCGACCCAATCAATATCAGTCAAATCAGTGTATATAAACAAATCGGCCGATTTGTTTATAAATATTTTACTTATTCACTTTCACGTTAAAAATTATATTTTTAACGATAAAATATTCTATTTCAACACATGAATCTCTATTCATTTCATTTATTCAATAAATGATTATTTTTATTTTTCTAACATATTTTAGAAAATTTCGGCGGCATAACGGCACGATACTAGAAACGGAACAAGGCCTAGCCTTATTCCCGGTCTAGTGAAGGCCCACGCCATTCACACATCAATCAAATCACTTTCAATTCACCAAATAATTCAATTCAAACCAATAACCTAACCAACTACACAATCAAACAAACAAGTCCATGGTCTGTGGACGGGTGTCGGGTGCTACTAAGCACCGTCTGCATCCTAGTATATATATATAACTAGAAAAAGAAATTGAAAGGTGAGAAGTTCTCACCGAAAGCTATCCAATACCACGACTCTTCATTTTGATAGAAATCTTCATCTTCATCGTATCTTCGTCATCTTCGTTGCCCGTAGTCACTATATATATAAAAATCACATTTTTATATTTCGATGACTTTAAAATAAAATTCACATTTTATTTATTCATTTTCAATTTAAAAGTCACACTTTTATAATCACTTCATATATTTAAAAATCGAATTTTTACTATGCTATTCAATATATAAAAATCGAATTTTTATTTCGAAGTTCAATATATAAAAATCACATTTTTATTTTCACGCTATATGGATAAAGATGCTATTTTTACACCGCTACTATATAGATAAAAATTCTATTTTTACATCGTTATTCTATATATAAAGATCTCGCATTTTCAACTATAAAGTTTTCGCCTTTATAAAAATAAAGTTTTCGCCTTTATAAAAATAAAGTTTTCGCCTTTATAAAAATAAAGACTTCATCCTTTCAAAAATATAGATTTCATCATTATAAAAATTACCACTTTATCTCAACGTATATAAAATAAAAATCAGATTTTTATTTCGTTACATATACAAAGATGATGTTTTTATGTTCTCTATCCTAAAAAGATTATATTTTTAATACTTTAAAAATATAAAAATCATATTTTTAATATTCCTATATAGTAAAGATTATATTTTTAATACTTTAAAAATATAAAGATCATATTTTGATCACTTCTACTCAATAAAAATCCCGTCTTTCCTATTTTAAAGATATGATCTTTATTTTCGCAAGATCAAATCTTTTTCTTTTAAAAGATTAAAACCTTTTTCTATTTTCTTTAAAAATCAGTTTTTAAAATTCTTTTCAAAAATTCTGTTTTTACATTCTAAAAAAACAGTTTTTAAAATAAGTAAAAAAAACAGTTTTAACATTATATAAAAAAAAAATATCAGTTTTCTATTCATTTAAATAAAATAGATAATAAAATAAATAAGCTAAAAACTTACAGGGGGGGGGGTTTGTGGGAGCGTCGGCCTTCAGGTGGGAGGCGGGGAGTGGCTGCGTCGGAGGAGAAGAGGGAGGAAGGGGAGAAAGGAAGGCGGCGCATTCGATTTGGGAAAAAGGGGCTCGCGTCGGCTCTGGGCTGAGGTGCTGCGGTGCTGGGGCGGAGGTGTGCTCGAGTTCAGGAGGGGGGGCTGCGATGTGAGGCCGGCGGCGCTCCGCCCGATGCGGCGGCGGCGGATCCTTTCCCCCGCTGTCGTTCGCCATCTCCCTTTTTTTTTTTTTTTTTCTTTTCTGATAGTTCGATTTTGAAGATAGAGAGGGGGGGGGGGCAGCGTATAAAAGGGAAAGAGAATATTTTTTTTTTTTTTTTATTTATTTTTTTTTTTTTTATTTTTTTATTATTTAATTATTAAAAAGTTGACTTTTACATACGACCTCTAAACGAGGTCCACCGACTGTCGCCCATAGCGTTTCACCCCCATTCCGAACACAATGGGATATGTATCGCATGCTGATTTGATTGTTTCGATCAGTTTCCTTTGAATTTACATTTAAATCGCTATATTGAAATTTAAACGTACATTTCAAATTACTGGGGTCACATACTAACTCTATAAATTGCAGAAAAATATTTTCTAGCTTCGTATTGACGATACGGTCCTAACAAAACTAGTTTCGTCGAATTCTGAGACCGTTAGAAAAATGGCCAATTTCCAGTCGATTAAAATCAACTGAAATGGTCAAAACACGTTTTCCTTTGCCACGCTCACATATTGATTCGAAAAATTATGAAATTTGAAACCTAGCAATTATTCGACATCACGGACCCAACAAAAGTGGTTTCGTCGAAATCCGAGGTCATTTGCAAAATGTCCATTTTTAAGGGCTATATATTATATTAAAATATATATAAATTCCACAGCGACTATTCAGAATTTTCAACTGGACATATCTTATCATTTATAAAGTGAAATCTCAGTTTGTTAACTTCGTTGGAAAGATATCGTCAATTAGATCCTAATGTTTTTGGTTTCACTAAAATCCGGATTGTTTTGCTCCCGGTACATTCAATTGAAGTTTGAAATCGAATTATCGAACTACCGCGCCATTTTCAATTCTATTTATAATTATATATAAATATATATATTCTAACGACGACGCGTATAATATATACATCGAATTATATTCAAAATAAATTTTCTCGTCGATATTATTTAAAATAATCCATTTTAAATATTCAAACTTCGCTAAAATTGCCAAAACAAAAATTTCAAACTGGCTCGCATTTTCCGGGTTATTACAATCTCCCCCACTTAAAACTTTTCGTCCCCGAAAAGGAACAAAGTCGAAAGTGGTTTGATTATTCAACTCTACGCTCGATCTGGCTTCCATTCTCCAACTCTTTAGTTTCTGAGAATTTTCAAAATTTCAAAAATTTGGCTAACACCCTAAATTTTCGAAAAATTTCGCCATAACCTCCCCTGCAATGGGAGCATCGGGGAATTTCAAATAGCTTCCCCGGTCCTTCAGATCTCAAAAAGAAAAAGAAAAAGCCAAGCGGCTAGCCAATAGGCTCACAAAATCATCATCACCCAAACAAAACAGGAAATTATGTAGTAAACATGTACCTATTTGTCGGGCAAATAAATTTTATTCTTCGGCTCTAGCCTCCTTGCTATGACCTGTTCAATGTAAGTATATGTATATGCAAGCAAATGCGACAAATTTTCAATACAGTTCAATATTCGGTTCAATTAGGCATAAATGGTTAAAATTAGCAAACAATTAAACAAACAACACAAACATCAATCAATTAGTGAATTAGAGTTTCAAATTCATAATTTTGATACATATATACAAAAATCATGTTTTTATGCCAATTCACAACAATGTGTTCTAACTATATTAGTTTTGGTTCTCACACCAGCCTAATGGAAATATATAGAAAATCACACCTTCGAAACACAAATATAAATTCTGATGATGATATATCAATCATCAGAACCATCTCCGGGTGTCTAGAATGTGATTCTATATCTATCTAGTATATTAAAACTTCGACTATACGTTCATGACGCGTATACGCGAAATCTATATATACTCGATTGTCCATATTCAAAATAAACAAATATTCAAATACGTGTAAGACGATTTAAATTTTCAAAACAAAATTGTTTTCATTTGAAAAATAAACTCTTCACACTCGTTCTAGGATACTACTGATCCTATCTCTAACGAGTCATTCTAATTGGATATTACTAATCCAATATCTGATGAATTCTTTCGTATGGTTCTAATGTGTCTTGTTCTCGAGCTCTGTAAACCAAAGCTCTGATACCAAAATGAGACGACCCGAACTTCCCCGTGAAGGAAAGCACGGATAGAATTGAGAACAACACACAAATGAACGCATACGGAAGAACATTTCATTGTTATTACAACAATTCCATCAGATACAAGAATATACAGAGTATAAATGAATAAATTACATTCAACAAATATCAGAGATTACAATAAATTACATAGCAGCGGAAAAATAATATAAAACACAACTAGAAGTGATACACGGATACAGAGCTTTCCGAGCATCGTTCCAGCTGTTAATCAGGACCCTGTGAATATAAATCTGCAAAACCAAAACTACTAGCTGCCCGTGCGGAAAATAGGGGCACCCAGAGTTTAGGTTAAAACAATAAACTCCAGGTCAGTCATGTGACTGGTGTGAGAACTAAAACAGTTATTCTTTATTGGTTTTCAAAGTAAGGTAAATCAAGGGACCACGCCGTATAACACGGAACGGGTTTCCTCCCAAGAATACCAGTGCATAAAACAAACAGCGCAATGCTAAATAAAGAAAAATGAAGCTGTTATAAGACCCAGGTCCCATCACACAATGCAACGCAAGCCGGAGGATAGGGTTTTTACCTTATAACAGCCAAAGCATGCTTGATACGTTTAAAACAAATCATTTGATACTATAATAAGTGTATAGTGTCAAAACAATTTCAATCATAAGTATCAATCATAGGCGGCATAGCTACCATCTACTATGTCGCCATACTAGGCTCTACAAATAAAACCGAAACACACGTATTGGAAATTGGATTCCGTCATGAGCCGAGGCAAGGGGCAAGCTCCTCTCCGCGTTCGAGACACTCCAGCAAATGTCCCAGGACCCCACTTTGATCCTTGGATCTTCAGGGCCGGTCCTCTCTTACTTTTGAGGATTAGTTATTCCTGAACACACGTTTCCCGGTCCTTACAGACCTATATCCGAGGCGCCTCGCATTCCAACAACCACACAGGTGAAAAGTATATAAATGTCAGGGCTGGTAGGTCACTGACACCACCCTAGCTAGAAAGAAACGTCGTGCTCTCCCTGCAGTCACTATCCCGTTTTTGACTCATACCGAGGTGTGAGGCTCGCGAATTCACGTTATACACAAAGCTATGCCACACAGGCCGTGCTTTGATCATCAACCACAAGACTCTGCTTTTCAACAGAAGCCTTGATCAATTGCCACTTACGCATGCCACACAGGCAATTCACTCCATGCGTTTGATATCCATCAATATATAACCCCTGAGCTCGTACGTCTCAGAGAAGGGCGTTAAGCAAGAGAATAAATTCTCCGCCGCCAAACAGATATATATTTAATAGAGATCAATCACACGGACTAAAATCCAATGTCAGACACACAGTCCATTTACAAGTCCGTTCTGGGTCTGATCGAAACCGGAGGCACTTTCCTCGTATATCCATCCATCTCCAAGTACGTCTGGAAGATCACCAACTGATTCCCTCATCCTGGGTGTACAGCCCAATCAAGATCATCAGTAATCACCCAAACGATGTGAAGACTTCCGGTCTTCAACCACCGTCTTCATCTTCGACATCTCGTCGAATCGGTTATTCAGAATGGGTATAAACCCGGCCTTTCTGAATAACCCACGTATATAATAAACGAATGTTACACAAACACAACAAACGCCTCATTCCAATTCAGAATATTCTTTTATTCACAAAATCACATTCTTAGGGAAATGTTCCCATTAATTTTATCCAAGATAAATTCTTCTAAATTTATCCTATAATCTTCCTTTGGATATCATTTCAAACTAGTCGGGATTAACGAACCACACCGAAGTAATTATTTATTTTATTTCCCAATCCCAACCTATATATCCCATGGAGCAAAACTGGTGATACTCCATATCTAACACCACAGTGTTATCAGTAAAATTAATTACCATTTCACGTTCAAATCTAATTAAAGATTTAACTATCGCTTTGGAGTAAAACTGGTGATACTCCATTCTCGATCACCTTTCAGATTTGATAATTTAAATTATCAATTCACATTTTAATCTAATTAAAGATTCATTAAAACTCCACTTAGTTTTAATCTTTTCAAAAATCAATATCCTGCCTTTAACTGGGTTAAAGAACCAATGTCATCAAAAACACGATTCACGATAAACCAAATCACATTTGATATTAAATACAAGGCTCTGAATAGAAAATATATCGGCTTATATTCAATATCAAATTCTGAAACCAACAAATATCGTATTGGAAATAACGATATAAAATATCTTTCAAATCCCCATAACAATATTTGTATAGTCACGAAATCCAACATCGAAATATTCCGAAGATAATTTCGATTCAGCTCCAGTCCAATCCACGTATTGGAAATTATCGATTATTTTCAAAATCGCTTTCAAATTCAATTTATTTATTTCAAAAATAAATTGATTTCAATTCTAGTTCAAAACTAGTTCATTTCGATAAAAATCTATTTTTATCTTTTCAAATGTGGAATTTTCCAGCCCAAATCTTTCCAATTCACATATTATAATTTTACACAAATTATAGATATTTTTAATAATTTTATCAAGGCCCGTACAGTCGATTTCCAACAACGGCCATCGAACTGCACTTACAACGACCTTTTTCGAATTTGATTTGGACATAATTCCAAATCCAACCGTTAGATTTCAAATTTCTCATATTCATTGGAAAGCTCTTTTCGATACGAACCCAACGGTTCCGGTTTTAGGAGAATCCGACGGTCGGATCTCCCGCAATGTCCGTTTGAAATAAATGGTCGAAATTCACGAACTACCGCGGCGCGGCGCGTTCTATTCAGGCCATTATATATATAATATATATATATATATTATATATATTTCGTCGATTTCCTTTTAAAACGAATTTTATAAATCGTTTTAACTTCGTTTCAAAACCATTTCAACTTCCTTTTCAATTCAAATCAAAATTGAATTCTTCTTTATAAATTCGTTTTAAAATTCATTTCTATTCAATTCAAATTTCAATTCAATTTGAATTCATTTCAATTCGCTTTCAAATCAATTTGAATTCGTTTTCAATTCAATTCATTTCGAAATCGTTTTCAATTCAATTCATTTCGAAATCGTTTTCAAATCGATATAAATATCGTTCACGTCGAAATAACGCATCTCTAATCAACACGGCTTTATATTTTTCAAAACTCCTTTATTCTATCCAACAAATGAATATTTATCCCATTCAACACATGAATCTATATTTTTTTCATCACACGACTAATCTCAACACATGAGTACTGTCAACACATCACTATTTTTGTTATGTAAAATATTTTATAAAACTATGGTATCTATCGTTTGATTTTAATTAGACTTCTACTAGGAAGTAGTTCTAATTTTAAATATGATAAAGATGTAAATTTTATTATATAAAATATTTCACTCAACACATGAACATCGTCAACACATGACTATTTTTATATTCAACACATGAATTTTCTTTTATAATATTCACTATTTTTCAAATTGGAATGAGGCCCAATCAATCACCATATAACGTTAATTATATGGATTCCATACAACACATGTATATAATAGCTTTGAAAAATAATCAATCATCAACCAAAGTGCACTACACTGTATAAGCACCAAATATAAATAATTGACGCTTACACAGTCTGTCAATCGACCAATCGACATATTTAATCAATCAGGATGAGTGAACATCAAATTTCATCCCAACACCCGTGTGGGGTTTCAAACAATCAAACACAGATTTTATTTGTGCAGTTGGGCGATGTGTAAAATTTATCGACCCAATCAATATCAGTCAAATTAGTGTATATAAACAAATCGGCCGATTTGTTTATAAATATTTTACTTATTCACTTTCACGTTAAAAATTATATTTTTAACGATAAAATATTCTATTTCAACACATGAATATCTATTCATTTCATTTATTCAATAAATGATTATTTTTATTTTTCTAACATATTTTAGAAAATTTCGGCGGCATAACGGCACGATACTAGAAACGGAACAAGGCCTAGCCTTATTCCCGGTCTAGTGAAGGCCCACGCCATTCACACATCAATCAAATCACTTTCAATTCACCAAATAATTCAATTCAAACCAATAACCTAACCAACTACACAATCAAACAAACAAGTCCATGGTCTGTGGACGGGTGTCGGGTGCTACTAAGCACCGTCTGCATCCTAGTATATATATATAACTAGAAAAAGAAATTGAAAGGTGAGAAGTTCTCACCGAAAGCTATCCAATACCACGACTCTTCATTTTGATAGAAATCTTCATCTTCATCGTATCTTCGTCATCTTCGTTGCCCGTAGTCACTATATATATAAAAATCACATTTTTATATTTCGATGACTTTAAAATAAAATTCACATTTTATTTATTCATTTTCAATTTAAAAGTCACACTTTTATAATCACTTCATATATTTAAAAATCGAATTTTTACTATGCTATTCAATATATAAAAATCGAATTTTTATTTCGAAGTTCAATATATAAAAATCACATTTTTATTTTCACGCTATATGGATAAAGATGCTATTTTTACACCGCTACTATATAGATAAAAATTCTATTTTTACATCGTTATTCTATATATAAAGATCTCGCATTTTCAACTATAAAGTTTTCGCCTTTATAAAAATAAAGTTTTCGCCTTTATAAAAATAAAGTTTTCGCCTTTATAAAAATAAAGACTTCATCCTTTCAAAAATATAGATTTCATCATTATAAAAATTACCACTTTATCTCAACGTATATAAAATAAAAATCAGATTTTTATTTCGTTACATATACAAAGATGATGTTTTTATGTTCTCTATCCTAAAAAGATTATATTTTTAATATTTTAAAAATATAAAAATCATATTTTTAATATTCCTATATAGTAAAGATTATATTTTTAATACTTTAAAAATATAAAGATCATATTTTGATCACTTCTACTCAATAAAAATCCCGTCTTTCCTATTTTAAAGATATGATCTTTATTTTCGCAAGATCAAATCTTTTTCTTTTAAAAGATTAAAACCTTTTTCTATTTTCTTTAAAAATCAGTTTTTAAAATTCTTTTCAAAAATTCTGTTTTTACATTCTAAAAAAACAGTTTTTAAAATAAGTAAAAAAAACAGTTTTAACATTATATAAAAAAAATATCAGTTTTCTATTCATTTAAATAAAATAGATAATAAAATAAATAAGCTAAAAACTTACAGGGGGGGGGGTTTGTGGGAGCGTCGGCCTTCAGGTGGGAGGCGGGGAGTGGCTGCGTCGGAGGAGAAGAGGGAGGAAGGGGAGAAAGGAAGGCGGCGCATTCGATTTGGGAAAAAGGGGCTCGCGTCGGCTCTGGGCTGAGGTGCTGCGGTGCTGGGGCGGAGGTGTGCTCGAGTTCAGGAGGGGGGGCTGCGATGTGAGGCCGGCGGCGCTCCGCCCGATGCGGCGGCGGCGGATCCTTTCCCCCGCTGTCGTTCGCCATCTCCTTTTTTTTTTTTTTTTTTTTCTGATAGTTCGATTTTGAAGATAGAGAGGGGGGGGCAGCGTATAAAAGGGAAAGAGAATATTTTTTTTTATTATTATTTTTTTTTTTTTAATTTTATTATTTAATTATTAAAAAGTTGACTTTTACATACGACCTCTAAACGAGGTCCACCGACTGTCGCCCATAGCGTTTCACCCCCATTCCGAACACAATGGGATATGTATCGCATGCTGATTTGATTGTTTCGATCAGTTTCCTTTGAATTTACATTTAAATCGCTATATTGAAATTTAAACGTACATTTCAAATTACTGGGGTCACATACTAACTCTATAAATTGCAGAAAAATATTTTCTAGCTTCGTATTGACGATACGGTCCTAACAAAACTAGTTTCGTCGAATTCTGAGACCGTTAGAAAAATGGCCAATTTCCAGTCGATTAAAATCAACTGAAATGGTCAAAACACGTTTTCCTTTGCCACGCTCACATATTGATTCGAAAAATTATGAAATTTGAAACCTAGCAATTATTCGACATCACGGACCCAACAAAAGTGGTTTCGTCGAAATCCGAGGTCATTTGCAAAATGTCCATTTTTAAGGGCTATATATTATATTAAAATATATATAAATTCCACAGCGACTATTCAGAATTTTCAACTGGACATATCTTATCATTTATAAAGTGAAATCTCAGTTTGTTAACTTCGTTGGAAAGATATCGTCAATTAGATCCTAATGTTTTTGGTTTCACTAAAATCCGGATTGTTTTGCTCCCGGTACATTCAATTGAAGTTTGAAATCGAATTATCGAACTACCGCGCCATTTTCAATTCTATTTATAATTATATATAAATATATATATTCTAACGACGACGCGTATAATATATACGTCGAATTATATTCAAAATAAATTTTCTCGTCGATATTATTTAAAATAATCCATTTTAAATATTCAAACTTCGCTAAAATTGCCAAAACAAAAATTTCAAACTGGCTCGCATTTTCCGGGTTATTACATTACTACTCTGTTTCATACATGTCATAAAAAACCTCAAAATTTATAACCAGCCATTTCAAACATATATTTGTCAGTTAGCAAATTTATTTAGACCGTAGCAGAAATATAATAGGAACAAATGAAGTCATCTTAATGGTACCAATGTACAACAAAAACTAAAACAACTTGAGTTGAAAGTGCAAGTCAAATACAACAATTTTCTATACAAGCCGAGTACATTGGTAATTAATATTAAGTTGAAATCAATTGTTTAGTCATCCAGAACGAGAAAACAAAATACTGTTATAATATGGAATATATGAAAATGCACTCAGAACTCTTAGTTTGTTATCATTGCAGCTTACAAAAATAGTTGTTCATGAAAACGCACAATCACGTGCCTATACATACTTGTATATGTATGTATGTGTGCACACACAAAAAAAAATGTATTCTTATTAAAATGGAAAATGTGGTTGAAATCAAGGGATTTGAGTTGTACCAAAAAGTCTTCTCCACCGTATAGCCCGAATTTTGTCATCGTATCCACTGCCTTGGTTTTCCTTTTACAATTTTGTTTCGTTTAAGTTTTGTTTTGTTGATGCTACTGTTACTAGCATGGAAGTTATGTTCCTTTTACAATTTTGTTTCCTTTTACAATTTAAGTCTAGTATCATTGCAGCTTCAATCTTCATAAACAATAGGAACCTATAACTATCTGAACAAAGTTTTGTTCCTTGTTTTCACATGCATAAACTTGGATTCAGTTTGACAAATTGACTCTCTTACATATGATTTTATTAGTGAGAAGCACTATTTGAATCGGTTAAGAATACGTATATATTATTTTAAACAGTATGGAATTTTAATTTTCTTTTCTAACTCATGTATTGATGATCAAAGAGATGTGTGGCGAGCGAGGCTACTGGGAAGATGCTGGAGAGTGAGTATCAAAGAGCAGGTGTTTCTGGTTGGGGTAATTGTACTTGTGCTCTTAATTAAGTTAATAATGAATGAGGGTTAATTGCTTATAAATGGTTTTTTGTTGTTGTTGTTATTGTTGATAATTTAAAATAGTTCAGATTCATAGAACAATGATATCAAGCATTTACAACATGTTTGGAATTCATTTCAAATGAATGACGCTACTTATGCTTAACACGTTGCAGGGAAAAATTGTCAGGAGATTACTCAAAGAGTAGCCTAAGCATTAGTATGGACCTAGCCAGTACGGTGAAGCAAGCTGAGAG
Source organism: Allium sativum (assembly GCA_030737875.1). Classification (NCBI taxonomy): domain Eukaryota; kingdom Viridiplantae; phylum Streptophyta; class Magnoliopsida; order Asparagales; family Amaryllidaceae; genus Allium; species Allium sativum. The sequence goes on from CM060915.1 coordinate 138,180,021, forward strand.
CCTTTACAACAAACTTGGAGCATGAACTGCATATTTATTCTCTTGTTGTAGTATATGTATGATAAAGTAAAAATATGATTAGAAAATATTCTATTCGAAATAATGTGTTGTGTGAGAGAAGAAATTGTTATACATGAGTAGTGTATGAAAATTATAAAAATTTTTGTTGTAATTGTTTGTACTATTAGAAATTTGTTAAAATAAAATTTTTATTTGTTTATTTTATTTTGTGATATACACTATTACTAAAACAAATACATTTAATATGTAATATCAATAAGCTATGATAATTTTTTTAACATATTTATGGATCTATTGCAACAGGCATATACTGTTGCGAAACAATCTGTTGCAACAGCAAAAGCCTGTTGCAAAAAGTCTACCGCAACATCTTATTGCAACTGGCAGAAAATGTTGCGGACTTTTTGCAACTTCGGCTATACCAACAGGCGCAGGCCTGTTGCAATAGGTCTACTGCAACAGATATCGCCTGTTGCGAAAAGTGTTTTTTGTTGTAGTGATACCCACTTTTACAAAACAATACACATTTCAGAGCTTTCGTCTCTCAAACCCTAGCCGCCCACCATAAGCTCACAAACTCTTAAAAATGGCGGACGAGAAGGAGACTTCCAACTTTTTAACAAATCAACCCTTCATGGTGGATTCCAGTCTCTGTCTTCACACTTATTAGCCACTTCAGAACTACTAAAGTTCGAGGAGTCATCTTCAGTCACCATTGTGTCATCAGATCTGATGTCTCTAGAGATTATTGAGCTATCGTAACCAAATCTATGTCTTTTTGAGCTTCGCGCTTCATCTGCTTCTCTATATCCACTGCTTTCTCCATTACTCCAGCAAGATAAGTGATAAATCTGACTGTTTAGCTCGCTTTTGTAATGATTTCTGCCTACTCTTTGTAAAAACTGATGCGAATTATTCCCTTCTTTGTTTTTGAGAGATGCTGATAGATCTGGATCACTGCTGGGACGGTTAAGACTCCCTCTCTCTGCAGCATGTAAGAAATTAACATAAGTTCGCTTTTTATTAACAGAAAATGCACTTTTTTTAATACTATTTTGTTTACTTCCCTTTATCATCAGAGTGTTGCAAAGATTGGGATTATAACCACCAGGAAGGACGCCAGGAAACTCATCAATATCTCTAAAATCAGAGTTTGTATCTGAAAATCCTTCGGGATTAATAATATAACTGCTATCAATCTCCATTAGGTTTACTGGATCACTGTTGGAAGGTTGGGGACCTCTGATCTCTGTAGTAGGTAAATACCCCCAAATTACTGTTCCATTTAGAATTAAACAGAATGTTATTAGAGCAGTAATTTTGGTTACTTCCCTTGCAGTTAAACCTGTTGTAAAGATCAGTGGTGCAGCCTCTAGGAAGGATGTCAGTGGACCTATCTTGCTTTCTACTACCAGTGTCATGTAGGACATGCCCTTTGTAGTTGAACTTGCTATTGAGTATGAAATCTTCTACCTGATTATCTAAGCTAGCATCTTTATTACAATATGACTGGTTGTGAGTGCTAGCATAAATAGGCATTTTAACTTTCCTTAAGATAATCTGACAATCAGTTAAAATGCAATTCAAAAGCTGAGAGCAACTAGTTATTTTGATTCCTCTCTTTCTAAATATAAAAAATAACACCAGTTAACATAATGCAAGCTTTCTTAGATAAGAAAGGCATTGGCTTCAAATTTTTTAAAATGTAATCAGTATTACTCATGATATCAAGTGTAGGAATAGAATGATTGAACCCTATAGTACATTTGATGTTAAACCAAATGTACTGGAAGTAACGACAATCAAAGAATAAATGACTGGAGCTTTCAGTTTCAAATTTACAAAAGAAACAAAATTTATCAGAACTAGGGTTCCATTTGCAACACCTATCTCTAGTGGGAAGCTTATTTTGTAACGCAAAAAATGCATAATGGGTCATTTTAGGACAGTTTGACTTACACCAGATAACCTTGTGCCAATCAACTTCTGTTTCATCCCTTTAATATACTCCCATGTTTTTTTGAAAGAAAATTTACATTTTGAGCAAATTTTCCATTCCCAAGAATCCCTGGAACCATTTTGATCAATACAAATATTCTGAATAGCATTTTTAAAAATAATAGCTGCTATACAGTTCTGAAAGCTCCAACAGTTATTTAAAATAATATTTTGAACTTCGTCAGAAACCCCACCTAGCAGATATAAATTGTTCCAACCAAGTAAATCAATAAGGGAGTTACTATAAATTGTTCCAACCAAGAAGATAATTTGAATCAATTGCGATAGTGTTGTTGCAATTGAGTAAGAATAATAATCATTCGGACTCCATTATAGATTGAAAGACTATTTATCATTGATCAATTGAAGTTCGATATCGAAAAACAATTATATACGTAAACTATGCTTGTATATGTATATTTTATATGTGTACTCATATATATGAATTCTCATAATTAAAGTACGTTTGGACTTGAAATTCAAATATACGTTAAAACAAAAAGAAATCAACAAAAAAAAAACGTTACAAAACTTAATATGGAAGGAAAAAAACGTTTATATGAACGTTTAAATATAATAAATACAAATTTATTGATACGCGTACGAAGACATGCCTTTTGACTCATATAGGTCGATCATTCTTGTGCTCGGTCGACCGTGGCAGTGGACTGCCCAACTAGACGGTTGACCCATACGCAGATCAAAACTGTGTAGTTAATGCTCCGTTATAATCCCGCTATATCGCATAGCAAATTACAACTGCTACACTTTCCCAATCAGCCTCTACACTTTAATCTCTTCTATATTTCGCTATTCTCGGTATATTCAGTTATTCCCGCTATATTACGTTATTCCCGCTATATATTTGATGAAAGAAATAAACTGAAAAATGACATATATGCTTTATAAAAATTACGAAGTTATGTTTTTATTGAATTTTTAAATATATATTTTTGAAAACAAAAATACTCTATATTCTATCAAATTTAATTAAGTTAAATAGCACTTTACATTTATTTACTAATATTTGCACATGTGTTTGTTTAAAATCAAGAATATACTAATTATAGTCAAATCGATACCTCTTTTTTCATTTAATTATCGTTTTAACATTCGTAAAAACTTTACAAACAAAATAAGCTTCCAAACCCTCGATGGCTACTAGGTTTTCCGCCTCCTTTTTCCTCTTCAGATGTCCTCCCCCTCGTCTTATTTCCTCCGTACTCTGCACTAATCCGTTTCCCCTGTCCATCCACAATCCTAATAATCCCTAGCTTTCACCATCAAAGATTTGGAGCTCTACCACCAGATCTGAAGTCCGTTCTTAATTTCATATTCCGTTCCTAGCTGCTTCCGATATAAGCCTTACTTCCCCTATACTCCTTTATTTTGGTCTCAATATTGCTTAGCTTCCCACTTCATTAATCCTGGGTGTTCATTTCCTTCAAAATCATTTTCCTGCAATCTCCTGCTTTGGCCCCCTCATCTTTCTCCTATACAGGTTCTTCTTAAGGTTGCTCCCCCTACAGACCGGCTTGTTGCTCGATACTTGCTTGGGGAAGCTATTTCATCTTGTGGCTTCTCCTTAAGGCTGTTATCTCCATGGACCAGCCTATTGCTCGCGGCTTTGTTGGTTGTAGCCTGTCCTCCTTTCGCTAAGGTCTGGGTTGATAGATTGCTTGTTGGTTTGTTAGATGTGTTTATTGGTTAATGCTTGTATGCTGGTGGAGAACTTTGTGGGAGTAACGTCTTGGCGTGTTTGTATTGCTGACACACTGTGAGTATAGGCATGAAAGTTAGGTTTTTTATCTGTTTGGTTATCCTTGTTTCTGTTGTTCCATGTAGTTCTCTGGCTAAGAGTACATCTCTTGATCCCTTCCTTTGTGTCAAATCTGCTGCAGGCTTGTTTAGGCCTCAGTGTTGAATCTGGGTGGCTTGTAACTTAGCCGTTTTTAGGATCGGATTAGCTGTGTAACTGAGTCATATCAATCCTCTACATCTTAGCTCCTTATTCTTAGCTCCTTATTCAATCCTTTGCTTTTTAGTTTTCCTTGCAGCTGGTTTCTGGTCGCTTGTGATGGTTGTCGTGTTGCGCCTGATTTATGTAATATGAGTTTGATTAATAAGACTGCTTGCTGCCTGAGAATTAAGTTGTATTGCAATATAAACCTTTGTGTAATGATTTGTTTGTCTTCTAGCTATTTATTGTAACTCATCTCACCATGCGTTGTGATATGCGTGGTGATAGATAATATTTTAGGTTGTAGTGAGGGAAAATATGTCTATAGTAGATAGGCTATCAGCCTATCTCCTGTTGTATTTACTCATTATTTGTTATAATGAAAAAGTGTCATGGATCACTATAAAAAACGGTTGGCTTTCCCTAAAAAAATTACGAACAAGTTGCATGCGCTATTTTAGAGTCATCCGCTATATCCTGTTATTTCCTCACTTTATCCCTGCTATGAATTTTTGGAAATCCGTAGCATTGGTTCCGTTAAGTGCTTTAACTACACAGGGTCAAAGCCATGTATTCACGTCGATTTCAACGAACATATTTAATACATTTTATATCGAATAGGCCACACTGATTCAAATCGCTATAAATAAACGTACAGCGCTAGCCTCCAAACTCAATTTATTTTGAATGGATGCGAAAGCCCAGCCACTTTTCTTCTTCCTCCAAGAATTTTGAAATTTTAAACCATAGATTTAGGTCTTCTTTATCAACTAAAGGAAGAAGATTGTAAAAATGTAACACCACGTAAAATACATGCTAAATAGACTTAGACAATTAAGTTAATAAATTCATAAATATTACTGCGATGAGTTTAATTTTTTTGGTAATTGATAATTTGGCCACGAGAACATTACCATTGTATTCGCAACAAGATTCTAATCCGTTTTCATGTTGTCAAAACAGAGTCTGTATGAAAAAGTTATTAATAAAACAAGTTATACATAAACTATATACTCACAAGACTTGAAATTCAAACTGAATAAATATAAACCAGAAATAAAATTATATACTAATTTGAATAATTGAATATTCTCTAGAGATCTGAATTTGTATGTGAATATATATATATACAAGAGTGTTAACCGGCATTTTGGTTCGGTTAGCACAAGTAGTTCAAGCCCACACGACTCGGTCCATCGCATGGTTCAACGGCTCAGAAGCGTTGCCAACATCTTCAAGAATCAAGCTGAGACAGGGTCGCACAAGAACTGTCTTCACTGCTCGTCAAACTACTCTCAAATAATACAAGTCACGAATCAAGTGAAAGAACACAAAACTACGTGATCATATCGAGAAAATCATGGTTCTGGCACCAGAAGACTCGAGTCGGGCCACTGGTAGAATTTTGTATCCCTCGGATGCAAAATTCATCAACGTTGAAGATCGCTTACCCAGCATGCGTCGATCACCTCCACCGGCTGGGCAACACAACCCGATCATCTAAAAAACGTGGGTCACCACATGCGGATCACCTTCAGAATCTTGCCATGGCAACATACAAGATCTCGCATCTCCTTCACTCCTTATCCCAAAATATCGCTTCATTCCGATGCAATTGACTCTAGTTCCTTGCCTCGACAACTTCCCGCATCGCATCCCATGCCTCGCATCATCCTACCTTGGCTCCACCTAGCTTCGCATCCTGAGCCTCACGCCACCATGTCTTGCACCACCATGTGTCGCATCCTCGAACTCGCCTCCATCTCGCACCACATCATATCTCAATCTCTCGTTCCTTCAACTATTGTTTCGCACCCCTACTAGGGATGCAAATTCGCATCCCTCCGGATGCGAAACTCACATCCCCACTAAGGATGCGAATTCACATCCAACAAGGATGCGAGATCGCATCCCTCTAGATGTGAATCTTACATCCCTTTGGATGCGAATCTTGCATCCCTTCAGATGTAAAACTTGCATCCCTTTGGGATGAGATTTCGCATCCTCTAGGGGATACGAAATGTATAAGGGGACTACTTGCGGAATGCAAAATCCCACTGCTTTTTATCCCATTTCCCACTCCTTTTTTTACCTATTACCGTATCTCACCCACCCTCACCTACTCCACTTCCTATAAATACCGCCTACCTCATTATTTATAAGGGTTGGCATTTCACTCTCTCCCCATCTTAAGGAGGACCTTGGACTATTTAATTACAGCATAGCCTTTGGGGAAGAAGAAGAACCCGAACCTCCAAACTTCCCAATACCTTCCAGACCTCGGCGACTCCCGACACCTCCGGACCTCGGCGCCTCCCGGCACCTTCCAGATGTCGGCCGTTCCCGACACCTTCCGGACCTCGGCGGCTCCCGACACCTTTCGGACCTCGGTGGCTCCCGACACCTTCCGGACTTCCTGGCTCCCTACACCTCCCGAACCTCGGTGACACCCGACACCCTTCGGACCTTGGTGATTCCTTACACCTTCCCGACCTCGGCACTCTCGACACCTCCTAGACCTCGGCAACTCCCGACACCCTCCAAACCTCCGAAACCCCCGACTCATCTCGTACCTTGAAAACTCCCGACACCCTCCGGATCTCAGAACCTAACGACACATCCCGGGGCTCGGACGCTCCCGATACCCTCCAGACCTTGGAACTTCCCGATTTATCCCATTCCTCTGAAACTCCCGATACCCTTCGGACCTTGGAACTTTTCGATTCAGTCCGAACCTCGGAAACTCACGGCACCCTTCGGATCTCGGAAACTCATAACACATCCCGAACCTTAGAAACTCCCGACACCCTTCAGACCTCGGAACTTCCCAAGTCATCCCGGACCTCAAAAACTCCCGACAACGCCCGGACCTTGGAACTTCCTGACATGCTCCGGACTTCGAAAACTCCTCGACTGCTCCTGGCCAACAAGGAAGCTCGACAATAAGGATTAATCGAACATCATTGATCAGTGTTACTTCTTGTAATGATGTCTCACCGTACTTCATTGAAGGTGTATAAAAGCAGCAAAGCCTTCAAAGTGGACGTAGGTTCAATCTGAAGCGAAGTACTATAAATTACCGTGTCCTTTAATTTTTTGCACATTACCACCACATCTCGCACACTTTTCCGCTCCTGGCATTTAGTTTCAAAAAATTGGAACTCTCGTGCATTGACAACCATTTTAGGCGTCAACGTTTTGGCACGCCAGGTAGGGGAGAGTAAAGCGCACCTTCAACCGATACCTTTGCTCAAACCCAACGAAGCCGACTTTTCCCACATATTCTCGACCGTAAGTTTGTTTGTGCTACTCGGATTCCATCTTGTCCACTGAGAAAACTTCTCAACAATGGCGAGCAAGGGAAAATCTATCCTTGGCGGACCATCTAATGATAATCAAGGCACTCCGGTCCGTCAATGACCTCTTTTTGGCATCTTAGCCACTACTGACGTGGCACTAGTCCGAACCTCGGAAACTCACGGCACCCTTCGGATCTCGGAAACTCATAACACGTCCCGAACCTTAGAAACTCCCGACACCCTTCAGACCTCGGAACTTCCCAAGTCATCCCGGACCTCAAAAACTCCCGACAACGCCCGGACCTTGGAACTTCCTGACATGCTCCGGACTTCGAAAACTCCTCGACTGCTCCTGGCCAACAAGGAAGCTCGACAATAAGGATTAATCGAACATCATTGATCAGTGTTACTTCTTGTAATGATGTCTCACCGTACTTCATTGAAGGTGTATAAAAGCAGCAAAGCCTTCAAAGTGGACGTAGGTTCAATCTGAAGCGAAGTACTATAAATTACCGTGTCCTTTAATTTTTTGCACATTACCACCACATCTCGCACACTTTTCCGCTCCTGGCATTTAGTTTCAAAAAATTGGAACTCTCGTGCATTGACAACCATTTTAGGCGTCAACGTTTTGGCACGCCAGGTAGGGGAGAGTAAAGCGCACCTTCAACCGATACCTTTGCTCAAACCCAACGAAGCCGACTTTTCCCACATATTCTCGACCGTAAGTTTGTTTGTGCTACTCGGATTCCATCTTGTCCACTGAGAAAACTTCTCAACAATGGCGAGCAAGGGAAAATCTATCCTTGGCGGACCATCTAATGATAATCAAGGCACTCCGGTCCGTCAATGACCTCTTTTTGGCATCTTAGCCACTACTGACGTGGCACTACCTCTGACCCCAGAGGCCTTACTCACTCAAGCTTAACTTCTCGCACTTGCTCAAAGATTGGAAGAAGCCTGAGCGACATCTCGAAGCCAAATCAGTCAAAACAGGGAGTTGATCCAGCGACTCCAACGATATGCTCAATGAGACATCGCCCATTTTATGGAAAGTAGGAGCATCCAGCCTCCTCTGAATCGTGTCTCCTCGAGCTCCACATCCGTATCTCCTTCCAACAACCGAAGCCCTCGTCATAGAATCAACCTCGGCAATGTCAGGATCACCATCAAAGAGGGAATGTGTCATCCTGGACGTTCCCGGCTTGGACCTAATCTTGACCAAGGGAATAGCGCTCGAGCCCTTACTAGGCAGACTCAGACTGCAATGAGTTTGGACTTGTCGCCTACGCTTCTAGCATCCAACTTGGCCCAATTCACCTCAGTCAACCTCCATGGAATCATGCAATCGAGGTTGTTGACTCATCGAACGACAAAGAGCTTTATTCGAGAAGACGCCCTAGGCTCCAAACACCTCAACTAGATCATGATCGCCATAATATGACAGGAACCCAACCTCTGATTCTCGCCGACATGATCCATAGGATCATGAGGGAATCGCGGGGGCACACCAACGACATCTTGGAAACCAATACAAGGTGTATTCCCTTTACTCCAGCTATCCTTAATGCCGAATGGTCTAGGAACTTCAACTTGCCAAAACTCACTTCTTACACAGGGAAACCTGATTCTCAAAACTTCATTAACCACTACGAATGGCACATGGATTCATCACGCGCTACCGACATCGTAAAGCACAAGTGCTTCCCTGTCTTTATCCAAAACGTAGCTTTATCACATTTCTCTCAATCTTGCCGGGAACCGTCTCAAATTTCGACCAACTCGCCAAGGGTTTTGTCGCGCAATCTAGGATGCACATCGCAATGTCCAAAGACATCCTCTCTGTCTTGAAAATTTACCTAGGCACCAATAAAACTTTCAAAAACTACCTTGAAAGATTCAACACTACAATGGCCGAAGTAGAGGAACCTACCCCTCGAACCGTACACGTCCAACTTCCGAAGGGCGTGTTCCAAATTCAGAGCATGGGTCGATCGAAAGCAACCAAATATTTTGGAGATCTTTTACGAGAAAGCCAAATACTTACTATGCCAAGAGCTATCATAAAGGATTCGAGCTTCTCGCCTCAAAAGCTTACCTCAAGACAAAGCCTAGAGCTCTAACGACTTAACCATATCGGTCTGCGCAATCTTGCTCACACCGTCAACATCATAGGTAGTCGCTACAATTAGAGGAAGTGTCTTTGACTTTCATCTTTCCTCAACTACACTCCTCTCAATGATACCCTCGAGAACATCTACCTTGCAACTTGCAATGTCCTGCCCTACAAAAAGCCAAGGCCTAAGGGCCCAATGAGCGCACCAAGGGACTCTACAGAACATTGTTGGTTCCACAACATCCATGGACACAACATAAATAGTTGTTGTCACTTATAGGAAAACATTGAGAAACTCATCCGCAAGGGTCACCTTGAGCGGTACTAATGGGGTCCACGACATGAGATCTCCAAGCCACTCAACGCTCATCAAAGATTCCAACTAATCAGGACCTCGATCGAAAACTAAATTCCTCAAGATCGTCTCTTCGACTCATTAAGACTACAACAACATTGAATAGTTGTTCCTCACGACTCATCTCATATGAAATCCTTACGAAGTTTATGAACATTAGCCTCAACTTCTTAGATTCGTCCGTGGATTGCCTAAGCACCGCTACTATGAATACATAAACTCCAATGGATTTATCTCGTCCTATCTACGCTTAGGCGTATGTAGCGGCGATCTGTTGGCACGACGACCCCGAAGACTAATAAACTTAGACAACTAATTACGCTTATGCGCACTCTAAATCAGTCTATTGGCACTGTTTCACCTAAACTTCGCACCCCTCAAGCTAATCGAGAGCAGAGTTCACCCACTCGAACTCAGCCCGACTCGAGTTTCTCGAGAGTGGAGTTTCAACCAACTCAACCCTAGATGCAATGCCGGATCATGATACTCGAGCATTTGGGACACAACTTCCATGGTGTGGTGGACTCTGTGGTCATCATTAGAGATACTGGTTTGCAACTCATTCCTACCTTTGCCTCCCTCATCATAGGTGAGAAGGGAATGGAAACCAAGCCCTCTTCTCTAGAGAACACCTCCTCCTCGCCGTACCATGGCCACTTTTACCTCCACCAGATTCTTTGATCACCCTCTAATATGCTGGAGGCACATCGCGAAGTACAACCAGAGGCACGTTAGAAAGCAGGCCTGAGGTCACCAGTGCGCCACCAGCCCTACAACCGTCTTCTACGATGCAACGGTCTCTAAGGTCGTCATCGAAGATACCGATGCACGACTCAATCCCACCTTTGTCTACCTCATTGAAGGTAAAATGGAAACGGAAAGCAAACCCTCTTCTCCAAAAGACACCTCCTCTTCATTGTGTCGTATCCATTTTTCCGTCATAGATGCTCCGGCCGCCATCCAGTTAGCTGGGGGCACGTCGTGAAGTACTACCGGAGGCACGTTCGGAAGCAGGCCCAGAGGCACCAGTCCCCCACCTGCCCTACATCGTATTCTGTAGTGGTCTCTGAGGTCGTCATTGGTGATACCGACGCACAACTTGCTCCCACCTTTGTCTCTCTCATCGAAGGTAAAACGGAAACAGAAAGCAAGCCCTCTTCTCCAAAAGACACCTCCTCTTCGATGTGTCGTATCCATTTTTCCTTCACAGTTGCTCCGACTAACCTCCAGTTAGCTGGGGGTACATCGCGAAGTACTGCCGGAGGCAAGTTCGGAAGAAGGTCCAGGGGCACTAGTCCTCCACCAACCCTACAACCATCTTCTACGATGTAGTAGTCTCAAAGGTTGTCATCTGAGAAACCAGAGCGCAACCTGTTCCCACCTTTGTCTCCCTTATCGGAGGCGAAACGGAAAGCAAGCCCTCTTCTCCAAAAGACTCCTCCGCTTCACCGTATTGTAGCCATTTCTATTCCATCTGATGCTCCGGCCACCCTACAGTTAGTTAGGGGCATGTAAGGAAGCACTACCAGAGGTATTACCACTGAAGGCAGGCCCGGGGGCACTGACCCTTCACCAATTCCTGCATTCTCACCAAAGACATCTTCTTCGCCACCACAGAGCGGCCTTTTTGGAGCAAACCCACCGTGTGGAGAAGATGGTCTTGAACCGAAGTCTTAGCACTAAAGAATTCATTTACGACATCTCTCGATGCTAAGGCTTCCTACATATAAGCATACTGGAAAGCGGTGGCAGCCTTTAGTTCTAACAACTAAATCCATGGTCATTGCTGACCATCAGTACCATTCTCGGATCAAACCGCTACGATATGATTGGATCAAGAATCGAACCCCGACACTAACAACTCAATCATCTATTCACATCTCATGTTTATATACGAGCGGTCAGTCCAAATAAGTTCGTTTCTCGAATGTTACATTCATCAACTGTGTTACGTTCGACTTCAGTTATAATCCAATCATACGATGTCACATGACAATCCAAACTTTGCTAACTCATCCTTGCAACCAAAAATGATTTAGTAGGTATGAGGGCCCGCCCCGAGCCCTTTATCGATTCCTGCACCGATATGGCCATCGTAGGACCCGAGGCGGATACCACCAGTTCCTGCATTGGCATCGTCTTCATTGTAGGACCCGAGGCAGATCCCCACCAGTTCTTTTTGGAAAGATGAATCAAAACAAAACAACCTTTGTTTAACTATTTTTCGTAAATCGAAGTGCAGCTTATGGAAAAATCAGTGAGAAATAAGTGGATTTATTTATTATGTTTTTCAAGTCAGAAATAATTAGTTCACTTTCAAAGGCCATAATTTTTGATTTACCTAGCCAAATTTCCTCAACTTTTCTTTATTAGAAAGAAATTTTAATTATGAACAATTTTAATATTTATCACGTATGATAATTCAAAGAGTAGCTTAGGAGAAAACCAGTTTGGAAGTGAAGTATTTTGGTTGATTCTGGTTTTAAACAAAGAATCGATCGTTCCACTTTTAAAATTATTAACTAAATATCTACATCTGTAAGTCTTCCCAAATTTGGTCTAGAGTCTCTTCATACCATCCTTAAAAAACTATTAAAATTTGATATGCTAATTAAATGTGAAAGTGGGTCAAAATGTGTCAAACTCAAGAGTGATTTGTAAGTTGATGTGAGCTTTGCGATGATTCGAGGAAGACATTTGCATGCTTTGAGGTGATGATAAGAACTATATTTTTTTTTTGTGAGTCTTTTGCATGAAGTTAGCAAGGAGTACTATGAGCATACTCATCATCTAAACAATTACTAATTTCTTGTGCTTGTGTTTAAATAGTGTTGCACATGACTTCATAATGCTATATTTTATTATCATTGCTTTGGTAAGCAAACAACATATACACATAATTTTTGAGGATTTTTATGACTTAGTATGACTTTTACAAGGTCTTCAAAAAAAAAAAAGGATTAGTTAGACACAGACATAGAGTACACGTGATTTTATAGCAAAAGTCGTTATCAATGCACTATCGAAATGCCTTACCTTGATGATTTTTTATGATTATGCAGAACAATATTTTTAAGTATTTCTTTTCATGATGATTAAGCATACTAAGAAAGACGCTTTAGCAAGAAGTGGTTTATATTGTATTAGATCTTTCTATAGCATTTTCTAAAATGCTGTCTTTTTAGTTTGTAAGATTAAACGAGCTATAAATGGTGTTTAACTTTATTGTTTCCCTTCAATCTTTGAAGATCTTTCCAAACATATATTAGAGAGATATAAAGGTGGTTTGAGATTGTTTATGAAGGAATTTTTGCATAAAGAAGTTGATTATTATTTAGAAGATGTTTATCTTTTCAAAGAAAGTTCTATAAGAGATATATAGATGTTTTTTCAAAATAAGTATTCACAAAGTGTTTTACCTTTACTTGATATAAAGAGTATTCTGGAAGTAAATATTGATTTTAAATGTTTTGTGTAAAGAAGAACTACGTTGACTTGATCCTATATCTAATTGCTCACCCAATTAGATAAAATGTATGTAAGCAATCACATGTGGTAGTGATGCAGCTGATATAATAATAAAATATATCTTTTTTTATTACTTGTTATTACATCTGGTGTTGGCGTATCTTTCATGTTTATCATTTAAGCCATATTGACGTAATTATTGAGTGTGCAGGAATAAATATCGATGTTCATCTCATCAGAGATGCACAATAGTAGATTTATGATAATTGTGTTTAATTTGTATTCAAGCATAACTTGTGAATTAGATTAAAAACTCTGATAAGTGGTATTTATTAAAATTCTATCCAACGCATTTAGTGATGTTGTATGTTTATTCAAATAAAATTTTGGGTTGTTACAATATAGGGGTTATATGACACACATCTTTCGTGGCGCACCTTTTACAACCCACTACAACAACATATTTATAATTAAATAAGTTAGTGAAGGGAGGGAGAATTAGTGGAAGGAAAGAGAAACGAGAATGTGTAGTGGAAAACAGAAGGACTATTCGGGTGCTCCATTTTAGGGGTGTCATTAAACGCTGCTTATATATATATAAAAATATATATATATATATATATACATACATATATATATATATACACACACAGTGGCATAACCAGGATTTATGACTAGCAAGGGCAAAAATGAAAATTTCAAGATTTAAAAGGAAGCAGTAGTCTTGGATCCTTTTTTTAAAATGGTTTGACAATGTAATACTAGCACTAAAAACAAAAAATTTAAGAGTTTAAGCACATTTTTTATTTTAAACTTTGATCTAATTACCATTTTGAAATGTTTGAATTACCTACTTGGATAAAGAAAAAAAGGCTTCAATCTTTGCATGTGGCAAACAGAGTTTGCTAAAGGCAGTATTATTTTCTTGTATCCTAAGGGGCCACGTGACCTCTTCAACTTCAAAGTAGCTCCGCCATTGTATATATATTAGCATGATTCCAAATGGTCAACTGGCTAAACTATCAAAACTTTAAATTATTAATAACCTTGGAGCTATTCGCGATCTTTTAGTGTTGTTGAATGTAAACGCTTTCATTACCTGTATATGCAAATTTTGGGATGTAGGAGGAGTATAATATGAGGAAAATCAATTTTACTGTTGTTAGGATTGCCTTGCATGTTGTTAAGGAAGAATGATAGGTTTGATTAAAAATGTCTCATATCACGAAATAAATTAGAGTAAATTACACATATGAGTTGGTAGGAACGTAACAACAAGGATTCCTTTTGCTGCAAGGATGTATGTGTGAACTCATATGCGTGCGCCCTATGAAGAAGAATGAAGCTTTGTTCCGATGTTCATTATATAATAGTGGTATCGGAGCCGAAGGGTATAAACTGGGCTATGCAGACAAGACAGTGCTCTTAAAAGATATTCGTAGGATGTGAGTCAAGGGGGAGACTATTATGATTGCTTTACATATTGTTAAGGGGAGGAATGTTGGTTTAAATAAATAGTCTCACATCACGAAATAAATTGAAGGAGTGGTGTACAAATATTAGTTGGTAGACATATAAAAATAAGGATTTTTTTTGTTACAAGGATGTGTTGATCAACTATTATGTGTGTGCCCGATGCGTAAGGAAGGAGGGCTTTGTTCCGACTGCCATTACATAACAGTGGTATCAGAGCCATAGGTTATGGACGGGGTCATGGAGGCAAGGCATTGCTCTCAAAATAGCCGAAGTGGATGCGAGTCAAGTGGAGACCGTTGGGATTGCCTCGCATGTTGTTAAAGAGGAATGTGGGTTTGAATAATAAAGTCTCAGGTCATGAAATAAATTAGAGAAGTGAAATACAAATATGAGTTGGTAGGCACGTAACAACCGGAATTTCTTTTGTTATAAGGATGTGTGTGTCAACATATATGTGTGCGCCCTATGCAGGAGAAGCGGGCTTTGTTCCGGCTGTCGTTTCATAATAGTGGTATCAGAGCTAAAGGTTACGGACTGGGCTATGTAGGCAAGACAGTGCTTTCAAAAAATACTCGTAGGATGCGCGTTAAGGGGGAGACTATTAGGATTGTTCCGCATGTTGTTAAAGGAGGAATGATGGCTTGAATATATAATCTCACATCACGTTATAAACTGAAGGAGCAAAGTACAAATATGAGTTGATACGCACGTAACAATAGGGATTTCTTTTGTTTTAAGGATGTTGAGTCAACAAATATATGTGTGCCCTACTCTAAAGGAAGTTGGGCTTTGTTCCAATCATCGTTACATAACAACAATTACATTTACAGGACTGTTGAAAGCAAAGGAAATCCAAGCGTCAGCATGAAAAGGTTCTAGACTGCACGTAGCTATCTTCAAGAAGGAATTAATGTCCGCATAAAACAATAAGGGTCCATTCTTAACGAACTGTAACGGGGTATTTGAGCGTGGCACTGTAGCGAACTGAGAATATGTGTTTTTTTTTGCTGTGAACGGGGTATTTGAGCGTGGTATATGAGCGGGGTATTTTTAAAATAAAATATAAATAGATAGGATTTGGCATGCTAAAACCTTTTTACAGATACAAATACAGTTACAGATACAAATATAGTTAAAGATAAAAATACAAGTCCAGTTACATATACATAGACAAATTAACGCAGCTCAGCAGCAACCAACTCATCCCTAATGGTATCTCGAAGTGATGAGATTTCTTGGTATCCATTTCGTTGTACCCGTTCAATGCCTCTATTCGTCGTATTTTTCATAGCATAATATTCCTCCAAGTACTAATCGCTGATTTTGGTTGATTCGTTGTTTCACGGAAATGTGGAATATGATACCTCATATTTCGATATGGTGGTAAATATCCAGTCTGAAGTGGATAGCCCGAATCGACCAAATGATATTGTCCTGTTGGAGGTTTAGGAAAGTTAGAGTTTCTATCGTTTATAACATCATTAAAAATTCTACTATCATGTGCAGTCTCTTCCCAACCAGCCATAACATACGTAAACTATAAATCGAAATCACAAATCGGTAATATATTTTGAGTTACAAAATCTTTTCTTCTGATATAAGGGATAACTTGATCAGCAAGTAAATGTGCAGATACGTGTGTACCATTTATAGCACCAATACAGTTACTGAAATAAGGATAATACCAAGTTGAACTTCTGATGTGATGTGGAACAGTATTAAATTGTTGTTCGTTTGGTTTTATTACATCAGCAATGAGTAATTGAAAAGCAATTAGAACAGCATGAAAAAAAACAGAAATTGTGTTACCTGATCGTTGAAATCTTTCGCTAAGTTGTCTACTTGAAAGCCTAGTAGCCATTGTATAAACAAAAATTCCAATCATTTCGACGACACAAATTTCTGGCCTTGAAGAGAGACCATGATGTTGCAGGTTTTCACATAATGAGTAGAAAAATAGTCTTTTCATCCGAAAATTATTTTGACAACATTTCTCATAACCATTCAAAATGTCGTTGATCCAAGTTAAACCCGTAAACTCTGAAGTATTAATCCGAGTCATATGATTTCTCGTTGCATTCTACCATAGTGAAATCCTGTAAAGATCAATAAAATCATCGTAATCGGAGGACGGAACGGAGGCAGACATTATTTCGATGAAGAAGAAGAAGTAGTAGTAGTTAAAGAATTAGTTATAGAAGGTAAGGAGGTAGTTGTTTTATAGGGGAGAAAGTGGAACGTTAGAAATCCAGCCATTGGCGTCAAACACGTATGACTGGATTTCTAACGTTCATAGATCGTGTTGTTTGCCTCGTTGGGAACGTGGCTTGCGTCTAATGCGTCAGACGCGAACGCAAAACCAGCACGTCCAAATTTGACTGCGAACAGGGCCTGAATACAGGGCCAACGCCCAATTGTACCCATAACAACATCTAACCCCTGCATCTATATAACACGACAACACTCAAATTGAATTTATCACTCATTTTTAAGCAACGAAAAAGAGACATACACTTGATATCATCAAATCAAATATAAAAGAAATACGGAAATGTCTCGCTACTCATGGATCATCTACACCATGTTAGCAATCACATTCATAACAGTGGTAACTCCACAAGCTGATGCAAGTGTATCATGCAGAATGGTGGCCTCTGCCATATTCCCATGCGCAGTGTCGGCCCTGTATACGTGGCGGCCCTAGGCCAAAAAATTTCCGGAGGCCCAAACTTGTACGAAAAATCACAAAGGAAGACCATGAGAGGGAAAACTTATTATGTGTGCATTCCAAGAATCAAACCCTGCTCACATGAGAGAAACCCACTAGCACAAACCACCAGACCAACATCATTTCACATTTAAGTTTTATCTACATGAAGTCATTATCAATTAAAAATCTGAAAGTTTGAATCTCCCCTTCTTCCTCTTTCTCCTACCCCTAAGCCTGAGGCCCTTGGCGGCCGCCTGGTTAGCCTGGGCCCAGGGCCGGCTCTGCCCCTGCATCAACTACCTCACCAAAAACGGGCCACTTGGCGATTGCTGCAGCGGAGTAAAGAAAATGAACGTTGCTGCCACCACCACACCAGATCGATAGACTGCCTGCAATTGTCTTAAAAGTTTGGCTAAGAATGTCAAAGGTTTGAACTATGGCAAGGTTGCTGGTCTTCCCGGGACCTGTGGCGTTAACGTTCCCTTTGCCATCAGCCCTTCCACTGACTGCTTTAGGTCTATATATATTTATGTGCTTTCTTCCTTCTTGTTTCTGTATTTCAATTGCACTGTTTATTAATTTTATCTTGCTTAATCGGTCAGTATTGATATTCTATCTTCTTCTCCTTCCTTGCAGGGTCAAGTAGAATTTCCTCTTCAGCCAAGCTATATATGTTATTCTCCCGAAGTAGAATGGTCGTTGTGTTTAAAGTTTCTATTTGCGTTTCATAAACTTGTCTTGTCATCTTAGCGTGTAATTTCAAATAGGTCTTGATCTCTTGTACTACACCATTTACCTCCTTTAATGTGATATATTCATCTATCTTATGTATTTTTGGTACATCATTCTATATATCTGTCTTCTCGTATACTATGATTTCTTTCTTCTTAATTGTGTATTAATTACCCAGTTATGTCATATTGCTGAACGAATTGCCAATTACTTCGGCTGCTTTTATGATCGTTAGCCTTTAAAAATCATTGTTTTATTTATAATTATTTAACTCTTGTTAAAGTTTGGAATTTAATTCATTAAGTACAGAGAAATTGCACATATAATAATATAATAGCTAATTTAAGAGAAACAAAATAAAAACTCTATCTAATCAAACTATTACGAATACGTTTTTCATCGAAATTTTTGAATCTATGCACAGTTTAAAAAAACACAAAAAAAGAGATATCCTCCTTGTTGTGATTTGTGACATAAAATCACATATGTTGATAGAGACAATGCATGGATGTGCTTGTCGGTAGAGGAGAAGGTGCAACAACAAAAAGAAGGTTAGAAGG
This sequence comes from Allium sativum, assembly GCA_030737875.1. Taxonomy (NCBI): domain Eukaryota; kingdom Viridiplantae; phylum Streptophyta; class Magnoliopsida; order Asparagales; family Amaryllidaceae; genus Allium; species Allium sativum. The sequence continues at coordinate 138,198,716 of CM060915.1, forward strand.
AGCAGTTTGGCGTTTGAGCGGATTTATTGCTGGATTTTGACCCGGTTTTTCTGTGACTTATCTGCAAGTAATGAGGAGATGTATTCCTAATATATCTCTAAGAGGAAAATTGGATATTTTTCCTAGGCCTTCTATTCTCCTATAAAAGCAGCACATTGGGTTGGATTAATGTATGACCGAATAGAGTGGCGACAGCATGCCTCTAGGGCATGGTGCCCTAGAGATGATTGGTGCCTCCAGTTAATCCAAGGCTTAGCCGTCGTTCTTCATTGTTCTCCTTCTCCAACAAAGAGTGTTAGTCATTTAGATATTCTTTCCCTTTCTCAATAAGGTTATTGATTCTTGTAATTTTGTTTATTGTTGGTTTTGATCCATTGAGTGTAAACAAAATTTGTTTTTGTGAATCAATAAAGAGGGTGGTTGGGTGGAATATCTTGTGTTTGTGCGTGTGATTTCATATCTGTGTTTGTTTCCATAGAAATCATCTTTAAATAATTGGGTGAATAAGATCATGGTCGCTTCCGCAAAGGCGCAGTTTTCATAACTTTTTGTATCGGAGCTAGATCATCGCAAAGCTTAGAGTGATTTTGGATTGGAAAAATTGATTTTTGTTCGGAAAAAATTGATTTTTTGTTGAAAAAAAATCGATTTTTTTTACGTCGGATATGATGGCGCTATTGGTGATGACTAATTTTGATTGGGGATTTGAAGGCCTCAATTGTTTGGTTGATGGTGATGAAGAGGAGCCCTCAGATGTGGATGGGGAAGATGGATGAAGACAAAGATGTTGGAAATTTGTTTGATTTTCCTATACCTTGGTGATTCGATTCATGTTTTCGACAGGGGTCTTCACGTTGATGATGCTCGAGGGATCAAGAGTGATCGAGGAAGGAGCTCAGGTCAAGTGGTAGACAGGTGTCGATGTGGCAGGCGAGTGACGGTTGAAGAACCTAGTCCACAACAAGGTGGAGAGGTTAATTTGGTCACTGCTGATGTGTTCGATAGGGGTCTTCACGTTGATGATGCTCGAGGGATCCGGAGTGATCGAGGAAGGAGCTCAGATCAAGTGGTAGACGGGTGTCGTTGTGGAATTACGAGCACTTTTAGACCGTTGGTTGATGCACGGTGCAGCTCAGGTGGTCGATGCATCTTTTGCAGGCGGTGAGTTGTGTTTGTAATTGAGGTGTGGTCGTAGTCCTTTCAAAGCGACTGGTCGTATCTCGTTGCCTTGAAATCGAGGTTGTGGGGTGTATCCCGTTGCCCAGAAACCGAGACTGGTTTAATTGAGAGAAGGTGTCGTTGAAAGAGCTAGGTTGACTTGATTGATGATTGATGATTGTTGGAGTGTTGATATGATTTCAGATTAAGGTGGAGCATTGTGATGGTGATTTCGCATGTCCATGGAAGTCGGTTGACTTGTTGTTGATGTGATTTCATATCAAGGTGGGGTGTTGTGATTTGTGACATAAAATCACATATGTTGATAGAGACAAGGCGTGGATGTGCTTGGCGGTAGAGGAGATGGTGCAGCAACAAAAAGAAGGTTAGAAGGAGCAGTTTGGCGTTTGAGCGGATTTATTGCTGGATTTTGACCCGGTTTTTCTGTGACTTATCTGCAAGTATTGAGGGGATATATTCCTAATATATCTCTAAGAGGACAATTGGATATTTTTCCTAGGCCTTCTATTCTCCTATAAAAGCAACACATTGGGTTGGATTAATGTATGACCGAATGGAGTGGCGGCAGCGTGCCTCTAGGGCATGGTGCCCTAGAGATGATTGGTACCTCCAGTTAATCCAAGTCTTAGTCGTCGTTCTTCATTGTTCTCCTTCTCCAACAAAGAGTGTTAGTCATCTAGATATTCTTTCCCTTTCTCAATAAGGTTATTGATTCTTGTAATTTTGTTTATTGTTGGTTTTGATCCATTGAGTGTAAACAAAATTTGTTTTTGTGAATCAATAAAGAGTGTGGTTGGGTGGAATATCTTGTGTTTGTGCGTGTGATTTCATATCTATGTTTGTTTCCATAGAAATCATCTTTAAGTAATTGGGTGAATAAGATCATGGTCGCTTCCGCAAAGGCGCAGTTTTCATAACACTCCTCTCATGTCCTTCTGTCCCATCCTTCCATACCGTCATCATCTCATGTCCTCCTGTCCCATCCTTCCATTCCGTCCTCTTCTATCTCCTCTATCTCCGCCGTAGGTTCCTCATCCCTCTCTGTCGTCCTTCCTCTGCATCCTATCTCCATCCCTATCCCCACTCCTATTCCTCCTCCTCCCTTGCCTCCTCCGACCATCAATCCTTCTCCCTCTTCAGATCCGAATCTCCCTCCTTCATCTTGTGGGACGCTCTGTTCCCCTCCTGTTGTGGTAATAGAAGAAGGCACTAAATCATGGTCTGATTGTTTAGTGGGTACGTTCCTAGCTGGGAATGTTAATTACATGGCGGTCAAAATCCATCTTGATAAGGTGTGGAAACTTAAGGGAGATTATGAAACGTATTACGACAAGCAAAATTATTTCTTCAAATTTGTTAATCAAGAAGATAAGCTAACTGTTCTCAAGAGAGATCCGATGTTTATAAGAGGACAGATGTTCATTATATCTATCTGGTCCCCTTCCCTTTCATCGGCTAATGCGGCAGTAAGAACTGTACCGATTTGGGTCCATTTTTATCGTATCCCAATGATTTTTTTGTCTCTGGTTGGTATCAACTGGATTGCGTGTCATATAGGGAAGGTGTTGTGTTACGATGAAAATACGGAAAAATGAAAAGATTTGAATATGCGAAATGTTTGATTGAAGTGAGTCCGGATAAAGAGTTGCCTGAGTTCTTGGTGGTGGGTGACGATACTTGTCCTAATGTTTTAGTAGAATATACGTGGAAGCCGTTGATCTGTACAAAGTGTAAAATCTTTGGTCATACAACGGAATATTGTGAGAAACATAAAGAAAGGATTGTAGGAAATCGTGCTGTTAAAATCAATATGGTTGAGAGTAAAAGGTTACGTGATGATAGTATGAATGGTCAAGAGGTAAATGAGAGTGAAATACTGGAAGGGTTTAACGTTGTGCAAAGGAGAAAGAATAGGAATTTTAAGAAAATCTGGAAAAGGGTGGCAAAACAAAAGCTGAATGTAGTTGGAAGAAGGGAAGTGGTTACACAGATGAATAGAGATAATCAAGTGGAGTATGTGCATGGATCAGAAGTAGATAAGGTGCTACAAACGGAAAATGTGGATGTGAATATAGAAAAGCAACCTGTAACTTTGAATGAACCTGAAGTGAATAATGTGCCTCCTAAGGAAAGTTCATGGGAAATGGGTTCTACTACCAAGAGGAATAAATTTACTTTCTCTGCAAAGGATAAAAGGTCGTTCTCTGATGGTATTTTGCCAAATCCCTCCTCTAAATCCAAACATTCTTGTCCTCCTGTTTTGTTCAACGTGAACAATCCCTTTGAAATTCTTAACCGTGACATACATCCTATTTCATTGCAAATCCCTATGCATGCAACTGATGCTTCTGATGACATGCAGTCTCCTATTTCCACTGGCATCGCCTCTACTGCTCCTGTTCCTCCTCTTGTTCCTTCTCCTTACAACTCTTTATCTTTGCCTAACCAAATCTTTGGTGATATTAATTTGGTTGCTAACTCTAACTCCTCCTATATCCCAATTCATCCTCTGGATAATTCTTCATCGGCTACTAAAAGCCCAACGCCTCCTACCTTTCCAATTCCAAGGAATAGGGTTTTCAGGCGTAGTAAAAGGAGACTTAAAGGCTTCACGTCCTCTGGTGTAGACCTTGATGATTCGATTGCTTTTTCTTTCGATCAAGCGGTGCTGTCTCTTCCTTCTCAAAATACAAACAGTAATTCTTCGTCTGGTGTTCAAACTAGATCAGCATCATCTATGTTACCTTAATGATAGACAAAATTGGCTTTTGGAACATCAGGGGTGCAAATCCCCTCTCCAAACAACTTGAAATAGCTCATCTTATATCTTCCTATGATATTCACCTGATGTCCATCGCTGAGACTAAACTTAACCACATAACCACTAATAAAGCAATCCATAACATTCGTCCTTCTTGGAGCTCCATTCATAACCTAGCTCAAGCCCCTTTTGGGAGACTTTTGATCATCTGGAATCCTTATACATTCTCATTAAATCCTATTCATGTTCATAGACAATTCATCCATGCTGAAGTATCTCATCTTCCTACCAATTCCTCTTTCCTCCTAACAGCCATTTACGCTGAAAATGGTGCTTCTTACAGGCACATATTTCTTGATATCCTTCCCTCTCTCCAACTTGCATCCCTTCCTTGGATATGTTATGGTGATTGGAATTGCATGCAACTCTCGTCTGATAAATTGGGTGGTAATCCTCTTACTTTTAGTCAGACCAGACCCTTGAACAATGCTATATATGTCTCAAATCTAATCCCCATCCCTTCGTTTGGAGCTAATTACACGTGGAATAACTGCTCCAGGAATGGATTGAGGACTTACTGCAAGATTGATATATCCAATCTAAATTTCGCTGCTGTAAATAATTGGCCTTCCCTATGTACATTTATTCCCCCTCCCTCTCTTTCCGACCATTCTCCTCTAGTGTTGGACTGGGGCAAGAAGATTAAAAGAAAACCTTCCTCATTTTCATTTTTTAACAATTGGATTGATAATCCTACTTTTTTATCCACTGTTTCTAATGCTTGGAATATACAAGTGCAAGGTAATCCGATGTATGTTGTGCAGGTAAAGCTCAAAAGGCTGAAGAATACTCTGAAGATATGGGCGGAAAAAAATTATGGTAATGGAGCTAGCTTGTCAAACTCAATTCATCAAAAATTATTTCAGATCCAAAGGGACATTCATGGATGCTCTGACAGTGCACTGATTGGTGGTCTTTCTACTCAAGAATTGATCTTCTCGGCTGATCTTGCAAAAGCAAACATTGAAGAGGCGAAGATGTCAAAACAAAAATGCAAAATCAAGTGGAACCTATACGGTGACAAAAATACTTCTACATTTCATGACACTTTAAAGATTCACCATGCAGCGTCTAACATAACCAGTATTAAAGACAAAGATGGTCGATTGTGTTCGGACAGTGATGTTATTCAAGCCGCATTTCTGGACTTTTTCTCGTCTACGTTGGGTAACTCCGCAAATTATCCTATTTGTCTAAGCTCTTTTTCTAATGTCTTTTTTCCAGCGGTCTCTAATGAAATGAAGGAAAACATTATTGCTGAGATATCGGATGAGGAAATTACTAAATCTATACTCACTATGAAAGTATCTAGTTCTCCGGGTCCGGATGGATTTAATGCTCAGTTTTTTAAAACATATTGGTCAGTGATAGGCAAGGATGTCATAAAAGCCATTAAAAACTTTTTTCGACATAGTAAAATGCTAAATGGTGTTAATGCCTGTAGGTTAGCCTTAGTTCCCAAAGTGGATATACTGGATTCAGTGTTGCAATACCGTCCTATTGCGTGTTGTAATGTATTATACAAATGTATTGCGAAATTCATAACTAGTCGAATGAAGAGTGTTCTTGTCCATATTATTTCTCCTAACCAGAGTGCGTTCTTGCCAAATAGAGATATAGCTGACAATATTCTACTTGCAACTGAATTGATGAGAGGGTATAATAGGGCATCTTTATCTCCTCGATGTGTACTCAAATTAGACATACAAAAAGCGTATGACACTGTTAGATGGGACTCCATTATATATATCCTCTTTAAAATGAACTTCCCACTTCCTTTTCTTTGCTGGATTTACACGTGCATCTCTACAGTTCATATATCTCTCAGTGTAAAGGATCCTCTTTTGGCTACTTCAAAGCAAATAAGGGATTGCAGCAAGGTGATCCCATCTCTCCCTATTTGTTTGTTTGCGTCATGGAATTGTTTACTATATTGACCAATCAAGTTGTGAGATCAAAGCAAATAGATTTCCATCTGTATTGTATAAAAACCAACATATCGGCCCTTCTCTTTGCGGATGACCTCCTATTGTTCACTAAGCCGAACTACAAATCTGTAAGTGGGATGCTTCGAGCATTAGAAATGTTCAGGAACTTAGCAGGACTAAGCATCAACAAAGAGAAATCTAAGATGAAATGTGCAGGAGTGTCAGAGCACATCAAATCTTCATTGTACTCTCTATTCGGTTTATCTCCTATGATTGAGGATGAACTTCACCTTGGTGTTCCGATGTGCTCGTCAAGACTGAATGCTGCTCAATGTTTATCGCTGTTGGAAAGAATCATTTCTAAAATAGCAAGTTGGCCTTCAAAATTTTCAATGGAAGGTAGGCTTGTTATCGCCAAGTCTGTTGCAGTATCAATGTGCATCTATTATGCTAGGTTATTCATTTTGCCTTCTAAGGTGATAGATATGGTGAATGTTGCTCTTAACCACTTTCTCTGGCATGGCAATCCGTATTCTAAGAAGCTAGTTCCGATGTCGTTTAAGAAACTATGTTTGCAACGCAAGAATGGAGGACTTGGTATCCTGAATTTAAAAGCTTGGAATAAAGCTGTGTTATCGTCAAGAATTGGTAAATTATACTGCTACGATTCAAACTTATGGGCTAACTGGTGCAGGATGGTTTTGATTAAAGAAAAGCATTTCTGGTCAATGGATACTCCTTGGACTACAGCTGGACATGGCGTAATCTGTTAAAACATAGGGAGGTTTTTGTAACGATGTTCATATGTGGGTTCAAATATTTTAGGTATATTTCATTTTGGTATGACCCATGGCTTCAACAAGGTAAAATTCTGGCGGACTTGGTTGGTTACAACTGTCTATTGTTATCCGGTATTAATGAAAATGCGACATTAGCATCTGTGTATAATGGTGGTATCATTTCATTGCCTAGAACCAGTTTGTCGGTGATTCAATCTAGATGGAATGACATTTTGAGCAGTTCTCCTCCATCCACAGAAATTCATGCTGCATGGAACGGGTATCATCACTCTATTAGCAAGGTCTACGACTACATTTCGTTTAGCAGCCATGTATTCCCTTGGCACTCCAGAATTTGGACTTCGAGTATGGTTCCGAAATAAAATTTGTTTTTATGGAGGATTTTATTGAATGGAGTTCACACGAGAAGTAATTTAATGGAGAGGCGGATTACTAATGATGATAAATGTATTTTCTGTGCTTCTGCACCGGAAACAGTGTCTCACTTGTTTTTTGACTGTGTTTACACAACATATGTTTGGAAGCATGTTTTACTCCGTTTTGGTCTGCACACGCCAAAGGCTTCATTTGCAGAAGAATGGTTTCTCATTTTCAAGTCCAATTGATGGAAGCGCATAGGTTCTCTTTTGCTTTTGAAAACTTTTAAGAAGTCTGTATATCTCTTATGGATGGAAAGGAACATTAGGATGTTTAGTGGTGTCTCTATCACTAAACAAGTAATGGTCCAGTCTATTATTGGAAGTATTTGACTTGCTTGTAATCGCTCTGTTTTTTCTTCTTCGTCTTTAATAAAAATGGTAGGGGACGACCATTCTACCCCACTTGCTATGAAAAAAAAAAAAAAAAAAAAAAAACTCTATTCTCTGGTAAATATCTCAGACACAGTGGAACAATTTGTAATTGAAACAGAACAATTATTTAATCCAGGTATGCATGTATACGATTGGGCAGCTATATAACTCTTGTAATGTTTGTCACTTTTGTTTTGGGTTAAGAATCTCCGTATAGAAACGTACAGCCGTTGTACTTATCAATTTCTTCATCATCAACAGTTTGGCACTGCAGCCTTCTATTTAATGTTGCCCTTCAACCTTACTCTCAACATGACATGATGCATGCAGATATTTTACACTACACATGTTCAAAGAAATGATTATAGTGCACAATATAACACAGTGGAACTGTGTATACACCAGGGCTTTCCATGTCGACCATCAACAGCACAATTCCATATAGATATATGGTGTGGAATGTGAGATAAGATCAATCGTTGCAACACACGAATAAATTGTTATCTTTCGGAATATTTTCTCTCTCTTTGTGGCAATAGATTGATCGAAATTCCGTTTAGGATACAGTTAAAATTACATATGCAAATTGTGATTATTTGGACAGATTGGAAAAATACTCAGAAATTTTTCTAATAATGCTTATTGTTTCGGACGTAACGTTGTCCCGAGACGCTTTTCGTAGAGCTCCATAAGGCTACAACCTGACTGGACAATGTTGAAACCATTAGTGAGTGAGTTGCCATCCACCTTCTCTAGATTGGGATAAAATTTGACAAAATTTATGATTTTTTTTCAACATTAAACTATCTAAATCAAGTTTCTAGAATCATCGAAGTATTCACTTAAATACAAAGTCAGTTTCTACTCTTCTAAGACATGAAAAGCAAATTCATTTTCATTTTTGAACTTTGCGACTCCTATTCGTGAACTCACATGTGAGATTCATAACCATTTCACGCCGGTAATTTATTTTCACGTGTCTAATTGAACTTTGAACAGTGAATTCATATACTCATCTATAGTATTGAATTCATTAACGCACATACGTAAACTCCTGTACGTTCACTGAACTTTGAACAGTGCATGATCAATAGTTTATTACACTCAGGTGCCTATATAACAGTTGAAACACATGTAAGATTCCCAAACCGCTTGCTTTTTGGCATAGAAGTCCATTTTTTTTCTGTAAACAGCATGACCGATGTTAAGTATAACAGCTGCAAACCAACTACCCAATACCCATATTCAATTTTAAGGTGTCATTGTTTCTTATTCCTCAAGTAAGATAGCAACCTCCAACTACAGAATGCTCTGTGTTCGTAAATTAATCATTGCCAAATATCAACTTACAAGAAACAAATTTGACATGTGAATCCGTTGTTAGCATATTTGTTTATAAAATTGTGCCTTCGAGTAATTTGTTTTGGAATGAGATGATGAGGTGAGAAAAACACAAAAAGAGTGAATTGTCCCACATTTTTCAATCTAAAATGCTGTTTCAACCGGCAATCAGTAGGTGAGAAAGTGCGGCATCAATGTAAGTCACTTCATTACATTACCATCCCTGAATTGCGTGTAATACCTGGCACATTTCATGATGCGGTGAATTTCACTGCAAAATTTTCGATCGTTCTAGCATTGTCATTTTTATCATGAGTAAGCAAATTCGTTTAAAATACAATTTCGTTGAATCTGATTTAGGCTATTGAGCATTCAATTTTTTTTTTTTTGAAGAAATGGATATTTATATTACAATAAAAAAGGATACAATAAAAGGTTCACGCTGGAATACAATACAACACCACATCCAAAACAAATACTGTACAAAAGACACAAGCCAGCTCGAACCAATACAGACATTAAACACAAAAAACAACACAAAGAAAGACACCACAAGACCAGACTACGAACCAAACACTTAAGACACCCACAAATAAACAACACGACAAATATCACCACAAAACTAACCAGCAGCTCCCCCAGAACACCATAACGCCCAGAAATGCATTTCATTTGAAACTCCACCTGAATTTCTTCCTCCTCCTTTAGTTTTTCTTGCTTTGAATCGATTTTGGATTTGTTGCATAAGTTTATTCCATTTTGGGTTCTCCTCAACTAGTGGCTCATCAAAAACAAGCTTATTAACGTCTTTGTATTTTATAGTATTTGTTCTTCTCTTCATAAAACTATTCATAGAACTATTGGAACTGTAAGAACTGTCAGAATCATTCATAAAAGCATCTTCACCTATAACATCCTCCCCATTTTGAAATCCACTGCAATTACCAAATTGCATACCTATATTCTCCTCACGAGCTCCTGTATCATCATCTTCATTATACCTAATTTTTTGCACTTTCTCTGATTCAAAATCAATAACATAATTTCCCACGTTCACTGCCTTATATATTATACCTTCTAAATTATATAAAGAATTTGTATTCTCATCAATATTAACATCTTACATGCAACCATTATTAACTTCAAGGGCACTAAAAGGGTTGAATGTACTAATATTACTTTCATTACAGACTGTACCAATATTATGATGTTTCACAGTATCATTCATCTTCTTATTTTGGATGTTAATCCCATCATCAAGGTCCATCTTATTGCTAGAATCTGACAAGTTTTCTGACACCCAGGCCTTAGTAGACTTACACATTTCATCAGAATATCCAAAAACTTTGCATGTTGAGCATGCATAAGGTACCCATTCATAAATGACTCTTCGCCAAATAATTGTACCATTTTCATACTGAATAGGATCACTTTCTGGAAAATTAGAATCTATACTCATCTCTGCCTAAATTCTAGCATACGAAATTCTACATGCATTCTCTGTAACAGTGTCCATTCTAAGAGGCTGACCCAGTATTGAAGCTATTCTACTAATGGCTTCAATGGTCCAGAAATCGAGATCTAAATTAGGTAGTTTAATCCACACTGAAATGAACTAAGAAATTCCTTAGATAATTTCATTCCAGGCCTCCACTTTTTCATATAAATTCCTTAGATAAGGGTCCATTCTTAACGAACTGTAACAGGGTATTTGAGCGTGGTACTGTAACGAACTGAGAATGTGTTTTTTTTGCTGTGAACGGGATATTTGAGCGTGGTATATGAGCGGGGTATTTTAAAAATAATATGTAAATAGATAGGATTTGGCATGCTAAAACCTTTTTACAGATACAAATACAGTTATAGATACAAATACAAATATAGTTAAAGATACAAATACAAGTCCAGTTACAGATACAAAGACAAATTAGTGCAGCTCAGCAGCAACCAAGTAATCTCTAATGGTATCTCGAAGTGATGACATTTCTTGGTATCCATTTCGTTGTACCCGTTCAATGCCTCTATTTGTCGTATTTCTCATAGCATGATATTCCTCCAAGTACTAATCACTGATTTTGGTTGATTCACGGTTTCATGGAGATGCGGAATATGATATCTTATATTTCGATATGGTGGTAAATTTCCAGTCTGAAGTGGATTGCCCGAATCGACCAAATAATACTGTCCAGCTGGAGGTTTAGGAAAATTAGAGTTTTTATCGTTTATAACATCATTAAAATTTTTACTATCATGTGTAGTCCCTTCCCAGCCAGCCATAACATACGTAAACTGTAAATCGAAATCACAAACCGCTAATATATTTTGAGTTGCAAAATCTTTTCTTCCGATATAAGGGATAACCTAATTAGCAGGTAAATGTGCAGATGCGTGTGTACCATCTATAATGCCAATACAGTTACTAAAATAAGAATAATACCGGGTTGAACTTCTGATGTGATGTGGAACAGTATTAAGTTGTTGTTCCTTTGGCTTTATTACATCAGCAGCGAGTAATTGAAAAGTGTTTAGAACAACATGAAAACAAATGGAAATTGTGTTACCTGATTGTAACACCCCGTGAATTCTGGAACATTAAGCTTCACAAATTAAAGTGTAATTAATTTTAATGAAAGAATTAAGGAAAAAGAGTTACGTCATTGTGTTCGTCTCGGAATTCTGCTTGAGATAGAGTCCGAGTTTGCGTGAATCGGACTCCGTATGAAGGAGTTATGACCTTCGGAAGTTTCAGAATAAAATTTAAAATTCAAACAGCTCGGTTTCAAGTTCAAAATTCGAAAAATAAGCTCAAACTGGGCTGGGTGGGAAAATTCCCGCCCAGGCACCAGGTCGACCATAGGGTCGACCATGGTGTCGACCTGATCACCCCAGGTCGACCGTAGTGTCGACCTGGGTGTCGACCTGCCATTCGACCTGCTTGGTCGACCTGGCTGGCTGGGTCTGGCTCTGGCTCGAATTTCTGTGGCTCGATGTGTCATTGGGGCTGACATGTCACCTCTTGATTGGCTCTTTGGACTTTGTATGGTCTGGATTCCTCCTGTCTTCATCTGACGGCTCAAAACAATCTGAAAACACTACAACAAAAATACTCTATTACAACGTCCATTTTACAACAGGCAATGGCTGTCCTTTGTAATAGAATGCTTTTACAACGATTATTTATGGACCGTTGTAATAGGTGTCATGTGCAACGCTCTTTTTGGAATGGGCACGTACTGCCCGTTGCAATAGAATGCTATTAAAATGGTCTTTAAATGCGCGTTGTAATAAATATCAATTAAACAACGTTCAGTAAATGCCCGTTGTAACAGATGTCTATTTTACAACGGTTACAAAATGCCTGTTGTAAGATGTGCCAATTTTACAATGGGTAATGCCCGTTGTAATAGGTGCCAATTTTACAACGGTCTTAAAATGTTCGTTTTAACTGGTGTCAATTTTACAATGATCAATGTCCGTTGTAATAAATGTCTGTGCCAATTTTTGACAATCAGTAATTAATAATTACAATGCTTTCTAAAAATTATTATTGACTATTTTATATTATTTAATAATTAATCATTAATAATGTTATATTAATCATATATTACTAACTACTAACTATGATATTATATTATTACTAATCATTAATATTATTATAATAGTCATTTATAACTCATAATAATTAATGATTATTAATAAGTAATCACTAATTACAAATTATTATATATAAATTAATATTCCAACAAGCTTAATAATATAGTAAGTTTAATTATTGATATATAAATAAATAATTAATCATTTTTTTATTATGTACAGTAATTGATTATTAATAATTTATAAATAATCATAAACAATAATTTAAATTAAGTATGCAATTTAAATTTAAATATTATAATAATAATATTTTGTAATTTGTAATTAATAACCAATAATACTTACTTAATATTATATGAATGATAATTTATAAATAAAATCATATATTACTAGTGATTACTAATAAATAATTTATAATTACTAATTATTATCTATAATTAATTTAATTTTTATATTAATTTTTTTGTTATAGTTAATTTTTTGTAATTAGTAAATTCTGTTAATATTTATTAACTACATTTCATAAAAATAATTAATATCAAACAAATAAGACATTTAATAATTGTTTTTTAATAGTTTATATCAAATAATTAATAATTAAGACTAATATCAATAATTAAAAGTAGTTAATATTAATAATTACAAGATATAGTTTTTATTTTGTATTTGATAATTAATAATTATAATTAATATTTATATTTCAAAAAATTGTAATTTTCTACACCATGGAAACATCTTCGATGCATTTACCAAGACGACCATGCTTTGATTGATCACTTTGCAACTGACTTTAGACATGTTTGAAAAATACAAATATTACATTTTAAATCTCAATACTCATGTCTATCTTTGTTCCATATTAAAACGATCTAAAGGTTTATACAAATTTTCTTTTGGCTAGAAACGATATTTTTAGCTCTAAAACACAAACTTTTGGCTCTAAAGGTGTATACTAATTTTCATTTGGCTGGAAACGATACTTTTTGCTCCAAAACATTGGCTCCAAAACACAAACTTTTGGCTTCAAACCCCAAATTTTATTTTCATTTACACGAACGAAATTCCCATTCTCAGACCCAAGCCCAATACCCCTCCTTCTGCCTCACCTCCCTCGTCTTCGCTTATGCCCATGCCTTCTCCAAATAACCCACCTGCTCCGTCCTCCTCTACCTGCAATTATCGAGCATCCCATACGATAGCCACAAATAATAATGGTGCTTGAAATGGTGCCCGCACTCCCACCAACCCTAAATGGAAATCTGATTCATTTAAGGTAAAAAATGAAATCAAACACTCTTGCTCATTAACAATCGGTGTCATGAGGGAAACTGCACATGTGGAGGCGGCGTCGAGGCTAAGGCAACCAAGGAGTGAGGCGCGGCTTTGCCGTAGGTCTTCATGAACTCGAACGTGAATAGTCGGAGGTTGCTGCTGCGAAATTTTGGGTAGTAGCATTTTTTCTCTTCGCTAGTTTACGGTGGTCATTAATCTCGTGCTATTTGGATTTAAAGACACTTTTTGATAGAATTACATGCATTTTTTTCTCTTCTTCCCAGGTTGGTTGCTTACTCGAGAACTTTACTTCCAGATGATGAGGTTTTCTTTCATTCCACTCTCCTGTTTCAAATCGCAAATCATTCGAGAAGTAAGTTGGATTCTTATGTCATCGTTTATTTATTAATATTTTATATATATTCAAATACGTATACATTTTACAATTAGCAGTTTTAGGATGATTATGAACTGAATTGATCATTTTGCGGATTTGGTTTTTGATTTTTTTTCCAGTGGCTGTCTTATCAAGTTTATTTTGTATGTTATTCCCCCATTTTTTAGTTATTCATGGTACTGATGGCCAACCCAGCACTTTTCGTGGGAATCTAATTCTTTTTGTTGAATTAGCTTCAGCTGCTTGAGAAGAAGACCAAGTAGAGGTTATTTTACACTTTGAAATTATTGATTATACATTCAGGATTCCAGCTCCTTCTGGGCATAATCATGACGGATTTCAAGCTAAATTGAAGTAGAGCAGATGACCCATGTCTTTCAGTTAATCCATTTTAGTCCTTTCCCACTTTTTGAATCTAAGGTGAAATTTTTGAATCTCACACAACTATATTTAATTATAGATGTTTGAATGGATTGTTGTTAAATTACATGTTATTTATTGGATTGTTTGTTAAAACCCTTATCCTATATATGAGGTTGACCTCTGTTCTTTGAGATGATCCTAGATTTTTCCATACTGATACATTTACAACTTAACATAATATAATTCTGATGCATACATATGTGTCTGAATTATGATTCTTTGGTCAACAATGGGACATGTGTCTAAATTATGAACAATAGGGATTATATGTCAGCAGCACTGAGGCCAAGACGCTGCTTTTCAAAATGCTTAAGTTTGTTATCTGCTAGCCTGGGCTTATAAGCAGATTTCTTGTATTCCAACCATGTGAATTCCCTGTGCATGCTCTGCTCTCCTTCTTCCATTACTACAGCCATCAACGCTAATGTCTTTTGCACACGTGATTCCCCAAAGTAAATCATCGACGTTCTCAATTTGAAACCGTTGGCTATCACCCTGTGCCATACACTTTTAAATCTTCCATTTGTCTGAACTTTATTTCTGTGGATTTTTAGAACACGGAAATGTTTATATATTTTCTATATATCTATCATGGGATCATGCAATGTATTGTATATTCAAGTGAACTTTAAATTTTGCACGTGACTAATTGTCCCCATAAACATACCGAGTGATAACTTATAATTGTGTAGTAAGCATTTTATGTTTGAGGAAAATGACATTATATTAGGACTTTGAAAATTCCCACAATTGAAGGATGATGCTTCAGCGACAGGAATGTTGCTATTATTTGTGGAATTCTTAAATGAATTTGATAAATACATAGTCATGCAAGATGATATCACAAACAATTCTTCAAGTATATGCTGCAAATGACGCCTAGCGCCTTCATTCTTTTGCACATTAATGATCCGCAAACGCAATGAATGAAGCTGTTATTCAATAAATATCCATACAAACTTTGTAGGCAATTGATTTAAACTGAAATACTCCACTTGATTATTGCTATCAGTGAACATCTGCTGCACCAATATATAAGGGGAACATACATGAAGAAGTGAGTTCATTATATAAGATTTTATCTATTGCCGGAAATATATAAGATTTTGATCCAAGTGCGACAACTATATTTATTTCTATACAAGTGAATGATCTTGATATTTTTGGCAGTTTTTGCTGCTTCACTTACAAGTCCAGGTAAGTGTTTTTGATATATGTAATATTTTTCTTGTGTTATTTCAAAACACACTTTATATTTGATTTTCGATATTCATTCTGTTGCATACTGCAGATACAAAGCTTGAAATTACAAACGATACTGAAGATAATAGATGTGCAAAATTTAGTGAGAAAGAGACAGATTTCCTATCATCTATTGAAAGTTTAATGAAGTTAAGTGTTTTTGTTAGATTTTCTCATTCATCAATGTGTAGCTATTCAACGGGTGAGTTTTCCTCATTTCATTTTCTTTTCTTTTCAGTTGAATTTCTTTCATATTTGATTATTTCCTTGTTGTTGTCTACTATTGTGTTGTGAGTCTTGTCCGTTAGCAATGGTGAATTTGTGAAATATAGTTTGGATGAAGTTGAACTGTGTGTGCCTAGGCAAAATAAGAGGTTAAAAGGAAAACTAGTTTGTGGTTAAAAGGAAAACTGGTTGGTGTTTTTGGTTATGACAATGAGCCTATCCATGTCGATCTTCAGTGGTGGGGTGGTTCTAGTGCGTTAATATGGGGTTTAACCTTTTCAGATATTTCTGGTAAGGCCTTTTCTCTACGGTGATGTCATAGATTGGATGGGATGTACCTTTAGTACATTGTGCTGCATTAACTTTTGTGTTTTGTAACTGAGCTAGGATGGAACTTTGCCTTTGCTTTGTTTCAAGCTAGTCAATTTGGAAAAGTACTTGTTAAGGCTATATGTTTCTTTGTTTAAGAATTGTATATATATATATGTATATATATATATATATATTAGTTTCAAGTAAGTTTTGTATAACCGGATGAACTGATACACATAATTGAAGTGGACTAAGATAGTTGTAGAGGGGACGATAGCAAGTACTGATCCTGATGCTTTATTACATTTTAGAAAGCTTGGAGCTGATGTTTGGAAGATATATGTGAATGTAGCAGTGGAACCGAAAGCTTTTTTATTTAGGCCAAATTCAGAGATGTCCATTATCAAACAGGCCGTTGGATCTACCGTCGCGTGGCACAAAGTTTACGTTTCGTTGGTCTAGTGTTAGAACTATGTCGATGTAACTTATCTAACATTTTGTAACGTAAACTTATCTAGTCTTTTGGAGTGTAAACTTATCGAACTTTTTGAAATGTGTTGGAATTATATGACTCTTGCTTCTGTCTTTCAGTATGTGTTATTATGTGATTTTGATTGTTGCATTACAATATTTATTGCATGTTAAAATATTCGTTATTATTATGGATGTATATCACAGTAATTATATTTAAATTTGCATTTATTTCGCAATGAGCAAAAACTGTTGTTACATGATAATTTTACAATGGTCCATGGCCTGTTGTAAAATAGGTTTACCAAGTAGTATACTATGGTCGACAAGCCTTGTAATATATTGTATTACAACGGGCAAAAGCCGCTTGTAATTTATTAGCTATTACAACGGGTTTATAACCATTGTCAAAGAGTCATTGCATGTGACAGAGCAAGTTATTACAACGGTTGTTTACAGCAGTCATTGTCCGTTGTCAAATAGTTAGGAGCTATTACGACGACGCATATTAAGACGGGCATATGCCCGTAGTGAAATGCATATTACAACGGTTTTTGCCCATTGTAAAAGGATTGTTTTGTTGTAGTGAAATCTATATATACAACCTAAGTCTCAACTAAAATTCACACAAGAAAAAATAAGACTGGAGTCGTCATGCTGCCGGGAAGGAATTGAGCGTAGCCGTCAAGGGAAAGGAGCTTAGGGACGAATCAAATTAAGAAGAGAACTAAAGCTTAATCAAATTAATCAACGCAACGTGTATCTACCCAAAGAAACGCATCTCAATTTCAGAACTCAGAATCTAGAATTCAAGATTCTGCATTCGTTGTAAGTATAGTGATATTTCAGAATATGAATAAAACTGTGACGTGATTCGATATAGATGAAAATAGAATTGTGTTACTATATAATAATGATATGAATTCTGTGTATTGTAATAATTCTGTCATGACTTGTGTATCGATACTTGTGGCATAAATTGATTGATGCAAGCCTATTGGACATTTGTATATGAAAATAATAGCACTTGCAAGTTGTGGCAAAAACTAGTAATTGATCCCTTTATGTTTATGTCGATGGCATGGACTATATACATTCCCTAAGTCTAAGTTAAAGCATATGTAAACATGTCCTAGATTTGAGACATTTATGCCTACATGACTCAAAACCTATGAACACATTCTTATGTTTATTTGCAAGTATAATTGGATCTATGTTAAGTACCGTTTGGGTTACATAAACTATGCAAGTTCATGTTGAAATAGGCTATATGATTAGATGTTAAAATTGGATATTTTGGTGAATATACAACATGTTAGTTTTGTGGTTGACATTATGCCAAGTTAAACATGTTTAAACCCAAGTTTGTATAAGTCTAAGTATGCCATTTTATGTGACACCTATTTAGTTATATGCCTATTTGAATGCAAGTTCACATGACCCATAATTTATGTTAGTTGAATCGCTAAATTGCAAATTCATGTGCCACACCTTTATGTATTGTAAAATATTACATGTTCTTGATTTTCCCTTTTCTCACGTTTATAAAGTTGGGCTGAATTGTGTCGAGCCCAACATTTGTCATAATGTTGCGAACGTACAAACAGGGGTAATAGCGTTGGGTGTAAAACATGAAAAATATATGTTGGCATGTTTGGTACATGCCAACAACAATGACATTTAAGCGGTATGAATTGTTATACCCAAGAATAAAGGACATGACATTTACATATAAAATTGAGAAGTGATAAAATATGTAAATTTAGAAAACACGGTATGCTTAACCCGAGGTTGGATTGAGTTAAGACGTAAACCTGCCCGGCTGTCCAGTAGTCACAACAATACCTATCCAATGTAGGTGGTTAAGCATTGAGCCCAATAAGGACCCGAGGTTAGACTGAGCTATGGTGTAAATCTGCCCAGAACCGACCGGCACATCCAGTAACCAAAGCATTATCTGTCTAATGTGAGTGGTCGGTGCTTTAAGAGTCTAAGGACAGATGGTACGGTTAAGTCAACTAAAAACACTTAACCAAATTCAACATGTTAACAAGAATTGATGGGTGAGGTTAGGTAAATACAGACACTTAACCGCTTAACATGTTTGACTAGAAAACCATAGTAACGAGGGACCCGTTTCAGCAGTAACCCAAGTTAGGTATCATGGTACCCTGAAACTAGGCAGGGTGGGGCACGATTACTGGGCTGATTGTAAGCGGTCAAAAACGACGGCGGTGGGTGCACAGTGTAGGTTCTAACGGGGTGCGGGCATGCACACACTCCGGAGCAGACAAACAGGGCACTGGGGCACCAGTAGTATAACCTATGTATTCTAGAATTGTGTCGGGGCCGTCACCATGGGTCTCGATACACCCCATGGTGGGACCAGCATAGGTATCTACAATTCTTAGGGGACGTATGACACATATGTTTATGCGAGTAGAAGCCGATCTTTAGAAAATGGGGATCACTTCACCCTCAGCATGGGGTGCCAGTTAGAATAAGCTCAAGTAGGTGCAGAGATATAGTGTGGGTGCGATAATACATTCGATTCTAAACTACACTTCCTTAGCTTGTGATACTTTCCTGTTTTCAGTTTATATCTATCATGCCCTTTTTCTTATTCACATACTGAAGAGTCACTAGATTTACTCAGGCTTTATGTCTGACTCTATTTTCTTTTCGTCTTCTTTTCTTTTGTCCCCCCCAGGTCCACAGGGAGGAAACAACCCAACTTAGTCAGACTCTTTGCAAGCTTCAAGACCGTAGATGTATGGTTTGGATCTCTTTTGCTCGGATTATGGCTTTGGATATCATTATGGGGATTTTTGTTACTTTATTTACGTTTTATGCTTTTTAATAATCAAGACAGTAATGAGGTTGTAATGTTGGAAGTATTTTGAGACAATTATGGAAATGTTTTGTATAAACACGTATTGATGAAATAAAAGCCTGTTTGTTTTCTGCTGTTTAAAATATGTGTATTTATATCTGTCTTGTGTTTATCTGTGACTTTTACTTATAAACCTCCACCAAAGTTAAGGCATTCCCTTTGTGAGTGACCTTAACGGAGGTGGGGTGTTTCACTTGGTATCGGAGCATAGATTTACCAGATAAGATAATTTTTTTTGAAATCGTTTTCAAAAGGAAGTATAAAGAAGCATTTTTCAAGAAAAAGTGTTATATTTTTAAAAAGGCATAATCCCCCAAAACCATCTGCATTATCTCTCTATCCTTCGTTTTGAATCTTTCCTTTCTGTTTCAGCATGTCTGGAGACCTTAACCTTCCAGAAGGTGTGCCGATACCCAGCTGGTTTAGGAGGTACTTAGAAGCAAGGGCCAATGGTGCGGGCCCAGCAGACATTCCTCCTCCAGTGGCCGCGGTTCCTCCTACTCCTCCTCCTCCTCGTGGAAATGCCTTCGCAAAATCTTGTAGAGACTTCAAGGCTATGGGTGGAAAAGACTTTTATGGGACAAAATCCTTTGTAGGAGCAAAAACTGGCTAAAGGAGACTGTGGATCTGTTTGTCATCTTTGGAGTTGATGACAGGCAAAAGATACAGCTAGCAGTGTGGTTGCTTAAAGATGAAGCTTCCTATTGGTGGGAGATTACCAATGCTCAGAGGGCAGTGGAAACATGGGAAGATTTCAGGACAAGGTTTGAGATGAAATTCCTCTCCCAAGCTGAAAGAAGCCTACAAATGGAGAAGTTCCTAACTCTTAAACAGGAGAGCATGACGATCAGGGAGTACGTTAATCAGTTTAATCAGCTGGCCAGATTTGGGCTGGACTTAGTAAACACCCAACACAAAAAGGCGCTTCGCTTCGTCAAAGGTCTGAATGAGCCTCTACACAGCCTTGCTATGGCCCATGTATCCATAGGAGCGACTTATGAAAGCTTGGTGGACATGGTGTTGCTACACGAGGAAGACAACGACAAGAAAGAGACTAAGGTGGAAGAAAAGAAAGAGGGTCTACAAGCTAAGAAAATAGACTTCAAGAAAGGAGGGAAGAACAATAAGCCCCCTGAGAGGAGAAAGTGCAATTTCTGTGGCATTGTTGGA
This sequence comes from Allium sativum, assembly GCA_030737875.1. NCBI lineage: Eukaryota > Viridiplantae > Streptophyta > Magnoliopsida > Asparagales > Amaryllidaceae > Allium > Allium sativum. The sequence goes on from CM060915.1 coordinate 138,219,575, forward strand.
CATATTTCGAAAGACTGCCGAAAGAGGAAAGCGAAGATGGGTGGGTGCTTCCATTGCGGAGAGACTGGGCACTTGGCTAAGGACTGCCCAAAGAAGCGAGGGCAGAGACAGAAGGCTGGATCCACTTCAGGGGGTCAAGTTCATGCACTAGTGGCACCTCCACAGGAACGAGGTAGTAATATTTCTATAGAAAGTGTAGTCTATCTTTATGAAAATCCAGTTCGCACACTTTTTGACTCTGGCGCATCACACTCCTTTATTTCATCTGCTTTAGTAGAATCTTTGCATCTAAACACTAGTTTGGTAGAGGATCCCTTAGTAGTTTCAAATCCAATTGGGGGCTCCGCTTACTTGTCAATGGTTTGTTTGGGTTTAAAAATCTCTATTCTCAGCGTTGAGTTTAGTTGTAATGCCTTTGTTTTGGGCTTCTCAGGATATGGTTTGATCTTAGGCATGGACTGGTTATCCAGTAATGGTGCCATTATTGATTGTGAGAAAAGAGTAGTTAGACTCTTGACTCGGCTTGGTAACACTCTAGAAATTTCTTGTAATCCCTTGAATGCTGTTATGCTTAGTTATCTAGAGTCGCTTGATGATTCTGATAAGAATTTGCAGTCAGTTAGAGTAGTCCGGGAATATCTGGATGTCTTTGAGGAGGTGAGGGCTTACCTCTGAGGCGGGAAATAGACTTCCACATATATCTTGTGGATAATGCAAAGCCCGTAGCTTTACCTGTTAGACACATAGCTCCAAAGGAGAGAAAAGAGCTCAGCAAGCAGGTTAAAGAACTTCTCGAAAAGGGGTTCATTAGAAGGAGCATTTTGGAATGGGGTGCTCCAGTGGTGTTCGCAACCAAAGCGGATGGTTCGCTTCGCCTTTGCGTCGACTATAGGGAGTTAAACAAATTGACGAAGAAAAATAGACACCCTCTTCCCCGAATCGACGATTTGTTTGATCAGCTTGTAGGTGCGTCAGTCTTCTCCCAACTTGATCTGGCAACTGGGTTCCATCAGCTAAAAGTAGCTGAAGACAGCATTGATAAAACGACGTTCAGAACCCCAGACGGTTTCTTCGAGTGGCTTGTCATGCCTTTCCGCTTGACAAACACACCCGCTTATTTTGTAGACCTAATGAGCAGAGTGTTCAGAGAATTCCTCAACAAATTTGTGGTTGTCTTCGTAGATGATATTTTGATCTTCTCGAAGAATGAGGAAGAGCATGCTCAACATCTAAAAGAAATCATGGATACTCTCCGAGCACATCAGCTGAAGGCAAAATTTTCCAAATGCCACTTTGGGAGAGAAGAAGTAAGGTTTCTTGGGCATGTGGTGTCCAAAGAAGGGTTGGCCGTGGACCCCGCGAAAGTAGTTGCGGTGCAAGATTGGAAGGCACCAAAGAACGCAACCAAAGTCAGAAGTTTTCTAGGGCTGGCGGGTTTCTACCCTAAGTTCATTAGGGATTTTGCAAAAATCTCAGCTCCACTCACAAGGCTAACAAAGAAGAATCTAACGTTCGCTTGGGACTTGGATTGCGAGTTTGCTTTCCAACGCTTGAAAAGGGCTCTTACAACAGCCCCAGTTCTGACTCTGCCAGATGGAAGCAAGATGTTCACAGTATACACAGATGCATGCGGGACGTGGCTAGGCGCTGTTTTGATGCAAGAAGGGAGGGTAGTAGCTTATGGTGGAAGGCAATTGAAAGTTCATGAAAAGAACTACCCAACCCACGATCTTGAGTTAGCCGCCATCGTCTTTGCACTTAAGTCTTGGCGCCATTATCTCCTAGGTGAGAAGTTTGAACTGTATACTGACCATAAATCATTGAAATATCTTTTCTCGTAGAAAGATCTTAACTTAAGGCAACAGAGATGGATGGAGTTTCTTGCCTCGTATGACTTTGAGATTTCCTATACTCCGGGCAAGGGCAATGTAGTAGTAGACGCCTTGAGCAGAAAGAAGTTGACCCTAAGCCCCCTCTTTGTAGAAAGGAAAAGCCTAGAGTATATAGCCAGTTTTAACTTTAGGCCCTCCTCTGATTTCATACCGGGTTTGTTAGCATCTCTTGAGGTGGGCCCTACTCTTTTGGATACAATAGGGACTGCACAACGTGAAGACCCTCAGCTAGTTGAAGTGGTTGATAAGCTAATTAGGGGTGAGACTTCTAGTCACCTCAATAGGTACTATATCGATGATAAAGGCTTGTTGAGACGCAATGGAAGACTATGCGTCCCACAAGCAAGGGAGTTGGTAAAGAAGGTTCTCGAAGAAGCACATCATTCCAAGATGACAATACACCCAGGCGGAGACAAAATGTACAAGGACATAAAGAGAGTTTTCTTTTGGAGCGGCATAAAGAAAGACGTGGTAGATTTTGTTTCTAAGTGTATGATATACCAATAGGTCAAGGCGGAACAGAAGAAGCCTGGAGGACTGCTTCATCCTCTAGAGGTTCCCCAGTGGAAGTGGGATAGTATTTCAATGGACTTCGTTGATGGGCTGCCTAGGTCAAGAAGGGGCAATACTAGCATTTGGGTAATAGTGGACAGGCTTACAAAAAGCGCCCACTTTTCACCTGTCAGGAGTAGAAGGACTGCCTCATCTTTAGCGTCTCTTTACCTTAGGGAGATAGTTCGACTCCATGTGATACCCTCCAGCATTGTTAGTAACCGAGACCCAATCTTCACAAGCGAGTTTTGGCGGAGTCTGCAAGAAGCCATAGGCACACAGTTATGTTTGAGCACGGCCTATCACCCCCAAACCGATGGCCAGACGGAAAGGGTGAATAGAGTTCTAGAGGATCTTTTAATACTTTGCGTTCTTGACTTTGGAGGGACATGGGAGGATCACCTTCCTTTAGTGGAATTTGCCTACAACAACAGCTACCAAGCTACCATAGGCATGGCACCCTTCGAAGCCTTGTATGGAAGACCGTGCAAATCACCAACTTGTTGGTGGGAGTCTACATATAAGCTCATACTTGGGCCAGACATGATCAGAGAGACCTTAGAGAAAGTGAACTTAATACGAAGAAGGATGAAGACAACCCAAGATAGACAAAAATCCTACGCAGACAAGAGAAGGACCGACCTTGAGTTTGAGGTTGGGGACAGGGTTTTCCTTAAGGTATCTCCTTTAAGGAACGTCGTTCGCTTTGGATTCACAGGAAAGTTAGCACCAAGATTTGTAGGGCCGTTTCCTATCATCGAGAAGGTTGGGAAGATGACCTATAGATTAGAGCTACCCGAGAGACTGGCCGGAGTTCACAATGTCTTTCATGTTTCTCACCTCCGGAAGTGTTTGCATGAGTCTGCGGAAGTGGTGGAACCTAGCATTCTAGAAGAAGCCGAAGTGGAACGTGAAGCAACAGTGAGGAGAGTTCCAACCCGCATCTTAGGAAGTGAAGTGAAAAAGCTATGCAACCGCGAAGTCAAACTCGTTAAAGTTCAGTGGAGCGACGCCGAGGAAGACGCTACTTGGGAAACTGAGGACAGAATACGCGCTGCCTACCCTTTTTTTAGGATACATCTTTGATCTCCCTTTTTCCTTAAGTTATGCTTTATCTATCTTTTTAGGTATATCTCCTCGGTCCTTTTCCTAACTCCTTTGGTAGAAAACGAATGGATTCAAACATGTATTTGAAAACATGTTATGGATGATGGCTGCAAATGGTTGCTAGTGATTGCTAGTGGTTGCTCGTGGATGCATATACACACACACCCTCGGTTTTAGATCGGCTCAGTCACTTCATATTGCATATGCATATATGTATTCTCATTTGTATATGGTTGAAACTTGATATGTTGTCATATGGTTGTCGCATTTGTATGAATTGTTGTGCACTCATGTAGAATTATGAGTAGGAAAAATTTGCATACATAATGGATTCATGATACTTACATGATTCGCATTAAGGAGGTCAACTGAATCAGTAGACCGCCTGATTTCTGCATTAGATAAGGACATGTACACACACTATGCATATGATCATGAAGCATTAGAAGTCTTTTAAGGACAGTGGACGCCTGTGTTTGTTGGTTGAGTAAATGGACAGTTGGATGGTAGGATATACATTCTTCCTAACTTGAGGATTTCGGGGACGAAATCCTTTTAAGAGGGGGAGAATGTAACACCCCGTGAATTCTATAACATTAAGCTTCACAAATTAAAGTGTAATTAATTCTAAATGAAAGAATTAAGGGAAACGGGTTACGCCATTGCGTTCGTCTCGGAATTCTGCTTGAGATAGAGTCCGAGTTTGCGTGAATCGGAATCCGTATGAAGGAGTTATGACCTTCGGAAGTTTCAGAATAAAATTTAAAATTCAAAGCTCGGTTTCAAGTTCAAAATTCGAAAAATAAGCTCAAACTGGGCTGGGCGGGAAAATTCCCGCCCAAGGACCAGGTCGACCATAGGGTCGACCATGGTGTTGACCTGGTCACCCCAGGTCGACCGTAGTGTCGACTTGGGTGTCGACCTGCCAGTCGACCTTCCTGGTCGACTTGGCAGGCTGGGTCTGGCTCGAATTTCTGTGGCTCGGTGTGTCATTGGGGCTGACATGTCACCTCTTGATTGGCTCTTTGGACTTTGTATGGTCTGGTTTCTTCCTGTCTTCATCCGACGGCTCAAAACAATATGAAAATCTATATATACAACCTAAGTCTCAAATAAAATTCATAAAAAAAATAAGACTGGAGTCGTCATGCTGTCGGGAAGGAATTGAGCGTAGCCGTCAAGGGAAAGGAGCTTAGGGACGAATCAAATTAAAAAGAGAACTAAAGCTTAATCAAATTAATAAACGCAACGTGTATCTACCCAAAGGAATGCATCTCAATTTCAGAATCCAGAATTCAAGATTCTGCATTCGTTGTAAGTATAGTGATCTTTCAGAATATGAATAAAACTCTGACGTGATTCGATGTAAATGAAAATAGAATTGTGTTATTGTATAATAATGATATGAATTATGTGTATTGTAATAATTCTATCATGACTTGTGTATTGATATTTGTGGCATAAATTGATTGATGCAAGCCTATTGGACATTTGTATATGAAAATAATAGCACTTGCAAGTTGTGGCAAAAACTAGTAATTGATCCCTTTATGTTTATGTCGATGGCATGGACTATATACATTCCCTAAGTCTAAGTTAAAGCATATGTAAACATGTCCTAGATTTGAGACCTTTTATGCCTACATGACTCAAAACCTATGAACACATTCTTATGTTTATTTGCAAGTGTAATTGGATCTATGTTAAGTACCGTTTGGGTTACATAAACTATGCAAGTTTATGTTGAAATAGGCTATATGATTAGATGTTAAAATTGGATATTTTGGTGAATATACAACATGTTAGTTTTGTGGTTGACATTATGGCAAGTTAAAAATGTTTAAACCCAAGTTTGTATAAGTCTAAATATGCCTTTTTATGTGACACTTATTTAGTTATATGCCTATTTGAATGCAAGTTCACATGACCCATAATTTATGTTAGTTGAATCGCTAAATTGCAAGTTCATGCGCCACACACCTTTATGTATTGTAAAATATTACACGTTCTTGATTTCCCCTTTTCTCACGTTTATAAAGTTGGACTGAATTGTGTCGAGCCCAACATTTGTTATAATGTTGCGAACATACAAACGGGGGTAATAGCGTTGGGTGTTAAACATGAAAAATATATGTTGGCATGTTTGGCACATGCCAAGGACAATGACATTTAAGCAGTATGAATTGTTATACCCAAGAATAAAGGACATGACATTTACATATAAAATTGAGAAGTGATAAAATATGTAAATTTAGAAAACACGGTATGCTTAACCCGAGGTTGGATTGAGTTGTGACGTAAACCTGCCTGGACCCGCCCGACTGTCCAGTAGTCACAACAATACCTATCCAATGTGAGTGGTTAAGCATTGAGCCCAATAAGGACCCGAGATTAGACTGAGCTACGGTGTAAAACTACCCGGAACCGACCGGCACGTCCAGTAACCATAGCAATATCTGTCTAATGTGAGTGGTCGGTGCTTTAAGAGGCTAAGGACAGATGGTAGGGTTAAGTCAACTAAAAACACTTAACCAAATTCAACATGTTAACAAGAATTGATGGGTGAGGTTAGGTAAATACAGACACTTAACCACTTAACATGTTTGACTAGAAAATCGTAGTAACGAGGGACCCGTTTCAGCAATAACCCAAGTTAGGTATCATGGTACCCTGAAACTAGGTAGGGTGGGGCACGATTACTGGGCTGAATGTAAGCGGTCAAAAACGATGGCGGTGAGTGCACAGTGTAGGTTCTAACGGGGTGCGGGCGTGCACACACTCTGGAGCAGACAAACAGGGCACTGGGGCACTAGTAGAATAACCTATGTATTCTAGAATTGTGTCGGGGCCGCCACCATGGGTCTTGATACACCCCATGGTGGGACCAGCATAGGTATCTACAATTCTTGGGGGCCGTATGACACATATGTTTATGCGAGTAGGAGCCGATCTCTAGAAAATGGGGATCACTTCACCCTCAGCATGGGGTGCCAGTTAGAATAAGCTCAAGTAGGTGCAGAGATTTAGTGTGGGTGCGACAGTACATTCGATTCTAAACTACACTTCCTTAGCTTGTGATACTTTCCTGTTTTCAGTTTATATCTATCATGACCTTTTTCTTATTCACATACTGAAGAGTCACTAGATTTACTTGGGCTTTATGTCTGACTCTATTTTCTTTTCGTCTTCTTTTCTTTCGTCCTCCCCCCAAGGTCCACAGGGAGGAAACAACCCAGCTTAGTCAGACTCTTTGCAAGCTTCAAGACCGTAGATGTATGGTTTGGATCTCTTTTGCTCGGATTATGGCTTTAGATATCACTATGGGGATTTTTGTTACATTATTTATGTTTTACGCTTCTTTAATAATCAAGATAGTAATGAGGTTGTAATATTGGAAGTATTTTGAGACAATTGTGGAAATATTTTGTATGAACACGTATTGATGAAATAAAAGCCTGTTTGTTTTCCGCTGTTTAAAATATGTGTATTTATATCTGTCTTGTGTTTATCTGTGACTTTTACTTATAAACCCCCACCAAAGTTAAGGCATTCCCTTTGTGAGTGACCTTAACGGAGGTGGGGTGTTTCACTGATCGTTGAAATTTTTCGCTAAGTTGTCTAGTTCAAAGCCTAGTTGTCATTGTATAAATGAAAATTCCAACCATTTCGACAACACAAATTTCTGGTCTTGAAGAGAGACCATGCTGTTGCAGTTTTTCACATAATGAGTAGAAAAATAGTCTTTTCATCCGAAAATTATTTTGACAACATTTTTCATAACCATTCAAAATGTCGTTGATCCAAGCTAAACTCGTAAACTCTGAAGTATTAATCCGAGTCATATGATTACTCATTGCATTTTTCCACAGTGAAATCCTGTAAAATATCAAACAAATCACTGTAATCGGAGGATGGAACGGAGGCAGACATTATTTCGTTGAAGAAGAAGTAGTTGTAGAAGGTAAGGAGGTAGTTGTTTTATAGGGGAGAAAGTGGAACGTTAGAAATCCAGCCATTGGCGTCGGACGCGTACGACTGGATTTCTAACGTTCACAAATCGTGTTGTTTGCCTCGTTGGGAACATGGCTTGCGTCTGATGCGTTGGACACGAACGCAAAACCAACACGCCCAAATTTGACTGCGAACATGGCCTAAATACAGGGCCAGCGCCCAATTGTACCCATAACAACATCTAACCCCTGAATTTATATAACTCGACAACACTCAAATTGAATTTATCACTCATTATTAAGCAACAAAAAAGAGACATACACTTGATATCATCGAATCAAATATAAAAGAAAGACGGAAATGTCTCGCTACTCATGGATCATCTGCACCAAGTTAGCAATCACATTCATAGCAGTGGCAACTCCACAGGATGATGCGAGCGTATCATCTGGAACAGTGGCCTCTGCCATATCCCCATGCCATGCATCAAATACCTCACAAAAAACGGGCCACTTAGTGGTTGATGGGCTGGAGTAAAGAAGCTGAACGCTGCTTCCACCACCACAACGGATCGATAGACTGTCTGCAATTGTCTTAAGAATCTGTCTAAGAATCTCAAAGGGTTGAACTACCATGAATTTTTTTGGCATCTATAGTTTAGTTAGCTACATAGTTTGTTCACAAAACCAATTGGTTGATGTGAACTATAGCCTCTTAGTATTTATCTAGGATCATAGTTGAATATTTCCCGATGTGGGACTTATATTTTTAACACTCCCCTTCACATGTGAAGTATTTGAGCCATCTACGTGATCATTATAACTAGTTTTTTTGGATGGAGTGGCGGACATATGGAGGTTAAGCGCATGTGTACTGGTTGAATTAGTTCAAATCCTGAGCTCTGATACCACTGTTGACGATTAGTACTTATCTAGGATCTTAGTTGAATATTTCCTGACGTGAGACTTATATTTTCAACAAAAATTACATTATTACCCCCGTCATTTACCTCCTTTGCATAAGCCGTATTTTTTGACCGAGCATGCATCGGTCTGACTAGCACTTCCCATTTTGTTTTCCTTCCTTGCAGGGTCAAATAGAATTTCTTCTTCAGCCAAGCTATATACGTTATTCTCCCGAAGTAGAATGGTCGTTGTGTTTTAAGTTTCTATTTGCGTTTCATAAACTTGTCTTGTCATCTCAGCATGTAATTTTACATTGGTCTTTCTCTAGTGCTTCACCATTTAATGTGATATATTCTTATTTCTTATCTTCTTTTGGTACATCATTCTATATATCTGAGGCATCGCAATAGTAACAGCACTCGATGTGTAATAGTCTGAGGCAGGTCGTGCAATACTCAAAGGCTGTCAGCAGCCACGGTGGGATCTGGTGCGACATGTGCTCGTCCGACATTCGCGTCTGTCGGATAACGGACGACGCGTCTACCGGTCTTAACTTGACGTGGCGCCATATCAACATAATAATTTCATGGATATAAAAAGAAAATGAGGCCCGGTTGCGCTTCATATAGGGCGCAAAACCCAGGTCTGTTCCATAAACTTCCATTTTTTTTATTTGCACCTGAATTTTAAAATGTTCAGACATTTGTTCAACAAATGTCTGACTCATAAATTTTTGGAATTTCCGGCTTTTCGAAGTGCTAAAAATTTAAAATCCCCACTCCTAAACAGCAGGAGATGCTGTAAGACTCTGAAAGGCAATGGGAATCCAAGCATGAGCAGGCTGCACGTACCTATATGCAAGAAGGAATTTATGGTCCTCAGCACAAAAACATTAAACACAGGGCCAACCCCCAGCCGTACCCATAACAACATCTCACCCCCCTGCATCTATATAACAGCGACAACGCTCAAATTGAATTCACTCACTCATTATTAAGCATCAAAAATCAAATATAAGAGAAAGAGGAAAATGTCTTGCTACTCATTGATCATCTGCGCCATGGTAACAATCGCATTCATAGCAGTGGCAACTCCACAAGCTGATGCGAGCATATCATGCGGAACAGTGGCCTCTGCCATATCCCCATGCATCAACTACCTCACCAAAAACGGGCCACTTGGCGGTTGCTGTGGCGGAGTAAAGAAACTTAACGCTGCTGCCACCACCACACCGGATCGACAGACTGCCTGCAATTGTCTTAAGAGTCTGGCTAAGAATCTCAAAGGTTTGAACTATGGCAAGGCTGCTGGCCTTCCCGGCACCTGTGGCGTTAACGTTCCCTTTGCCATCAGCCCTTCCACTGACTGCTCCAGGTTTATATATATTTATGTGCTTTCTTCCTTCCTGTTTCTGTATTTCAATTGCACTGTTTATTAATTTTATCTTGCTTAATCGGTTAGTATTGATATTCTATTTTGTTTTCCTTCCTTGCAGGGTCAAATAGAATTTCCTCTTCAGTCAAGCTATATATGTTATTCTCTCGAAGTATAGTGGTCGTTGTGTTTTAAGTTTCTATTTGCGTTTCATGAACTTGTCTTGTCATCTCAGCGTGTAATTTTACATTGATCTTGATCTCTTGTACTTCACCATTTACCTCCTTTAATGTGATATATTCATCTTTCTTATCTACTTTTGGTACACATCATTCTATATATCTGTCTTCTCATATACTTTGATTTCTGTCCTTCTTCTTAATTGTGTATTAATTACCCAGTTAATTATGTCATATTGCTGAACGAATTGCCAAATACTTCCGCTGCTTTTATGATCGTTAGCCTTTTAAAATCGTTGTTTTATTTATAATTATTTAACTCCTGTTAAAGTTTGGAATTTGATTCTTAAGTATAGGGAAATTGCACATATAAAAATATAATAGCTAATTAAGGAGAAACAAAATAAAAACTCTATTCTCTGGTAAATTTCTCAGACACAGTGGACCAATTTGTAATTGAAACAGAACAATTATTTAATCCATGTATGCATGTATGCATGTATACGCTTGGGCAGCTATAACTCTTGTAATGTTTGTTATATTTGTTTTGGGTGGTTAAGAATCTCCGTATAGAAACGTACAGCCGTGTACTTATCAATTTCTTCATCGTCAACAGTTTGGCACTGCAGCCTTCTATTTAATGTTGCCCTTCAACCTTACTCTCACCATGACATGATGCATGCAGATATGTTACACTACACATGTTCAAGGAAATGATTATAGTGCACAATATAACACAGTGGAACTGTGTATACACCAGGGCTTTCCATCTCAACCGTCCACACTACAATTCCTCACAGATATATGGTGTCGAATGTTAGATAAGATAAATCGTTGCAAGACACAACAAATAAATTGTTGTCTTTCAGAATGTTTTATCTTTCTCTTTATCGCAGTAGGTTGATCGAAATTCCGTTTAGGATACAGTTGAAATTACATATACAAATTGTGATTATTTGAACAAATTTCTAGAATCGTTTTGAAGTTTGAGACTCCTGTTCGTGAACTCACATGTGAGATTCACAACCATTTCACTCGGGTAATTTTCAAGTGTCTAATTGAACTAATTTGAACAGTGAATTCATACTCATCTGTAGTATTGAATTCATGAATGCACATATGTAAACTCCTGTACGTTCATTGAACTTTGAACAGTGCATCAATAGTTGTTTATTACACTCAGGTGCCTATATAAGTACAGTTGAATGACATGTAAGATTCCCAAGCCGCTTGCTTTTTCCTGTTGAAGTCCATATTTATTCTGTGAACAGCATGACCGATGATGTTAAGTATAACAGCTGCTAACCAACTATCGATATTCAATTTTAAGGTGTCATTGTTTCTTATTCCTCAAGTAAGATAGCAACCTCCAACTACAGAATGCTCGGTGTTCGTAAATTAATCATTGCCAAATATCAACTTACAAGAAACAAATTTGACATGTGAATCCGTTGTTAGCATATTTGTTTATAAAATTGTGCCTTCGGGTAATTTGTTTTAAAATTGCATTGGATTTGATTTAGGCTATTGAGCATTCTGTATATTTTATGAAGTGGGTTCTTAATTGGCTATCATAACGTTTGAAAGTTGTTTTGAAATATTGTCTTTCTCCCTTTGCATGTTTGACACTTTCTTCTTTCCGGACGTGAGAGGCTGAAAAACGTTATAAAATTCGCGTTTCTCTTCCACTTTATTAACCCTATTTTTTTCAAACAAGTTCAAGTGTCTAATATTATAGATTATGAATTCGATACTCTAATCACTAAAGTCAATCAAAATGATAATTCATATCAACTGCGATATATAGTGTTATAGCAATCGATTACATCTTGGTTTTATCATACACTGAAAGATGATTTGTCATTAATCAATTGACGTTTGCAGTTTAGTATCGAAAAATAATTATATGCCTAAATGTATGCGTATAAATGTATATTTTATATGTGTATGCATATATAATAATTTCACAAATTGAAATACGTTTGAGTTCAAAACTCAAACAAGCGTTAAAACTAGAAGAATTCAAGTTATAAAACTTGATAGGGAAGGAAATGGCATTTATAGGAACAATTGAATATTTTAATATGAATTCATTAACACATGATCGAAGACACGGGTATTGATCCATATGGGTCGATCGTGCTTGGACTATATCGACTGTGGCGGTCAACCGTCCATGGGGGATGGTCAACCATACACAAGTCAAAACCGTGTATTCGTGATGATTTCAACGGACATGCTAAATTCGTTTTATATCAGGCGGACAATGCTGATCCATACCCCCTATAAATAAACATAGAGGGATAGCCTCCAAACTCATTTTATTCCAAATGGATGCGGAAGCGCTATCGTTTTTCTTCCTCCTTCGAGCATTCGGAATTTAAAAATATAAACTTGACTTTTTATTATCGATTCGAGGAAGAAGATAGTAAAAATCTAGGATGGGATCGCATCAAAAGTTCGTTCGTTTGAATGGGTTAGAATTTCAAATCTGGTTTTTTATTTAGTTGGTTTAGCTTATTTAGATCCAAAGTTAGTAGATCTGTATGTGTTTCAATTTATGATTCTAAATTCGAATTGCAAAGGGAAAAAATATGGATAAATATACTGGATCCAAATCAAATTTGGAAATTTGACGTGTTTTAAAGGTGAGTGGATTAAATTATATATCTTTTATTATAATGATATATGTTACCTTAGATTCCCATTCAGATTTTTTTAATAAGAATTGTTACGTTATAAGTTAATTATAGAAATTGATTCATTTGAAGTTATTCAGACCTAACTGTAAATTTAAAGTTATTTGCGCTTATGCGCAAAGATATTAAAGTAGACATAAAATGAGTTCATAAGCATATACGGACTTGAATGAAAAAGGTGACAACTTTAGAAAAGAAATTGAGAAAAGAATTTTCAGTAATTATGTTAAATTTCTAGAATGAACTAAAAAGAATATACTTATAACCTGATTTGGGCAACTTGTAATATTTTAGTCGGTTGAGGAGAAGAAAATTTCATATTTCAGATTTAAAAGAATGTAATGAACATAGTTATAAGAATAGAAATAGAACCTAGAAAGAAAAAGGATAATTTTAAAATAGAGGTGATTACTTGTTTTGTAATGTATAATCCCCAGTAAAGCCATGCAAAATCCATGCTATAGCCCATAGCGTTCTTCAACTACCATGTTATTTCAATTTAGCGTTGATGAATAGTAGATTCGCTTTTAACTTCTTTATATTCCTCTACATTCGCTAAATTATTATTAATTAGCACCTGCTTTACTAGTATTAATATACATAACTTTATTTGACTTGTTCTCCATTTTAATGGATCAATACAGTTAATGTAAAGAGCAACGCTAAGACCCAACTGTCTAATATATGGTAGACATATATTATAGTCATCAAATCTAATGTGCACAATTATGATATTATTTGATTTTGTTATATATGATTAATTAATATTATTTTCTTCTGCACACATAATGTAAGAATGTAATGAACTCATTTTAAATATTTGATTTTACATTTAATGAACATTTTTATGCCTCTGTTATGTCCCCGCTATTTCTTCGCTTTATCACATTACACCTTTTGCAACTCCACTATTGTAGGACCACTAAGTGCTTTAACTATACAAGTTTTATGCTACCTACCAAAAAGAAAAGAAAAAATATCTTATAATTACGAATTATTTATCCAAAGCTTATTTTTATTGTAAATGTGAAAAAAGATTATAGCAAAACCCTAGTTGCTAGCTTACTAAAATATGACTAGCTTCCAAACGATAATATTAAGAGAAGTAAGGGTGTATACCAGGAGGTTCGTACCGAACATTTTGGTGTTCGAACTCAGACTAAACATCAATCAAACGAGTCCATGTCCGACTGATAAAGCATGGACAAAAGATTTCTTGTTCAAACCTGATATGATAATTTTTTGAACATTCCATGTTAGATCCGATAAGCTCGTTCGTACAGTTATACAAGAAATAGACCGGGTCGGACAAATTGTAAACTTGCATGGAATCATAATTAATTTGAATCATGAGAACTATATTCTCATGCAAATTATCACATCAATAATGATAATGGCAAAACATATAAAAAGGTTAAAAATTGGCTGAGAATATATAGTTTGAATTAATGGCACAGTATGATCAATTAAATGAAACACAAAAAACATCAACAATCAATACAAAACATGCACATACACATGCACAAGTCAAAAACTTATCATTACCATACTTAATAAAGAATTCCAAAATCCCATTGTGATTCCAGATAGCAGATGGGAGCATATAATAAAAAAATAGATATTTTTTTTTTGAAACAAAAATGGGTACTTATATTACAGAAAAAGCAAAGTACAAAAGTTTTGTGCTGGTACAAATGCTACAACTTGAAACAAATACTTTACAACAAAATACAACCAGCTCAAAACCGAATTACAAACATACCCAGAAAAACACTAAACAAACAAATAAACACTACATAAAGACTCAAAATAACGAAGTCCCAAAAGACTTCAACCCATAAGAAACTACGAGGCCAAACAAAGGCCATTGAAACAGCAATCGCAGAACCAAGAAAAGCTGCGCACACCAAAGTAACCGCTAAACAAAAGAGACATCAGAAGATCAATCCAAGGACTCCTAGAGAATACTCTATCCAACACAGAAGAAAACAAGCATACTTCGAAACCACACAAGCCAACAAAAGAAGTCCAGAGGATAATCAACATCACGAAATCCAAAACCACAAAAGCAGAAATGAATCAAAACTAGCTCAGACAAGATATACACAACTAAAACATCTCTTCGAAAATCACCACTGCTGAAATATGAAAGGAAATAGAAAACCCTAATTACTTTTTAGAAATTCCTCCCTATAAAATTCCTACAGGAGAATGTCCATCCTCTTTACCCTTCTTCGATTTTGATCTAGTTTGATATTGTGATAGTAACTTCGCCCACTCCCGATTAGTTTCTACTAAAGGTTCTTCGCTTATAATTGTGCTTACCTTCTTAAACTTAACTTTCTTCAATTTTGTCCTCCTAGTATTGAAACTACTCATAGAACTCTTTGATTGATTTATGGAAAAGTCTTCACTTCTTATATCATCATTAACCTGTAAAGTTCTATAAGATTCACCATTAATCATCCCAACAACTTCTTTATTAAAATCAGACTTTCCATTGTTAAAACCTTCCTCAATTCAATAGCATTTTAACTTCCCTTAACTTATCTATACAAGCTGATGACTTAGAAATCTCTTTTAAATATCCATGTCTATCACCAGAGGTCAGATCAGGAAATTTATCTTATGCCTCAACATTATGATAGTTCACATCTTCTTCCATATTCTCTTAAATACATATATTACTTTCCTCAAGCACTTTAAATGGGTTGTTTGTATTAAATATTTCCCCATGAGATAAACCATGAACATCCTTATGCAAACAATTCCTTTCTTTATTCTTAATGGTTCCTAAATCATAATCCTTCTCCTTAGAAATAAGCAATGAAGAACTTTTATTATTGTTCAAAAAACTGTTGATAGGTGAAACCTTTTCACTATTACTCTGATTTTGCCAAAGCTCATCAATATCCAGACCAGTTGGAAAATTGGAATACTCCTTAAGCAACAAGATTTTTGTAATTTTACATTAAGATTTATTATGACCAAATATCTTGCAAATGGAACAAACTAAGGGTATACATTCATACTCAACACTTTGTCAAACTATATTACCATCATGACATTGAATAGGTATGGCATTTGGAAAATTAAAATCTATCTTAACTTCAACTAAAATGCTTGCATATGACACTCTTATAAATTCTTCAGTAAACTGATCTAACTTTATAGGGTTGCCTAAGATGGAAGAAATTCTACTTAAAGCCTCAGTTGATCAGAAATCCAAGTCCAGATTAGGTAAACGTACCCAAAATGGTAAAGTGTACAGAAATTCTCTAGTAGTTTCCATACTAGGGTACCATTTCTTCATTATAATGAGTCTCTTGTTGTAAAAATATGGACCAGAACCCGACACTCCTAGCTCAGTTGGTCAGAGGTGGGCGAATTGGGATGAGACATAGGTCTCAGGTTCGAGGGCCACCTCTGCCAACTTCTAGGGGTGACTACCTAGGTAGTGTGAAGGCGTTGAAAAATCGGGGTATATCACTACCCGTGGGGTTTACTAAGACCGACAAGCAATGGCCTGAGTGAAGTCTTAGGTTCCACACGTAAATCAAAAATATGGACCAGAAGCTAAGATCCTATCATATTCATCCTCGTTTTCACATTTAAGTATGAAGAAACCATTATCTCTAGTATATAGATGATAATTTCCTTTTCATTTCCAATTTCTACCTACGTAATCTTTTAAAAATTTATAATACGGCCAGCTGCCAAATACATAGAACACAATGGAATTTACCCATTTCTCTCTAGCTAAATTTGTTAGATTTCCATCTATAACAGCTATCTTAACATTATACTTGACTGTGGGTTCGAAGAACTCAAGCTTGAATGACCTATGATGATATTTTTCCTTTGAAATTACGCGAATCCATGTTTTTGATTGAATAGAATTAACCCTGTTTGATATATCCTGACCAGATAAACTTAGATCTGGAAATTCTATTCTAGATTTTAGGTCAAGATGATTACCTTTGATACGAGAATCAATTTGCGCTGCATGCTTTGTAGATGGCTTTAGATCTGGAGGAATTGCAGTTCAATAGTCGGAATCTAGTTCTAAAGCGATTTTGGATTGAGATTTTTGAGGATTTGGATCGGTCGCCATTAATGAATGAACATAAGTAAGAGTCCTTGATCAAAATAGATAAGTTTCACTTAACATTTCATAACGCAGGACTGTAGCAAAATTTTCAACATGCTTTCAACCTTAAGCACTTTAACAACCTTAGCGTTATATATAATTATAAAAAGCCTTTTACAAATAAAGAACATCATACACGGAAGCATGCAACAACAAATGGCTTTTGTGCATATCCCATTATCTTCAAAATAACCACCTCACCTAGATATAAATATTCATGTCCACAACTCCTTTAATGAGCTAGAATCAATCAGTAGATATATTCATGTGCATAACAAAGGTTTTGGAAATGGTAAATCATGCATAGACAACAAACCTAAGTAAAGAAGCAAAACACAGAAGTACAGTTTTTATAGTTAACTTAAGAAGAATAACAGTACATCTGTACATGTAATAGATGTATGGCCCTTAAAAGCTTACCAGACATTTTTATGACAAACTTTTGATGGATAATATTAATATTATAAATTGATATATAGAGTTCCAACAACAAGCATAAATATATGGAATACTTTACATGATGGACTAATTGGATGTTATGAGAAAATTTTTGATCATTCATGTGTATTCCCATTCTAAAACTAAATAGATGTATAAATATAATCAACATCAAAACTAAGGTTCTAGAAAAACCTTACTCCTAACTCATCTATAATTTTATCCAAGATATTCAAAACTGACTGATTCCATATCATTCTCACAATGTCCAACCTGAAAATGTTGCAGGACAATAATACTAAAAAAATGGATATTCAGTAAAATATTATGCATTGAAATGTATATAATTCTAACCTCCAAACTCTTAAGAGCATACGCAGAGCGCAAGCAATCTCTATGGCAAATTAAAGATTCTGCTATTTCAGGTTTGAGAGAACTTCTATACTGACCGAAAACTCTATCGCTGGCATTAAATGCAAATTCTAAAGCGATACTACTAATAGGAATGATTAATATATCTCTAGCCATTATTAGCTAGATTTTATACTTAGAAGAATTTATTTTCCACCATGTAAGTATGTTGAAAGAATCTTCCAAATCATCAAATTTATAAGGACTTTCTTTCAAATATAACTCTAGTTTAGATTGTGTAGTCTCAACTACATTTGATTCCTCAGGCCATGTTTCAAACCTAGTACACCTTTTGTCTTTTTTCCTTTTTGAATGTAGTTGAAGTACTTCCTTTTCTTAGCTTAGAAGTATTATCAGTTGCAGTAGATGCATATTCAAAATAAAATTCCTATGAAATCATAACAAGTTTTATATTATTTTTTTGGATTTAGATTTAGGGTATATCATAAGAAAACAGAACTTTATAAGCTTCATTTTGCATCTTGGATCTAAAATTGTTGCAATAGATAACAACAAATTGCAATATCCCCATTACTTGTCAAATTTGTTCTTCATTTTATCTACCATTCCATTTATGAAAAAGGAACCTTCATATTCTGATGAATTATCATTTAGTGTCCGCTTAATTTTCAAACTTCTTGAAGGAATGGGTTAGAAGTTGGATAAGTTGCACCCAAAAAATATATTTTTCACTTTAGTAATAACCTACAAAATACTACATAAAGAATCTTCTCTCACTAGATGGAAACCAATTGTAAGATGAATCTCTTTCTTGATACATATAAAATACCTTTTCAAATTGTAAAGCACAATCTAGCATTGCATAAGTCGAGTTCCAATGGTAGGAACATCAAGTATTAAACGTTTAGATAGGGGAAGTTGCAATTGTTTAATAATGTCTGCAAACTTATGTAGGCGTTGAGGTGACATTTTAAAGTATTTTACACTTTCGCGAAAATCACTTCTTTGATCTTATTTAATCCATCTTAGACAATCAAATCCAACACATGTGCACAACACCGAACATGAAAAAAAATACAATTGAAGTAAAGTTTTCCTTTGAAAGTGAAGGTTTCTCTCAAATTACTCATAGCAACATCATTTGAAAATGCATTATCAATTATAATTGTGGAAACCTTGTTCTAAATACCCCACTCTAAAAGGCAGGAAGAAAGTGTACCGACAATAACAAGGCAGTGTGAGGTTGTGGCAAAGTTGAAAATTTTAAAATACGCTTTTGTAGTATCCATTCAAAGTCAATAAAATGACAAGTTAAGCACATATAGCCTATCGTTTGGTTCGATGCCCATAAATCAGAATTTAAACATACTCTGTTAATAGATTTTAAAACCTCTTTTTTCCTTTGGATGTTGAGGCGGAGAAATGGAGCACATATAGCCTATTGTGAGGCGGGACAACGGAGCAATTTTTTGATGTTGAGGTTATTGTTGATTTTTTCCTTTCTTACAATTCTAGACTTTTTGGCTTTGCCTGACTTGGTATGTACCTATTTATTTGTCTAGTTTCATTTGCCTTCTTGTGTTCTGCCTTTGAGTTATTATGTGATTGTCCTTGATCTTGCTATAATTTAGGGTGGCATCTTAGGGTCATGATTTATGTTGGGGTATCATTGTTGGTTTTCAGGCAGTATTGCATGTTGTTATGGGGTTTTCCTGTTCTCTTTTGATTGCTTGGGCTTTAGTTTTACCCTTTGCATGCGTGTCTTAGGTGTTGATATGGGTTACGAGTGGCCGAGCCGGCATAAATTTATTAGCATTTGGGTGAGATTGCTTGGTTGTATTTTGTTTGTTTGTGGGACTGTGGTTGTTAATTGTTCAAGGTGCTTTTTTCTGGTTTTCGTTCATTGTGAGTCTGCTTCGCCTTATTAGTTTTAGCATGTTTGCGCATTTTGTCATCGTTTCTTTTGCCTCTTTTGCTGGTTGGTTTTTGAGAGGGTTTGGAATGACTTATGTCATAAATTGTATCCAACTTATACGGCGAGGCAATAAGAGTGAGGGCTTTTTTGGCTAAGTGGCGCTGGTGGCTTTTGCTTATGTTATTTTGGTTCTTAGTCGTTTGTTGGAAGCTTTTCCGACCATTTGGCCTTGGACCCTTTTTTGAGCCGGTTTCTTTTTTCGCTTTCTAGGTCTAGATTTTGGGCATTGACCTTTTGGTCGTTGGCCTATTGACACGTTTTGATGGGTTGTTGTTTCTTTCACTTGATCCGATCACAATGGGCCAGCTAATGATTTGTATGTGATTTTCTTTATGTTTAGTGGTCTTTCTTGGTTTGAGTTTTATTCTTTTTTTGGCTATTAACTGTGATCGATTGGGGTCATTGCTCTCGCCATATATGCTTGGGTGATTTGCTTGGTTATATCTTTGGTTTGAATTCCTTTGGTTTGCTAGTCCCTATCATTTCCGGGGGAATGCTCCCATTTGGTGGTTCTTTCTTCTAATAGATTCTCAAGTTAATGATAAATTTTAGAGGTTTAGATCGAATAGCGAGTAGAGGCATCGACATTTATTCCCTCCTCCCCTTTCATATCCCACTCTTCATCCATGCTTAGCATTGATGAGTTAAGGCTCATTAACAACCATTTATCTCAGTTCTCTATAAGCACCTCTTCTTGTTTTAAACACAACCATTTTTCGTCTCAGATAGGTCCATCTACTTCCTACTGTGTGAGAAGCAGCTCCCCGCTTGCGATCGGTTCCCTCCGACCGCTGAGAGTTATGATCATCCCATCCCCCTCGTGGCTTAGCATAGAATAGTGAAGAGCAAGATTCATACTCCCAGAACCATTCAAACTCGCTCCTTAGCTTTCCAAGAGCGTATCATTAGGTCCATTAGACGTCAACTTTATATGACCTAAACTATTATTAGTCTTCACCATTTCCCTACCCTGTTTAATGAGTAATTGTCTTTTTTGCAATATCCGTGGTATGGGGAACGAGGCCCCTACTTTGCATCTTAAGCGTGCACCATGAAACACTTTATCCAGGTTGTTGCGATACTAGAACCTTTCATGGAGTCGAAAGCACTCTCCAACCTCGTTCTTCTTCTAAATTTCGGTGGAGGTATGCGTAATGCATTTAGTAAGACGGGATCCTTTGGGACTAGGGATGGAAAAAAAATCCATACCCATGGATAAAATCCATCATGGGCATGAAATGGATAGTTAAATAGGTACCCATGGGTAAAATAAACGGGGGTTTTTAAATATCCATTAATTAATGGGGCGGGTACGATATCCATGTCCACAGGTACCCATGCCAGTATTGAGTGTGATTTATTGACAATGCAAAAATCATTATTGTTGGTTGTTGGGTATTTGTACGCATGCTTTTATTTAACAATTTATAAGCGGCTGTTGATTTTCGTAATAACTGTGCATGCTGCTAATTAAAATCCTGTATATATTTGGTTAGAAATTCTCAAATTTCTTATTAATTATTTTAAATTCCAATCCAGTAAGCAATGCGTCTTTTTTTCTCTCCAAACCTTCTGCTCACTTTTGTAAATTCAACATATCCCACCAAAGTTCTTGCTTCACTCCTCCTCACTGGTTTATATCAATACTTTTCCAAATCCAAGCAAAGCGTTGCCAGAGTCCACACTTGGTCTAGTTTTGATTTTTTTACCAAATGTATGTACTTTTAAAAAAAATCAATATATGGTTAAAGAATAAATTGTCATGGATACCCGCGAATACTAGTAAGTACCCGCAACTAGTTTAAAATCCGTTTAATGGGTACTCATGCGAGTGTGGGGCGGGCACAGGGCAAATAATTACCTAATGGGGCGGGTGATGGGAGGTTGCTACCCGTGCCCGCCCCGCCCCACCCCATTGATATGCCTATTTGGAACAGGGAGGTCTTTATGCTTTCCGTTTTTGACTCTTCTCAGCATCTGTCAGTTGCGTGCTATACCTGATCTAACTCTTCTCCCTTTCATATTTTTGCAGTATACGCGAAGTGTGACAATGTAGAATGTCAAGGCTTGTGGATAGATACTAAATCCCTTTTTGATCGCTGCTTCATCGCAGCCGTAATTGAAGGGATTCCAAGGTGGTCACTTGCTAAGCTAAGAAATTTGGTGCTTCTTCCATCAATCGATCAGCGGTAGAGGACTTCAACATCGTTCACTCGGAATTGGCGGAGGTATCTTTCGTTGGATTGGCTTTTACGTGGTGTAATAACCAAGAAGAACCCAACATGACCCTTTCTCGCTTAGACTGGGTTTTCAATTGCGAACGGTGGTTTGCATTGCCATTTACTTTCTTTATCAAACATCTTCATCGCACTAATTTGGATCTTGCGCATATGATTTTAAAGTGTTCTCCATATTCTGCCTCGGAGCTGACATCATTTCTGTAGCGACCCGCATTTTACGTATCGAAGGATCGTAAAATACTTTTATTTAATTCTCTGAGGGTCGGATTATTCTAATATTTTGATATATTGGTTATGGGGATGTGAGACATGTCCATAATTTTTATCAATTTTATTTATGACCATTTTACCCCTATCAGTTTTGTACAGGGAATAACTTTCGACTGAGATCGAATCAGGTGCTGAGATTGATTTAGTTGGAAACGAAATGGTGTCGCTAATTCGTAGATTGGTCACATTAATGATTTGGTTTGGCGGTTTAGGAGGAATCATTGTTTTAGTGCTACATAATTTTTGGACAGACTAACTAGTCATTAGTGGGCTGCTTAGTAAGGCCCATTAGTGGACTGACGGTTTGACTATAAATAGGGGGTAGACGCAAGGAGAATGGTTTAGTTTCTTTATTTATCATTTGGTTGAGCTCGTGATCCTCCTTGCTCAATCAAATACATCTCTCCTCCATTAAAATCTTAGATCTACATAAGAAGATTGAAGATCTCCATCAAGGAAGGATAGATCTACGTCAAGAGAGAGAGAGGGTCGCATCAAATTAAGAGATTTTAACATCGTTCTTCGTTGTCCGGATTAGAGATTAGTTGATTTCAATCTATTTTGAAGATTTGGTCAGTGATAAGCATTTCTCGCACAGATTCGATCAAATATATGAGTTGTTTGATCTCATTTTCAACATTTCAAGTTGTTTTCACCGAGATCTAATCAACGTAAGTTTATTTTCAATTTGAATCACTATAGGATCTAATCTAGCAAGATTATAACGATAAATTCATGTGCTAATTCTTTGTAGATGCAAGTTTAGATCAATTTTGTTGGCTTTATCATTGTTTAATCTTGATTTGGTGAATTTTATATTATAATATAATGATTGTTTATGGTTCCAGTGTTGCTTAATGATTGCATGAAGTGTTGATGATTGAAATGTTGAAATTATTTTATGCATGGATTATTACGCAAGAGAGCATAGATCTTCAGCGTGGATGGATCTCGAGCGATCCAGCATGGATCTAGAGCGATCCAGGATGGATCATGAGCGATCTAAGATGAAGATGGAACACAAGTGATCCAGGATGGGTCTCGATTGAACCACGATGGATCTCGAGCGATCAGAATGGATCACAGGTGATCCAATTTGGAGATGGATCACAAGTTATCCAGGATGGATCTCGAGCGATCCATGATGGACCTTGGGCGATCCAGGATAAAGATGGATTACAAGTGATCCAGGGTGGATCTCTTATGATCCATGATAGATCTCGAGCGATCCATGGATGGATCATGAGTGATCTATCACATAACTGATAAATTGATGTTTATTTTTGGCTCGAAGTTGGATGTAGCTTCGAGGTGAATTCAGAGGCAATGTTCGAAGCATCGTGAAGTGTTCGTTGATCGGAGAGATGCAACGAATGTGAAGGCAACTCAAGTGTGATTTAAGCTGGTGGATAATGGTTACTTAAGATGGGGTCTGAGCTTTTGGATAGTCGTCGGTGATGACGACTAGTGTTATGATGGCTGAGAGATTATCGTTGTCATAAGTTCTAGCAGGCTCAAAGTAGGGGTATGATAGGGACGCCTAAAAGACTAGTGGGACTAGTCGAGTACCCTATGCCCATTGGATGGGTCTAGTTGTCTCAGGGAGGCAAATGTATGTGGGACGTGAAGTAGTCTGACTAGAACTCGGGTTACCATTAGCCCCTGATAGACAATATGATGTTGAGCCGGTTATACGATCAATGATGGTTTCAAAGCAGGATAAGCGGTGATATCCAGAGTCATAGATGTTGATTATTTTTCTTGTGTCGTCTTGCGTAGATTGTTCGACTCTGAAGAAGACATCTCTTGGGTGCTTGTCTGATGTTGGTTTAGGCCTTCGGAGATTGTGCTTGGGGATGTTGATCTTGATTTGGATGACCTACACACGATGATTAATTGCTATGTCTGCTACTGTTTGTTCTTTCTTGTTGTTGTAAAGGCAATCACTATCGGATGTGGAGGAAATAGGTTGGGTCGGGTACTTTTGTGATATGTTGGTAGATTAGTTGACTGATCTACCTATTTCTCATATACTTTATTGATGATGTTAGATAGTTGTTTTATCGCTCATTAAGACTGTTGTCTGACTCCAGATTTTATGTCTCCCTCTTATTACCTTGGGCTGTTCATCCACGTGATGAATGGGCAGACTGAGTAGCAGGTGACAGATAGTAGATCTTGATGAGGACGATGCTGTGGAGAGACAACGAGCAGGAGGCTGGCGTATTATTTCCTACTATCTACCATTTGTTGTTTTCCGCCATTCGATGTATTCTCTGAGTGGCTTGTAGTGAGGCATTTTGTACAGACTCTTATGGTATTCCTGTGTTGTATAGATAACTCATGATGATATGAAAAGTTTAAGATTCTGCTCAATTATGCTTCACTATTATTGCCTATTGTATATATTCTATTATATTTTATCCTTGCACCGTGAGTTATAGGATAGGATCCGCTAATGTTATTATACTCTAATCATCGTCCATAGCTGCCTGCCACATCTTTCAGCGCATTATTCCTCTTGTTATGTGCGGGAGTTATGGACGGTCGTCACATTTGGTATCAGATCCCTGGTTAATCGATTTTATCCAAAGTTCGAAGACATAATAAACTATGAGAGACATATTTGTAGATTTTTGATGGATGTATAGTATTTTATATTGTATAATATAGTAGCACTTGAACTCCAGTTACTTCTCATGTGTTGTCTAATCATTCTACTTTTCAGATTTAGAATGAGTCTTAAAACGTCGAGACATACTGCTAAGGAGGAGATTGTTCCTTGAGGGGGTGATGGCGGTATACCAGATTACACAGCTATGTTCGAGGCAATGATGGCAACGATGATAAGGAAGGCACCTGCTCTAGAGGTAGACGCGATAGATGTAGGGGTTCAGGTGCAAGTTCCTAGAGTTGTGGACTTCGCGAGATTATGCAAAAACTTCACTACTCTAGGAGGGAAGCCGTTTAAAGGGACGCAACCGATTGTAGAGATTCAAAGGTAGCTTGATACTTGCATTCGAATTTTTGGAGACTTGGGCATTGATGATGTGACTAGGAGGAAGCTTGCATCAAGACAGCTACAGGGCAAAGCTATGGATTGGTGGAACTCTATCACTTTAGGGACCCCAGAAGATGATATCTCATGGGAGCAATTCCATGTCAAGTTTGGGACAAAGTTTATCTCTACCGTTCAGAAGTCTATTCTGTTTAAGAGTGTTAGGAAATGCGGAATTGATCGTTAAGGAAAAACTAACACTCGAGGGGGGTGAATAGTGTTTTCAAGTATTTTAAGAAAATCTAAAGCTAATATGATCTACTATATGTTTAACACACCATAGGGATGATCACAGACATAGAATCAAACACAAATACAAAAATAAACAAACATAAGATGCAGAAAAGGAAAGAACACAACGGATTTTATACTGGTTCATATTACTACTACGTCATGTCCTGCGCAACGCTGGATTGCACAGAGTTCTATTATTATAGTAATATCCAAGTACAACACCCTTGATTCCACAGCTACAAGGTTACCACTATTTCTACCACCCTTGATTTTCTGGCTACAAGGTTAATACCATTTCCTTCCTAGATTTCATGGCTGCAAGGAACACACCATTTCCAAACTGTCCCAAAACAATCCCGAACGATTACAATAACCCTATAACTCTTTAATAGCACTCCGATTCTAAGAGTAATGAGTAAAGAGTGAGAAGAGAAGAAGTTTTATGTATTTAGAGTAGAAATCGACAGAGTATAAGTGTAGAAATCATAAAATTATGAAATAATAATGGACGAATGAAAAGGGATGAAATAGAGAAGAAGAATGTATAAAAAATTCGAAATCATCCCCTATTTATAAGATTTGAAAGGTTGCAACGCTTCCCGAACATTACAAACAGTGAAAAGACACTTCCTTTGGAAATTAAAAAAAAGACAGTTATATGTCGACATGCCAACATATGTATGTCGACATATGTAGTTCAAAATTTGAAATTTGAGTATTTTTCAAATGTTTTTAGTGTATATATATATATATAAAAAAAATTCTGGAAATTCTTGAATTAGAACATAGTGATATGAATAAGTATTATAAAGTAGAAAATCATATGAAATCATAAATATAAATTATATAAACATATTTATGAAATTATAAATTTTAAAACTATATAAATATAAAGTATAAAAGTGTATCTTATATAAATATGTATAAACTTATAGGCTTTGAACCTTAAGTTTAAAATCAAAAAGAAAAACTTAATTAGAATTTGAATAGAATTTGAAAATATAATTGAAATTTGAAATTCAGAATTAAAAAAAAAGAATATGAATTTGAATCTGAACCTATAGTGTTATTCAGAGTCTTACATAAACTGACCCTATTACAAAATTTATCTTGAACTCTTGATTTCTTGATTACTCATGAATCTTTAATCTTCTCTGAATTCTGAATCTCTTGAATCTCTTAAAACTCTGAAATTGTACAGTCTTCAGTATTAATTCCTGTATACAACTCCTATATATGTGTACATATATTCTACATAAATATGTCAGTATATATTTTATAATCAATTAATATTGAAATAAGGTTGTTGTCATTAAAACTCCATTCTCCAATGATCTTCCCCTTTTTGACGATGACAACCTTAGTTTATAAAATATTCGTACCTGTTCATACCTCTTGATTCTGATCCTTATAATACTCCCCATGTCACTATGAATCCTATATACTCTACTTAAACTAAGTCCATATTTTATAATTTCTCCCCCTTTGGCATTATCAAAATGAAAGTCTGAAAATACTTCCCTTAAATCCTATAACTATCTAAATAACTCCTATACTAAAGTAAAGTACCTCCCCCCCCCAAATCCTATAACTATCTAAATATATATCCTATAATCATAAAATACTCTCCCTAAATCTATGGCCGTACAATAATTAATACTAAGTATAAAAACAAATCAACCCAAATATCATAATTACATATGTTTTGAGTTATATATACAAACAAGCAAACAAATCCAAGTAATATTTTCATATGTTTTAACATAAATGTTTTAATTCAAGTAATTCAAACCAATAAATACATAAGTTCAAACAAATTCAAACAAATCAAACCAATCAAATCGTACCAAACAATCAAACGTTTCTTGGGACTTCTGCCCGACGGTCTTCTCCAAAGATAGGATCCTTCTTGATGACCTACCAATCTCATCTTCTTTTGTTGGTGGTGCCTTAGTGAGATTGTTATCTTCATCTCTGAAAAGAGAAGAGATTGGCCAATGGATGACATCAAAGTGCTTCTCTTATTGTTCAAACATCTTTATTTGGCTTAATTCAAGATGATGTTCGTTTTGTAATATTATAGAGAGGATGCTCTTAAAGGAATTCAATGTTTCTTCAAGATTTTCACTTAAGTTAAGAATTGGATTTGCCATAGTTTTGATAAGAATTGAATAAAGAATAAGGAGAAATGAAATAATGAATTTTTCTGGAAGAAGTAAGCTTAAATAGGGTCTAGAATTCGTTGGATCTGAATGGACATGAGTTAGTTATTTAAATTTAAATTTTGAAAATCTGGCAGTTATATGTCGATATAGTAAACAATATATGTCGACATACTTAGTATATAATTTTGAAAATTTTCAAATTTTGAACCTTTCGTTCTGTTATATTATATTTAATTCTAAAAGTTTTGTAGTAACTTAAAGATGTTTAACAAAAATAAAACTCCATTCATTACTTCTTAAAAAAGAAAATACATCCAACTAATTAAGACACACTTAAATACGAGCTTCGAAAGCAAATACTAAAGATAACTTAAACTATATACGTTAGATTTCAGCGGATGATGAGAAGGAAGATGAAATTCCAAGTTTTCTTCCTATCATGCTCATGAACTTAGTCATTTTGGAACAACTCTTTTTGAGTTTCTTTTGATTCTTGACTATATTCCCTTGACTTTGA
This sequence comes from Allium sativum, assembly GCA_030737875.1. Taxonomy (NCBI): domain Eukaryota; kingdom Viridiplantae; phylum Streptophyta; class Magnoliopsida; order Asparagales; family Amaryllidaceae; genus Allium; species Allium sativum. The sequence continues at coordinate 138,247,653 of CM060915.1, forward strand.
ACAATCATTCATCTGGAAATGGTTCTAGTGTTGATCGGACATTCAACACTTTCCAAACAAGTTTCTTCTTCAATTTCCATAGGCTCTTGTTCTTGTTGCATTCGAGCTTTTTTGTCTTTTGATATCTCATAAGGTTTGAAAGTGTGTGGAATTTGCATAAGGTGTATGTTTGTGGAATCAAACACCTTTCTTGATACAAACTCTTCTCCATGAAGATCAATTCCAAAATATTTGAAAATAGGAGTGAGATAAACTCCATAATAACGAGTATTTTCTCTTGATGATGGTTCTACGGGCTTGAATTCTTTTAAGAACATGTCGACCTAATCGATGTTATAGCCACTAATAATACCAAATAGTGCTTTTTGGACCTTGAGAGTTGGGTTGTTGAAATTTCCGGAATGAGGGGTGATGGTATGTTGAAGGAGAAGGTTTACGATTCTTATTTTTGGGCGGAAAAAGCGATTTTTGAATCCATGTGAGCAATGCTTTCAAATATGTCGTGATAAGTTTCTAAATCAGTTCATCAATTTTGAATCCAAAAAATTTAAGCCCATGCTTCTACAATTCAAGATACTGCCTAAGATTTCGCAACCTAGAACAATTTGAATGCCTTTGACCCTACTCCAAATTAGATCTTCATTCCCTTCGAAAAATCCGCGATTAAGATTTGCATAGAACATCTTGACAAGCTTCGGGTAACACACTTCGTCGTTATCTCAAGAGTCAATTAAGCTTAATATTTCATTGTGATTGAAGAGAGAGATAAGATCATAGGATGGAAAATCTCCAACGATGGCAAAAGCACCCGTATTGACTTTTGCATTTGGTAAATAGTCAACATAGTTTTCGATTGCCTCTTTATCATTATGGAGATAACCTTTGATGGTTTTGGTTAGTTTCAATTTCTGAGATGAACTTGAGGAAGTCATTGAAATGTTTGTTTTGAAGAGTACAGATATGAAGAATATAGTTTGACTTGTGAATTAGAGGTAGAGAGAATAGTTGTATAAATAGAAATTGAATGGATATTAACTGAATAGGCACAACTTTCCCGAAATCAATGACACTTTTTATGACCTCGGGAGTTCATTTTGAATCTGATTAATGAATCTGATTAATCTCTTGAAATCTGCAATACATATCGGAGATAGATTCATTCTCGTTCATTTTGAATAACTCAAATTGATTAATTGATATCTTGGTTTGTTTAACATTACTAGTTCCTTCATGAGTAACTTGTAACGTTCTCCAAATTTCATAAGAAGATTTACAAACTGACATTCTATTAAATTCATTCCTATCTAATGAATAGAACAACATATTCATGGCTTTAGAATTGCTTTGTGCGGTAGCCTTTTGTTCATTAGTCCATCGTGCAAAATTAGTTATCGGTTCTATATATTCAGTCTGTGTGATATTCCATGTGTCTAGTCCTACTGAATGTAAATATATTTTCATTCTACATGCCCAATATGAATAGTTACTACCATTAAACAGGGTGGTCTAACAATGGACTGGCCCTCTACAAAAGAACTATTATTACCAGTGTTGGTTGCCATTTAATATTTTCAAAAATCAAATTATGAACTTTTTGAAAGACATCGTTCTGATACCAATTGCTACGAAATGCAAAATGGATCGTTAAGGCAAAACTAACAATAGAGGGGTGGTGAATAGTGTTCAAGGATTTTAAGAAATTCTAAAACTAGTATGATTTATTATATGAATAACACACCATAGAGATGATCACTGACATATAATCAAACACAAATACAGAAATGAACAAAAATAAAGTGCAGAAAAGGAAAAAACACACCAGATTTTATACTGGTTTGGATTACTCCTACATCTAGTCCCAAGAAACAGTAGATTACGCAGAGTTTTATTACTTATCAATATCCAAGTACAACACCTTTGATTTCACGGCTACAAGGATACCACCGTTTCCACTACCCTTGATTTCCCGGCTACAAGGTTAACACCATTTCTTTCCTTGATTTCATAGCTACAAAGAACACACCCTTTCCAAACTATCTCAAAACAATCCCAAATGAAAGCCCTATAACTCTTTAATAGCACTTCGATTAAGATAGTAATGAGTAGAGAGTGAGAAGAGAAGTTTTATGTATTTAGAATAGAAATTGGCAGAGTATAAGTGTAGAAATCATAAAAAAAATGAAATAATAATGGTGGAATGAAAAGGGATGAAGATAGAGAAGAAGAATGAATAAAAAAATTCGAAATCAACCCCTATTTATAAGATTTGAAAGATTGCAATGCTTTGGAACATTGCAAATAGTGAAAAGACACTTCCTTTAAAAACTAAAAAAATGATAGTTATATGTCGACATGCCAACATATGTTTGTCGACATAAATAGTTCAAAATTTGAAATTTGAGTATTTTTCAAGTGTTTTGATATATATATATGTATATATATATATATAATTCTGGAAATTCTTGAATTAAAACATGGTGATATGAATAAGTACTATAAAGTAGAAAATCATATGAATTCATAAATATAAATTATGTAAATTATAAAGTTTAAAACTATATAAATATAAAAGTATATAACTTATATAAATATGTATAAACTTATAAGCTTTGAAACTTAAGTTTAAAATCAAAAAGAAAAACTTAATTAGAATTTGAAAATCAGAATTTGAAAAAAAATTGAATTTGACTTTGAACCTTGAGTGTTATTCAAAGTCTTACATAAACTAAACTCTATTACTAAATTTATATTGAACTCTTGATTTATTGATTACTCATGTGTCTTGAATCTTTTCTGAATTATGAATCTCTAAATACTCTAAAACTGTACAATCTTCAACATTAATTCCTGTATGCAACTCCTGCATATATGTATATATATACTCTAGATAGAGATGTTAGTATATATTTTATAATCAATTAGTACTGATATAAGGTTGTTGCCATCAAAACTCCATTCTCCTACAAAGAGGCTTGTTAAGCTTAAGAAGAATGGTCGACTAGTGTTGGAGTATGTTTCTGCAAGCTTTGTCCAAGTATGCACGTTCATATGTCGAGACTCCTTATCAGAAGAACGAGAAGTTTGTCATGGGCTTGGATAAATATCTAGGGAATCAGCTTGTTGATCACTTGGATGATACTTATGAGAAGATCATGGAGAAAGCTTTGAGGCATGAGAGTTTGTTTCCCAAGAAGAGACTGTTGTTGAAGCTAAGGAAGAATCGAAACCGCAATAGGACGGTAATAACAAGAAGAGGAAGCAGCAACATCAGAAATGAAAGGATAGTTAGAAAAAGAAGAAAAGCGAGGTGATATGCTTCATCTGCCAGGAGAAGTGCCACTATTCCAAGGACTGAAAGAATCCGAAAGCTAAGGAGAAGTGCTTCAACTGTGGGAAGCCAAGGCAATAAGGATTGTCCATAACCAGCCAAGGGTAAGCAGGTTGTGAAGGCAAATGCTTTCAAAGCTGTGCTATCTTCTTCGAGGGCTCCTAGGGTGGAGAAGAAAGGGAAGAGTGTCATCATTCAAGGTATTCTTTCCATTAAAGATGTTTCAGTTTGAGTGTTGTCTGATACTGAAGCATCACATTCTTTCATTTGTAATGAGCTTGCGTGTCGCTTCGGTTTGGAACCCGAGATTTGTGACAGACCATTGATTGTGACTAATCCAGTTGGGGGTTCGTCCAGTTTTTGCATGATTTGTCGTGGTCTAGCGTTATCGTGTCATGGTTGCTCCTTTGTGTGTGATAGCTTCGGTTTGAACTTCGTTGGGTTTGGGATTATTTTGGGCATGGACGGGATCAATTGGTTTGCGACAAAAGTGGATTGCGAGAAGCTTGAGGTTACATTCGGGAATGAGGAAGGGTTTATTGTTGTGATTCAATGTAAATTAGAAGACGGGGTCTTCATACGTTATTTATATTTACTTGTGATTCCACGGGAAGACTTGTCATCTGTGCCGATCGCTAGTGAGTTTGATGATGTCTTTGACGAGGTCAAAGGGTTAACATCGCATCGCGAGATTGAGTTTAGGATTGATTTGGTCGAAGGTGCTAGACCTATTGTCATGCCTCTCAGGTGGATGGCACCTAAGGAGCAGCAAGAGTTAGAGGTGCAAGTACGTGATCTTTTGAGAAAAGGATTCATTCGGAGAAGTGTGTCTAAATGGGGAGCACCAGTTGTGTTTGCGACCAAGGCTGATGGATCTTGGAGATTGTGTGTGGATTATCGTGAGTTGAACAAGGTGGCCAAGAAGAAAAAGTATCTTTTGCCAAGGACATACGACTTGTTCGATCATCTTCACGAAGCCAGGTGTTTAATTCTCAGATGGATTTGGCAACAGGATTCCACCAGTTGAGGGTGGCAGAGGATAGTTTGCCACCATTCAGTTTCTTCAAATGGTTGGTGATGCCATTCGGGTTGACTAACGCGCCAGCATATTTCTTGATCTTACAAATGGAGTTTTCAGAGATCAGCTAAATAAGATTGTGCTTCGTTCTTGAATGATATTCTGGTTTACTTACAGAATAAGAAAGAGCATAAGACGCACTTGAGAGTTGTTTTTGAAATATTGCAAAAGCATCAACTGAGAGCTAAGTTTTCGAAGTGTCACGTTGGGAAGAGTGAATCGAGGTTCTTAGGCCATGTTGTTTCTGAAAATGTAATAGCGGTGGATCCCGCTAAGGTGATAGCAATCCAGGACTGGCATAGACCCAAGAATGCGACGGATGTTTGATTTTCCTTGGGTTGGCGGGATATTATCGTCCTTTTATCAAGGACTTCTCTAAGATAGTTACACCATCATAAGGACTGGGGAGAGCCCAAAAGTGATGTAAAGCTTGTCGAGATTATCCAGAAGTTGAAATCAAAGGATAAGGAATTCGAAGTTGATCAAGAAAGTTGGCTCCGAAAGGGAGGACAACTCGTTGTTCATGATATTGATGGATTGGGGGATGAGGTTCTGAGGGAGTCATCACTCAAAGTTGACAATTCATCCTAGTGGTAAAAAGATGTATTAGGACAAGAAGCGAGCTTACTACTGGGAAGGAATGAAGAGGAATGTTGGAGAGTTTGTTTCCAAATATATAAACCGTCAGTTTGTGTTAACCTTCTTTTTGGTCCGATTCCCAGGAGAGCATCAGACATGCCCAACTTGATGTACCTCGTGAAGCTGAGGCCGAAAAGGGTCGCTCAGGAGTGAAGGAAAATGTATCAAGAAGGGACTACACCGCTTGTAACCTCAAGCATCCAGAAGACATCCGCAAACCAAGGCCTCAGACCCTAAAGGAGCTATGAGCCTCAACCACTCCGTCATGGGATCCTCGCACCCCTCAGAAGGACTTCACGCCAGGCATGACGCGGAATCCGCACCCACCCGGGTGAGAAATCTCGCACCCATAGTTGGGTTCAAAATTTTGAACCACTGCCAGGGTTCAAAATTTCGAACCCAGTAGGTGCGAAATTTCAAACCAGCAGGTGCGAAATATCGCACCCATGGTTGGGTTCGAGATTTCGAACCCAGCGGGAGCGAGATTTCTCACCCGTGCCTGGGTTTGAAGTTTCGAATCCAACAGGCTCGAAATTTCAAACTCGTGCTTGGGTTCGAAATTTTGAGGCGCGCAAGTGGTGGGTTCGAAATTCTGCTAGTGGTACCCTATTTCTACCTACTCCTACCTACTCCTATAAATAGCCCATGGCCACAAATTTCAAGGGGGTTGGATTTTCTTCACTTGAGACCTTCCTAGAGCTTCATGAGCCCCATTAATGGCATCTCCTATTTGAGGAAGAAAAAGAATTAAATATTCTTTTTCCTAAATACCTTGAATATGGCAATTATAAAATTGAATGTAATGAGCATGGCTCTACCATGTAATTCTTGAGTGAATAATAAAAGTTCAGCATCCTTCCAAAGTGGACGTAGGCCTAATCCGTGGCCGAACCACTATAAATTCCCTTGTCATTTACTGCTTTCTCTCACTTAGTTTTGCGACCAAATTGACTATTCCTAGTAATAGGAATCTTTGGTGTTACGATATTTTTTGCCGCTAACATTTGGTGCTTTCATCGAGAGGGTCTGAATTCAAGGTTTGCGTCTTTCTTCCACATTATCATCTCGACTTTGACAAGCTTAAGATTCCTTGCTCATCCTGCTGTCGAGTCTGCTTACGATGGTAAAGAAGTCAAAGAACGCAATGGTCTGCCCTTCAGCCGCAGTCGAGGCCAGTACCTCCCAACAACCTTAACCGGTAGATGTCCCGGCCACTAATGAAACCGTCCCACCTGTTGTGGACCCCGAAGCACCCATTACCCAAGCTAAAATTCATGAGCTTAATGAAAGATATGAGAACACCGCAGTCGAGCTCAGCCAAGCATTAAGGGATAACATTGGCCTTATGCGGCAACTTCAAGAAAGTCAATGCATCATCGCCCAACTTCAATTAACTCGAAACAATGCTCGACCCCGACCAACTGCATCGGAAACTTTCTCTTCTGAGTCAAGAGGCCCACACCAAAGGAGGAGGTTTACCCTCATCAACAATGTCGCCGCTCGTACCAATTCCATCGATGATGGTAACGGTCATAATTTGAATAACAAGTCGTCGCTCGTACCAAAGGAGGAGGTTTATCCCACACATAACAGATGTAACAACCCATATTTTGAATAACAAGTTATAACATAAATCAAGACATAATTCAATGATAAAATCTGAATCAAGGGAAACGGGCTGTGCCATTGCGTTCGTCTCGGAAAAATACGCGAAATAGAGTCCGAGTTTTCGAAAATCGGAGTACGTATGACCCAGTTAAGGCCCATGGAAGTTTTCAGAAAAATTAAATTTAAAAACAGATTTCAAATTCAGCTGGGCAGGTAGGCGGGAAAAGATCCCGCCACTCCCCAAGTCGACAGGGGTGTCGACTTGGGAGTCGACACACCCAAGGCTGTGTCGACTGCCCAGTCGACACCCCTGTCGACTTGGGTGGTCGGCCAGTCTGGCCTGGGTGCACCTGACTTGTTTCTCAAGACATGTTTGGAGGCTAGTGACGTGAATTGATGGCCCTGATCTGAATTAGGGTTAATCCTATGGTCTGAACTAAGCTAATCATCTATAAAAAGACCCTAATACCTAGCCTAAGTCATCATAAATCAATCCTACAACTAAACTATGCCAAAATGTTTAATCATGGCCTCCACCCTCTTGTCATAGCCTCCATCTTCATTCATATGAGAGTTCCTAAGCTTGTTTGAGAGTTTCTAAGGCCAAAGTTCAATCTTTCTTCATCAAAGCAAGGATCTTCTTCTAATTTCTCAAGGGTTTTCATTGAAGCTTGCTATTTGCGGGGTCTTTAGAGTTGCTAGTGGCTTCGTCTCAATCTTAATTATATTTTATAAGTCTTCATAGCATTGTAAGCCCTATACTACTCTTAGATTCTAACTAAGAAGTTAAATATGACATGTTGCAAGTTTGAGTTTGGGCCTAAGTATGATATGTGTTTTGATCCTATCATGTTATGCATAAATTTATTCTATGCATGTTTGTAAAGCTATCACCTTTGCCTTATGCATAGAAAGCTATGAGCTTTGATTGGAAATGTTGCATAAAGCAACATAGAAACTCTCATAAACCTTGTGTTATCTTGCATATGATGTTATATGCGAATCATTAGCCACCATCCTATGTCATTTATGATCATGTTTCACCTATTTGCTTAAGTTTGATATCATGCATATTTTGAGGCTAATGATGTAATATGCAAGTTGCTATCTTGCATGTGGTGTTATATGCGAATCACTTGCTATCATCCTATGTCATTTATGACCATGTTTCACCTATTTTGCTAAAGTTGATATTATGCATGTTTTGAGGCCTATGATGTAATATGCAAGTTTATGAACACCTTTGCCTCATATGCCACCATGTTTAACTTGTGGCCCAAAACCTTATTAATTATGTTATGCTTCTAAGTTTCCCCTTTGAGATCTATTTGCGTTTATGCGAACTTACATGCGATGGGGTTACGTTATGGGTAAACTAAAATGACATAAAAACAGGACTTGAAAAGATGACATGAAATATGACATGTGATTATGCTTGAAACATGAATTTGGACATGACTTCTAGAAAACATGAGAATGGCCAACTCGAGGTTGGTTTGAGTTTGTAGCATAAATCTACCCGGAACCGACCGGCTTAACTAGTGGCTACAAGCAATAGGACCCAATGTGAGTAGTTGGTCATGTCGCACTTGAAACCCGAGGTTAGACCAAGTTGTGGTGTGAAGCTACCCGGACCCGCCCGGCTTAACTAGTAACCACAACAAGGTCTAATGTGAGAGGATGGGTGCATTAAATTAATTAATGCCACATGATAGGGTTAAGTCATGGACCACTTGAATACTTAACCAGTTAAACACGATGGGTTGATAGGGTTAAGTCATGAACCTTGAGTACACTTAACCAACTTGATGGGGTAGGGTTAACCACATTTAACCCGTTAGAAACCCTAGTTACGTGGTCCTTTTCACCAGTAACCCTCTTGATTGTATCATGATACCCTAGGGACTAGGCTAGGGTGGGGCACGATTACTGGGCTGACATGTAAGCGACCAAAACGACGGCTGAGTAGGTGCGCCAGTGTAGGTTCCGGCGGACTATGGTCGTGCACATGGTCCGGAGTTGAAAAAGCAAACACGGGCACCCGTAGGTTTAGACTGTGCGTGCTTGATTTGTGTCTGTGGTTGGCACCCTAGGGCTTGATACACCCTAGGGTGGACCTAGCACAGTTTGACTACACTTCGTGATTGGGCCGTATGACACCGACACTTGACGAGTTAGGCTTTTAGGGAGCCGATCGACTAGACCGTGTTGTTGGACCTTGATCTAGGTCATCTCGGGATGTTGGGCCAAGATGGGCCAAGGGATCTTTTCTTGTTGATACTTGACATAGATTACTAGTACACACTTGGTGCAACTTAACCTTGTATATGCGATGCCACACTTGATCTGTCTCTTCACCATGCCAGTTATAACCCCATGTTTCATCTCTGCTTTACATGTCCAGTTAACCTTATTAGTTTTTATACTAATAGTAGATAGGACTTACCAGTCTTTTTGACTAACCCGTTTTCTTTCGCCTGTTTTCTTCCATTCCCCCCCGGTTTGCAGGGTGGGAACACTGTTACCTAGCTGGATCTTTAGCTGCTTTTCTGGATAGCTCATGTATGGTTTGGACTTGAGCATGCTATGGCTTTATCCTACTTTGGGGATAGTTACTTTATGTTTTTTTTTCAGTTTATGTTCTAGACTTTGTTTTGTGGGAAAATAATGACCAAGTACTTTGATGTAACTTGACTATGGTTTTGAAATGTTAGTTTTATCCGCTGCTTTACTACTCTGTTTTACTTATATGTTCTTCTTGTGATATCTGCATGCATGTTTACCTTGTCCAACACCCCTCCAAAGCTAGTGTACTTGCAAGAGTGACCCTGGCGGAGGTGGGGTGTTACATTTGGTATCAGAGCATAAGGTTTACAAGATTTGAGCAAAAGTGTTTTTAAAACTTACGTTTTTGGAAAACTATTTTCAAAACCAATTAAGTATTTTCCAAGAAAAGTCTAGTTATTTTAAAAGGCTATTCCCCGAAAGCCATTAGCACTATCCTTCGTTTCCTCGTTCTAAATCTATCTTTTCCTTTTTCAGTATGGCCGATCTTAACCTTCCCGAGGGAGTGACCATTCCCGGATGGTTCCGGAGGTACTTGGAAGCTATGGCCAACGATGCGGGCCCAGCAAATACCCCCACCGTAACTGAGGTTCCTCCTCCTCCTCCTCCTCAGCATCCACAAGCAGATTTCGCAAAGGTTTGCAAGGACTTTAAGGCGATGGGTGGCAAGAATTTCATTGGGACGAAGACTTTTGTGGAGGCACGAAATTGGTTGAATGAAACTGAAGATCTTTTCGCTATCTTTGATGTGGAAGACCATAGAAAGGTTTTATTGGCAGCATGGTTATTAAAAGAAGAAGCTGCTTATTGGTGAGAGGTCACCAATGCTACTAGGCCTATAGAGACTTGGGCCGACTTTAGGACAAGATTTGGGCTTAAGTTTCTATCATCAGCTGAGGCGAATCTGCAATTGGAGAAGTTTATATCTTTGAAGCAAGGTGACATGACAGTGAGGAAGTATGTGAATAAGTTTAACCAGCTCGCTCGATTCGGTTTGGACATGGTTAATACTCCCCAGAAGAAGGCTTTACGCTTTGCACGAGGGTTGAATGAGCCATTACAAGGTTTAGCCCTATCTCATATACCCATGGGGGCCACTTTTGAAGGCCTAGTAGACATGGCATTGCTTCAAGGAGACGATAAGAATGGCAAGAAGGAAGTCAAGACTAATGAGACTCAAACCAAGAAGACGGACTCCAAGTGGAGACGAAATCAGGGCAATCAGAACAACAAGAACAACAAGAACAACAAGGGCAACAAGGCCAAGGCAAAGAACCCAAGAAAATGCAACTTCTGTGGGATTGTTGGGCACATAGCCAAGGATTGCAGAAAGAAGAAGAGGAAGTTGGGAGAATGCTTTCACTGTGGAGAGCCTGGACACCTTAGCAAGGATTGCCCCAAGAAGCAAGGACAAGGGCAAGGGCAGACTCAGCGTGCAGGACCTTCTGGAGGGCAAGTGCATGCTCTCAACACTGCTCCAGTTCAGGACTGAGGTAGTATTTCTGTAGAAAGTCTTGTTTATATTTCTGACTTTCCTGTTCGCACTTTATTTGATTCTGGCGCATCGCATACCTTTATTTCTTCTGACATTGTTGAAAGTTTGCACCTAAGTACTAGTCTAGTTGAGGATCCCGTCAGTGTTTCAAATCCAATTGGGGGTTCCGCCCATTTATCTATGATTTGTGTGGATTTGAAGATTTCTATCTTGACCGTAGAATTCACGTGTAATGCTTATGTTCTTGGGTTCACGGGATACGGGTTGATCTTGGGCATGGATTGGTTGTCCAGTTATGGAGCCATTCTCGATTGTGAGCATAGGGTGGTGAGGCTCATGACTCGCCTCGGTAATACCCTAGAAATTTCTTGCAACCCACTGGATCCCGTCATGTTATGTTATCTTGAATCTCTTGACTCGTCCATCAATGATCTGCAATCTGTAAGGGTGGTTCGAGAATATCCTGATGTCTTTGAGGAGGTTAAGGGGTTACCCCCTAAACGAGAGATAGATTTTCACATTTATCTTGTCGATAATGCCAAGCCAGTATCATTGCCCGTTAGGCACATGGCCCCGCGAGAAAGAAGAGAGCTCAGTAAGAAAATCAAGGAGCTGCTTGAGAAGAATTTTATTAGGCGAAGCATTTCTGAATGGGGTGCTCCGGTGGTATTCGCTACTAAAGCGGATGGTTCGTTTCGTCTATGTGTTGATTATCGAGAGTTGAACAAGCTGACAAAGAAGAATAGGCACCCGTTACCGAGGATTGATGACCTCTTTGACCAGCTTGTTGGTGCTTCTGTTTTCTCTCAGCTCGATCTAGCCACCGGATTCCATCAGCTTAGAGTGGCTGAGGATAGTATTGATAAGACTGCGTTTAGGACTCCAGATGGATTCTTTGAATGGCTTGTCATGCCATTCGGTTTGACTAGTGCACCCGCCTACTTCGTAGATTTGATGAGTAGGGTGTTCAGGGAGTTCCTTAACAAGTTCGTGGTTGTCTTCGTGGATGATATTCTGATCTTCTCAAAGGATGAGGAAGAACATGCCAGACATCTCAAGGAAGTGATGGATACGCTTAGAGCTCATCAGTTGAAAGCCAAGTTCTCCAAATGCCATTTCTGGAGAAGGGAAGTTCGGTTTCTTGGACATATAGTTTCTAAGCAAGGCATAACGGTGGATCCCGCGAAAGTGGTTGCAGTTCAAGACTGGAAGACTCCTAGGAATGCAACCGATGTAAGAAGCTTTCTCGGTCTGGCGGGCTACTATAGGAAGTTCATCAGGGACTTCACTAAGATTTCGGCCCCTCTTACTATGTTGACGAAGAAGAACTTAGTCTTTGCATGGGACTTAGAGTGTGAGCTTGCTTTTCAAAGGCTCAAGAGGGCCCTTACCACAGATCCAGTCTTGGCATTACCCGATAGTGGTAAGATGTTTACCGTGTACACAGATGCATGTGGCACGGGGTTAGGTGCTGTCCTGATGCAAGAGGGAAGAGTGATATGTTATGGGGGTAGGCAACTTAAAGTTCATGAGAAGAACTATCCCACTCATGATTTGGAGTTGGCGGCGATCGTCTTTGCACTCAAATCCTGGCGCCACTATCTTCTAGGCGAAAGGTTTGAGTTGTATACTGATCACAAGTCACTCAAGTACCTCTTCTCGCAGAAAGATCTGAATCTAAGGCAACAAAGGTGGATGGAATTCTTGGCATCATATGACTTCGAGATAGCTTATACCCCTGGCAAGGGTAATGTTGTGGCAGATGCACTAAGCAGAAGGAGGTTGACTTTGAGTCCCTTGTTTATTGAGATGAAGAACTTAGAGTTCTTGGCAACCTTTGATTTCACGACAGCTGTTGAGTCGATGACGGGTTCATTAGCATCCCTTGAGCTTAGACCCACCCTTCTTGATCGAGTAGGGACTTCACAGAAAGAAGACCCACGGATAGTGGAGATCATGGGCAAGTTGATCCGTGGTGAGACGTCTAGTCACCTTGCTAGATATACTATTGATGACAAGGGTTGGCTAAGGCGTGATGGAAGGCTATGCGTTCCACAAGTAGGAGGCTTGGTGCATAAAGTTCTCGAAGAAGCACATCACTCGAAGATGACTATACATCCTGGAGGAGATAAGATGTATAGAGATATGAAGCGCATTTTCTTTTGGGCTAGGATGAAGAAAGATGTGGCAGAGTATGTTTCAAAGTGCATGGTGTGCCAACAAGTGAAAGCCGAGTCAAAGAAACCCGGTGGGCTATTACATCCATTGGAGGTCCCACAATGGAAGTGGGAGAGTATTTCTATGGATTTTGTGGATGGATTGCCTAGGTCAAGGAAAGGGAACACGAGCATATGGGTCATAGTTGACAGACTTACGAAGAGTGCTCACTTCATTCCAGTAAAGAGCAAGAGGACCGCATCATGGCTAGCATCTATTTATCTTCAAGAGATAGTGCGGTTGCATGGAGTTCCTTCCAGCATAGTTAGCGATCGTGACCCAATTTTCACTAGCCATTTCTGGAATAGTTTGCAAGAAGCGATGGGTACGCGATTGAATCTGAGTACAGCTTATCACCCCCAGACGGATGGCCAAACCGAAAGGGTGAATAGAGTGCTAGAAGATCTTTTGAGGCTTTGTGTTCTTGACTTTGGAGGTACTTGGGAAGACCACCTTCCTCTTGTAGAGTTTGCTTATAATAATAGCTATCAAGCCAGCATAGGGATGGCACCATTTGAAGCTTTGTATGGGAGGCTGTGTAGGTCACCATCTTGTTGGTGGGAGACAATGGATAGGCTCATACTTGGGCCCGATATGATACGGGACACATCCGAGAAAGTTTAATTGGTGAGAAAACGGATGAAAGCGGCCCAAGACAGACAGAAATCCTACGCTGACAAGCGAAGGACAGATTTGGAATTCGAAGTGGGAGACATGGTTTTCGTGAAGGTTTCTCCTTTGCGTAATGTGGTTCGTTTTGGAGCAATTGGGAAGCTGGCACCAAGGTTCGTAGGACCCTTCCCTATCATAGAGAGAATTGGAAAGATGGCCTATAAGGTGGAATTGCCCGAGAAGCTAGCCGGAGTGCATAATGTCTTTCATGTCTCGCATCTCCGAAAGTGCCTACATGAGTCCGCTGAGGTGGTTGAACCAAGCATTCTTGGAGACGTGGAGGTAGAGAAAGAGGCAACCTTGAGGAGAGCTCCGATTCGTATCTTGGGAACAGAGATCAAGAAGCTAAGAAATCGAGAAGTCAAATTGGTGAAAGTTCAGTGGAGTGAAGCCGAAGAGGATGCAACTTGGGAAACCGAGGAGAAGATGCGTGGGCTTTATCCATTTCTTTTTGAGGGTACATTCTCGACCTCTTTTCCTTTTACATGTCTTCCTTTTTGCTATCCATGTTTATCCTGTTTATCTTGTTATCTCATTAACTTTGTCATGAGAACCTTAAGTAGAAACCCTTTGGATGAAACATGTATTTGAAACATGTTATGCTTGATGTTTGCAAGTGGTTGCAAGTGTTTGCAAGTGGATACTCGTGGATGCATGATACACATTAGGCACTAAGATCGGCTCACAAACTTTCATATTGCATATGCATGAGTGATGATACTTATTCATGGATGAAACTTGTTATGCTATCACGTGGATGTTGCATATGGATGAATGTTATGTGCACTCATATAGAGATTATAAATTATGTTAGGATTTTGCATACATATGGACTCATTTCACTAACATACTTTGCATTAAGGGGGTCTACTGGATCAGTAACCGCCTGATTTTCGCATTAGATAAGTACATATACACACACCTTTGCATATAATCATACAACATTTAGAATTTGTTAAGGACATTGACTGCACGTGGATGATGTTTTGAGTAGATGGATGATGGATGGTAGGATACGTTCTTCCTAACTTAGAGATTTCGGGGAGGAAATCCTTTAAGGTGGGGAGGATGTAACAACCCAAATTTTGAATAACAAGTTATAACATAAATCAAGGCAGAATTCAATGATAAAATCTGAATCAAGGGAAACGGGCTATGCCATTGCGTTCATCTCGGAAAAATACGCGAAATAGAGTCCGAGTTTTCGAAAATCGGAGTCCGTATGACCCAGTTAAGGCCCATGGAAGTTTTCAGAAAATTTAAATTTAAAAACAGATTTCAAATTCAGCTGGGCAGGTAGGCGGGAAAAGATCCCGCCACTCCCCAAGTCGACAGGGGTGTCGACTTGGGAGTCGACACACCCAAGGCTGTGTCGACTGCCCAGTCGACACCCCTGTCGACTTGGGTGGTCGGCCAGTCTGGCCTGGGTGCACCTGACTTGTTTCTCAAGACATGTTTGGAGGCTAGTGACGTGAATTGATGGCCCAGATCTGAATTAGGGTTAATCCTATAGTCTAAACTAAGATAATCATCTATAAAAAGACCCTAATACCTAGCCTAAGTCATCATAAATCAATCCTACAACTAAACTATGCCAAAATGTTTAATCATGGCCTCCACCCTCTTGTCATAGCCTCCATCTTCATTCATATGAGAGTTCCTAAGCTTGTTTGAGAGTTTCTAAGGCCAAAGTTCAATCTTTCTTCATCAAAGCAAGGATCTTCTTCTAATTTCTCAAGGGTTTTCATTGAAGCTTGCTATTTGCGGGGTCTTTAGAGTTGCTAGTGGCTTCGTCTCAATCTTAATTATATTTTATAAGTCTTCATAGCATTGTAAGCCCTATACTACTCTTAGATTCTAACTATGAAGTTAAATATGACATGTTGCAAGTTTGAGTTTGGGCCTAAGTATGATATGTGTTTTGATCCTATCATGTTATGCATAAATTTATTCTATGCATGTTTGTAAAGCTATCACCTTTGCCTTATGCATAGAAAGCTATGAGCTTTGATTGGAAATGTTGCATAAAGCAACATAGAAACTCTCATAAACCTTGTGTTATCTTGCATATGATGTTATATGCGAATCACTAGCCACCATCCTATGTCATTTATGATCATGTTTCACCTATTTGCTTAAGTTTGATATCATGCATATTTTGAGGCTAATGATGTAATATGCAAGTTGCTATCTTGCATGTGGTGTTATATGCGAATCACTTGCTATCATCCTATGTCATTTATGACCATGTTTCGCCTATTTTGCTAAATTTGATATTATGCATGTTTTGAGGCCTATGATGTAATATGCAAGTTTATGAACACCTTTGCCTCATATGCCACCATGTTTAACTTGTGGCCCAAAACCTTATTAATTATGTCATGCTTCTAACTTTCCCCTTTGAGATCTATTTGAGTTTATGCGAACTTACATGCGATGGGGTTACGTTATGGGTAAACTAAAATGACATAAAAACAGGACTTGAAAAGATGACATGAAATATGACATGTGATTATGCTTGAAACATGAATTTGGACATGACTTCTAGAAAACATGAGAATGGCCAACTCGAGGTTGGGTTGAGTTTGTAGCATAAATCTACCCAGAACCGACCGGCTTAACTAGTGGCTACAAGCAATAGGACCCAATGCGAGTAGTTGGTCATGTCGCACTTGAAACCCGAGGTTAGACCAAGTTGTGGTGTAAAGCTACCCGGACCCGCCCGGCTTAACTAGTAACCACAACAAGGTCTAATGTGAGAGGTTGGGTGCATTAAATTAATTAATGCCACATGATAGGGTTAAGTCATGGACCACTTGAATACTTAACCAATTAAACACAATGGGTTGATAGGGTTAAGTCATGAACCTTGGGTACACTTAACCAACTTGATGGGGTAGGGTTAACCACATTTAACCCGTTAGAAACCCTAGTTACGTGGTCCTTTTCACCAGTAACCCTCTTGATTGTATCATGATACCCTAG
Organism: Allium sativum; assembly: GCA_030737875.1. Taxonomy (NCBI): domain Eukaryota; kingdom Viridiplantae; phylum Streptophyta; class Magnoliopsida; order Asparagales; family Amaryllidaceae; genus Allium; species Allium sativum. The sequence goes on from CM060915.1 coordinate 138,264,240, forward strand.
GGACTAGGCTAGGGTGGGGCACGATTACTGGGCTGACATGTAAGCGACCAAAACGACGGCTGAGTAGGTGCGCCAGTGTAGGTTCAGGCGGACTATGGTCGTGCACATGGTCCGGAGTTGAAAAAGCAAACACGGGCACCCGTAGGTTTAGACTGTGCGTGCTTGATTTGTGTCCGTGGTTGGCACCCTAGGGCTTGATACACCCTAGGGTGGACCTAGCACAGTTTGACTACACTTCGTGATTGGGCCGTATGACACCGACACTTGACGAGTTAGGCTTTTAGGGAGCCGATCGACTAGACCGTGTTGTTGGACCTTGATCTAGGTCATCTCGGGATGTTGGGCCAAGATGGGCCAAGGGATCTTTTCTTGTTGATACTTGACATATAATACTAGTACACACTTGGTGCAACTTAACCTTGTATATGCGATGCCACACTTGATCTGTCTCTTAACCATGCCAGTTATAACCCCATGTTTCATCTCTGCTTTACATGTCTAGTTAACCTTATTAGTTTTTATACTAATAGTAGATAGGACTTACCAGTCTTTTTGACTGACCCGTTTTCTTTCGCCTCTTTTCTTCCGTTTCCCCCCCCAGGTTTGCAGGGTGGGAACACTGTTACCTAGCTGGATCTTTAGCTGCTTTTCTGGATAGCTCATGTATGGTTTGGACTTGAGTATGCTATGGCTTTATCCTACTTTGGGGATAGTTACTTTATGTTTTTTTTTTCAGTTTATGTTCTAGACTTTTTTTTGTGGGAAAATAATGACCAAGTACTTTGATGTAACTTGACTATGGTTTTGAAATGTTAGTTTTATCCGTTGCTTTACTACTCTGTTTTACTTACATGTTCTGTCTTGTGATATCTGCATGCATGTTTACCTTGTCCAACACCCCTCCAAAGCTAGTGTACTTGCAAGAGTGACCCTGGCGGAGGTGGGGTGTTACAACAGCTTTCGAAAAATGGAGGAAAATGTGAGTTCCATAAAGTATGCTACTTACGCAGCCTGCTCCGCTCTCCCTGAGTCTATCCCATCCAAGCTACAAAAGACCATGCGGGACGACAACGTCTTTCGAGAAAGAGAATCGACAGTGGTGGAAATCTCAACCACCGATCCATTAGTCATCACTGCCCAGACCTGTGCCGTTTCCGTTCGAAAGGTTTTAATCGACTCAGGGAACTCGGTCAACATCATCTTTAAGGCCACCTACGACCAGATGAAATTGGAAACAAACGACTTGAAGCCATGTCACGCCGCAATTCACGGCTTTAATGGGGCCTCTAGTTCCCTCGTAAGGATGATCAACCTACCTGTAGAACTGGGTGAGGGGGACCGAAGCCGAGTCCGAATTCTCACTTTCATGGTCATTGACATTGACCCCCCTACAACGCTTTCCTAGGGTGCCCCTTTCTCACCGAATTCTGAGTATACATGGCGCCATGGTCTCTCCTAATGAAATTCCCGACGGAAAATGGGATCGGAACCGTTAAGGGCGACCGAGTAAGCTCCAGGGAATGTTACGCAATAAAATGGAAGAATGCGCGCAATAAGGACAAGGGAAAAGTCGTGCCCATGCCTTCTTGTGCCAAGAACACCTCAGCGTAGCAATCAACAATGTCGGGCCCATAGCTCAAGCGCCACTCCCGTCTTTCTGATGACCTCGACCCACGGAAGGACGAAGAGCCCGAATACGAGAGGGTTTCCACGGTCGAATCCATAGTGGATGTTCCCGTCAACATCAGCGACCCAACAGAGGTGTTGAAGGTAAGGTCATAAATCCACCCAACAATCTAGGAAGATCTCATATGCTTCCTGAAAGCTAATCTAGATGTGTATGCATGGACTCACTCCGACATGAAGGGCATCGACCCCGCGATTGCTTGCCATTCCCTTTGCTTAGATCCCAGAATGCCTCCAGCTAAACAGAAGCGCCGCTTCTTAGGGTCCCAAGAGGTCCAAGGCACTCGAAGAAGAGGCAGACTGTCTTCTCAACAATAACTTCATCCGCGGAGCTAACTACCGCGCATGGGTTTCCAATCTAGTTCTTGTTAAAAAGGCCAACGGTAAATGGTTAACATGCATCGGCTTCTCTGATCTAAACAAGGCATGTCCCAAGGACAGCTTTCCGCTCCCAAAGATCGATCAATTAGTCGACTCAACCGCCGGATACCAGCTACTATCCTTCATGGACGCCTACTCAGGATACAACCAAATCACGATGAGCCTCTGCGACCAAGATCATACCTCTTTCATAACCAACCTTAGGCTCTACTGCTACCGTGTAATGCCCTTCGTCCTCAAAAAAGCCAGTGCCACATATCAACGAATGGTAAATCGACTCTTTAAAAATCATATCGGAAAGTCCATGTAGGTGTACGTGGACAATATGTTGGTAAAATCTAAAATATCAAGCGATCACGTCCACGACCTCTCCGAAATGTTCGATGTCTCTACCAGTATGACATGAAACTCAATCCCCTGAAATGCTCCTTCGGGGCTGCTTCAGGAAAATTCTTGGGTTTCATTGTCAATTCTTGGGGCCTAGAAGCCAATCTAGAAAAAAATCCAAGCTATTCAGGACATCCGAGTCCCCGAGAACATCAGGGATGTCCAAAGTCTAAACGAGAAGTTTGTCTCTTTAAGTCGATTCATCTCTAAAGCCACCAGCAAATGCATACCTTTCTTCAATTTACTCCGAAAGGGGAAAACGCAATTTCAATTTACTTTTATGGGACAGATTTCCTCACCAGAACGGCAAGCTCCGAAGATCCGCAGCTTAGTGGATTCTCCCTGGTTGAAGTCCTCAACTCTCCGAGCATCAAACAAGGGCAAGACGAGAAGACCATAAGCATCGAATCCATGCCCGAGTCCTGGATGACACCGATCAGAAATTACCTGCAGCACGGGATCCTACCAAAGCACTACAAGGAAAGGCGCGCGCTCACTCACTAGTCGGCCCATTACCTTCTTATGGACGGGGTACTCTACCGCAGTGATTTTTCCGTTCCCCTGCTCCGGTGCGTAACTCACGGCAATGCCCTCCAAGTGCTAAGCAGTGTGCATGAAGGCAAATGTGGCGATCACACTGGGGGGGCAGACCCTGGCCAGAAAGATTCTCAGACATGGTTATTACTGGCCCACGCTTGATAAAGACACCGCGGACTACGCTCACAAGTGCGATAAGTGCCATCACTTCTCCAAGATTCCAAGAGCCCCGCTTACCGAATTGTCTCAAATGGTCAACCCATGCCGTTTACCATGTGGGGAATCGACATCATCGGAACTCTTCCAATGGCCAGAGGCGGGGCACGATACGCCGTCATCGCAATGGACTATTTCACCATGTGGGCAGAAGATGAAGCTCTCGCCACAATTACCATGAAGAAGATGATCAACTTTGTTATCTGCAACATCATTACCCGCTATGGAGTGCCTCAAGCTATCATCTCCGATAGCGACACTCAATTCGAGAGCATCGAGTTTAAAGCCTTCTGTCAACACCACATCATCGATAAAATATTCTCAGCGGTGGCTCAACCTCAAGCCAATGGGAAAGTTGAGGCGGTTAACAAGGTCATCAGATCCATCATCAAGAAACGTCTGGAAAAGGCTAGGGGCATGTGGCTAGACAAACTTCCTCTAGCTCTATGGGCTTACCGCACCTCCTATAAGACAGCTACCGATCATACTACTTTTGCCCTCTCATATGGATCTGAAGTCGTCATTCCCATTAAGCTCAAGCTTGAATCCCATCGAGTCGCGTACTTTGATCCAAAGACAAACCAAGATTTACTTCTGGGATCACTCAACTTGCTGGAAGAAAAAAGGAACGAGGCCGATATCAGAGCCGCCGCCCAGCGACAGCGAGTAGCCTGATACTTCAATTCCAGGGTCCGCCACAAGGACATCAACATCGGCGACCTCATTCTAAAGTCAGGTTTCCCCTGCCAACAGGCCTCGTGCCTCGCTGGGAAGGACCGTACTCCATACATCGAAAGCTCAGCAATGGAACGTTCAGACTTGCCACCGTCGACGGAGCTGAACTCCGAAGGGCATGGAACAACGAACTTCTCCGCTGCTACTTTACATAACTCAGTTTACGGTTGTTTATGCTTTTTAAACAATGCTATGTTTTTTCAAAAATTCAAGGCATTGTAAAGGCTATTACTGCCAAAGTTATTAGTAGAAATGATGTTCAGTTTCCTATCTCCTTGTGTCTTACTTCTCACGTAATGCGTCTTGTTAGTTCCAACAACCAGCTCGATTCACGCCTACGACCGCCACATCGGTACCCCGAGCACGGGAGCCGGCACAACCATTTCGATTTCTAGGCAACATTAAGTTTGTGACACTTGCCTATGCCCGGCACCCCGAGCACGAAAGCTGGTAATAGTACTCGAATCGCCGGCCCGCGGCGCGACCGAGTATAAACAACCTCTAAATCGAACCTCAGCCCAGTGCCGATGAAACACCCCACCTCCATTAAGGTCACTCACAAAGGGAATGCCTTAACTTTGGTGGAGGTTTATAAGTAAAAGCCATAGATAAACACAAGACAGATATTGATACACATATTTTAAACAGCGGAAACCAAACAGACTTCTTATTTCTTTAATACGTGTTCATACAAAACATTTCCATAATTGTCTCAAAATACTTCCAACATTACAACCTCATTACTGTCTTGATTATTAAAGAAGCATAAAACATAAATAAAGTAACAAAAATCCCCATAGTGATATCCAAAACCATAATCCAAGCAAAGGAGATCCAAACCATACATCTACGGTCTTGGAGCTTGCAAAGAGTTTGACTGAGCTGAGTTGTTTCCTCCCTGTGGACCTTGGGGGGGGGACGAAAGAAAAGAAGACGAAAAGAAAATAGAGTCAGACATAAAGCCTGAGTAAATCTAGTAACTCTTCAGTATGTGAATAAGAAAAAGGGCATGATAGATATAAACTAAAAACAGGCAAGTATCACATGCTAAGGAAGTGTAGTTTAGAATCGAATGTACTATCGCACCCACACTATGTCTCTGCACCTACTTGAGCTTATTCTAACTGGCACCCCATGCTGAGGGTGAAGTGATCCCCATTTTATAAAGATCGGCTCCTACTCGCGTAAACATGTGTCATACGACCCCCAAGAGTTGTAGAAACCTATGCTGGTCCCACCATGGGGTGTATCAAGACCCACGGTGGCGGCCCCGACACAATTCCAGAAGGCATAGGTTATACTACTGGTGCCCCTAGTGCCCTGTTTGTCTGCTCCGGAGTGTGTGCACGCCCGCACCCCGTTAGAACCTACACTTTTGCACCCACCGCCGTCGCTTTGACCGCTTACAATCAGCCCAGTAATCGTGCCCCATCCTGCCTAGTTTCAGGGTACCATGATACCTAACTTGGGTTACTACTGAAACGGGTCCCTCGTTACTAGGGTTTTCTAGTCAAACATGTTAAGTGGTTAAGTGTCTGTATTTACCTAAACCCACCCATCAATTCTTGTTAACATGTTGAATTTGGTTAAGTGTTTATAGTTAACTTAACCCTACCATCTTTCCTTAGCCTCTTAAAGCACCTGACCACTCACATTAGACAGATATTGCTACGGTTACTGGATGTGCCGATCGGTTCCGGGTATGTTTACACCGTAGCTCAGTCTAACCTCAGGTCCTTATTGGGCTCAATGCTTAACCACCCACATTGGATAGGTATTGTTGTGACTACTGGACAGCCGGGCGGGTCCGGGCAGGTTTACGTCACAACTCAATCCAACCTCGGGTTAAGCATACCGTGTTTTCTAAATTTACATATTTTATCACTTCTCAATTATATATGTAAATTTAATGTTCTTTATTCTTGGGTATAACAATTCATACCGCTAGAATGTCATTGTCGTTGGCATGTGCCAACCATGCCAACATATATTTTTAATGTTTTATACCCAACGTTATTACCCCCGTTTGTACAATCGCAACATTATAACAAGTGTTGGGCTCGACACAATTCATCCCAACTGTATAAACGTGAGAAAAAGGGGAAATCAAGAACATGTAATATTTCACATAAAGGTGTGTGGCGCATGAACTTGCAATTTAGCGATACTAACATAAATTATGGGTCATGTGAACTTGCATTCAAATCAAAGTATAACTAAGTAGGTGACATATGAAATGGCATAGTTTAGGCTTATACAAACTTGAGTTTAAACATGTTTAACTTGGCATAATGTCACCCACAAAACTAACATGTTGTATATTCACCAAAATGTCCAATTTTAACATCTAATCATATAGCCTATTTCAACATGAACTTGCATAGTTTATGTAACCCAAACGATACTTAACATAGATCCAATTATACTTGCAAATCAACATAAGAATGTGTTCATGGGTTTTGGGTCATGTAGGCATAAAAGGTCTCAAATCTAGAACATGTTAACATATGCTTTAACTTAGACTTAGAGAATGTATATAGTCCATGCCATAAACATAAACATAAAGGGATCAAATTCTTGTTTTTGCCACAAACGTGCAAGTGCCATTGTTTTCATATACAATTGTTCAATAGGCTTGCATCAATCAATTTAGGCCACAAATATCAATACACAAGTAATGACGGAATCATTACAATACACGGAATTTATATCATTATCATACAATAACACAATTCTATTTTCATTTACATCGAATCACGTCACAGTTTTTATTCATATTCTGAAAGGTCACTATACTTACAACGAACGCAGAATCTTGAATTCTGAATTCTGAATTCTGAATTCTGAAATTGAGATGCGTTCCTTTGGGTAGATTAACGTTGCGTTGAATAATTTGATTAAACTTTAGTTCTCTTCTTAATTTGATTCGTCTCTAAGCTCCTCTCTCTTGATGGCTATGCTCAATTCCTTCCTGGCAGCATGACGACTCCAATCTTATTTTTTTATGTGAATTTTTAGTTGAGACTTAGGGTGTATTTATAGATTTTTAAATTGTTTTGAGCCGTTAGATGAAGACAAGAGGAATCTAGACCATACAAAGTTCAAAGAGCCAATCAAGAAGTGAGATGTCAGCCCTAATGACACACCGAGCCATAGAAATTCGAGCCAGAGCCAGCCAGCCAGGTCGACCAGGTAGGGCGACTGGAAGGTCGACACTATGGTCGACCTGGGGTGACCAGGTCGACACCATGGTCGACCCTATGGTCGGCTTGGTCCCTGGGCGGGAATTTTCCCGCCCAGCCCAGTTTGAACCTGTTTTCCGAATTTCGAATTTGAAACCGAGCTGTTTTGAATTTTAAATTTTATTCTGAAAATTCCGAAGGTCATAACTCCTTCATACGGAGTCCGATTCACGCAAACTCGGACTCTATCTCAAGCAGAATTCCGAGACGAACGCAATGGCATAACCCATTTCCCTTAATTATTTCATTTAAAATTAATTACACTTTAATTTGTGAAGCTTAATGTTATAGAATTCACGGGGTGTTACATTCTCGCCCCCCCCTTAAAAGGATTTCGTCCCCAAAATCTTCAAGTTAGGAAGAATGTATATCCTACCATCCAACCGTCCATCTACTCAACCAACAAACACAGGCGTCCACTGTCCTTAAAAGACTTCTAATGCTTCATGATCATATGCATAGTGTGTGTACATGTTCTTATCTAATGCAGAAATTAGGCGGTCTACTAATTCAGTTAACCCCCTTAATGCGAATCATGTAAGTGTCATGAATCCATTATGTATGCAAATTTTTTCCTACTCATAATTCTACATGAGTGCACAACTTATTCATACAAATACAACAATCATATAACATCATATCAAGTTTCAACCACATACAAATGAGAATACATATATGCATATGCAATATGAAGTGACTGAGCCGATCGAAAACCTAGGGTGTGTGTGTGTGTATGCATCCACGAGCAACCACTAGCAATCACTAGCAACCATTTGCAGCCATCATCCATAACATGTTTTCAAATACATGTTTGCATCCATTTGTTTTCTACCTAAGGAGTTAGGAAAAGGACCGAGGAGATATACCTAAAAAGATAAAGCATATCTTAAGGAAAAAGAGAGATCAAAGATGTACCCTCAAAAAGAAAAGGGTAGGCAGCGCGTATTCTGTCCTCAGTTTCCCAAGTCACGTCTTCCTCGGTGTCGCTCCACTGAACTTTAACGAGTTTGACTTCGCGGTTGCATAGCTTTTTCACTTCAGTTCCTAAGATGCGGGTGATAGGCCGTGCTCAAACATAACTGTGTGCCTACAGCTTCTTGCAGACTCCGCCAAAACTCGCTTGTGAAGATAGGGTCTCGGTCACTAACAATGCTGGAGGGTATCCCATGGAGTCGAACTATTTCCTTGAGATAAAGAGATGCTAGAGATGAGGCAGCCCTTCTAATCTTGATAGGTATGAAGTGGGCGCTCTTAGTAAGCCTATCCACTATTACCCAAATGCTAGTATTGCCTCTTCTCGACCTAGGTAGTCCATCAATGAAGTCCATTGAAATGCTATCCCACTTCCACTATGGGACCTCTAAAGGATGAAGTAGTCCTCCAGGTTTCTTCTGTTCCGCCTTGACCTGTTGGCAGGTCATGCACTTAGAAACGAAATCTGCCACGTCCTTCTTCATGCCGCTCCAAAAGAAAGTCATTTTTATATCCTTGTACATCTTATTACCGCCACGGTGTATAGTCATCTTGGAATGATGCGCTTCCTCGAAAACCTTCTTTGTCAACTCCCTTGCTTGTGGGACGCATAATCTTCCATCTCGCCTCAACCAACCCTTATCATCGATGGCGTATCTACTGAGGTGACTAGAAGTCTCACCCCTAATAAGTTTATTAATCACATCAACAAGCTGAGGGTCTTCACGTTGTGCAGCCCCTATTGAGTCCAAGAGAGTAGGGCGTACTTCGAGAGATGCTAACAAACCCAGTACAAAATCCGAGGAGGGCCTAAAATTAAAACTGCCTATATACTCCAAGCTTTGCCTCTCCACAAAGAGAGGGCTTAAGGTCAGTTTCTTTCGGCTCAACGCGTCTGCTACTACGTTGCCTTTGCTGGAAGTATAGGAAATTTCAAAGTCATACGAGGCAAGAAACTCCATCCATCTTTGCTGCCTCAAGTTAAGATCCTTCTGCGAGAAGAGATATTTCAACAATTTATGGTCAGTGTATAATTCGAACTTCTCACCTAGGAGATAATGGCGCCAAGATTTAAGCGCAAAGACGATGGCGGCTAACTCAAGATCATGGGTTGGGTAGTTCTTTTCATGAACTTTCAATTGCCTCCCACCATAAGCTACTACCCTCCCTTCTTGCATCAAAACAGCACCTAGCCCCGTACCACAAGCATATGTATATACTGTGAACATTTTGCTTCCATCTGGCAAAGTCAGAACTGGGGCAGTTGTGAGAGCCCTTTTTAATCGTTGGAAAGCAAACTCGCAGTCCAAATCCCAAGTGAACGCCAGATTCTTCTTTGTTAGCCTTGTGAGTGGAGCTGAGATTTTCGCGAAATCCCTAATAAACTTTCGGTAAAAACCAGCTAGCCCAAGAAAGCTTCGAACTTCGGTTGCATTTCTTGGTGCCTTCCAATCTTGCACTGCCACCACTTTCGCGGGATCCACAGCCAACCCCTCTTTGGACACTATATGCCCCATAAATCTTACCTCCCTTCTCCAAAAGTGGCACTTGGAGAATTTAGCTTTTAGCTTATGTACGCGGAGAGTATCCATGATCTCTTTCAGATGTTGAGCATGTTCTTCCTCATTCTTTGAGAAGATCAAAATATCTTCTACGAAGACAACCACAAATTTGTTGAGGAATTCTCTGAACACTCTGCTCATTAGGTCTACGAAATAAGCGGGTGCATTTGCCAAGCCGAAAGGCATGACAAGCCACTCGAAGAAACCGTCTGGGGTTCTGAACACCGTTTTATCAATGTTGTCTTCAGCTACTCTTAGCTGATGGAACCCAGTTGCCAGATCAAGTTGGGAGAAGACCGACGCACCTACAAGCTGATCAAACAAATCGTCGATTCGGGGAAGAGGGTGCCTATTTTTCTTGGTCAATTTGTTTAACTCCCTATAGTCGACGCAAAGGCGAAGCGAACCATCCGCTTTGGTTGCGAACACCACTGGAGCACCCCATTCCGAAATGCTCCGTCTAATGAACCCCTATTCGAGAATTTCTTTAACCTGCTTACTGAGCTCCTTTCTCTCCTTTGGAGCCATGTGTCTGAAAGGTAAAGCTACACGCTTTGCATTATCCACAAGATATATGCGGAAGTCTATTTCCCGCCTCAGAGGTAAGCCTTTCACCTCCTCAAAGACATACGGATATTCCCGGACTACTCTAACTGACTGCAAATTCTCATCAGAAGCATCAAGCGACTCTAAATAACTAAGCATAACAGCATTCAAGGGATTACAAGAAATCTCTAGAGTGTTACCAAGCCGAGTCAAGAGTCTAACTACTCTTTTCTCACAATCAAGAATGGCACCATTACTGGATAACCAGTCCATGCCTAAGATCAAACCATATCCCGAGAAGCCCAAAACAAAGGCATTACAACTAAACTCAATGCTAAGAATAGATATTTTCAAACCCAAACAAACCATTGACAAGTAAGCAGAGCCCCCAATTGGATTTGAAACTACTAGGCGATCCTCTACCATACTAGTGTCTAGATGCAGAGATTCTACTAAGGCAGATGAAACAAAGGAGTGTGATGCGCCAGAGTCAAAAAGTGTGCGAACTGGATGATCATAAAGATAGACTACACTTTCTACAAAAATATTACTACCTCGTTCCTGCGGAGGTGCCACTAGCGCATGAACCTGACCCCCTGAAGTGGATCCGGCTTTTTGTCCCTGCCATATCTTCTTTGGGCAGTCCTTAGCTTGGTGGCTAGTCTCTCCACAATGGAAGCAACCACCCATCTTCGCCTTCCTTTTTCTGCAGTCTTTTGATATATGTCCCACAATGCCACAGAAATTGCACATTCTCCTCTCACGGGGCTTATTGTTCTTCCCTCCTTTCTTGAAGTCTGTTTTCTTTGCTTGTAGACCCTCTTTCTTCTCTTCCACCTTAGTTTCTTTCTTGTCGTTGTCTTCCTCGTGTAGCAACGCCATGTCCACCAAGCTTTCATAAGTCCCTCCCGTGGATACATGGGTCATAGCAAGGCTGTGTAGAGGCTCATTCAAACCTTTGACGAAGCGAAGTGCCTTCTTGTGTTGGGTGTTTACTAAGTCCAGCCCAAATCTGGCCAGCTGATTAAACTGATTAACATACTCCCTGATTGTCATACTTCCCTGTTTCAGAGTTAGAAACTTCTCCATTTGCAGGCTTCTTTCAGCTTGGGAGAGGAATTTCATCTCAAACCCTATCCTGAAATCTTCCCATGTTTCCACCGCCCTCTGAGCATTGGTAATTTCCCACCAATAGGAAGCTTCATCTTTAAGCAACCACACTGCTAGCTGTATCTTTTGCCTGTCATCAACTCCGAAAATGACAAACAGATCCTTGGTCTCCTTTAGCCAGTTTCTTGCTCCTACAAAGGATTCTGTCCCATAAAAGTCTTTTCCACACATAGCCTTGGAGTCTCTACATGTTTTTGTGAAGGCATTTCCACGAGGAGGAGGAGGAGGAACCGCGACCATTGGAGGAGGAATTTCTGCTGGGCCCGCGCCATTGGCCCTTGCTTCTAAGTACCTCCTAAACCAGCCGGGTATCGGTACTCCTTCTGGAAGGTTAAGGTCTCCAGACATGCTAAAACAGAAAGGAAATATTCAAAACGAAGGATAGAGAGAGATAGTGCATATGGCTTTGGGGGATTATGTCTTTTTATAAATATAACACTTTTTCTTGAAAAATGCTTCTTTAAACTTTCTTTTGAAAACAATTTCAAAAACTTTTACCTAGTCTGGTAAACCTATGCTCTGATACCAAGTGAAACACCCCACCTCCATTAAGGTCACTCACAAAGGGAATGCCATAACTTTGGTGGAGGTTTATAAGTAAAAGCCACAGATAAACACAAGACATATATTGATACACATATTTTAAACAGTGGAAACCAAACAAACTTTTTATTTCTTTAATACGTGTTCATACAAAACATTTCCATAATTGTCTCAAAATACTTCCAACATTACAACCTCATTACTATCTTGATTATTAAAGAAGCACAAAACATAAATAAAGTAACAAAAATCCCCAGAGTGATATCCAAAGCCATAATCCGAGCAAAGGAGATCCAAACCATACATCTACGGTCTTGGAGGTTGCAAAGAGTCTGACTGAGCTGAGTTGTTTCCTCCCTGTGGACCTGGGGGGGACGAAAGAAAAGAAGATGAAAAGAAAATAGAGTCAGACATAAAGCCTGAGTAAATCTAGTAACTCTTCAGTATGTGAATAAGAAAAAGGGCATGATAGATATAAACTGAAAACAGGCAAGTATCACAAGCTAAGGAAGTGTAGTTTAGAATCGAATGTACTATCACACCCACACTATATCTCTGCACCTACTTGAGCTTATTCTAACTGGCACCCCATGCTGAGGGTGAAGTGATCCCCATTTTATAAAGATCGGCTCTTACTCATGTAAACATGTGTCATACGACCCCCAAGAGTTGTAGATACCTATGCTGGACCCACCATGGGGTGTATCAAGACCCATGGTGGCAGCCCCGACACAATTCCAGAAGGCATAGGTTATACTACTGGTGCCCCCAGTGCCCTGTTTGTCTGCTCCGGAGTGTGTGCACGCCCGCACCCCGTTAGAACCTACACTTTTGCACCCACCGCCGCCACTTTGACCGCTTACAATCAGCCCAGTAATCGTGGCCCACCCTGCCTAGTTTCAGGGTACCATGATACCTAACTTGGGTTACTACTGAAATGGGTCCCTCGTTACTAGGGTTTTCTAGTCAAACATGTTAAGTGGTTAAGTGTCTGTATTTACCTAACCCCACCCATCAATTCTTGTTAACATGTTGAATTTGGTTAAGTGTTTATAGTTAACTTAACCCTACCATCTTTCCTTAGCCTCTTAAAGCACCTGACCACTCACATTAGACAGATATTGCTATGGTTACTGGATGTGCCGATCGGTTCCGGGCAGGTTTGCACCGTAGCTCAGTCTAACCTCGGGTCCTTATTGGGCTCAATGCTTAACCACCCACATTGGATAGGTATTGTTGTGACTACTGGACAGCCGGGCGGGTCCGAGCAGGTTTACGTCACAACTCAATCCAACCTCGGGTTAAGCATACCGTGTTTTCTAAATTTACATATTTTATCACTTCTCAATTATATATGTAAATTTCATGTTCTTTATTCTTGGGTATAACAATTCATACCGCTAGAATGTCATTGTCGTTGGCATGTGCCAACATATACTTGTAATGTTTTACACCCAACGTTATTACCCCCATTTGTACGTCCACAACATTATAACAAGTGTTGGGCTCGACACAATTCAGCCCAACTTTATAAACTTGAGAAAAAGGGGAAATCAAGAACATGTAATATTTCACATAAAGGTGTGTAGCGCATGAACTTGCAATTTAGCGATACTAACATAAATTATGGGTCATGTGAACTTGCATTCAAATCAAAGTATAACTAAGTAGGTGACATATGAAATGACATAGTTTAGGCTTATACAAACTTGAGTTTAAACATGTTTAAATTGGCATAATGTCACCCACAAAACTAACATGTTGTATATTCACCAAAATGTCCAATTTTAACATCTAATCATATAGCCTATTTCAACATGAACTTGCATAGTTTATGTAACCCAAACGATACTTAACATATATCCAATTATACTTGCAAATCAACATAAGAATGTGTTCATAGGTTTTGGGTCATATAGGCATAAAAGGTCTCAAATCTAGAACATGTTTACATATGCCTTAACTTAGACTTAGAGAATGTATATATTCCATGCCATAGACATGAACATAAAGGGATCAAATTCTAGTTTTTGCCACAAACGTGCAAGTGCCATTGTTTTCATATACAATTGTTCAATAGGCTTGCATCAATCAATTTAGGCCACAAATATCAATACACAAGTCATGACAGAATCATTACAATGCACGGAATTTATATCATTATCATACAATAACACAATTCTATTTTCATTTACATCGAATCACGTCACAGTTTTTATTCATATTCTGAAAGGTCACTATACTTACAACGAATGCAGAATCTTGAATTCTGGATTCTGAATTCTGAAATTGAGATGCTTCCCTTTAGGTAGATTAACGTTGCGTTGAATAATTTGATTAAACTTTAGTTCTTTTCTTAATTTGGTTCGTCTCTAAGCTCCTCTCTCTTGACGACTATGCTCAATTCCTTCCTGGCAGCATGACGACTCCAATCTTATTTTTTTGTGTGAATTTTTAGTTGAGACTTAGGGTGTATTTATAGATTTCTAAATTGTTTTGAGCCGTCAGATGAAGACAGGAGGTATCTAGACCATACAAAGTTCAAAGAGCCAATCAAGAGGTGACATGTCAGCCCTAATGACACACTGAGCCATAGAAATTCGAGCCAGAGCCAGACCCAGCCAGTCAGGTCGACCAGGTTGGTCGACTGGCAGGTCGACACCCAGGTCGACACTATGTTCAACCTAGGGTGACCAGGTTGACACCATGGTCGACCCTATGGTCGACCTGGTCCCTGGGCGGGAATTTTTCCGCCCAGCCAGTTTGAACCTGTTTTTCGAATTTTGAATTTGAAACTGAGCTGTTTGAATTTTAAATTTTATTCTGAAACATCCGAAGGTCGTAACTCCTTCATATTGAGTCCGATTCACGCAAACTTGGACTCTATCTTAAGAAGAATTCCGAGACGAACGCAATGGCGTAACCCTTTTCCCCTAATTCTTTCATTTAGAATTAATTGCACTTTAATTTGTGAAGCTTAATTTTATAGAATTCACGGGGTGTTACAGCCGAGGCTGAGGATAAATCGTTCTGCGTCCTAGTCCCGGCGGCTTGGCGCCACTCAACGATCGACTATGATCGATGCAAATCTCTCTTCGCCGGTTGCGGGTGCCGGTCGAGTCCTGGCACAACACCAAGACCGACCTTAATTTGTTTTTTCCCTTTAGCTTTCAAGGCTTGGGGCAGCCGGTGGACACAGTCGGACCATACGAGCTGATGATTGGGGCTGAAAACCATGTCGGTTAATAAACGAGGTCTGGCAGCTCGCCTCAACCTGATGAATGATAGGAGAGCCACCCACCTGGCAGACCGCACAACGCGACGGCCTACGCCTTCGCTATACTTGGGTTTAAACCTGGGCCACCCAAAACAGCAAGCGCACAGCCTAGTTTCGCAAACTATGGGTTCCCTGAGCTGAGGGGAACTTACTGAAACCAACGCTCTACCTCACCTCTCTAGAATAATTTACCCAAAGACGGCCTGTAACACCCCGTATTTTTTGAGAATATTAAAAGAACGAATTAAATAGTACTTAAGTTTTAAAGTGAGAATTAAGGGAAATGGGTTACGCCATTGCGTTCATCTTGGAATTCTGCTTGGAATATAGTCCTAGTTTTCGTAAACCGGACTTCGTACGAAGGAGTTATGGCCTTCGGAAGATTCAAAAGAAATTCAGAAAATTCAAATTTCGAAATCAGAAGTAGAAGCGGGCTGGGCGGAATTTTTCCGGCCAAGGCCAGGTCGAGCAGGAGGTCGACCAGGGGGTCGACCTCCCCCCATACAGGTCGACCAGGGGGTCGACCTCCCCCTCGGGCCAGATCTGAAAACTGGCATGTTTCTTTGTGTGACAATTTGCTGTGTCATTAGGGCTTGTGTGGCAAGTTCTGGTTGGTTCTCTTAGGTTTGAATGGCTTTGATTTGCCCTAGGTTGATCTGACGGCTCCTATTAAATCAAACTTCTATATAAGCAACCTAAATCTAAACCCTAAGTCACACAAAAATATTCCTAAGACCGTCATGCTGTCAATACTCAACCCAGAGTAGCCGCCATTCTCCTTCAACTAGAAAGCAAGTTGGGAATTACAAATCAAATCTAATTCAAATAAGAGAATTCAACGTCTATAACAAAGGAGAGCTATTCAATTTCAGAAAACAAATCCCAGAAAAACAAGACTTTCTTTTCTTTGTAAGTCCTGTTATTATTTAGAAGTGAACGATTAAAAGTTGTGATTTGTAATAAAATGAAAACTAGAATAATTCCTAGTTGTAAGATAATGACGATGCTGATTTATGCCTGTTCTTGTAACGATCCTATCATATATTCTTATGAGATTATTATGGTTATTATGTTGATGTTAAACCAATCGTATATTATGTAAATTTGGTGACTTTTTCCATGCTTATTGAATCATGCAAGCTGTTTAGATATACATTTAGATCTATGTTTATCGAATCATGCAAGTTGTTTAGATCTACATTTAGATCTATGTTTATTGAATCATGCAAGTTGTTTAGATCTACATTCAGATCTATGTTTATTGAATCATACAAGTTGTTAGGCTAAGACATGTATTATGTTTAGATCTACATTTAGATCCATGTTTATTGAATCATGCAAGTTGTTAGGCTAAGACATGTATTATGTTTAGATTCACATTTAGATCTATGAAAATTGGATCCAAAATTAAAGCTCATATTTACAAGCCTTGTTAACTTGTGTAAAACCATATGCTTAAGATTCATGTTTGTTGGATCCAAGATAAAAGTTCATATTTACATGCCTTGTTAAACCTGTGTAATTCCATATGTTTAAGATTCATGATTATAGGATCCAAATTAAAGTTTACATTCACATGTCTAGTTGAACTTGTGCAATTCTATATGCTTAAGGTTTATGTTCATTGGACCCAAAATAGAAGTTTACATTTACATGCCTAGTTGGAATTGGGTAATCTCATATGCTTAAAGACTCATGTTAGTTGGATCCGAAAATGCAAGTTCATTATATTATGCCACGTTTCCATGACACATGTTTAGTTAGTTCCTTATTATTTTATGTTGTGTGAAGGGTACAGGCTCCTTTCTTTCCCCTTTTTTGTGTATAAGTTAGGCTAAGTTACGAGCCTAACATTCTATGTGAATTTTGCGAATGTATGACAGGGGTAACGATGGGAAAACCTTAGAAATTATTATTACTGGCATAATTTAGCCCATAAGTATATGAATGATTAGTGGCATAAAAATGGTATAATTTATATACCAAAAATCTTGAATATGATTTAGAGGAAAAATCGGGCATGGCTTGAATGGCAATAATTGTGGAAAATTTACATATAAATATGAAAAGTAAATATGTAAATTAAGTAAAAGACGTACGTGCCTAACCCGAGGTTAGATTGAGTTGTGGTGTAAAACTGCCCGGAACCACCGGCCACATCCGGTAACCACAACAACACATATCTAATGTGAGAGGCTAGTGCGTCATGCCCAAGAAAAACCCGAGGTTAGATTGAGTTGTGGTGTAAAACTTCCCGGAACCCCCCGGCACATCCAATAACCGCAACAACACATATCTAATGTGAGAGATTGGTGCATTAATAAATCAATTAATGCTAATGAACAAGATTAATGACTAGGGTTAAGTTCATAGGAACACTTAACCAATATAACATGGATGACTAGGGCAAAGTTCATAGGAACACTTAACCAATATAACAAGATGAATGACTAGGGTTAAGTTAATGAGAAACACTTAACCAATATAACAAGATGAATGTTTAGGGTTAAATTAATGAGAAACACTTAACCAATATAGCAAGATGAATGACTAGGGTTAAGTTAATAAGAAACACTTAACCAATATAACAAGATGAATGACTAGGGTTAAGTTAATAGGAAACACTTAACCAATATAGCATGATGAATGGGTAGGGTTAAGTAATAAGGAACACTTAACCAAAATGACTTGATTTGTGGTAAGGTTAAGTTAAAACAAGAGGGCAACACTTAACCAATATGACTTGATTTGTGGTAAGGTTAAGTTAAATCAAGAGGGCAACACTTAACCAATATAACTTGATTTGTGGTAGGGTTAAGTTGATACAAAAAGGCAACATTTAACCAAAGTAACATGACAAGTAGGTGGGTTAAGTTAACTTGAATTGATTGATGACACTTAACCAATACAACATGATGAACACCCGGGATTAAGTTAACAAGGAACACTTGACCAATGTAACTTGATGAACGAACGGGGTTAAGTTAATAGGAAATACTTAACTAATATGATAAGTGAGGAGGGTTAAGTTAATAGGAACACTTAACCAACATGACATGATGAATGGGTGGGTTAAGTTAACATGAATGGACAACACTTAACCAATACGGCATAATGTGCAGGAGATTTAAGTACATATCGGGTTGGTGGGTAATATTAGTGAATATAGGCCCACAAACTTAACCGTTAAATAAACATGCATGAACCGATGAGAGGGTTAAGTAACATCTCGTGTTGGTGGGTAATATTAGTACATATAGGCCCACAAACTTAATCGTTAAGTAAACATGCTAGAATGGGTGGGAGGGTTAAGTACATCTCGTGTAGGTTGGTAATATTTGTATATATAGGCCCATAAATAGGGGTGAGCATTATTCGGTTAAACCAAATAAACCAACCAAACCAATTTATTTTGGTCGGTTTGGTTCGGTTTTGAAATTAAATTGGTTTATAATCGGTCTGAAAAATTATTAAGTTCGGTTATCGGTTTAACCAAATTAACCGAACTTTTACTATATTTTCAAATTTATCGATATTATAATAAATATTTCAGGTTAGTTGAGTTATTGAAGTAAATTTTAATCATTACCTATTTGTCAAAATTGATATTAGAAAGCATAAAAATCATAAATAATAATACTCTAATCATAAATTTATAATTTATTTCAAATTATAGTGAACATTCCAAACATAATGTGTAAAATATTTTTAGTTCGGTTTAATCGGATAACCAACTGAACCAACCAAACTTAATTTGGTTGGTTTGGTTCGGTTTTCATTTTTACTGCTTCTAGTTTGGTTTGGCAAATTTCATCATCGGATAAACCAAACCAACCAAACGCTCACACCTACCCATAAACTTAACCAATAAGAAACCCTAATAACGGGGACCCATTTCAGCAGTAACCCACATAGATGTATCATGGTACCCTAAAACTAGTCAGGATGGGGCACGATTACCGGGCTGATTATAAGCGGTCAAAACGGCGGAAGAGGGTACGTCGGTGTAGGTTCTAACGGTTTACGGTCGTGTGCGTACTCCGTAGTGGGAAAAAGCAGGCACTGGGTACCAGTAGTTATACACTGTGCATCTTGAATCGTGTCGGGTCGCTATCATACAGATTAATAGACCTTATGGTGCGACCAGCATAGGGTATCTACACGCAAGAGAGGGCCGATTGACACAGACATATAGAACATTAATGCAAGTAAGGAACCGATCGATAGGGTAGTAAGGGTACATCTAACATGTTCATGGCAATTAGGCAGATTGAGGGAGAATCCTAACGATAGATGTATACCTTAAGGCTACCACAATTGCGGGGATTGGGATCACATTATAATATGATCATTTTATATAGATTACTAGTTGGGACACAATTAGGTGGTGCAGAGAAGTGAAATGAGTGCGATAGCATATTCAGCCTTATTATCTTACTTCTAGGGTGTTGTCCTAGATTCAGTTTATTCATGTAATTACCCTTTTTCTTGTTTGCATACTAAATAGTCACTAGACTTACCAGACTCATGTCTGATCCATTTTCTTTTGTTTTCTTTTCTTCCGTTTCCTTCCCTCCCCCCAGGTCCGCTGGGAGGGAACACTTCAGCTTAGATCGGATCATTTCCAGCTTGAAGATAGTAGATGTATTGCTTGGAATCTTTTTCCTTGGGCTATGGCTTTGGATACTCTCTTATTGGGGATTTATGCTGCCTTACTGTTGTTTTAATGCTTCTTTAGTTCTTGAATCAAGATAGAAGTTCTTTGTATTACATTTAAGTATGATTGAGAAAACTGTTTATAAAGGATTGACCAAATTAAGTTGTTTATAAAATGACTTTATTTTCCACTGCTTTATTTGTTTGTCTTGTAATTTATCTGCATCTTTTACCTAAAATGCTCCACCAAAGTTAAGGCATTCCCTTTGTGAGTGACCTTAACAGAGGCGGGGTGTTTCACGGCCCCTAATCGCTTTTGTGACAAGTGTAACGATAAGTAAGTTTACGCAAGTACAAGACGTTGGAAAACATAAAAAGAACATCCGAACACTTGAAATAAACAGCGATCTTTACTAATTCATATTTCCTTTTCATACACACATGCTAAACAAACTACGTTTCTAACACTGTTACTTTCTAATGACAGGGTGTACTTGAGAAACACACTGTGCCTTGAAAAAACCAAAAGCTTGGGGGATCAGTTTCAGTCACTTGGGGGATCACAGGGGCGGGGTCCGCTGCTGTCGTAGAGTCAGGAGGAACTGCATAGCAAAGACGCAACCTTTTTAGTTCACAAATTCGGTAATCACTTCATTCCCAGGGATGCAGGGTAAAAGGAGTTTACCTATGGTCAAGGGCGGCGTAGGAATGATAAGAAGGGTTCTTGCGGCGATAGGTGAGGTGAGACTGTTATCTCCCAGTGTCGATAAGTCACGATTGTACTCGGTGGCAATTTGGGCTGAAGTCTCAGGACCACTCACCATAGTAGACCCGGGGTCCAGGGGCTGATAGGAGCTCCCCCTTGCAAATGTTTCTGTCACCACCACGATATCGGTCGGCAGGAATATCCCCTTCTCCTTAACGAGCCTCGCTAACCTTTCATTCTCAGCATCTTCTCACAACAGCCTCCTTCCTTCTTCTAGCTTCTCGCGTTCACCACTCTCCAGAAGAACATTTGCAAGCTGGTGCTCATCTAAAGTGCTTATGTCCACTTGACGCAAGAAGGCCTCATAAGGGATTAGCCTCTCCCAAGTTCTAGCAAGCTCACGGGGATAGTCTTCGACCCACGAAATCCCTCGAATTATGGATACTCTCCTCTAAGGAGGACCCAATGCGAAACTCCGCGTCATTCAGCTGTCCCCACAGTAGATCTATATCCCTTAAATATTCAGCCTTTATACTCTCAGATTCACTCAGCACTTCCCTGTTGCTAGCTTCAGCATCCTCCTTCGCCTTTCTCATCACCTCGAGCCGCCTCTTCAACTCAGTGACTTCGGCATTCTCAGCCCACAACCTCTCATTTTCCTCCCTCAAAGAGGTGTTGTTATTTTGGAGTTCGGTGACCCTCGCATCATCTTTTTCCAAAACATCACATGCCCACTTTAGATCGGCTTTTTCCTTTTTTAAAGCCATGGTCTCGATAGTTAGATCAACCACGGTGGCTTTATAATTCGACATTGTATGCCCGACTCCCTCTTTAGTGTATCATAAGCCTGCATAATCTCAACTGCAATGACAGAGCTAACGTTAAAGGGTCTGATAATGCATAAAAGAGAACTTACGATGTAGGGAACGGGCGTACCTATCTTCTTATTCAGAGCTTCGATGGTGGTCTTCTCGGCAGGAAGCTGCAGGTTCTTCTTTCTGATTAGCTCCGAAAGCCAAAAGAAATACTTGTTGAACTCGTTAGTTTAATGGTATGAAGCTTTCACGTGCATCCACACCTCCCCTGACTGTTTGTCGGGAGCCGGACGGAGGTGGGGACAAACTTCAACTCGTCGAAATAGTGCCGGGGAAAATGATGTTTCAGAAACGCCCTTCGCTCCTCTATGGAGAGCCTTTGAAACTGGGGTTCTGTCAAGTCTGGCACCTCTATCTCAGTCTGTCTCTCCAGCCTCGGCTGGCCAAAAGGTGTTTCCTTTTCCCTAGCAAGATGAACAAGAACCGGAGAAGCGGTCGACGGGGGAGCTATCAAAGGCAAGGACCGAGAGCCACCTATGTTAAGCCGAGTATCTCCCACAGATATGCGAATAGGAGGAGGAGGTAGTATCAGAGATTTCCTAGATCGATCCCGGTCTCGATGACTGCTGCCTTGTTCTAAAGGAGGTGGAGAGCTATACAAGCTGGCGAATCTTCGGAATCTTTCGAAAGAAAAACTCTGGGGAGGCTGGTGATCCCCGTGCCCATAACTTCGTCCGCCACGTCCTCCTTCCAAGACACCTGCCAATGGAACGAGCCGAAGTTAGTCAAGTAACTCACGTAGGCAAACGTCTACACTATGCAGTGTTTTGGATGTATGCCCTAAGTGTTCTCTCAACAGACCAGATTGCGGTCCGATTGAGGGAGTTAACCCCTCAGTAGAACATGAAAGTTCTTCCAGGCTTGTCGTATTTGGCCATGGAGTCACTACTAAAGCAAGTCCCTTTAAGCCATCAAACTGGTCCGCGAGTGCAAGCAAGGCAATGGCCCCTGAGCGAGTCACAGGAGACTGCGGTCAAGCCAACACTCCTTCCCCCTCCCCTGTCAGAGGCGGGACGGGAGTGCCCGGCAACCCCTCATCTCTGGCAACCTCCTCTTGACCATGAACCTCGCCTCTGCGCACATCTCCTTGAGGTGGAGTAGTCCTTTGCGATTCTCCTCCCGGTGGGGGCATTTTCCTCTTCCACCTAATAGGGGTAGAGCTTGCCGCAACTCCCTCCTTTGGCACACTAATTGCAACCTTGGGCCTAATCATAGCCCAGTTGTCCGGCAGCAACCCAGCGTGGCGGAGGTGATCTTGGCTTGTCACGGTACTGGTATCGCGGAGATTCTCTGGTATCGCCCGCAAAGCATTGAGGTGTTGCCGATATTCATCCCCCATGGGCGCCTTTGGATTTCCTATCATATCTCATTTAAAACCATGAATAAAGGGAGGAATCCTAAAATTACGGCAAGGAACAAAGTTAGAGAAACACTTACTTCCCTCAATCCACCTTCTGGCAAATCTGGGAAGGCAACTAACAAAGAACCACTCGCGCTTAAACACTGACAGCCTGGGTCACATACCGACGAAGAATTTTGTGGCGGTTGTCGTTTCCAGAGACCATTGAGAGGGGGAGGCATTGCACATTTTCCTTATGTGGAAGAAGTATAGAATATCTTCCCACGTGGGCTCCCAGTACAAAAACTCGCGGAAGAGAACATAAGTACCCAGGAGAGAGGCATAAGCATTAGGGTGTAGTTGTGATGGCGCGAGATGGAAGTGGAACAACATATATCGAATGAAGTTGTTAGCCGGGGCATGCACCTAGCAAGGCAAGCTTGTCGATTCTAGGAAGTAACCAGCACATGGGCTCTGCCATCTCTCCCGGGGGCATGGGCATCATCCACTGGTATGTTAAATCGTACCGCCATTTTCTTGACCGTGGTAGCATCCATATACGACTGCACTGAGTCAGTAGGATTCTCCAAGATCACCGCATTGGGCAACATGTCCGGAGCTAACGGAGGTACGGGCGCATCCTCGCCCATGATGTCTACATTCCCGGCCTCATCAGTCACGATCGGGGAATATTGCCGCTTAAGTTGCTTTCGGGCGAGCTGTTCGAATGAGAAGGAGTCAATCCTTCGGTGGTCTCAAGCTCGCTGCCAGACGAGCTACCTCTAGGGGTAGGGTCGGATGTGTGTAAGGCGGGCTAGGAAGCCTCGGATTCCATAGTCTTTCCGATCCTTAATCTAGTCTGCATCTCTAGCTGTACTTTAACGCATCAGTGTTAGAACGGGAAGTATAGTGACCTGTACCCCTCGTGTTGGTGACAACTAATATGTACGAGAAATGCTATGTAAAGAAAAGTTACATAAAGAAAGTTCATAACAATTCGAAACAGTCCAAGCTCCAGTCCGGTTGTATGCTTTACCCTATGTGAGCAATCCTAAACCCCGCTCGCGCGGTTAATATTATATGCATCGATGCTAAGCATGCAAATCCAGAGACGGAGATTCAAAAGTCAAATCCATCGGCGTGACAAATTGGAAACCCAACACGTAAAAGGCCATGTCCTGAACCATGTGGGGCTCGAAATTTCGAGCTCCAAGTTCGAAATTTCGAACCTAGAAGGGTTCCTAAATCTGAATTAACCCGGGTTCGAAAACTCAAGCCCTTCCGGTTCGAAATTTCAAACCCAGGCAGGGGGCTCGGGAATTCGTACCCATGGGGTTCGAAAATGTGAACCCCGAAGGGTTCGATGCTTCGAACCCCTGAGTTCGAAAATTCGAACCCGTGAGGATTCGAGACTTCGAACTTGGTGGGTTCAAAAATTCGAACCCATTGAGGTTCGAAAATTCGAACCCATGGGGGTTCGAGGCATCAAACTTGGCTGGGTTCGAAAAATCAAACACACGAGGTCGAGCGGTCTCCGTCGTGCCCCTTCAACCTCCTTCCCTTCTCTACTCGTCGGTTCAAGGACTCACCTAGCTCGGTTCGAAATTATCGGGCTCGAAATTATCGCGTTCGAAGATTTCAGCAATGGCGGCCAGAGAAAGAAAAATTAGAAGGAAAAAAGTGAAATGGGTCCTATTTATAAACAAAAAACATGTCTCTTCGCATTCCAGCACGGGTTCGAAATTTCCAAGACCCTGGGTTGGAAATTTTGATCCCTCTGGGTTTGAAATTTCGATCCCCCTGGGTTCCAAATTTCGATCCCCCTTGCCTCTAATTGTCAATCCTCCTAGGCTCGTAATTTCGATCCCCCTGGATCGAAAATTTCCGACTCCAAAAAAAATGATGATGGTGACGATGGTCACACCTCCAGGATCGAAACCGCCGTGACAAACTCTCTCGTGTGCTTACTCCGCGCATGTGCATGCCGACTACCATGCATCCACAGAGGCTATGCACTACGGGCACCTAACGATTTGAACGCGGTGCATCCTCCGAATGATGGCTCATCTACACCGCCAGGGAGAACGAGCCCCACTGCTAACATCTATTTGCCTTTTGAATTACAAGAAAAATTAACAGCTTCTCAACCTACACAAAGCACATCATGTCAAAGACAATACATACTTTGGGGAGAAATGTTAACCGGCTCTTTGGTCTGGTTCCCAGGAGAGCATCAGACACTCTCAACTCGACATACCTCTTGAAGCTGAGGCTGAAAAGGGATGCTCAAGAGTGAAGGAAAAAGGATCAAGAAGGGACTACACTTCTTTTAACCTCACGGCATCCAGAAGACATCCGCAAACCAAGGCCTCAGACCCCGAAGGAGCTACGAGCCTCAACCACTCGGTCCGGGGATCCTCGTGCCCCTCGGAAGGACTTCATGCCAGGCATGACGCGGAATTCGCACCCATTCGGGTGCGAAATCTCGCATCCATGCCTGGGTTCGAAATTTCGAAACCATTCCCGGGTTCAAAATTTTGAACCCAGCGGGTGCGAAATATCGCACCCATGGCTGGGTTCGAGATTCTAAATCCAGCAGGAGCGAGATTTCTCACCCGGGAGAGGGTTCGAAGTTTCGAACCCAGCGGGCTCGAAATTTCGAACCTGTGCTCGGGTTCGAAATTCTGAGGCACACGCAGGTGGTGGGCTTGAAATTCTGCTAGTGGTCCCCTATTTCTACCTACTCCTACCTAATCCTACCTAACCCCACTCCTATAAATAGGCCATGGCCTCACACTTCAAGGGGGTTGGATATTCTTCACTTGAGACCTTCCTAGAGCTTCATGAGCCTCATTAATGGCATCCACTATTTGAGGAAGAAGGAAATTAAATATTCTTTTCCCAAATACCTAGCATATGGAAATTATAAAAGTGAATGTAATGAGCATGGCTCTACCTTGTAATTCTTGAGTGATTAATAAAAGTTCAACATCCTTCCAAAGTGGACTTAGGCCAAATCCGCAGTCGAACCACTATAAATTCTTTTATCATTTACTGCTTTCTTTTACTTAGTCTTGGACCAAATTAACTATACCTAGTAATAGGAATCTTTGGTGTTTACGGAATTTTTTGCCATCAACGGTTGGTGAAAGTTGAAAAGAAGAAGCCAAGTGGATTGCTTCAGCCTTTGGAAGTTCCTACGTGGAAGTGGGAGCAAACATCGATGGATTTTATCGATGGACTACCTAGAACCAGAGCAGGAAATGAAGGGATATGGGTCATTGTAGATTTTTTGACCAAAAGTGCAAGGTTTATTCCTGTCAGATCGACTAGCAATATATCGAACTTGGATGATCTTTACATTAAATTGATAGTTTGATTCCGTGGTATCCCGAAGAGCATATGATCGAGATCCATTGTTTAAAAGTGGAAGTTGGAAGAGTTTGCAAGAGACTTTGGGAACCTAGTTATGTTTGGGTATGGCTTATCATCCCTAAATCTATGGTTAAACTAAGAGGGTTAACCGAGTTTTGGATGATCTCCTGAGAGTTTGTGTATTGAATTTTGGGGGATCATGGGAAGACCATCTACATCTAGTTGAGTTTGTGTACAACAACTGCTACCAGTCAAGCATTGGTATGGCACCATACGAGGCGTTGTATGGAAGACCGTGTAATTCTCCATCATGTTGGTTATAGACTGGAGATAAGATGATGCTTGGGCTAGAGATGATCAGAGAAACCTTAGATTGTATCGAGATCGTTCGACAACGAATGAAAGCAGCTTAAGAACATCAGAAGAGTTATGCCGATAAGCATCGAATAGATTTGGAATTCAACGTT
This sequence comes from Allium sativum, assembly GCA_030737875.1. Classification (NCBI taxonomy): domain Eukaryota; kingdom Viridiplantae; phylum Streptophyta; class Magnoliopsida; order Asparagales; family Amaryllidaceae; genus Allium; species Allium sativum. The sequence continues at coordinate 138,290,912 of CM060915.1, forward strand.
GGTGACATGGTTTTCGTGAAGATTTCACCATTTAAGAATGTTGTTCGGTTCGGAAGTAAAGGAAAGTTAGCTCCAAGATTCGTTGGGTCATTTGTGATAATTGAGCGGATAGGGAAGCTCGCATATAGATTGGATTTACCTTAGAAGATATCATGTGTGCACAATGTGTTTTATGTCTCTTTCCTATGAAATTTTGTGCATGATTCGAATGCGGTAGTATCTCCGGAACAGTACGAAGGCCTAGAATCAAGTCCATAGGTACGAGACCTCGTAAGCCGCTTCACGTTATGGGGAATGACACGAAACGACTTAGGATTAAGACGGTTAAGCTAGTCAAGGTGTAACGGAGTGAGGATGATGACGATTGTACGTGAGAAATGGAAGAGAGTATGAAGCAATCCATCAAGAACTCTTCGTTGGTTTGACCATTAATGTCGTGTCATCTTACACTATTGTAACTTGTGATATTCGTTAAAATTCTGCGTGTTAGGCTAAGGCTATATATTCATGGCTTCATGGATGCAAGTTTGGATGATAAACTGGATGCTTTTGGATGGTAGACATTCAGAATTGTTTCAAGTTGCTTGTGTTTGCTTGGGATTTCGAGGGCGAAATTCTGAAGGGTGAGAGAATGTAACGACCCACATTTTATGTATCGTAAGATTGTAAAATATTTTTATTTAACTCTCCGATGGTTGGATCATTCTCATATTGTGATAAGTTGGTTATGGGGATGTGAGACATGTCCATAATTTTTATTAATTTTATTTGTGACCACCTTGCCCCTATCAGTTTCGTACAGGGAATAACTTTTGACTGAGATCAAATCAAATCCTGAGATCAATTTCATTAGAAAGGAAATGGTGTTGCCAATTCCCTAGAGTGGTCATAATAAAGATTTGGTTCAGCGGTTTGGGAGGAATCGCTGTTTTAGAGCTACACAATTTCTGGACAGACTAATTAGTCATTAGTAGGATGATTAGTAAGGCCTATTGGTGGGATGATGGTTTGGCAATAAATAGGAGGTAAAGGCAAGGAGAATGGTTTAGTTTCTTTATTTCTCATTTGGTTGAGCTCGTAATCCTCCTTGCTCAATCAAATGCATCTCCCCTCCATTAGTATCTTAGATCTGCACAAGAAAATTGAAGATCAATATCAAGGAAGGCTAGATCTACATCAAGAGAGAGAGAGAGTATCACATAAATTAAGAGATTTGAAGATCGTTCTTCGCTGTACGGGTTATAGATTAGTTGATTTCAAGCTATTTTGAAAATTTGGTGAGTGATAAGCATCTCTCGCTTGAATTTAATCAAGCATATGAGGATTTTGATCTTATTTTCACCATTTCAAGTTGTTTTCACCTAAATCTAGTCAATGTAAGTATATTTTCAATTTGAATCACCATAGGATATAAGCTAGCAAGATTATAATGATAAATTCATGTGCTAATTCTATGTTGATGCAAGTTTAGATCAATTTTGTTGACTTGATCATTGTTTAATCTTGATTTGGTGAATTTTATATGATAATATGATGATTGTTTGTAGTGCAAGTGTTGCTTGATGATTGCATGAAGTGTTGACGATTGAAATGTTGAAATTGGTTGATTCGGACGAATTGGATGCATGGATTGTTGCGCAAGAAAGGATGGATCGTCAACGTGGATGGATCTCGAGCAATCCATGATGGGTCTCGTGCGATCTACAATGAATCACAAGTGGACCAGTATGAAGATTGATCATAAATGATTTGAGATGGTTCTTGAGCAATCCAAGATGGATCACAAGGGATCCAGGATGAAAATGGATAACAAGGGATCCAAGACGGATGTTGGGCCATCCAAGATGGATCACAAGTGATCCAGGATGGATCTCGAGCGATCCTAGATGGATCACAAGTGATCGATGATGGATGTCAAGCAATCCATGATGGATCTCGAGCGATCCATGGATGGATCATTAGTGATCCATCACATATCTGACCAAATGATGTTTATTTTTAGTTCGACGTTGAATGTCGACATGAATTCAGAGGAAATGTTCAAAGCATTGTGAAGTGTTCGTTGATCGGGGAGACACAACGAATGTGAAGGCGACTCAGGTTTGATTTGAGCTCGTGGATAATGGTTACTTGAAACAGGGTCTGAGCTCGTAGATAGTCGTCAGTGATGTCGACTAGAGTTATGAAAGCTGAGAGATTATAGTTATCATAAGTTCTCGTGGGATCAAAGCAAGGGTATAATAGGGACGCCTAAAAGACTAGTGGGACTAGTCGAGTACCCTGGGCCTATTGGATGTGTCTATTTGTCTCGGGGAGGAAAATGTATGTGGGATGTGCAGTAGTCTGACTAAAACTGGGGTTACCATTATCCCTTGACGGACGACATGATGTTGAGCCAGTCATACGATCAATGATGGTTTCAAAGCAGGATAGACAATAATAGTCAGAGTCATGGATTATGATTGTTTTTTTTGTATCCTCCTACATAGATTTTTCGATATTGAAGGAGACATCTCTTATGTGCTTGTATGATGTTGGTTTAGATCTTCGAGGCTTATGCTTGGGGACGTTAGTCTCGATCAGGATGACCTACGCAGGGTAATTAATTGTTATGTTTGCTACTGTTTGTTCTTTATGGTTGTTGTAAAGGCTACCACTGTCAGATGTGGAGGAGACGGGTTGGGTTGGGTTCTTCTCTGATATGTTGGTAGATTAGTTAATTGATCCACCTATTTCTTATATACTTTATTGATTATGTTAGATAGCTGTTTTATCGCTCATTAAGACTACTGTCTAACTCAAGGTTTTACGTCTCCCTCTTATTACCTTGGGTTGTTCATTCATGCGACGAATGGGGAGACTGAGTCACAGAAACAGGTAGTAGATCTTGATGAGAACGATGCTGCGAAGCGACAACGAGTAGGAGGCTGACATATTATTTCCTACTATCTACTATTTGTTGTTTTCCGTTGTTCGATGTATTCTCTGAGTGACTTGTAGTGAATCATTTTGTATAAACTCTTATGGTATTCCTGTATTATATGGATAACACATGATGATATGCGAAGTTTAAGATTCTGCTTCACTATTATTGCCTATTATATATGTTCTGTTATATTTAATCCTTACGCTGTGAGTTATACGATAGAATCCGCTTATGTTATTATACCATGATGATCGTCCATAGCTGCCTGACACATCTTTCAGCGCATCATTCCTTTTGTTAAGTGCAGGAGTTATGGGCGGTCATCATAATTTCAATTTAAATCGATGTGGATCTCCCATTACTCCCTACTTTCCACAGTTAAGGACTCTTGGGCTGCAGCAATTGAAGGTAATCCCATCACCATTTTCTACCTAAAGTTCAAAAGCCTCAAATCTTATGTTAAACTTTGAAACATTTAGGTTTTTAAAGATATCTTTGACCAAGTCCACATGGGGGAATAACCCTTCATTCTTGCTGAGGATACTTTTGATTTAGACGGGACTGCTTCAAACAAAGTGGACTAGATCCTAGCTTAGTTATCTTTCAATTCCAAGTTGAAAATCAGGACCAACTTTCTTTGACATAAAGTCAGGATAAAATAAGTCATCGATGGAGACTCGAAGTCGAAGTTCATTAAATCTATTATTAAAAGATAAATAACTTCCTTTATATTTTTCAAATTAGGCAGCTCTGGCCTCTTCCGTTATAGAGGTGGAAGCGACCATCATTTCCCATTTCTATCCCCTTGTGCAATGTCCACCAGCGAGGCTTTCAGATCGTATGGTACTTTCACATATCCTTTTTCTTTTTCTTCCTTCTAAGGCCCTCGGTCTTTCATCCCCGCCTTCTGTGGAGGAAACTACAGCCTTGATTTTCTTTCTACGGGTAGACCAGATGATTTCAATGGGGCTTTCTACTGCTATGCGTAGGAGGTCGTCCTACAGGACTTCTCCCTGACGATCCAATCCTTTTTGTTTGGTTGTTTGCTCCCGAGGAGTTGGACTTCCACTAACCTTGTTCTAATTCCGAAGATCGAGAACCCTCGGTTTTGCTTTCACTTTCGACCTATTAGTCTTTATAACTTTTCTAATAAATTCATCTTAGAGATTTCGACTTCTATGCTTGACCACTTATTGGATTGCATTATCTTCTCTCCTCAGGCCGGTTTTATCAAAGGTGTAGTTATCAGTGAGAATGTCCTTCTCGCTCAAGAGCTTATCCCATAAATTGATTGAAATATTCATGGTTCCAATGTGGTCATCAAGCTTGATATGGAAAAAGCATATGACTGCATGTCTTGGTTTTTCTTTGTTCGTGTTTTTCGAACGTTTGGATTCCATGAACCCTTTGTTGACCTTATCTGACCTATCATTTCCAACTTCTGGATCTCTGTCCTCATTAGTGGAGCAGCCAAAAGTTTATTTCCATTTGGAAGGGGACTGCATCAAGGAGATTCCCTTTCCCCTTTTCTCTTTGTTATCGCGGCTGAGGCTTCGGTTTGTGGTTTGCATTTCCTCATGATCATTAGTCAAATTCATCGCTTTGCTATTCCTAGTGGATGCCCAATCGTCTCGTCCCTATCTTTAGCGAATGGCAATGTGAATTTCACTAATGGTCACTGATGTTGGTGTGTCGACTCCTGTCCTTTCTTCATCTCTACGAACATTGATCAAGGCAGTTGATCAATATCACGAAGAGTTGTTTTGTTACTCTCAAATTCATGAATCCCCGCAAGGTGGAAAGGATCTCGTCTTTTTCCGTCTCTTGGGTTACCTCCCTCCCTCTTTCTCACCTTGGTATTTAGATAAATGGTGGGTGTAAGCGCAATGGTCTCTTTAACCCCCTGACTGACAAAGTAAGGGGAAAATCTCCAGGTGGAATTCTACCCTCATTTTCCAAGATGGAAGGTTAGTTATCATTAAGTCTGTGCTGGATTCACTTAGGTCCCATATCTTCATTGCTATGACACCAACTACCTCTTTCTTCCATTCTTATAGATAGCTGGATTCGTCCTTTCTTAGGGAAGTTGGGTTAATTTCAAGAGACACCACTGGGTTTCCTAGGACACCATATGTATTCCTAGACGAGTGGGATGCCTAGGGTTGTGTAAGCCTAAGGACATGTGAAAAGATTATGCTTGTAAGTTATGGTCTCGCTTCAAATCTAAGAATGGGTTTTCTTCCTTTATGCTAAGTATAAGAGATTGTTGCCCTATGACTACTCCGAAACCCCATCTTATTCGAGTTAGATATGGAAACAAATATTGTCAGTTAAGTTTTTCTCTAATAGGTACGACAGGGGGTTTGCCTAGAATGTAAGCCTTTTCTCCCCTAGAAAGGCATGGAACTCTATTTGTATTCCATCGTAGAGAAACCCGGACTTTCTCTCTATTTGGAACAAGAGTATTCCCTTTAAGGTTTCCATTATCATATGGAAAGTAATTTATAATGGGCGCCCTCTGGATAATAACATTATGAGGATTAGAATCCCATTTGTATCTCATTGCCAGTGTTTTTTCTCCCCCTTTTTGATTGATGACAACACCTTGGATTTTCTCCCTCTGAATATAAAGCTCCCCCTGAATTTCTGCAACATTTGTTAGTTCATAATATAAATAATCTAACCTTTTGATTCCTGCATTAACAAATGTCAGCACACATATACTATTACCATGTTAAGCACATAATTTTAAATGATAGTATATGTAACATGAATGATATGAATAATCATAAGAGAAAATATTTCTCCCCCTTTGTCATCGATTAAAAAGAATAAATACCATAATAAGCATAGTAATCGAGAGTAGTAGAGAATACAAATAATTATAGCACCTTTAGTCCAATATCCACTTTCCTCTTTTCTTAAGTGGGACCTACAAAAAATACAATTAAGTCCATGGTACCCACTTTTTATGGGGTCCTAAGAGTTAGGTCTTAGGAGTCCAAACCGATACGGGTCTGGTATCCCCTTTATATACATAATTTGGATTATGATGCACATAACTCAAAAATTTTTGAATGTACTTGTTCCTAATCAAATTGTTATTTGTTTTAGGAACCCACATTTTTATAGATTTGACATTCTTCTTTTGAAATTTCACAACCGGTTTTGGTTTGGAATATAATAAACTAAGATTTTTCTTAGCTTTAGTTTCTCGTACTTCCTTATTTTTCCTTTTTCTTTTACCAAGATGTTTCTTGATAAATTGTTTCTTATATCCCAAACCTTGTTTATTTGTAGCAGTTTGTGAACTTTCAATAATTTTTGTCAAATTTTCTCGACCTTTGTTAAAGTTAGAAACATTTTGAGTAATGTCTTCTAACTTTGTTTGTAAACTAGCTTTTTCAAGTTCTAACATCTTGACTTTTTCCTTAAGCTCATGATTTTCGGTAGTTAGAGCATCATTTTTCTCTTTTTGAGTTTCAACTTCTTGACTCAAAAGAGATAGTTGAGAATCAATATTAGATGATGATTCTTGAGCTTTTTCAAGTTCCCCCTCTAATATTTTCTTCTCGTCTTTTAACATATCTCGTTCAAATTCTGCTCTTTTTAAATCAGCTTGAGCTTGCTTGCATTGTCGTTTTACATCTTTAAATTTATACATTAACTCAAAATTTATATCTAGAACTTCTTCAAAAGTCGGAATGTGTACCTCATCTTCTTTAGCCATAAAGCATACATTAGCTTGTTCATTGTCTGAGTCAGTTTCATTATCAGATGAAGATGAGTCTGAATCATCCCATGTCACTGAGAATGCCCGTTTCTTTGACTTGTCCTTTTTGTGTTTGAACTTGTCATTTTCTGTCTTCTTCTTTTGCTCTGGACAATCATTTTGCATGTGTCCCTTCTTATGACAGTTAAAGCATTCTACATTTGATGATGATGGCTTATTTGATCCGAACTTCTTTCTGTTGTATCGACTAGCTTTTCATTGCTTTAAGAATTTTTTGAATCCTTTTGCAATGAATGCTAGATCCTCATCTTCGGAATCTGATATGTCTTCATCTTTCTCAGCATGAAAAGCTACATTTTTCTTTTCTTCTTTTTGTTCTTTTCGAGCCTGCAAGTTAGCTTCATACGACATAAGATTTCCTATCAATTCATCTGGCTTCATGGTGGAAAGATCATTAGCTTCCTCTATTGCTAATACTTTTCCTTCCCATTCATTAGTCAGTGAATGTAGGACTGTTGAAACTACATCAAAATTAGAATATTTTTGTCCTAAACCGATAAGAGCATGATGAATGGTTTGAAACCTTGAATACATCTCATTGATTGTTTCATTCGGCTTCATTTTGAAATTTTGAAATTGACTTTTCAACAAAGCTATTTTTGCTTGTTTAACCTTGTTAGTACCTTCATGAGTGGTTTTTAGCATTTGCCAAATTTGATATGCAGAGGTACAGATACTAACACGGTTATATTCGTTTTGATCTAATGCACATGTTAGACCAAAAAATGGCACTAACACCCAATTGTCTAGGATTTGCGAGGAATAATAATCTAAAACGTAAAAAATCAAGTAGAGACACGAGATTTATAGTGGTTCGGCGTTAACAAGCCTACATCCACTTCATAGTTTCTCATTTCATTCATGGATTACAATTACAAGGAATTCAATCACTCAATCGCTCAAATACAATGAATAATTCCCTCCAAATTCATTGATTTTCATTGGAGAAGAAGGTGGTTATTGGTGGGGGAATTCGGCCATGGCTACCATGAATGAATGAAATGCCAAAAGTCCTCTCAAATGGCCATGTTGTGATGTATTTATAACTGTAGAGAAGCTCTGGGCGGTTCCGGTTCGGATGGGCCACGTGGCGGGACCGGAGGAGATCTCAGAAGTAGTGGAGAACGTGGAAAAGTGGTTACCAGGTCGTGCTTTGCCAAGTGGAGTCCGATCCGCAATTGTAGGAGTCGGTTATGCCAAAAGAAGAGGTCAAACTCCTTGTGCAGAAGCAGGTCCAGTCGGTTCGGATCGGATCCGAACCGAACCAGTTGTTCGAGCAGATTGCATGCACGCACTTCTGTGCAGAATACTTCAGGCGGTTCGGGTAGAGGGTACTCCGATCCGATCCGGGGAGGGGGATCCGATCCGATCCGATCCGAAAGGGGGGATCCGATCCGATCCGAATGGGGGATCCGATCCGGTGACATTTGCATGAATAATTCAAATTTTCCATCTTTCTATCACTCCACTCAAGTGATCGCCAATCAATGTAAGCTCATACCCAAGTCCCTGGCTTTGGGTAGCCTGGTCACAAAGCAGGCTAACAGCACAAAACAACATATTTATTGCTTTTGCATTTACTGTAGCTGCGGCTTTCTCAGCAGCTGTCCATTCTGCATACTCAGTTGTTGGATTGACTATTTCTTTCTGAGTAGCATTCCAAGCATCATAACTTGTTGATTGCATATAAAAACCCATACGTGTTGCCCAATAGCTATTGTTTAGGCCATTAAAGAAAGGAGGTCTTTGTGTTGACTGACCTTCTGTGTAAGTGGTGTTACTAGTGCTTGCGTTATTTGCCATATTACTATAATATATCAAATAACTATGTTACGGTTACGAGATAACCTTGCTCTGATACCAATTGAAAGTGTCGGTAGACGACTTTAGGCAGGATCAGTAATATGGATATGCGGAATATATGATATATACTAAGAAAGATCTCACAGTAGCAATATCACAGATAAGTAAATGGTAAATGCAGTAAAAATGGAAAAATCACACCAGGGATTTTTATACTGGTTCGGAGCACCGTCCTACGTCCAGTCCCAGACCTCTCTCTGGATTTTCACTAATAACCTCACTTCACCCGGAGGAACAGGTATACAACACTACTTAATTTACGGGCTACAAGCTTACCCACTTGATTTCACGGGCTACAAGCTTACCCACTTGACTTCACGGGCTACAAGCTTACCCACACAGGACTTTACCCGAGCAGCCGAACGGGATTTCACGCCTCTAACAACACCGAGGACTTCAACACTTGCCTGATCAAACACAGGACTTCAACCAAGATGAATAATCTTGTAGTTTGGCAATGTGTGTTCTTAATAACACGGATTTGTCACTTGTAGTATGCCCTTCCTACAATCTTATCCTCAAGTATGTAATGTGTATGTGAAGATTGAAGGAAGTATATTACTTATTGAATCAAGAGATATGAAATAATTTCAATGATTCAATAAGCAATTGAAATATTTGAGAGCTTTTAGAATGCAAGAGTATTTAGAAAGTAAGATCAGAAATTAGAGCAAGAATCGGTGATTTGAAAGTATGATTTCAAGTCTATTTATAGTATAGAATAGTTGCATTCCTTCATGAAGAGTTTCTACAAAAGATTGCATCCGTTTCCATTGAAAATTGAAGAGAAAACTCTTGATGAATGAAAGCAACCCTTCATAAAAAAGGCTTGTTGTTCGGGACCGGTCGACTGGTTGAAAATCACCAGTTGACTGGTCAACTCTCTGGAAATTTAAAGAATCAAAAAAATAGCCGTTATGTGTAAACACAGTAAAACCGGTCGACCGGTCCTTTTTGGGCGGTCGACCATTTTCTGGCTATGAACCAGAGGACCTCGGTCCATAGTCTATATCACTCTGCACTCTTTCCTGGTCGGAGCTTGGACCGTTTGGGCTTTTTCTATGACTTTTCAATTCCTCAAATATATAGATTTCAGCAACGAAGATATGAGCATTCGTGTTATACTTTGAGGATAGATTTTAACATATTTCTAACACGAATCAAAGTAAAAATATATATAAAACCTTATCTCTATGAAATGATCTTCATTGCAACTTTATATGTTGGCATCGATCAAAATCTTGCCTCAACATGGCGATGCTGGGGTTGCAATGCTGGGGTGGTAGAATCTATCCCACATTCGCTCTAGGAATGTGAAATGGCTTATGCTATTTGGTCCTAATTTTGAAGCGCTTGTTGGTTGTTTAGGGCTCATCCTTCCCTCCTTTTTTCCATTTGCTCCTCGTGGGTTAGGGGTCAAGGCAAGGATCTCTGCTCAATTCTTTTTTGCCTTATTTTCTAGTAGCTTTGGTTTTCTAACAATAAGATGAATTTGACGAATCTTCCATGGTCTCTAACAACATCACTAGGAGGATATCGGCTGATATCAATTTCAAGTTTAAAGGAAGCCTTTCACATGTATTCTTATCCTTGGTTTGATCGCTCTTTCTCGCAGTCATTATGTTTCTCTGAGATAACGACGTCACGAAGGGGTCGGTTGATTTTTTTTCAAGGATGAGCGCTAGGCTGACTTAGTCTTGGCTTTGCTGATTTTTGCATGGATGGTATCAAAGGATCAAAGCAGGCTAGGATGGATTCAGTGTTACTAGGGTTGTCTCTCCGGATTAGATCTTGGATTTCCTTCTTCGGATGGTTTTGGGCATTATCTTGGATTTGCCTAAGGTACTTTATTTGGATTTCTCATCACTTTTCATATTGGTGTCGTTGGGTCCTAGTTATCAGGGGATTATCAGTTGCAGTACGACTTGTGTGCTCTTTTGTCACTTATTTTTGTTGCATTCTTGTAGAGCTCAGTTTAGTTATACAATTCCTGGTGTGATCTTTACATTGTTGAATTTATTTTGTGAGCCATTGGAGGATGGAGTTTTTTCCCCTTTTGGTATACATTTCTTGTTTAAAAAATACTAATAGATATCATCCAATAAAATTACAAGTACGTCTCTCATATGCTTTTACTCTTCCAAACATTGGATAAAATCGATTAACTTGGCGCTGATACCAAGTGTGATAACCTCCTCACACCTTCTGTGCTAAAATATGAGAAAGCAAGGTTGCATGACATGCTAGGCCAATATGAGACGATCATCAAGGAAAGTAAATCAAAACAGAACCTGTTGTATAACTCACAATGCATTGTTAATGTATAATGATAAAGTATACAATATGATATAGTAGTAAAGCATAAAAAATAGGAAATCTCATATCCCTAAAAAAAATCTCAGAATATCAAGTAAAAATATTTCAGTAACTAAATGTCTGAATACATCATGCCTCACTACATGTCTCATTAGAGTATATAAATGTCAATAGAATAGAAATCATGTAAATAGCTATATAATAGGGATAGTAGTATGCCAGCTTCTTGCTTACCACGGCACAACATCATCGGCACCATCATGTTACTTGCTACTCAGTCTGCTCATCAGCTTCGTCCATGAGCACCCAAGGTGATAAGAGGAATCATAAAACCTAGAGTTGGACAACAGTCTGGTATGAGCAACAAATACCTAATAGTAGCTACACAGGATAATGCGATAGTAGATAGTTCAAGTCCCACCTGACATGTGCCTACAACCAAAGATTAAACAGATAATAAATCACATTAAATGTGCTACTCAAACACACAAAATTATATGTGAGTTAGAATAGGATTCTCAATCCCTACCTCTCTTCAATATCCTAGAGTGATAGCCTAGCCAAAGAAAATAAAAGAGAACACACAAGCAACCATAACATTCATGACAAACAATAACCTAGCAATCACCGAATAAAGCCTTGAATACATTGATATCGAATGACTGGTCGTTGCCATCCATCAAGGGCTAATAGAGATCCCTATTCCAGTCGGACTACCGTACGTACCAAGTACGTTTGTATTCTCAAGACAACTAGATCACTTCTCACTATACATAATCACTCAAATCCTAATAGGCGTCCCTACGATACCCATGCTTCAAGTCCGTTGGAATCCTTCGACCTATTAACGATTCGTTGGCACTTCCAATCACTTAGGATATCCACGACTCCATCCTTTGATTTGAGGAGGTCCATTAACTCATAGCCTCATTCTATCTTGAGATGTCGATCATTTTCGCCTTCAACCATTCTGGCCTGATTTCACAACCGAGGAATCAACATCTCTTTGACGATAGCTTCCATCCTATAGACGCTATCACTATCAGAGACCTCCATCATGCTCCCGAAGATATTTTCTTCTCATGATCAAGATACCCGATCCTAATTCATCACCATGATGGATTGGTACCGTTCCATAGAATATGGGCTGGTACCAGTCCGTAGGCTATGGGTTGGTACCGGTCCATGTACTTAAGTCAAAAATGACTAAGTTTATGCACTTCTTCTATACCTCGAACGCTTTCCTTGGGTCCAAGTCAAAACACTTCCCTAAAGCCTTACATGCTTGTCCATTATCATGCATTCGATCGTTTGCACTTCGACCCATCTAATTCACTTCAAACTTCGCACATGATCAACTACGGATACCAGAAAGCCATGCATGAAGTATCACCTTCCATCAATCACTACTCATCGATTGGTACCAGTTTATAGGTTATGGACCGGTACTAGTCCCTATCTCTAGTCGATTTCTTCTCCAAAATTTTGTCGTAGCTTCTTTGAACGCCCTAGATGACGTGCCTAAAACCACGTCCCCATCTGAGTTGTGATGGTGGATCAATACAGATCCCTAATACATGGACCGGTATTGTTCCTCATAATTAATGAATTTTCACATGAAATTTTTTGAGCAACTTTATGTCGACCTCTAGACTTTCTACACCAAGTTTCATCTGAATCTAATCATCTGAACCTTGATATGCTCTGTTCTTCGATTCTAAATCCTAAAACATGCCATTCTAAACAGACAAATCAAGCATACAATTCATCCAATCAAACAGTAATTCATCCATGTTCAACATATACAATCATATAAACACATACAAACATGATTTATATCATAATAATTACAAATCTAGCATAATTTGACCTTAATTACACATTAAACAGGATGAATATAACTAATTATATGATATATCAAGTTAGATTATCCTAGGACATCCAGATCTGAAATAAACATATATGATCAAATTTTATGGTAAAATTAGCATATGAGGTGTTTGATTAATTTAATTAACATTAATACCCTTAGTAACATTTGAGAGATCTCTATCACTTACCAAAACCTATATCCAATGCAATCTAACAGAAAACAGCCAAGAAAATACTTGAATCTAATGCAAAACGATGAGACCCAATCCTTTTTTATGTAGATCTTGCCTCTAGACATGACTTAAACGATTTTGAAAAGAAATAAGTGTTTAGAGTTATTAGGTTTAACCAGAGATACGCAAATATCCAGTTTAATGTGTAGAATGAGGAGAAGAACCTAATTCTCACCTTAAACTCTCGGTTTATAATTGTAGTTCATTAGCTTTATGGGCTCACTAATCAACCAATTAGCTATTAATTAAACAACGTAACAAAAATAAAACTCAAAGCAATGATTTATCTTAAACCGTCAGGCCAAATTCTTAATGTGACCACCTTACAGAATGACCAACCATCGTCTCGATCTGGTGAGACCAACTATGTCACCTAATTTGGTCTCTAGCAAAAGTTATGGTCAAACAATCAGTCATAGAGGCAAAATAGACACAAAATGATTTAGTAAAAATCATGGACATTTATTAAATTCCTATGGACGACTTATTAAAATATGAGAATGATATGATCACTTGGAAATTAAAAAGAACTATTTTAGGATCCTCCGAAAAATATGTCATTGCAGATAGTATAATCACCATACAATAAATATCAAATAGTGCAATAGTTATTTATAAAACTCTATTTATATAAGGTGGTGAAACATTATAGAATTCTTGAAATAAAAAAATACTTGACATCTAGAAAGTATAGCACCATAAAATTGTCAAACCACACAGTCTCGAGGGAATTAGAGAACATTGAACTACACGTTTTAGATCCAATAAGACGTGACCCTGCTATGCCTCAATGTACCACACATTTGACTGAAGTCATCCGGTGCTACCATACAGTTTTAGCCCCCCGCATAGTTATTTACCACATGGGTGCTTCAAACAAGTACACTGCGGGGTACATATGTTAAAATCATAGGTCTAACATGAATGGCCATCTTAGCCTAGCACTAGAAAACATTAAACATCAAGAATTGATCTAAAGGTCCCCAAATATGTGACATAGATTTCTCAATAGTAACCCGAATAGTGGTAATGATATGTCTTATACCGTGAATTCTCACTTACCGGTTTACTTCAAGTTAGCCACTTCCACAAAATAGTTTTAATCGAGGAGTCTGGAATTAAGCGGTATAATATTCCTTCGTATCCCATGCCCCAAGGTGTACTACATTGTTTATGCACAACCTCGCCTACCCGAAAGGTGCAAAATGCATGGTGTTATATATAAGAAAGTAAATTTTAGAAATTAGGTTTTACAGACGATTTCGAAAAATATTTGAAAATCACTGATTTTGAAAATCTCTTTATAAAATAAGATATATATATATATATATAATATTAGTGATTTAAAACTATTTATAATGTAGGAAATTATTTTCTTAACACAATACTTATATAAATTTGAAACTTTTAAAACACTACAAGAAAAATGATTTTTGTAGCGCTAAAAAACCGCAACCAATCATTTTTGGTGGCGTTTCAATAATTGTTACGAGAAAACATTGCACTAAAAATCATTGCAAATTCATTGCACTATTTTTAACGCCACTGTAATTTCTTTTTTTGTAACGTTTATTAAACGCCACCAAAATAATTTTCGTCGCACTAAATAAACGCCATAAAAAAGTTATAATGTTACTAATAAAATTTCCAATTTAACCCCTGGTTTACGGTTGCGTTTATTCAACACCACTAAATATATTTCTATAGCGTTTTCAAATGAAACTAAAAATTATTAATCAGTTTTCTCTTTTTTCCCTGCAATTATTTCCTATTATCCGTCTATTTTGTTTCTACAATATCAATCCATAATCATTCACATACTCATGACGTTCAAACAATCAGAAAAACAATTAACCATATAATCAAGTAAAATATGGGTAACTGATTCAATACAATAGTTTTCTGTATAACTAACCAAAAACTCACATACAATAACCACTTCGATATACAAATTTACACAATTTATACAAAGAAAATGTTATTACCGTAATGTACACATCTAGTACAACAACCACTTTGCTCTTTGAAGTGATGCAACATGTAGTCAGACAGCTCCTTCTTGATAACTTACTTCCATTGAAATGGTGAACTCAGCCATGTTTCCTATATATATGTGATGTATAGAAGTTAACAACTGCAATTTAGGAACAAGAAATAAATACTGCTCTACTTACAAAAGGATGAACATATTACTTTGGTGGTAGGAAATAATCATTAATATATGTGTAGAACAATGGGTGGAAAAAATGGCATTGAGTTTCAATTCTGCCAATTTCTCATTCCTTATGTTCTTTTTGTGGGTTTTGTGTGGGTGCGTGGTGGTGGGGGGGGGGGGCAATTCACATAAGCAACGGCTAGAACAACACAACGAATACTGTTTTGAAGTTTAACATTAAGCAGAACAGGATTGCAAATAAACACTTCATTGTAAAATGCATAACATAACTTAAAAGTTCCAAACCAATACCGCTAAAGTATCTGCCAATCCTGCCTCTAGAAGTTCCTCTCAAGCAGCTTTATCAAAATTACTTGAAGAAATTTTCTTAACTTCAGCTTTTAGATTATGCAAATCGGACTTGTACTCTCTCAGCTTTATCAGCAATATAGCTTTAACACTTGGTTGTAAACTTCTTGCCTCAAGATCAATTTTTCTAATCTGAGCAGATATATATAGACATAACCCTTTAGCATCACTCAACCATGTTTCTTGATCAATTTCAGCATGTCATCTATACATGTAAATAGCCATGTTATTTCTCTTTATGATCTAGCTGAAATATATGCATACACACACACACAAATATTACACACACACATACGCATGTATGTATATGTATATGGGATTTGAATTACCCTAGATGTACCTAAGGTTTACCTATTTTCCTACCTCCTATTATTTACACTGATGCCTAACATGCACATGCAATCATGCTCTCGTAGATATTCTTGGCTTTGCTAATCTGCATAATATAACAGAACACAAACCAGTTTAAATAGCAGTGACTTGGGACTAGTTTTAGGATAAAATGTGCTAACATGCAGCAATAAGAAATCATACCGTATCAGTTTGTCTCGTAGAAAATCCAAGGGCATGCCTGTAGAGTTCGTAAGTAATAGGTACTATAAGCAATCAAAATTTGTTAAGACATATAACAATGGTAAATTAACTAAATAGACGAAGTTTTTGTAAGTAATAGGCATGACTGTAGAGTTCCGAGCAATGCAACAAACTTGAAGAGCCTTTTGAACTGCAGACAAGTCCAAATAAGAAGAAACATAATTGTCCAAACAAATGTAAGGCCAGATCTCAAACTTCCCTTGTAAGGTATAATCGTTTCTTCTATAACACCAATTCAGGCTGGCCAGATATCTGTTCAGTTTCCCACATCAATTCAGGTTCTTTCGGCCTCAACAATATTAATAATCGAGATTGCAAATATTGTTTTAGTTCAACTTGATCGTTGATGGCCTAACATGGAAATTTGCAATCTCAACTATTAATAATGATGGGGGAAGAGCTTAAAACTAATTGTCTTTGTCCCCTATGTAACATAATGCTTGTCCAAAGCATACACGGAAGTTTTGTATGAAATGTATTAGAATGTTACATAATCCTTATACCATTACATAATCCATGAGTGATCTGCCTATGCAAAGAAAATAAATATGTTAAGCAATGTAACAATCATTAGCCAACACAAACTTTGAAGATCTTGACACTGTTATGTAGTACTACCAGAAAGTAAATTTCAGAACCATGGTGAATGGATGTTCAGTAATTTTAAGATGCTGCTACCAAATTCCATGAAGATGGAACATTCGCATTTTATTAAGTCCTAAATCACGAGTTATATGCATACACCTAAAGATAAAAGAGGAATTGAACCAGCATTCTGTGAGCTGGTTGAGGAAACGCTCCGAAATGATAAAGTTGTTTATATGGATTAATATTTTTACCACTTACTATTTAATAATTTGGTCTGGTTAACAAACCAACTAAACTCGACTATCTTGGGAGTTATTAAATTGATCCATTGAAACTTATGGATTTTCTGAAATTGACTTACCGAATTTTGAAGCTCTTTAGTGATTGAAAAATTTATTTAAATTTTTCATCATTCTGGAGTGTTTCCTCAACCAAACCACAGAAAGTTAGAACAATACCTCTCTTCCCTCGAAGTATACGCTTATAACTCATGATTTGTTTCTTAATAACCCGTGAATGTTCCACATTCATGGAAATAAGTCGTAGTATCCTAAAAATACTAAACACTAGCCGACATGGATCCGAAATATACCTCCTGACAGCACTACTTTACACTAACAATGAACTTTGATAGGAGATTCTACCATGTTAGTGTTTCGTTTCAAATTAATTGTCGATTCATTAATTGGAGATCAATACCTCTCTTGTCTACAAGATAAACTGAATTTACATGATCACTTAATTTAATAACTCCCAAGTCAAATTAACTTAATTTAGTAACTCCCAAGTCAAATTAACTTAATTTAGTAACTCCTAAGTCAAATTAACTTAATTTAGTAACTTGCAAGACAGATTCATTGTCAACTCATATAAATTAGACCTCTTGGGCCACAAAATTAACTAGCTCATATTTCTGAGATTTCTCAAAATGTTCACACACACTTGATATATACACCACTCATAAACATATGTGTTCGTGCTTCATAGATACAAAACATAATTTCACCTGCACTATCTATGTCTGTATGTTCATAATCATTATATGTTATATATATACACACATGTGCTGATGTATATCATTGTGTGTGTGTGTATGTATGTATATATATATACATACACACACATATTATTGTCAAAAATCCTAAAATCTTGCGGTTTGAATCTCGATCCAACCTGAATCTCTCCTTTTACGACTCGATTTTTACATTACAATTCAAACTTAGTTATAAAAAAACACATTCAACTCAAACTACCATATATAATATACTTGTTTAGATTCACAATCACTTGACAATGCTTTTAAAACAAAATAAGAATGAAATTGAAGGGAAAAAATTTGAGTTTTATATTTAATTGTAGAAATTCAAACATCTAAATCAGATTCAAAGTACATATGGAACCCATAAGTAATGATATTCGGAAACTATGACTTATTGTTAGCCTACTTTGTGAACTAGGCAACACAAAGTCAAGAAACCAACCATTGAAGAATATTTCAAGATATAAGACTCCGGTTCGGATCGGAAGGAAACACCACAATTCAGATTGATAGCAGCATATCGGTTCGGATCGGGTAGAATTCTCTGTTCGGATCGGATGTCTCTTACTGGATAAATTGGCAAAGCATATCTGATCGGATCGGAAGGCCAATAAATCTCAAGTGGATCGGAAAGCCATCTGCTTGCCACGACGCCGGAGCGGAGCGGAGTATGATTAGAGAAGGAGAGACGTCCAAGCTACTCCGGTTCGGATCGGGTATTCCGATCCGAGCCCCCAACCTGCACGTCTCCGACCCGCACCCATGATCCAGGAAAATCTCCTATGAAATCGCCTGGAGAACCGGACCGGATATGACTAATTCCTACCCCTAACGTCCGTCTCTTTGATGTGTTGTCAGCTTGATAGTCCATCCGAACCCGAAGAGAGTGCGATGGATGACACGTGTTCCGACCCGGATTGAATCTCAGGCAAATTCACACCTATAAATACCCCATCTAGAGGTAAAGAGAAGGATCTTTTTTCAGCACTTTTGAGAATCCAAGTACCTCCATCATCCGAACTCCTTTACTCCCGGAGAATCCAAATCATCTTTCATTTCTTGTTTTAATCATTTGAGAGAACAAAAGTGAGTTGTGAGTGAATCTTACATTGCATTTGTAACTGAATTACTGAATATAGTGAAAACTAAGTGGACGTAGGCATTTCTTCGCCGAACCACTATAAATCTTGTGTGTTCATTCTTATTTTTGTTTTATTTTATCTTGTTTCTAATCAATTTGGGTGTTAGAACCACTTTTGGGTCTAACATTTTGGTGCTTTCACTGAGAATCCTCATCTAAATTCTTTATTTTCCGGGATCTCTTTCTACTTTTTGGACCGTTGAGTTCAAAGAAGTGAATCCTTAAGTTTCTCCACTTTTTTACATTCGTTGAAGCAATTGTCAAAGACTAATGGCCAAAGGAAAAGGCAAAGAAGTTCAGTCTGTTCAAGGAAATGGAGCTGGCGAAGATCAGCAGCATGCTGTTGTAACAAGGTCTCGGGGGCAGAGTTCAGCAGCAGGGAGAATCAATGCAGGAAATCCGAACCGACAGCAAGGGGAGAGCTCCGATCCGATCCGGGTAGGAGACTCCGAAGCCGTGCACTCCCCCAGTCTGAACCGACCCGAGTTGCTCGCTGCACACCGATCCGACCAGGCACCCCAGCTCCGATCCGACCCGACTTCCTACCTCCGATCCGACCCGATGCTTGGTGAAGCTGGAACATCTACTCGAGTCCCCGCGAATGCTCCAATTCCAGCTGCCAGGGTTGGAGACCAGGTCAATCCATCTGCTCCCATCACTCAAGGAGATTTCTCGCGCTTGCTTGATATGCTTGAGAGCACGAGGGAAGCCATGAGAGTTCATGAGCGCACCAATCTCATGATGCAGGAAAATATGAGGCTCATGAGTCGGGAAATCAATGAGCTCCGCCGGCAAAGAACTCCATCACCGGTTCGTCACACACCCGTAGATCAATCTTCATCTTCCAAGGAAGAGAGGCCCCGTGAACGAAGGCCACTCGAACGACCTCAGAACGTGGAGCAGCTAACGTTTGGATCTTTGGGATCTCGCGAGGATATCGCACGAGCATTAGGAAACGATAGCCCTACTCGGGGGCAAAGACTCCAGTCCCCTCTTCCCGAGATCGACCGGGAACACAGGGAAAGGAATCGAGTAGAGGCAGCTCGAAGAAGAAGGGCATCTCCAGAGCAAGAGCCCCGAAGGAACTCGGACACTAGGGCCAGGGAACCTGAGCAGCCCCTAACTAGTGCCGATGTGCAGGCAATGGTTCGCCGAATTATGTCCGAGAGCCGGAATTATACGAATGAAGACTATGGCATTGAGAGAAGCCATACACCGTTCACTGATGATATCCTAGATTTCCAGTTTCCCCGACGCTTTAACTTGCCGCAGATGGACAAATACAACGGAAGGACTGATCCGGGACAACATTTGATGCGGTATTCGTGGCTCATGAACGCCGCTGCTGCCCCTGATGAAGTAAAGTGCAAAGCATTCCCAATCTACCTGGAAGATGTGGCATTGTTCTGGTTTACCCGGCTTCCTCCTCGTTCAATTTCTAATTACAAAGAACTAAGCGAGCGTTTCATGAACCAGTTCCGATTACATGCCCGAAAGTCCAAGAGTGTTATCGAATTGTCGAGAATCAAACAGGCGCCGGGAGAGACTTTAAGGGCATATTTAGATCGTTTTAACCAAGCTGTAACTGAGGTCAGTGACCCGCATGAGCCCACTATTCTGATGGCATTGAAGGAAGGAGTCGATCCTGAATCTGAGTTTGGAGACTACCTTTCTGGGAAGACACCCCCCACAAGGGCGATATTCTACGAAAAAGCCGATATTTATCTAAGACGAGAGGAGGCCCGGGCAAACCGGAAGAGAAAGTCTGAGATAGCCTCAAAGGAGAATGTGCAAAGTAATATTGCCGTGAAGCAGTCGGGGGAAAGTTCTGGCAAGGTTGAAGTAAATGTAGGAAATAAGGGTGGAAACAGCAATACTGGAAATGGGGGAAACAACAACAACCGTAATTCGAACGGTAACAGGAGAAACAGAAATAGGGGAAGCGACCCTAACAAAAGGCCCCGATTCCAGAATTACGAGGACTATACACCATTGAATGACACCCTGGAAAATATTTACCTGGATACGTACAATGTGTTGCAGTACAAAAGACCGCCACCTCGTGATTCGACCGAGAAAGAAATGGCGACAGGGAAATTTTGCTTGTTTCACGGAACACATGGACATTCGACCAATGAGTGTCGGCATTTGAGGGATGTAATTGAAAAGTTGCTGCGTGAAGGAAAGTTGGATGAGTACAAGGTTGCCCCGAGGGACAGGGGGCAAGGAGAGCAGGCTCCAAAACAGATCCTACCTGCTCCTAAGCCTACCGCGCAGCAGAAAGGTAAAGGGATTGTCATCAACTCCATAGTAGGTGGACCACACCCGGCAATCCGAAGTTTTAGGTCAATGGACCAATATGTGAATGCTGCCAAGCATCTAGATGTGAATGAAGGTGACGATTTGGAAGATGTCACCCCTATAAAACAGCAAAAAACCATGTTCGATGACGTGGTGTTTCGCAGTCGAGACAACACGGGGATACAATCTCCCACCAATGATCCGTTGGTTATTACTACCACCATTGGGCCGGCCTTGGTCCATAAGGTATTAGTAGACAACGGAAGTTCCGTTAATATTTTGTTCAAGAAGTCATTTGATCAGACGAAGCTTGAGCCCGAAGATCTGAAACCTTGTGAAGGATGGATTAGAGGCTTCAACGGAGCGACGACAGCTCCCATGGGATATATAGAATTGCCCGTGACCCTAGGGCAAGGAGAACGTAGAAGAGTGCGAATGCTTCAGTTCGTAGTATTGGACGTAGATTCGCCATATAACGCATTTTTAGGGAGACCTGCCCTCGCTGAATTTAGAGTTTGTATCGCCCCTTGGTGCTTGTTACTAAAGTTCCCAACCGAAGCCGGGACTGGAGTAATAAGAGGGGATCAGGTTTCTGGACGGGCCTGCTACGTGGCCGAACTGAAGATGTTGATGAAAGGAGTTAATGCAGAGAGTAAGGATGCCCCGTCTCCCTCAAAGGGGGACTCGACTTAGCAATTAGAGAAATTGACCCCAAAGGAGTTGCCCAAAGGAACACCTAAAGACCTGGATCCTAGAAAAGACGAGGAACCAGAGGCTAGGAATGCAACTCCTAATGAAACGACAGTGGAAATTCCTGTTGATAAAGCTGATCCGACGAAAGTCTTGAAGATCGGTTCCCAATTGGATCCACGTCGTGCTGAAGAGCTGACGGACTTCTTGAAGGCAAACTTAGATGTGTTCGCCTGGACCCATGCTGACATGTGTGGGATATCGCCTTCCATTATCAGTCACAAATTGAATGTAAATCCGAAGCATCCGCCTGTGAAGCAAAAGAGACGCACGCTGGGCCCAGAGAGGTCGGCTGCCCTCAAAGAGGAAGTAGAAAAATTGAAGCAAAATGGATTTATTCGAGATTCGACCTATCCCGACTGGATATCGAATCCCGTCCTGGTAAAGAAGCCAAACGGAAAGTGGCGAACTTGTATTGACTTTTCAGATTTAAATAAGGCTTGCCCAAAAGATAGTTTCCCACTTCCCAGGATTGACCAGCTTGTAGACTCGACAGCAGGTCATGAACTTCTCTCTTTCATGGATGCATACTCTGGATACAATCAAATTCCTATGCATGTACCAGATCAAGAGCATACAAGTTTCATCACGAATTTGGGGTTATATTGTTATGTTGTAATGCCATTCGGATTAAAAAACGCTGGAGCTACTTATCAGCGGTTGGTAAATATAATGTTTTATGATCAAATAGGAAAAACTATGGAAGTTTATGTGGATGATATGCTTGTTAAATCAAAGCAGTCCTCCAGTCATACGCAAGACTTAGCAGAAATGTTTGGTATCTTGCGAAAATACCGTATGAAATTGAATCCTTTAAAATGTTCATTTGGAGTGGCGTCGGGAAAGTTCCTTGGCTTCATTGTGAGTTCCCGAGGAATTGAGATCAACCCTAGCCAGATAGCGGCGATTAGAAATATCGAAGAACCAAGAAGAATTAAAGACGTCCAAAGTCTGGCAGGAAAGGTAGCGGCGTTGAGTAGATTCATCTCTAAAGCCACCGATAAATGTATTCCATTTTTTGATTTGATAAAAAGAGGAAAGAAGAACTTCCAGTGGACTCCCGATTGTGTCGAGGCTTTCCAAAATCTGTTAGAGCTGTTAGAGAAACCGCCAATCTTATCAAAGCCCGTAGATCACGAAGAACTATTTGTTTATCTAGCAGTCTCGGCTCACGCTGTCAGCACAGCCCTGGTTCGAGAGGAAGACAAAGTACAAAGGCCAGTGTATTATGTGAGTAAGAAATTAGCAGCAGCAGAGCGCAACTACCCAAAGATCGAGAAGCTTGCTTACAGCCTCCTGATTGCATCCCGAAAACTTCGTCACTACTTCCAAGCCCATCCAATAACCATATACACCGACCAGCCGTTAAGGCAGGTGTTGCAGAAACCCGAAGCGTCGGGAAGGTTGATCAAATGGAACATAGAACTAAGCCAATTTGATTTGAATTTTCAACCACGAAAGTCAATCAGGGGGCAAGCTCTAGCAGACTTTATTGCGGAGTTCACCATTCCAGAGGAAGAAATAATCAATGACCAAGTGGTCAAATCTGAGGATAAGCTAGAGATGAATCCGTGGAGATTATATACAGATGGAGCTAAAAATGACCGAAGATCCGGAGCTGGAATTGTCTTAGTCACTCCGGAGAGACGGTCGTTATATTACGCCCTACGGTTAGAATTTTCGGCAACTAACAACGACT
Organism: Allium sativum; assembly: GCA_030737875.1. NCBI lineage: Eukaryota > Viridiplantae > Streptophyta > Magnoliopsida > Asparagales > Amaryllidaceae > Allium > Allium sativum. The sequence continues at coordinate 138,314,551 of CM060915.1, forward strand.
CTGAGTATGAAGCCCTGATTGCCGGGCTGAAACTTGCTAAAGACCTCGGAGTAAAAATGATGGACATATTTTGTGACTCTAAGATTGTTGTTTGTCAAGTGCGAGAGGAATTCGTGGCTCGAGGACCTCGACTTATCGCCTACCTCAAGAAAGTGAAAGAGCTATTGAATAGCTTAGATCGGTACAGCATAACACATATTCCCAGAATTGAAAACCAGAAAGCGGATAGACTGGCAAAACTGGCTAGTTCTGACAATCCAGAAGGGACTGAGGTAATTCCGATTGAAACATTGGAATCGCCAAGCTTTGAGTCAATGGAAATTGAATTCGTTCTTGAAGCGGAACCAGAGAAGGAGTCATGGATGACTCCAATCAAGAGTTTTCTTAAGAATGGGACACTCCCATCGAAGAAAAGTGAGAAAAGAGCTGTTGTCCGAAAAGCTGCCAGATATGTTATGCAAGACGATACTCTCTATAGACAAGGATTTTCTATGCCCCTGTTACGATGTATTGCACACGACGACATCAAGCGTGTACTGAGAGAAGTGCACGAAGGTGAGTGTGGAGATCATACAGGAGGTCAAACTTTAGCAAAGAAAATATTGCGGTACGGATACTTCTGGCCTACGATCAACAAGGATGCAGCTGATTATTCACGACGCTGCGATAAGTGCCAGAGATTCGCCAAAATCCCCAGGGCACCGTCAACCCAGCTTAAATCGATGGTGAGTCCTTGGCCATTTGCCACATGGGGAATTGATATCATTGGAGTTTTACCAATTGCTAAAGGAGGGGCTAAGTATGCCATAGTAGCCGTGGACTATTTCACGAAATGGGTGGAAGCTGAGCACTTGACCAAGATCACAACAAGAAAAGTGATAAGTTTTGTGGTCAGAAATATTATATGCCGGTTCGGGATCCCAAGGACGATTATAACTGACAACGGAACCCAGTTTGATAGCTCTGAGTTCAGAAATTTTTGCCAGAAATATAAGATAGACAAGCGATATACTGCAGTCGCCTATCCACAATCGAATGGGCAAGTAGAAGCGGTAAACAAAGTTATAAAATCCATCCTCAAGAAACGGTTGGAGCGTGCAAAGGCAAAATGGGTTGATGAATTGCCCCTAGCTTTGTGGGCATATCGAACAACGTTTAAAACGGCTACCGGTCATACCCCTTTCTCTCTCTCCTTTGGCTCAGAAGCAGTAATTCCAGTTGAACTGGAGGTTCCTTCCCACAGGGTTACGTATTATGACCCGATGACGAATCGGGCACTTCTACTTGAGTCTCTTGATGAGGTCGAAGAGAAAAGGGACGAAGCAGACTTGCGTGCAGCAAGACATCGGCGTCAGATGGCACGCTATTATGACAAAAAAGTTCGCCTCAGAACTTTTGAACCAGGGGATTTGGTGCTAAAGAGAGTTTTTCCATCTCTTCCTCACCTCGGCCCAAAATGGGAAGGACCCTTTGTCATCCAACGGAGACTTGATAAAGGAACATTCAAGTTAACGACCGTAGATGGCGAAGAAGTCCCTCGAGCATGGAATGCCCAACACTTAATGCGATATTTGGATTAGAAATGCTATACTTTTTGCTGTTCTTCCTATAAACTCTGTAATAAGGCACGACTTGCCTTGGGAAAATCTGATGATATGAATAAAGGTCTATAAAGTGGATGTAGGCTATGACTTAGCTGAACCACTATAAAAATATTGTGTGTTATTTACTTTTATGCATTTACATTCGTTAGTTGTTCTGTTGTGATTATAAAATACAGGATAACTTAGAGCCTAAAAAGGTTGAAACAGTTTGGACATAAAAAGAAGCACAATGATTATTTGTGCAATAAGACATAAAAGAATGAGAAAACGACATTCTTAACTCTAACTCTCCAGAGAAAGAGAGAGAGTATAAAAGCGTCTCAGACTGAGCGCTGAAAAAGAAATTCTATTTTGAACTCTAACTCTCCAGAGAAAGAGAGAGAGTATAAAAGCGTCTCCGACTGAGCGCTGAGAAAGAGGTTCAACTCTGAACTCTAACTTTCCAGAGAGAAAGAGAGTATAAAGGCGTCTCCGACCGAGCGCCGAGAAAGAAATCTTTTCCCGTTGAACGACCGGGGAATAAACAAATAACTGAACTCGAACTCTAACTCTCAAGAGAATGAGAAAGAGTATAAAAGAAATGCCAGGAAAAACAACAGGTATTGATGACACAGGAAATGCTATCCCGTTAGAGAATCGGGAGCGTTCAGATTGCATGGTTAAGCACTGAATAACCTATGGAGATTGACTGGGGACACATATATATATACATATCTCCCCTCTCCACAACTTTGTTTCATAACTATAGATATGCATTTTTACATAAGTGCAGAACTGCTAACAAATAAACATTGCAAAAAGTGAATTATTTTTATTTACAAATGAATGAATTTGTACAGGGAAATAACTGAAAAAGAAAGTGCGGAAGCAGCTGGTGTAGCAGCACTTATTGGTTTATAAAGATGCTAAAAAGATACAGGGGAACCCACTATTTGGGTTTGGGATGAGCCTTCGATTTTTTGGCAGCTTTTTCCGCATCTTTTGCTTCCTTCTCGGCTTCAGTCAAGATCCGCTTTGATTTCTTTTTCCCTGAAGATGTAGTACTGGAGCCAGCAGACTTCTTCCCGGAGGGCGGGGCGCTGGAATCAAGAGAAGATTTTTTAGCAAGTTCTTCGGTAATAGATCTAGTTGAGAGCTTAACAACTAACCTTGAACCTGCATCCACCACTGCGAGGGGCTTGAGAACCTCAGGGTTTAATTCTTCAGCCTTTAATTGCAAGCGCTTGTCTTGATCAGCCTTCATGGCCGCCAAGGTAACGTCATCAGCGCTCTTTGACTCCCCGGTTATTGTAACCTCCGGTTCCTCATCATGCCCCTCGTCTCCTCCGTCGTCTTTTAAAGCTGCAATCATTTCTTCATCATGGGGAGTAGTGACCTTAATTGGCTCACTTCTTTCCCCCAGGTCTGTTGAAGCAGCCTTGTCTTTCCCTTCTTTGACCCTATCAGCGGGTTGTGTCCCAGCGGTAGTTCCTTGAGCTACATCTGTCTTCGCGGAGGATTCAACGCCTACAAAATGAGAAACATCGGTTATCAACTCAGGCGAAAGCAAAGGATTTCTCATCGAACGTTCCATCATGTAGCCAAAGGTAGTAGTAGCCTTGGCAAATTGAGGAGAAAAGATAGGGATACCTTCTGAAGACTTTTCAGCGGGGGTGACTACTACCTCTGGAGTTATTTCAGGAATGGGAGATAGCGGAGTGGTTCGGGGAATTCCCGGGTTTTCGGGATCGTACCCTTCTACTTCGGGAGTTACAGGAGCAGAAGAAGAGGAACCAGCTTCAGGAATGGTTTTCTGTTTAGACTTCCGCCTCTCTTCTTCCATGGCCTCAGCAATTAGACGGCGCCCTTCAGCTAGACGCTCCGGTTCGTCGTCTCTCAAGTACTTCTCCATCAGCTTATCTTCATCGAGGGAATCGACCTTGAGTTCTTCTTTTTCCCATTCGACGATTTGATTCCACACTTGAACCAAAGTGGATGGATAGTCCTCGATCCAGGAAATGTTTCGACGACGAATAATGTGCGCGAAGAATTCGATCATTAGCTCGCCGAAGCCCTGAATATCAGCCTCCGCCTCTGATAGTTGTTTGCGGGTTTCCTCCGCGGATTTAATAGCGCATTCCACATTGCCCTCAGCCAGAGCAGCCCTGTTTTCCGCCTCCAACAATTTTGAAGCCAAGTCTGCGTTTTTCTTTTCTAACTCAGCACTTCTTTTCGCTAACTCGGCGTTTTTCTGCTCAAGCTCAGCATAAGCAAGACGTGTCTTCGCAGCCTCTGATTTGGCCTCGTCAGCTTGTTTCTTCAACTCAGAACGCTCCTGAGTGTGGGATTCTAGCAAATCATGATAGCGCTTTTGCATGTCCTCAAACTGTTGTTTGAAGTTAGAAGCGTTCTTCTGAGCGATAGCTAGTTGAGCTTGAGTCTCTTCTAAATTTTTTCCTAAGGTTTTTAGGGCCTTAGCATCTTCCTCTGCAGTTTTGTGCATTGAGTCAGCATTTGTCATTAGCGTGCGGATGATTCTAGAAAGAGTGCGGGAATACTTGAACATTTCGGTATATTGTTTTTCCACCAAATCAATCTTTGCTCTGGCCTCCTCTGCCCAATTAGAAGAAATAGGTTCAAGGGAAGGTAGAAAGGTCAGAGTCTCGAAGTAGTGCTCGGGAAATTGCTCCTTTAAATATGCCAGCCTTACGGCGGTTCCCGCATCTGGTGGAGGAGGGGCGAGGATTGTTAGTTCAGTGTCCCTTCCTGAAGAAGATTCTGTAGAACCCTTGTCTGTCCGAGGTCGCTTAGTAGCAGGGACTTTTTGCTTACTTCTAGACCCAGTTTCCTTTGGAGGTGTTTTTTCTCTACTCCGCTTTTCATGGGAGGAAGTGGAATCCCTAGATTGTGGCCTATCCTCCTCCCTACGACCTTGATAGCTTTTGTATTTTTCTTGTTCCGGTCGAACTGGTGAGCGGGAGCGTGAGGATCGAGATCGATAAGGATCATAGGGTCTTCTTTCCTCCCTACCGCGGTCATCCCGGCGATTATACTCGGCGTCCTGAGGAGGATTGGACATGCTGCGGCGAAGCTTTCTTATGTCATAAGAGGACCGAGACATTGTACCTGCACGATAAATTAAACGAATTTTAGAATCGACGGATCCATGGAGAAAGAAGTGCAATGAATGCTAGTGCTACGGTGTAAAGTGCATCCTAAGTGGTGTATGTGTCCCCCCAACCAACCCGAGTCTGAAGCTAGACTGGTGCGGGCAGGCTCTTTGGCCTTAGCAGGAGTAGTCTCTTCAGAAGAAGTGAAGACTAAAGGGTCCTTTCTGAAATCTTCTGAAGTATATATAGTCTCGGGTAAGGGGAGATCCCCCAAACCCTGAAATATGTGCTCGTCGGTGCAAGGAACATCCCCTTCGGAAGCGTGAAGTGGCGACCCTTGGGGAGATTTTGATTTGTCTACCGAAGTAGTTTCCTCGGGGGCAATATACCCTTCACGATGTTTTTTGGCCAGATTAGCCAGTTCGTCGTCTTGAGTGGAAGAGGGAGAGGGTGAAGTTTGAAGAGAAGCTGCAGGAATTCCCGAGCCTTCTCCTATTTCTGGGACTGTTTCCACTGGAGGAATGTACGCGTATGGAACCGTCCCATGTCCAATGCTGCGAAAAACAGATAGCAGCCCATGAAAGTGAAGGTATTCATCTTTAAGGACCTCGTCAATAGTAAGGAATTTTTGGTCGCCGTTGAGGAGACGGTGCATTCGATCAAAGAACGCTTGGTCTGATACCTGTTTGGGATTGTCGACTGCAAATAAAAAGGAAAACAGGTCAGGGTGATGATTCAAGTGTATAGAGCCCGGGTTCAGAAGATCAGTGCTTTACTTGATTTTGTCCATCTTCTGGCGCATCCAGACTGTTGCTTTATATAGAACCACTCTAGTCTGGAATCTCCAGCTTTGCTGCTAAACGGCGTAGAGATTATCTTCCTCTTTGGGACCGACTCAAAGTAACAGAAAGAAGGGGTTTCTCTAGTCCGATGTTTGAAATTATAGAAGAAATGAACATCGTCAAACGTAAGCTCCACGCCTAGAATTTCACGATATGCTATGAATAAGGTATGCAGATAGGCATATGAATTGGGATGCAGCTGCATGGGGGCAATCCGCATTTGTCTTAAGAAGTCGACGATGAAAGGCGAGAATGGAGGAATGGCGCCAACCATGCACATCAGACGAGTGACCGTCATATATCCTTCTGGAGGGTTATGGGGACGGTCAGAGCGTGAGGGCACTAAAGTGTCTCTCTTCATTATTCCATACTTCAAGCAAATTCTCACGAGTCGGTCATTGTCAATTGTTGATTCTACAGAATATGGAGGTGATTCCAATATAATGGCTGAGTCAAATTCATCGGGTGCTCGATTGTCACCAATCCCTCCTTCCTCCTCAAAGCCTAGGGAAACTTCATTTTCTGAAGACATTTCATCGCTTTCCCGATGACCAACTCCGTAATCCGGACCCTCGCTGTCCCATTCTGGGTCAGATGAAGAAGATATATCCTCGAGAGTGGTTTTGTTGGAAGTTTCTGGAGCTTCTTTCCTCTCAGCTAAACGAGAAGAGCGTCTGGGCCTCATTGTCATGGAACTATTGAAGAAGCAATAGCACGGATTAGAGTGAATTATCCCGTGTCCCCTTTTTGTGTATGTGTGTGAACTAAAGTGTGTGCAACAAATGTGGGAAATACACAATAGAAGTACAGCAATGCAAGACGAAGCTTTAAAGAGAAAGTAATAGTCAGAGTTGTCCTTGATTCTCGTTTATGTTCGCAAGGCACTATCCTAACTGTTCGCGAAGCATATTCGTCTAGAGTAAGCGTTAGTTGAATTGATTGGGTAGTCTTTATGTGCCAAGTTTGATATGTTCGGTTCGGTTCGGATATACGTATGATGGCTGGCTCAATACAAACACAGATAGTAATCGGTTCGGATGCGTCATTAAAGCAGGGCCAGTTCAAGACAAGGGAAGCAATGGGTTCGGAAGCAGGACTGATCTGATCGGATCGGATGGCCCGATCCGAACCGAACTAGCACCACTCAGCCGATCCATTTACTTCAACCTTCACTTCTCCGACCCGAACCGACGTTTTCTTTCCTCCCTGTCTTTCTAAAATGTGTAACCCGGACCGACCCCTTATCCTACTTCTTCCTTTCCGCTCCTCCGTCTTCTACCCGAACCGACTTCAGTTGGTCACCACGCTCCTCGTCTTCTTCCTCCTTCCCCCCTTTCTCACAAACAGGTCCATGTTATCACCAAAGCTATCGTCAAGGGCAGAAATTTGCCCTCTCCAGCTTCGCAACGCCTCGAAGCGACGGCGCGTCCACCAGTAACGATGTGGAGTTCAAGCGAAGCCTGTGGCTAAACCCTCCCAATCCAACACAAATTGAAATCAAGAGCAATTACTATGAAGCTATTCGAGATTAAAGAGCTACCTACGTGTTCGAGTTAAGAAATCTACGAGGGATAGTTTCAGAATATTCGAGTTTCTGATGTTTTCAATACTTAGGTCCGAGCGGCAATAGAAACGAAGAAGGAAGGAATGAAGACGGTGATGGGTTTATATAAAGAATGGTGTTGACTCCTCGTCTCCCTATTTTGTCTCGCCCGCTCGGACCGGAGTGGAAGCCCAGTAGCACAACTCTCTCTGAAGGCCCAATGTTTAAGAAATAAATCCTCGAATACGCTTCGGATCGGAATCCGAACCGAGTGGAAACTTCAAACGTTGATTTAGCATCCGACTCGAATTGAAGAGAAGGAGAGTAAAGGAGGAGCATACCTGCAAGAAACATTACATGGCGAGATAAGTTCCCAAATTTGCTCAGAAATGAAGAAAATGTGTTCGGGTCGGACGTCGAACCGAACAGAAATCTGTGCATTACTCTTGACAATTCTGGTTAAACGACATCAAAGCACGCTTTGTACAACGAAAGCATCCTTTGAGGGGGCAAAATGTTAGCCTACTTTGTGAACTAGGCAACACAAAGTCAAGAAACCAACCATTGAAGAATATTTCAAGATATAAGACTCCGGTTCGGATCGGAAGGAAACACCACAATTCAGATTGATAGCAGCATATCGGTTCGGATCGGGTAGAATTCTCTGTTCGGATCGGATGTCTCTTACTGGATAAATTGGCAAAGCATATCTGATCGGATCGGAAGGCCAATAAATCTCAAGTGGATCGGAAAGCCATCTGCTTGCCACGACGCCGGAGCAGAGCGGAGTATGATTAGAGAAGGAGAGACGTCCAAGCTACTCCGGTTCGGATCGGGTATTCCGATCCGAGCCCCCAACCTGCACGTCTCCGACCCGCACCCATGATCCAGGAAAATCTCCTATGAAATCGCCTGGAGAACCGGACCGGATATGACTAATTCCTACCCCTAACGTCCGTCTCTTTGATGTGTTGTCAGCTTGATAGTCCATCCGAACCCGAAGAGAGTGCGATGGATGACACGTGTTCCGACCCGGATTGAATCTCAGGCAAATTCACACCTATAAATACCCCATCTAGAGGTAAAGAGAAGGATCTTTTTTCAGCACTTTTGAGAATCCAAGTACCTCCATCATCCGAACTCCTTTACTCCCGGAGAATCCAAATCATCTTTCATTTCTTGTTTTAATCATTTGAGAGAACAAAAGTGAGTTGTGAGTGAATCTTACATTGCATTTGTAACTGAATTACTGAATATAGTGAAAACTAAGTGGACGTAGGCATTTCTTCGCCGAACCACTATAAATCTTGTGTGTTCATTCTTATTTTTGTTTTATTTTATCTTGTTTCTAATCAATTTGGGTGTTAGAACCACTTTTGGGTCTAACACTTATGATTTAAAATCCGTTTCGATTTGAAATATAAACTTTACGATTTACGATTTGAATCCCATTTTGACAACCTTGCATATATATATATATACATATACATATATATATATATATAAATAGGGGGCAGTTTGGATTCACATGTTCAATCACAACAAATATATGGCATATTTCATTGTTCACGTATATATATTCCTATACATGCAAATCAGATGGAATAAAATAAATTAAATAAACGTATGCAAACACATTCTGATTGTAATGTAGGTATACCTGTTTTGAACCTGTTTCTCTGTTTAGTTTCCCACATCAATTCACGTTTCTCCCTCATAGTTATCAATATTGAGACTGCAAATACGGTTCAGGTTCAACTTGATCGTTGATGGCCTAACACAAATTTTGCAATTTCGATTATTAATATTAATGGGACAAGAGCCTAAAACAAATTGTCTTTGTCCCTTTGGGTTCTCCTGAGCCTATAGAGAAATTTTGCATGAAATGTATCAGTTAAGTGTTACTCTTTTATACTGCAAAATTTCAGTATTCATGTATACTCGTATACAAGCAAATCAGATGAAAGAAAATAGATTAAATTAGCATACATAAACACATTCTGATATACTTGCATAATATCACATATTGCAAAATTCATAAACTCCCAAGTCATAAGTTGCACAATTTTGTATACTGAGTAACTCACATATATAATTCATGCATTGCAAGGTTCCTATATATACATATATATACACGCATATATGTATATCAATGTAATATGTTTGCTGTAAGTACTGAATCAAGCAATTTAAATGAACATGATAACATTTAAAATCAATGTCCATATTAGATTCCAATAAGTATAGACTATAGTTCAGGCAATCAACATATATGTACAAAACATGTTCAAACCCCATTCGACGCAGATGCAAGCAGCAGAAATCAACACTGTTTGGTAATTTTTTTCGGGTATACTGTCAAAATACAAAGTTAAAAACCCATTCAATTCAGAAGTAATTTAGTCTAGTACACTGTCAAAACCCAAAGCTCAAAAGTAACTTAAAAACCTAGAAATAAAACCCATTTACAAACATTGTTCGCAGAAATCAACTGTTTGGTTTGTGGTTGTAGAACTCAACACTCAGTAGATTTTAACCGTTTAAAACCCTAAACAATAGGATCTGAACAAAATTAGATAAATCAATCGGTTTTATACCCTTCTAGCTTTATCGATTTCACGATCTTGAATATGATTAGGAATTGAATCAAATTGCTTTGTAGCGTCGTCGAGATGAACTGCCTCTACTGGTATCCATACCAACGTTGAACGAGATAGTCTTTACAAATTCGAATTAAATTGAGAAATAATAAGCAGGTGATTGAAAGGGGTAAAAAGCTACCGTTTTTTCCAAAAAAAGGAAGAAAAGGGAACGAGGGTTAAAAGAAGTTAAGTGTGAAGGAATAAGAAAAGAGAATAGGTCGGTTATGTTCCCCCTTGGACACACGGACTTGTGTTTACGAAGAGGAGGGAATGTGAATTTTTTTACTACACTTATATTGGTCCTGAAAACGCTTTTGCTTGCATTTCATAATAAGCGCCACTGGTTTTTGCAACAAAAAAATCATTTTTCTTGTAGTGAAAATAAATTTCTAAACCATGTGTAACGTGTTCACGAAATTATGAAAAACTCACGAATTCATTAACAAGAAAATAAACAAAAAACTACACAATCCGTAGTTTGAATTCGTAGAAACGTAGGCTTGTTTGTGGATGAATCAACCCAAAGAAAATTATCATGAATCAACGCATATTAATCAAGCATTTGAAGCTTTTAATTCACCATAAACAAGCACATGAACTCAAACCATTAAACAAAATGTTCCAGGAAGCAAGGCATGACCTGGCCCAAATTAACAAGGGCCAGGCCTATCCGACAGCAATGAAGGTTGACTTAGACACGGGAATTTCTTCCTGTGATCAGTCTCACGCAATCCAAAATTTGAACACTATTTCCATAAACCTAGTAAGCCCGGTTTGCTGAAAATTGATAGATGCGAATTATCGTATTCAAGCTATTAAATGGAAAAAGAATCATGCAATTTCAACAATAAATGAGGGAGATATAGGTCTTCAAACATGGACCTAGATATTGTTTTACACGTTGTATGTTAGTTGAAATAAATTACGGCAACAACAAATCAATTTAAATCCCAAATTCAATCAAACCCAACATAAGAATATAGATAAGTATTTAAACTAGGTTGTGTGAATGTATCAAGTCACCTTCATTGATTTAGCGGAGATTCTAGCCTGGATTGGTTTACAAAGCCATGATTTGACGCACCCAAAACCTAGAGAAATGCATAGAAAGGACACACAACTCCAAAAGGTTACTCTAACTTTACTTTTCGATTTCCAAAGTAAAAATTGAGTAGATTATTAGCATATAACGGTTTGTTAATACACTGCCTCCCTCTCTTCTCCTTATACTTTTAATTTCTAGTGAGATTTAGTTTTTAGGAATTAAAGAGGAAGAAGGAGTCATTTTTGTTTCTCTGGTAAAGCTTCGGAAGGAAGATATAAAAAATGAATAGGAAGAAAATGGACGTACTTCTCTTTCTTAGTCTCTAGCTTTTTCTCAAGGAGCTTGGTTTATAACTCAACAATCCAGATTAACCAAGGTTTACAAAATTCAAAGTGTTGCAAAATCACCTTTACACAATAACACAAGATAACAACCCTTTTTAATTCACCAATTTTAGTTTATATTTTACAATGTAAAAGCTCTACAAAGTATTCAAACATGAAATAAATACTATCAAACTAACATAAATAGTAACTTTAATGTGAAACATTATTATTTTCATGTTTGTGAAAATATAGTTTACTCCTTTAATTTAAAATTTATATAACTTCATTATTTTTAAATAGAGTTAAACTACAAACCTTATTAAAATATATTAACCTTCAAATATTGATTCACAATCAATATTCACATTACTTATTTCAATAGCAACCCAATAATTCGCAAATATTGTTATTATTACCAAAACTTCACTTTTAACAAAAAATTATGTTTTGTTTCATCCTGACATAATCTAATGTTACATTATTACTTCATAAATTTATTTAACCATTTTAAAACATGGTTTTAAAAAAACTTTTATTTTATTTCACAATTTCTCCAACTTACTTTTTTCATGCTAAAATTTAAAAATTATTCATGAACTCGTTAAAACAACTTAACAGTTCATACTAAAACTATATTTTACACTTAAATACTAATTACTAATCAATATTTTATATTTTCAATATTCATTTAAACCAACATAATATTATGTAGTAATAATTTGATAAATTATTTGATAAAATATTCATTAAACACATACATTACAAGATTTCACCAACTTTATTATTTTCATCTTAAATATATCTAACAAACACAGATTGAAATAAATTTTCTTACTACATTTTTTGAATTCAAATTATTTCAATCTACACAATCTCTTATAAAATCCTAATTATTTATTTTTCTCATCTTACATAATTTTACGAGTGTGACCCTTGAACTTGTATTTCTTAGTTTTTAAATTTCATCGTATGTTATACTTTGTTTACCCCAAGTACCCAAAACCGAGTGTTATAAATGTTCTTTGGACGGAGTTCGAATGGAAAAGTTATTGACGTTTGAAGTTTTATATAAAAAATAATTATGTGTAAATATGTATGTGCGTATGTATATTTTATACGTGTATGCATACATAAGAATTCCAAGAATAGATGTAAGTATGAATTTGAAATTCAAACGTGCATTAAAACGATAAGAAAATAATAAATATAAAATTTAATAGGAAAAAAACAACTTTTATATGATCGTTTGGGGTAATAAATACATATTTATTAATATGCGTCCTAAGACATGTGCTTTGATCCAATTGGTCTAGCTCCCTTGGGATAGGTCAACCCCGGTAGCCGACTTTCCAAGGGGAATGGTTGACAATACACAGGTCAAAATCGTGTATTCATGGTGAGCTTAACGAACAAATTCAATTCATTTTATACCAAGCGACCTATGCAAATTTAAATCCCTTATAAATAAACGTACATGGTTAGCCTCCAAACTCAATTTACTTCGAATGGGCAAGGAAACCCCGTAACATTTTTCCTCCTTTAAAACTTCAAAAAAACATGAAATATAGATTTAAGCTTTCAGTTATCAATTGGAGGGAGTAGGTTATAGAAATCTAGGATGGGGTTCGCATTAGAAGGTCATTCGTACTAGGTAAGATTCCATATTTGATTTTCTCTTTGGTTTACTAGGTTTTTAGATCCAAAATTAACTGACATATATGTATTTCAATTTTTGATTCCAAATAGGGGCTGCAAAGGGGCAAAATATGGATAATTTGAATGGATTCAGATTAGATCTGGAACTTTGATGTGCTTTAAAGTGAGTGGATTAAATTATATTTTTTTTATTACAATGAAATATGACCGCGTTGGATTTCCATTCAGTTTTTCTAATAAGAATTTTAATGTTCTAAATTAATTGTAGAAATTGGTTGATTAGAAGTTATTCAGACCAAACTGTAAATTTAAAGTTATTTGCCCTTATGGGAAAAAATATCGAAGTGGAGACAAAATGAATGCATAAGCATATCTAAACTTAAACGAAAAAGGTGCAATCTTTAAAAAAGAAACTAAGAAGAGAATTTATAGTGATTATGTTACATTTGCAAAGTGAACTGAAAGGAATATACTTATAACCTAGTTTGGGCATCGTTAATACTTTGGTTTGTTGGGAAGAATAATTTTCCATATCTAGATTACAAAAATGCAATGAATGTAATTATAAGAATATTAATAGAGCTTGTAAAGCAGGAGAATAAGTACAAAATAGATGTGGTACTGTATTTTGTACGTCTTACCGTAGAGAAAAGAAAAGATATATTATAAATATAGATCATTGTGTAAAAGTTTTTTGTTGGCAAAGCCGACCGGTTTTTATAGTGATCACAAACACTTTTTACTATAATAAATAATTATTACAAGTATTACAGAAGACTTGCAGATTGCCAACTTAAAACAAATTGTTTTTAAGGTGGATCGTCCAACAACGACTGTTTTATAGTGGATCGTCCACTACATCGATCTATTACAAGCGATTGAGTAAAAGCTTATTTTTATAGTAAATATGGAAAATATTATAATAATTGTCAACTTACTAAAATATGTATAGTTCCATTAGGACAATATTCAGAGAAGTGGAAAATGTTACAATCAAGATAAAGATACAAAGGAAAGTTAGTAACAAATTTTTAATACTAGGGAAACAAGTGAAAACAGAGTCAGGATAGTAAAAGATATAAAGATAAAAAGAGGAGAAGAAACTAATATATATATATATATACATATATATATTTAATATATGTAAATAAAGAAAGAAAAGAGATTATCATGTTACATTAAAGGTTAAGTAGACACTTTCATGATATATAGTAGACATCGACTATCTTTATGATAGAGAAGCTCAACAGTATACAAAGACCGTCTTTATGATACATATTGCCTAAGAAAATGATAATAATATAACATAGTAAGTGTAAAAGAAAGATAAATTAAACATAGAGCTAGATATAGGGCTTAATAAAGAATGGGATTACGATGGTAACCTTATAAGATAAATTTAAGACTAGTACAAGGGAATCTAGATGTAGGCAGTCATGTGTAGGCCATAATAGATCCTTTAGAATAGTAGGAAGTCCATCCAGACGGATTTGCGAACAATAGATGCATAAAAAATAATTGACCACAATAGGGTGTCCCCTCCTAAGGGGATCTTTCAACAAATACCAATAAAAATAATTGACTTCCTACAAGATGAACTGGTATTAGGAAGACCATCATAATGACTCTACAAACAATAACAAAGCATGAGACAATTGATAACAATAGAGTAGCTCATCCTAGTGGGATCGTTCAACTAATATCGATGCTTAAAATAATAGGCTTGGAATGATATGTAGAAATGACCACCTTAGGATAGCCCTCAAATGTAGGCATACAGAGAAAGTCCATCAGTGACAAGGTCTGTAAATGTCTATCTGGGGGAAATTGCCTTGACTACTTTACAAAGTCTAAAGGTCGATGGTTGGCTAGGTAATCATGTGACTTGCATTAAATGGTGTTCGGTAGTAAGGAAACCCATAAGGGTAGTAGTCGCATATATAAGCACAGGTCACCATCGATTAGTAGCGAGAATGAGGAAGGATATAGGTTATACCTTTATGGGACAAGCCATCCTTCATTATTGAAACACCTAATGGGGGTTACGCAATGTTACGCGACTGATTGAAATTGTTTGTTTTGGGAAAGTCTATCAACTTATTAGAAATACCTTCCAACTAGAAAGGGGTGGCTGGGCAGAGCCTAGCTGCAATGAAAGAGATAAATCATAGTTTACGGTAAATTCCGAATTAAGTTCCACAGACCATGATTGTAAAGACCCCTTTTGAGCGAAATTCGTAAGTATAGGCAGAATGACCACGTGCATATTCACAATGTAGGCATAGGGACTAGCGAGGCAGTCAATTGTGGATATCCGCAATGTAGACATAGAAAGATAGGCCATTGTAAATGCACTTTACACGTTTTTGTATAAGATGATGGAACATATATAGTGTAGGAAATCATGTCTAGTCCACTACAGATGTAATTTCAGTGCTTTCATAGCCAGATGGTAGAATCTTAGCGAGGAGGATACGAAAGACTTTATGAAGAGTATCTACAATTGGGGAAGTCTAAGGGCATGTAACTACACACACATGCACGTGCGCGTGCGCGCGCGCATGCATACACACACACGCATATATATATATATATATATATATATATATATATATATGTTCCAAAAAAGAATCAAATCAAGGATATTGCTTTTGGTGCATTTACAACTTTAATTTATTACATTTAGCAGGAAAGAAATTCTCGTGTTTTCACTAATCGATAGATTCACTGCTCTATCAAGCTTACCCAGGTTGAAAAGGATATTGCCTACCTTGTTCGTAACAATGGTAGCAGGACTTTGAATACACCTTACAATCGCTTTTTGTTGCAGCGTTGAGGGATAGATTTATTGGATTATGGCTGAGTGAGATATATGAGGAAGACAGTGTTTTGAATTTATTTGGTCTAGGCTTTGGGCTGATGGATTTTCTACTATACTATATTTTTTTTATTTCTATTGTAACTATATATAAAATCTTATAGCTCATGTAACGTTAATATGTGGAATTTATATGTACTCTTTTCCCTTGTAAGGTACCGAGTGGAGGGTTACAAGGTTTTGATGAGGCATGTAACAAAAGAATATGATTGGTCAAAATAGATAAATGTGAGTGTTGTTTATTAGGTTAAATCTATCGGGGAGTAGAAGAGTGTGAATTATATGCAAAGTTGAGATTTTTGAAACTTTAATAAACATAGTATAATAAGGATGGTAATATAACGATACATGTAATGATGAACAGTCAGTGCCTAGCTATTGCCCGCTATTATCCCGTAATAGATTTCTACCGCTATGATTTTTCCAAATAGGCCCTAAATTAGTCTTTCTAATTTAAGCTCTGATATATTTCGCTATTCCCCTCGGTATTTCAACTACATTACACTAATCCAACAATATCTTCTATAAAAGAAATAAATTGAAAAATGACATTAATACATTATAAAACTTACTAGTTAGTTTAAATAATTGAATTATTTAACACATATTTTTGGAAATATAAATATTCTAGTATTCTATTAAATTTAATTAAGTTAAATAAAAATTTGTGTTTATTTACATATATTTACACATGTTTTTATTTAAAATTAAGAATGTACTAACTATAATTAAATTGAATATTAATTTTTCGTTTAACCATCATTCCTATATTTAAAATGACATCAAGAACAAATTTTATATTTAACTTAGAGTAATCCACTATATCCCACTAATTCCTCGCTTGGTCTCTATCATGACTTTTAGCACATCCGTCGCATTGAATCTACTAAGCATTTTAGCTGCATTGCTTTAATATTGTGTTTAAAGGTATATAATTTGCTAGTATCCAAGATACTAGTTTTGACCCTCTTGTCAATACAACCCGCATTTTAGATTGAAGACAACGTTATTCAACCTAGAGAAACTTGTCAATACGTTAGTGATTTTTTTTATGATTATATTTTAGATTACTTCCACTACTAGTTATTTACTTAAGCTATGATATACATACATAAATATATGCAAATATACACATACACATATACACCTTTATCTATTTGTAGGATACAAACATACTACTCATGCTGTATAGACATGAGTTTCAGCTTTTTGCGAAAAATTCAGACCCCTTGGGTTATGGATTGTTATAATCTTCTTCTGTGGAACGCGGGAGTTCCGCCATTTTTAGGGATCATCTCGACTTCTATTTCTCAATTCTTACTCAAATAATGGATTACAAGCATTACAGGTAAAAGATTACTATAAGTGGATATAGACTAGAGTTTGTTGATGTGACGATAAGAAATTTCACTCGATCCGAATCGATCGCTAAACTGACCAAGACCCCTGATTGTTTTGAGAACATGACAAATTGGAACACGAACAGAAGAACATTTCATTGTATATTACAACAATTCCATCAGAATACAAGAACATACAGAGTATGAATAAATATTACACAGAAAATACCAGAGATTTAAATACATCGCATCGGAAAAACAATACAAAGCACAACTAAAAACAGATACACGGATACAGAGCTTTCCGAATACCACTTCAGCTGTAAATCAGGATCCTATGAATATAAATCTGCAAAGCCAAAACTACTAGCTGCCCGTGTCGAAAATAAGGGCATCCAGAGTTTAGGTTAAACAATAAACACACATGACTGGTGTGAGTTTATTGTTTAACCTAAACTCTGGGTGCCCTTATTTTCGACACGGGCAGCTAGTAGTTTTGGTTTTGCAGATTTGTATTCACAGGATCCTGATTTACAGCTGAAGCGGTATTCAGAAAGCTCTGTATCTGTGTATCTATTTTCAGTTGTGCTTTGTATTTTTCCGCTGCGATGTATTTAAATGTAATTTAAATCTTTGGTATTTTCTATGTAATATTTATTCATACTCTATATGTTCTTGTATTCTGATGGAATTGTTGTAATATACAATGAAATATTCTTCTGTTTGTGTTCCAATTTGTCATGTTCTCAAAACAATCAGGGGTCTTGGTCGGTTTAGCTATCGATTCAGATCGAGCAAAATTTCTTATCGTCACATTTGGTGTTCTCAAAACAATCTGGGGTTTCGAACGGTCTTGGTCGGTTTAGCGATCGATTCGGATCGAGCGAAATTTCTTATTGTCACAGTTGATCCACTATAAAATTTGGTTCTTTTTTACATTTTCTTCATATTATTACCTGTGATTTATGTTGTGAATTTGCTGATTGACGCTTTTACGGACTTTGAGGGTATTAGTTTCAATTTTTATGCTAGCATTTTTGGCATTCTATAAAGGGAGGCACTTGAACTTATGATTTGGAATTTGAATGAGTTAGTAGTGGCTAGGAATATGAAGACTATTACTCAAGGAGAAAAAACTAGATATAGAGGGAGTCACAAGCCTTCTCAAGAGAAAATCAACCATCTATCTACCTTATTAGAGTCACAATGGATAGTGTGGTGAATAATTTGCAAACATAATTGGAAAGACAACAAGATAGCTAAAGAGGCATGTGTAGATGATGGCGAACTACCTCCAATAAATAAAAAAAGCATGACTTGCCGTAGGCCAGAAATAAGGTGCAAGAGTTGAGCCCAATAGGTAGGAAGCAACAATGCATGGCACAGGGACAACCCCTAACCAATGGCCCTAGACCGACTTCGATCAGGGTAATCATATAGGGAAAGATCTGATTCACATAGGAGGCGTCCCCACGACTCCACTGGAAATAAATGTTGGCACTAATAAAGTTCAAAATTTATATCCTGAGGTAGGAAACAAAGTGCACAGAGTTGGATTAGAATGAGGAGGGGAAAACACCATTCTGGGACTTTGCGTCGGTACTAATCGAACCCTCGGCCGGTATCGATCCGAGTGCAATCTATAGAAAAGTGGGGCTAGGATTTGGAATGTTGGTCCTCACATAATAGGAGCTGGTGTTGATGATTGAATAATGCTTCTAAATAGTAAAAAAAATGCTTGTGTACATCATCCAATGAGCTATGAGAGGATGTCTTGTTACTCGGATATAAAGAGCATACATAGGAGTCCTTTCGCATTGAACGTCAGGAGTGCAAGGAATCTACGAGAGTGCAAACTGCTTACTGTGGTATATGATGGAAGAACGAATCCTACCACTCACTTGATGAGTTATCTATGACATATGGAAGTGCTAGGGGTAGATAAGCATGTCATCAAAAGGTGCTTCCTATTTTTCTTATTGGAAACTGTAGTGTTATGGTTCAAAAAAACTAGAAAATTAGTCGATGGATCCATGAGGAAGTTTAGGGTCCATATTGTATGTCACAATAATGTAATGATTCTCACAACATTTAATCGTAGGATAGGCGAAATTCTTAAATCTTTCTTGGCTAGATTTAATGCACATGTGGCCTTGGTGGATCGTCAGATTTTGCTAGTACCGTGAATTGTAGTTTTGATAATAACTTTAATGTCCCTCATTCTGACGAACATTATGTCTAGTTGAGATTTGTACATATAAACAAATAATACGTTGACCTTATGAACTAAGTAAAATGAATTACACATATTTAGGATTATGTGAGGGGCAAAGTAGGAAATGCTTGGCTTCGTATATGAGATCTTTTCCTATACCAATACCCTTGTTATTTTCATTCTCATAAATCCTAAAGAGATTTGTAAGAGGTCGATCATTGAAGATCTCAAGAAGAAGAGAAAATTAATGTAAAGGTTAAAAAGATCAAATATTTAGATTATACAACAAAAAATATCAACATCTCAACTCTAATCAAGGCGAATAATGAATCTTACTCATGTTATTTTTGGTTATTATGGCATGGTCGAAAGTTGCCTATGTTGACATCAGAAATGAGATGTAGTGCCACCTTCATTTGTTTCTTCTTTGACATCAGCAATCATGACACTACAAGAGGAACAATGTATTCCAACGCCCTGGTTCCAACTGCCGCCATCGGCTCTTCGAACTTTAAACAAGCTGTTGGAAGCTGATTGAATAAAGACCGTTTATGGCCGTTGGTAGCCTTTGGAAATTTTCCTACATATTTTCCAAAAACCACAACCTGCTGCTCATTTTCAATTTTCATCATCCCCAATTCGTCTTCTCCCCCAATTCCACCATTTCATCCCCTTCAATTTCATTGCCACCACCCCTAACAACCACCCCAAGCACCTCTGACGCCATTTATAAGCTTTTCCAACCCGTCCCCACCCTTCTTGCTCTCTGAATTAGGTAATTTCCATAAACCAAATTTTTAGGTTTTAACTGATTTCGGGTTTAATTTGAAGTTTGCTTGACTCCTAGTTGTTTTTATATGTATATTACATCATGTTACACCCTAAATGCTATTATTATCACTATTATGATCAATTTGTTAGAAATTTAACATTTTTTTAATTTTGCATATTATGTTTGTTTAGGTAGCTTTGGTTAGCGAATGATATATGTGTGATAGAGTTTGAAAATAATATAATCACGAAGTTTATATTAAGTTGAGTGGTCGTAGTTTTGGATAATTTGTACGAACATGAGTTTTGTTCTTATGTGAAATGATTTGGTGTATAAACGATTTTAATAGCAATCGTCATAGTTATAATTCAGTAAATTGTAGAAGTATATAATTTAGTACACATGTAATAAAATGGTAAAATATAAACAAATTGTACATTTAAATTTAATATAGACAAATATTTAAACCTTAGATATTATATGGCCCCGTCTGACAAATGTTGTATATGATCGTTATATGGATATTCATTTTTTCTACAAAACGGACATCTTTATTCATTTGATACTTCATTTGTCGGATTTGTCCCTATATTGGACGAGTCACAAACACTATAAAGTAATTATATTTCATAGATCATATCACTTTAAATGGTTCACAAAATTTCGACGGCATTTCCTTTATGTTCCTTATGTACACGCATGTGGGCAACATACGAGGAACATGGAGGAAATGCTGTCGACCTTACTCAATATGCATGGGGAAATGGGAACTGACTTATCAGCCAGCAAGTAAACTACCTTAACCCCCGAGAAGTCCATTTCCTTTCCTATCAACGAGTTTCGATCCTTTTGTTCTTTTGTGAAATCGTTTAAAATGGTATGATTTACGAAATATAATTACTATTGTGCTTGTAATAGGAAGTAGAATGACTAACCATTAAAGAAGACACATAAGCGTCAGTGAACCAATTGTTGTTTTTTTAAAATAAATTTTGTAAAAAAAATATAAAATTAATTGATACACATTTACTAAATAAGGAAATAAAATTTAAACAACATATAAAACTAACAATTTTTTACTTCATCATAGGTTTTAAAGTAGGAAAAATGGTCAGTTACTTTATTGATCGAAGCTGGATGTTTCAAAGAAGGGAAATTAGTGGTGCAAAAAGTGAACATTTTCAAAATAGGGTAAAATCGTTCCTCGAATTTGCGACAAGTAATATTGGAAACAGTTCAGAAATTCATTGTCCATGTAGTAGATGTAAATTGTTGAACTATTTAATACCGAATATGGTTAAGATTCGTTTGTGCCAATACGGTTTCCTACCCAATTATTTGTTATGGGATCGTCATGGAGAAATTGTAGCCCCTAATAATCAAGAACAGTCAATGAAGGTCAATAGTGATGAAGTTAGTACGAATCTCATAGAAAATATGGTCGAAGATACTGCACGATCAATGTTCCTTGCTGTTGAAATTGGTAAAGACGATATTAACATCGAAGAGGAACCAAATGTTGAAGCTAAAAAAATATATGATTTATTGAATAATGCTAAAAAAACCTTTGGAACGGATGTGAAAGTGGCATTCAATTATCGGTAACTGCAGAATACATTGCAATGAAATTAAAATACAACCTTATGGAAGCTAGATTTACGGGTGTTGTTTAAGCTGCTAAACGTCATATGCTACATGATAATTTAATGTGCGAAAATTATTATGAAGTGAAAAAACTTATGTCATCTTTCGGTTTTCGTATCATAAAATAAATACATGTTTAAAGGGTTGCATGTTGTATTGGAAAGAAGACATCAATCTTAGAAACTGTAAAATATGTAATCAAGAAAGATACAAACCAAGGAAAAAGAAGGGCAAAGAAGTTCCATACAAGCATATGCAGTATTTACCCATAACCACTAGACTTCGAAGATTATATGAATCAGCTGTCACATCACATCATATGAGGTTACACAGTGTGAGAACACCTCAAGAAGGTACATTGACACACCCATCGGATGGAGAAGCAGGAAATAGTTTGACAAAAAATATCCTGATTTTGTAGTGGAGAGCCGCATAGATTTATGTACAGATGGTTTCTCACCATTTTCTCAGTTTGGTCTAAATATTCTTCTTGGCATATAATAATCACACCTTACAATCTACCCCCTAGATGTGTATGTAAATCCATATATGTTTCTCACAATTGTCATCATTGGCCCTGATCATCTAACAAAGGGCATTGATGTTCACTTACAATTGTTAATCGAAGAGTTGAAAAAATTATGGTATGAAGGTGATGAAACATACGATATGTCAAAAAAGAAAAAATTCAGATGTTCGTTTCTTTATTATGGACCACTAGTGATTTTCCTGCATATGCAATGCTTTCGGGTTGGAGTACGGCCGGTCGTTTTGCTTATCCTTATTGCATGGAAGAAACGCGAGCATTTTCATTACCGCATTGGAAGAAAATTTCATGGTTTGATTGTCATCTATGTTTTCTTCATATTAATCATCCTTTTAGAAGAGAAAAAAAAGCCTTCACGACTAATAGACATGAGACTCTACGACCACCGATGGTTTAATCAAGCGAGGATATACATGAACTCATAAAATATTATCCAAAGATACAAGAAACCGGAAAACAAACTGAAATTCAAGGTAAATCGAAGATTCATAATTGGTGCAAACAGTGTATATTCTGGCAATTATCTTATTGTAAAAATCTCTTAATACGTCATAACATTGACGTGCTGCATAATGAGAAAAACATATTTGATAATGTGTTTAATAAAGTTCTGAATGTGAAGGGAAAGACTAAGGACGATCTGAAATCTAGACATGATATAGAGGAAATATGCAATCATCCTGAGCTTCATATGAAGCCAAATGACAATAAAAAACCCAAAGCATGCTATGAACTAGACAACAACCAAGTTAAGGTACTGTTAAAATGGGTGGAAGAATTACGTTTCTCGATGGAATTTCCTCTAATTTTCGTAGATGTTTCGGCTATAAAAGAGGAATGCTGAGTGGAATGAAAAGCCATGATTGTCATGTAATGGTGGAAAATATGTTGCCCATCGCATTTAAAGAATTGTTACCTGTAAATGTTAGAAGGTAATCAAAGAACTTAGCTTATTTTACAAGGAGCTTTGTTCAACTAAGTTAAATGTTGACCGTCTACTTAAACTTGAAGAAGAAATCCCTGTACTGCCCTGCAAACTGGATAAAATATTTCCTCCAGGTTTATTTAATGTAATTGAGCATTTACCTGTTCATCTTCCATATGAAGCATGTCTTCGAGGTCTTGTGCAATATGAATGGATGTATCCATTTGAAAGCTATGTTATTATACTAAGTATTCAAATGTTAATTTTTTTGGCATAGCCGACCAGTTTTTATAGCGTTCCATAACACTTATAATAAAATTACAATATAGTTCAGGTGACTATAGTTAGTAGTCAGCTAACTCGGTTTTTAAGGTGGACCGTCCACCGCTAACGGTATTTATAGTAGGCCATCCACTGAATCTAATTTAGATCATAGCCGAGGAGCTAGTTTAAATTACTAGACTACTAAACATTCGTACTCCACGCAGGGAGACGATAATTTACGTAGTCACAGACATTACATTACATTTTTTAAGAGCTGAAAAGACAGCTTCACAAGTTTGATCTTGAGCCACTCCCGAAGGACATGCGCAAAGACCATACTTCTCGAGCCGCACAAAATAGCACAGCTTCCATCTGTCTTCTACAGTAACAAATAGAATTTTCACTAGCGCCACGTACATCACCATCGAATGAACTTGTGCATAATATGAACTGAAAGAACATGAAGTCCAAAAATAGTAGCAATATAAGCATTTTCATGCCTAGTCCAAAAAATGAACTTGAAGACCATAAATAGGCAGAGATAACCACTCATGAGCTCCTCACCCTAAAGTAAGCAGAATCGCTTAAATCATTTGAATGTTAATTTAATTATAAATAGAATTTAATATTAAACCGAACTATTTTTTATTATATACTTAAATCATTTGAAGAAAAATGTGAGAAAAAAATCTCGAGTTAAAGGTTCTATTTGCAAATCGTATAACGAAGAAGAAGTTTTTTTCCTCTTATTATTTTAATGATCATGTGAACTTATCATTTGAAAGCATTCCACGTAATGATGAGGGCATTAAACAAGATTCTTCTTCTGAAGCAATGTTATCTCTTTCTAAACAACATAGTCGACATGTTGGAAAATGTGCAGAAATATAGGTAGATGGTAAAGATTACCATGTAGCACACACATATATTCTTCTTAATTGTCCTGAAGTTTCTCCTTTTGTTAGGTAATGATATTTTTACAAGTTTTGTTAAATTTAAGTTACACAAGTTAATAATAATGCAACATATAATGTTTATGTTTGCAGTATTTATGAATCACAAAATCAAAGTGGCAATTTAAGCAAAGATTTCAGCAGTTGGTTTAAGTTTATCCCTAAAGGTCCCACACAAATTGATTGGTTAAACTTACCATGAGCACTTGTACTAAACAAGGCTCGATCGCACACGCATAGTTATGCGACCCAGATTGGTCGCGCACACCCAATGTTCAAGATCAAGGTAAGGATTGAGCGACCACAAACAGGGACGAGCGTAAACTAAGGATTGAGCACGATGTAAGGTGTCAATCAAGGCATGACAGGTCGACCACGACAAGAGAGGTCATACACATCAGTAGAAGTCGATCGTTCACAACAAGGGCCGGTCAGTCAAATTTGAGGAAGTCACCCTCTTAGTCACTTAATCCTATGCCGGGGAGGACGGTCGAGCAATAACGTGGCTTTTACACTTTTGGAGAATTACCTCGTGTGTGGTCTAACCACATGGTCGTTCACTCAAGTTTCATACTGACTCGTACAAGTGCAATGTCCAAGTACTGATCACGTTGCTCATACATTCACCATCCGCTCGCCCTTCCAACCAACTCACACATATGAAGGTCGCTCGTACAAGACAGATGGATACAGTAGGCTACAACCAGGTTGTGGCATTTTCATAATTAAAGGGACAAGCGATACGTAACCTGCATATATGAGTTTAAACTCATTTCTTCATAGGGGCTCACCTATAAATAGGCCATGACTTCCATGCTTTTGGGGATCGATTTCTACCACCCCAACGGGCTGCCAAATTGCTTCTTCTCTCATTTCAAGTGATCCTAAAATCATCTAACACTTTCAAGCAAAGTTCTAGAGCTTGATCCACCATGGCTTCCATCGAGATCAACCAAATGTCTTGAAGATTGAAGATCCTCCTTCATCCTCCTTGCATTTGTAGATTTCTCTCCATTCCTCCGCCGATTTCACCATTTCACCGCTGGTCCAATTATTTCTCCACCAATTTACATAGATCTAAGTGGGATTTACTTGTAATAAGAGAAGATGAACGTAAAAAGAGAGATTCTATGTCTTGTAACCATTGATGTCGTAATGAAATCCTTACCAAAGTGAACTTAGATCTATCCAAGATCGAACCACTATAAACTCTCTTGTCTTTCATTTTGCTTTTTTTAGTGATTGTAGCCCTATTACCTTAAATCTAATCGCTTGGTGAAGTGCTTCCAAAGCACCCTTGGTGTTTGAGCGAATTTTTACTCAAACATTTGGCGCCCACCGTAGGGCCGCTTTCACTTTCCACGAGGTCCATAGCCATAATGGTGTATTTAAGTATTTTTTGGAATCCCGCTTGCTACGATAGGCTCTCAAATCCTAAAGAGTGGACCGATCGAATAATTTTCTTCAAAGTTTAGAAAGTTGTCAGAAATCATGGTTGGTTCAAAGAAGAACAGCAACTCCGTTAGAGCTACTATGAGTGTTCAAAATGCTCATAATAACGAACTTACACCACTAACTGCGAACCAAGAAGTAGGAGATTCCTCGAGGCCATTTGTAACTCGAGATGAATTGAATGTGGTGGTAACTGCCTTGAATGAAAAAATTGATGCTACGACTAAAATGAAGATGGAAAAACTTGATGCTTTGCTTAATGCTCAAGCCAATCCCCCGCCTCCAAAGGTCATGGTCAATGCTGACGAAAAAGAGCACTCTTCTGCCTCAGACCCAAGTCGATCCCACTTCTTAGTGGAAGACAAGGGGGTGCCCGGTGTTGAGGACTCTAAAGTCAAAGCATCACAACGTGTCGAGAAACGTACAACTCGAAGCGCCACAAGTCCCGCCAAAGGAGCACCTCCTAAGGGAGGTCCATGGCATCGGAACTTGAACCGGGGTCACTCCGGTAAAAGCACTAATGCCTTCTCCGTGGAATGAACATGTGATGAGGAGTGCATCTCAGACAAGATCCAATAATAATGATAAAAAACATGGCCCATCAAGATGATGAGAAGGAATTGGAGTTTTCGCCCAGCAAGAACCCATTCACAGAAAGGATTCGTCAAGCGAAATTCCCTAAAAATTCACAAACCCGACAATAGCACCCTGTAGTGGAACTGGAGATCCGAACACCTTCCTGTTCAAGTATGATCAACACATGAATGGAGCAAGGGCCATCGACGAGATAAAATGCTTATACTTCCTCGTATGCTTGGAAGGGGTATCTTCTCTATGGCTTACCAGGTTTCCGCCTAAAGGTGTTGATCAATTTGCTGATTTGGCAAGAAGGTTCCAAGACTGGTTCTGACTCCAAATGACCAAAGTAAGGGATGTGATGTCGCTTAGAGAAATGGAGCAAATGCCTGGAGAGACAATTAAAGCTTTCCTTATAAGGTTCCACACTGCGACAACCGAAGTTATAGAACCAGAACTTTGTATTTACTGGCAGCATTGAAAGGTGCTACTGATAAGAAGTCAAATTTTGGGAAGTGGATCAAGATGAAAAAAAACTCAAAAATCTAAAAAAGTTTAATAATAAAGATGAAGAGTATATGATCATAGAGGACGATCCACCCATTGTCCAGAATGTTGTAGAGAGTAGTGCCATCGAAGAAAGGAAAGGCAGTGAGGTCCAAGGTAAGCAAAATAATAACCCTAGGCAGAAAAACGGAAACGAAGGAAAGGATAACAAATCCTATAAGAAGAAACTATTCTACAAGCATTCAGAATTGACTCCCCTGAATGAAACCCCTGAGAGGATTTACTTTGCTACAAAGGATTTGGGCATTTTCCCTCAGATAAAGCTACAAAAATTATGGACAAGCAAGCCAACTCTGGTAAATTTTGTTGCTTTCATAACCAGCTAGGTCACAATACTAATAAATGTCTGTACTTGAAGAGCCTGATTGAGGAGCTCCTCTGAAAGAATTAGCTTCAGCAATATGCAATGAATCCTCAAAATGCTCCAACTGCCCAGGGGCAGGGTAATGTTACCAATCAACCCGGCTCCAGTGAAAAAGCTCAGGCTCCTATTGACCCAAGACCGATAATCAACACAATTTCTAGAGGACCCACCCAGCCGGAAGAAGGTGGGGGGGGGGAGGGTATGGAGAAGTATGCTAACGATCTGAAGGGTGCTCCATAAGAAGAAAGATGCCTAATCTTGAGCAATGAATTTCCAATGGAAATGGCCAAAACTTCAGCTGACGATGTGGTGTTTAAGGACAGAGGTTCTAATGGGCTACTTAAGCCAACTATCATTCCCATGGTGATCACAGTCGGCCTCGGCCTACAATTGTGAGAAGAGTTTTGGTTGACGCAGGAGCCTCAGATAATGTTCTTTTCATAAATGCCTTTCAGAAAATGAACCTCCCGATGACAGATGTGAAGGCATGTGCGAGTAAAATTCATGGGTTCACATGACAGCCTACACAACCCATTGGTGTAATCGACTTGCTCGTAGATTTGGCGGATGGAGAACGCAAAGTATTTATAGTGCAAACTTTTATCTTGGTAGACGAACTCTCCCCTTATAATGCCTTCCTCGGGAGACCAACCTTGACTGGCTTCAAGGGGGAACATGCCACTGCGAGGGATTGCTATATGACAGGGCTGCGTGTGGTCAAGAAGAAAGAGTTGGGGAAGAGTGCGGAGGCTCCGCTCCACATTCGAGACCTCTCCTTATAGCAATCAAAGCAGGGTCCCTGCACTGGCGAGGATAGTGAAGCACTGAAAGAAATTTATCCTAGAAAAGCCAGTGTAGGGATGAAAGAGTGGCTCCTGCTGAGATCACAATTCTTATTGCTATTAATCAGAAATATCCAAATCGTGTGCTGAATATAGGATCTCAGTTGAGCCCAGAATTGAAGAGTCAATTGATTATCTTTTTGAAATTTAACTTGGATGTGTTCGCGTGGGGCCATTCTGACATGTGCAGCATATCCCCAGATGTTGCGGTCCATAAGAATAACACTGATCCACGTATTCCATCTGTCAAACAGAAAAGAAGGACCCAAGGGCCTAAAAGGTCGGGAGCACTGAAGTACGAAATCGATAGGTTAATGGAGAATGGTTTCATCAGGGAGTGCACCTGCCCAAATTGGGTCTCCAGAATGGCTTCATCAGGGAGTGCACCTGCCCAAATTCGGCCTCTAACCCCATACTCGTAAAGAAGGCGAATGGCAAATGGCGAGTCTGCATAGACTATTCAGATTCTCAATCAAGCCTGTCCAAAGGATAGCTTCCCTCTTCCCAGGATAGATCAGCTGGTAGACTCTACAGTTGGACATGAACTGCTGTCTTTTATGGATGCGTATTCAGGCTATAATCAGATCATGATGTGTGGACCGGATCAGGAAGATATGAGCTTTGCCACTGATCATGGTCTATACTGCTACAAAGTGATGCCATTTATTCTAATAAATGCGGGTGCAACTTACCAGCAGCTTGGAAACGCCATGTTTAAAGTGCTAATCGGCAGGACGATGAAGGTTTATGTCGATGATATGTTGGTAATGTCAAAGAAAGCTGCCGATCATTTGGAGAATTTAGCCCTGATGTTTGATATTTTGTGCCGGTACGGTATGAAATTGAACCCTCTAAAGAGCTCCTTTGGGGTTGCTTCAGGTAAATTCCTGGGATTTATGGTCACTGCCTGGGGCATAGAGGCCCACCCAGCTCAGATAACAGCTAGGAGGGAGATGCACGCTCCAAGGACCAAAAAGGAACTTCAATGCTTAAACGGGAAAATTGCAGCTTGAATTGCTTCATATCAAGGGCAACAGACAGGGTGCCTTCCTTTCTTCGATGCACACAGAAAAGGAAAAAAAGATATTCAGTGGACTCCAGAATACCAGAAAGCCTTTGAGGAATTAATCCAACACATGGCCGCACCTCCGATGCTTTCCAAGCCCAATGACGGAGAATAATTGTTCTTATATTTGGTAGTGTCCGTCCATGCTCTCAGTGCAGGCTTGGTAAAAGAGGATTTGAAAGTCCAGAGGCTTGTCTATTGCATTGGTAAAAGAAGCTTTGACCCTACTTTCAGGCTCATCCTATTAAGGTCCTCACCGATCTTCCTTTGAAGCAAGTCTTGTTTTGCCCAGAGTCTTTCGGGAGGTTGCTGAAATGGAATATCGAGCTCAGTCAGTATGACGTTACATACCACCCTCGAAAGGCAATCAATGGACAAGCGTTTGCGGATTTTATCGTAGAATTCACTGATCGAGGAGAAGAGAAAGAGGAACCTGCTATTGAGGCTGATATACAATGGAAACTATTTGTTGATGGAGCGTCAAATGACAATTGTTCTGCAGCAGGAGTAATCCTGGAGGCTCCTGAAGGAAGATCTATCTGCTATGCGCTGAGATTGGAATCTCCATCGACAAATAATAAAGTCGAATATGAATCCCTCATTGCAGGAATAAAGCTGGTAAGGTAATTGCAGCTAAAGACTTTGCAAATTTTTAGTGATTCACAGTTGATGGTATGTCAAGTCCGGAAGGAGTTCCAGGCCAAAATGGGAAACTTGCCAGCTTATCTATCCAAGGCTTTGGAATTACTAGAGAGCTTCGAACACTATACCATATCTCACATTCGAGAGAAGAGAACACCAAGGCAGATTCACTGGAAAAATACGCAAGCACAGGAGATGCGCAACTTATGAGATTAGTTCTAGTGGAAGTCCTTTCTAGTCCCAGCATGGAACATGTTGATATGGATTGGGTGATGGAGGAAACCGATGAGATAGACTCACATATGACACCAACCAGAGAGTATCTCATGACCGATGCACTCCCGGCAGAAGCCAAGAAGCGAAGGAAGATTTTACGAAAAGCTCCTATGTATCTCATTCGGGGTGGATGACTATACAGGCGAGGGTTTTCTATGCCCCTGCATCGATGTGTTACGAAGAAGGAATGAAAGGAAATCATGATGGAGTTGCATGAAGGTGAATACGGAGCCATAATGGTAGTCAGACACTGGCCAGGAAAATTCTGTGATACGGTTACTTCTGGCCAGATATAAATCAAGACTCCGCAGCATACACTAAAAAGTGCAACAGATGTCAAAGATTTGCGAAGATTCCGAGAATGCCATCCACAGCCATAACTCAAATGGTCAGCCCATGGCCATTCGCCATCTGGGGCACTGATCTCATAGGAGCACTTCCCACTGCAAAGTCTGGGTTTAAATATGCCAATGTCGCCGTTGATTTCTTTACCAAGTGGGCTGAAGTGGAACCGTTGGCGACCATAACTTCAAAGAAAGTTATCAACTTCGTCTTGAGAAACATCATTTGTAGGTTCAAAGTGCCACGAAATATAATCTCAGATAATGGAACCTAGTTTGAAAGTGAAGAATTCCAGAGCTTCTGTGCCAAGTACAAAATCCAAAAGAGCTTTTCAGCAGTGGCTCATCCGCAGGCAAACGGGTAAGTGGAAGTTGTAAACAAAATTATAACATTGACCATCAAAAAACGTTTAGAGAAATCCAAAGGTTGTTGGGTAGACGAGCTTCCACTAGCACTATGGGCACACCGCATAACTTATAAGACTGCGACTGGGCCGAGCAACTCCCTTTTCCTTGGCTTTTTATTCTGAAGCTATGATTCCTGTAGAGCTAGAAGTCCCCACTCATAGGAGGATTCACTTCAATCAAGAGGAAAATTAAAGGTTACAGCTTGAGGCCCGCAATCAGCTAGAGGAGAAGAGGAATGATGCAGAACTCAGGGTTGCTGCGCATCAGAAAAGGGTGGCAAGTCATTTTAATTCAAAAGTCAGACACGGGACTTTCGAGATCGGAGACCTTCTGCTGAAAAAAGTAATGACTGGAACCGGGATTTTTGGGCAGAATTGGGAAGGACCTTTATGTTACAAGCCAGAAACTCCAAGATGGCACCTTCAAATTGTCCACTACCAGTGGAGCTCAGATTCCTCGAGCTTGCAATAGCGAGCATCTCCACCATCACTTTCTATAATGCATTGTTCAAATCTGTTGTAAAAAGTTGTAAACATTTGCAAGCTTTACATTCAAACTATGTACATATAAAGAGTCATGAGTGAGAAGGTCTACCTTCTTGCATAAATCATATATTTGCAAACTCTTGCTAAAATTGATCTTTTAAATATAGGCAAAACAAGAACAATAGCTCATTTACAATCCAACCAGACCTGGGAGCTTCCCAAGCATATCTCGGTTGGGGCAGCTCAAGCGTTAAGTGCCAAAAGCATCATGCAAACTAAACAAGATGATTAAACGCACCACCTTGCAGGTCTAAAAGGAACAAGCTATCCAGAGTCAAATGGTGAAAAGCGCAGCTGACGGGCGCCAAGTCAGAAAGTTGCACTTTTCATCACAGAAACACTTCCTAAAAAGAGGAGGGAAGATGTAAGATGCCAAATTCCCGACAAGCTATCCAACAACTAAAAGATTGCAAGTTCCACCCTAGAGGCACCTTCTTAAAATAATGGTCTAGGACGCTAGTTCTATAAATCGAGGCAATACTCGATAAAAGAATTAGCGTCTTCCTTGTGGGATGAAGCAACATGCCAGAAGGACCGACAAAACCTAGGCTGGAAGTACCAGTCCTAGGCCAGAAGGACCGGCAACCCAAGCTGGAAGGACTAGCACCATGTCCGAAGGACCAACAAAACCTCTTCTAGAAATACTAGTCCTAGGTTGGAAGGACCGGCAACCCAAGTTGGAAGGAACAGCACCATGTCGGAATGACCGACGAAACCTAGGCTGGAAATACCAGTCCTAGGACGTAAGGTCCGGCAACCCAAGCTAAAGGACCAGCATTACCAGAAATCCCAACCGAAAGGGGTTATCCAATATAGTCTTTCCGATTTTGAGTTAATCAAAAGAGACAAGACATAAAATTAGATTAAACTTACATGTATTTAAACATAATCTTCAAAGGGCCTGGATTGCCAAATCAGCGAGAAATACGGTTAAATACATTATAAAAAAAGAACCCTCTTCAAAGGCATGTATTCAAGTCTAATCTCCAATGGGCCTGGACTACCAAGTTAGAGAGAATACGACTGAATGCATTACGAATATAAAACCCCAAAAAAGGGGCACTGGAAATATAGTGTGAACCAATCAACTAAACTGAATTCTAGCTATAACTAAGAGAATTTAGAAAAGTTGATCGCTTCTAGCCTAATAAAATTGTAACTAGCTTTGATATGGGGGCATAACCATAGCATCAAAAAAAAACCAAGATACTAATTTCATACCATAAGTTCGTTACAACCACGTAATCGACAAAGTGTACTGTGACGAAAGTGCAACATGTAGTGTACAAATAAATGTATGACAAAATTGAATAACAAGTTGGAGTACAACAAACAAAACACTGTCCCATGAAAACAAAATAAAAAACAAGTTCATCACATAGCCACAAGTCAGTCACATTACCACAAACTCAACAACATAATCATAAAGTAGTAAGCGAGGACCGGCACTTGCATGTACAACCAATCTAAATGTCATTATTTTCTTTTTCATCTCCTACACTGATTAACGATATCTTCCTAGACAATATGCTCCTCGGCGGAATGAACTTCAGTAGCATTCTTCTAAATATGAGTAGCAGGAAGGTCTGCAGAGGGAGTTTGAGAAGTTGAAGCCTCAGCATTGGCAGGGCAGGATGGAGCATGAATCGCGGTAACATCTGGGGTTTTCTCCCTGCAGGATTGAGCTCGCTCATCTATTAGTATCTTCCTGCCCTCAGCCAAAGCATCACGGTCCTCTACATCCAGAAGAGCCTCCTGAAGGACAACATCTTCCGCACCATCTGGGTATATGAGCACTTGTTCCCAAACGAGAGCCAGAGTTCATGGGAAGCCATTTTTCAAATAATTCAAGCTTCCACATTCGTAACGCTGTAAACATAAAATTGGAACAAAGGGTCATCAGTTTTAACTTTATCCTGTTCAAGAGCACCAATAAGTTTAGTTTTATCTTCTTCCAGAACCTAAGAGCTTTGTTCTGTGAAATAATCTTGTCTTCAAGAACTTCCTTTTCCTTTTGATAAGAAGTCGAAGCTTGCCTCTCTAAAGCCAATTGAGATTCAGCAAATTCTCGGGAAGATTGAGCTTCTTGAACCTGTTTTCTAGCAGCCTCAACCTCACTTCTAAGCTTCTCATTTTCGACTTCTAATTTGCATACCCAGGAATTTCCATTCTTTAAAGATGCAATTTCAGATTCTTGGGACTTAATTACATGGATCAGTCCAGCCTTGTCATTTTCCGAAGTTTTAATATGCTCTAGGTGTTAGGTGTTTAACCTCTGAAACTCATAGCCAAATTTGTTCCACGACTCAAATCGACTTTCAATTGTGTTCATGGCCTTTTCTAAATGCATTTCAAGTTGTCTCTTAGCAGTGTCTAGTTGGGTAGTCATGCAGCTCTTTATAGTGCTAAGCTTATTGACAGCATCACGCCTGTCATTTGGATGTAAATCCAAATCGAAGTTTATTCCTCTTAAATCCCAACCTCCAAATCGATCTTTAAGCTTCAAATATCCTTTCGTAATTTCAAGGATCATCTGGATCTAATTGGAAGTCGGGATAATGGATTGAGAAGCAGCAAAGGGTTGTTCAGGAGGAATGGGGATATCAGGATCTGGGAAATCAGTGTGTAACACCCCGTAATTCTAATATTAATGTTAACAAATTAAAGAATAACTAATCTCAAATGTGAGAATTAAGGGAAACGGGCCGCGCCATTGCATTCGTCTCGGAATGCTGGTTGAGACAGAGTCTGAGTTTGCGTGAATTGGACTCCGTATGAAGAAGTTATGGCCATCGGAAGTTTCAGAAAAATTTAAACAGATTTCGAAAATTCAAAATTCGGAGTCAGATGGGCTAGGCGGGAAAATTCCCGCTAGGGCCAGGTCGACCATAGGGTCAACCTGGGGGTCGACCTGCCTTAACTAGGTCAACTATAGGGTTGACCTAGGGGTCGACCTGGGGGTCGACCTGCCCCCCCTCCGGCCAGATTTGTTTGATGACCTGTTAGTGACTAGATGCTGACTCATTAGGGTTTCTGAACTACTCTGATTGGCTGGGATTAATTCTCAGTTGATCGGATGGCCTAAACTAATCCTAAACTCTATAAAAAGACATGTAGACTCAAACCCTAAAATCAAAATAAAATTAGACTCATGGCCTCCATGACGGCACCTAGCAACTCAGAATAGTTGCCACCAATTAGAGAGGAAGAAAGCAAATTAAAGACAACAATTCAATTCAAATCAACCCTAAAACTACGACAACGAAATTGCCTACAACAAGGGAACGGTAATCAATTACAGATTTCAGAACCCAGAACCCAAGACCCTCTTTTTCGTTGAGTTCTAGTCACTTTTAGGTTTAAATAAATAAAAGTGAATCGTGGTAGACTATGATTTGGGTATATGTTGTTTGTAGTTATGCAAGTTTATTGTTGTTGTGGATCATCAAATTATGCAAGTTTATTGTTATTGTTGATCATGAAATTATGTAAGTTATTGTGTGATGAATTCATGAATCTATGCAAGTCGTTATTATGAATCTATGCAAGTCATTATCACGAATCTATGCAAGTTGTTATTATGAATCTATGCAAGTTGTTATTATGAATCTATGCAAATTGTTATGAGATCATGCAAGTTATTATTCCTAAAACTATGCAAGTTGTTATGTTATGCAAGTGGTTAAACATGTTATAAATCATGAATCTAGGTGAGTTGTTAATTATGTTATTAATTCATGAACCTATGCAAGTCACCTATGCAACTTGTTATGTTGTGAATCATTAACCTATGTTAGTTGTTAATTATGTTGTTAATTCATGAACCTATGCAAGTTGTTATGTTGCAAAATCATGAATCTATGCAAGTTGTTAATTATGTAGTGAATCATAATTATATGCAAAGTTATCATGTCATTTTCCCTAGTTGTCATGCTTATGCCAAAATTGTACTGAAAACAATCATCTTGTCATTCCCTTTATTTTGTTGTTATGGCGAGGCTACCTTGTAGCCTCGATGACGCCAAAAACGCAAACGGTTACGCTAGTTAAGAAACGGGGAAAAAGGGGAATTTGTAATAGGCATAGTGATTATGTAAATTGGACACATGATTCTATTAGGGAAACATATAAATAATTACCTATTATGACATGGGTAAAATTGGGTGAAAATGGTATAATTTGAATATGACCATTTATGGATAGGAAATTCAAATTGTTAATAAGATAGGTATTGACACCTATAAAAAGGAAAGGATTAATTAATTAACTTAATTAATCAAAAGAGGAAGGTTTAAGCAATTGAAGTCTGAAGATTTAATATTGAGAATTGGCATAAATGCCTTAAATGGCATAAAATAAATTTGTGATGAAAATTGGTATGATTTTGCATACCATAAATAGATGGACATAATTGAGTCAATTATGGCCATAGTTAAATTTGGAATTAATTGATAATTTGAATAGGGAAAGTAATTCAAATTGGGGAATGATTAATTAGGAGTAATTAATAGTCTAAGACACGAGGCTAGGCTCTTTTGTGGTGTAAGACTGCCCGGACCCGCCCGACAAATCCAGCTGCCACAAATTCCAGTCTAATGTGAAAGGTCTTAGTCATAAATTAAATACGTAACAGTTGTAAAGACACGAGGTTAGGCTCTTTTG
Source organism: Allium sativum (assembly GCA_030737875.1). Lineage (NCBI taxonomy): Eukaryota > Viridiplantae > Streptophyta > Magnoliopsida > Asparagales > Amaryllidaceae > Allium > Allium sativum. The sequence goes on from CM060915.1 coordinate 138,350,577, forward strand.
TGGTGTAAGACTGCCCAGACCCGCCCGGCAAATCCAGCTGCCATAAATGCCAGTCTAATGTGAGAGGTCTTTATAAGGTTACGGTCTTAATGAATTAAGAAACACTTAACCAGATAAACATGTAGTGGGGTTAAGTGGGTGCCTTGGGTGGCATGTGGAATTAAGTAGGTGCCTTGGGTGGCATGTGAAATACGATTAGGTGTCTCAATAATTAATTAATGCTGATTAAAGACTACTTAACCTAACTTAATACATATGGACTATATGATGATAGACATAAGTTAGGGTTAAGTAAAACGAACTGGATTGTGGGTGGGTTAAGTACAACTGATGGGTAGGTGGGTAATATTAATATATATAGGCCCACAAATTTAACCATTAAATAAAAGGATTAAATCAGTGGGAGGGTTAAGTACAACTGAAGGGGTAGGTGGGTAATATTAATACATATAGGCCCACAAACTTAACCAGATAAAAAGGGTTATGTAATCAAAGACACCTAATAATATACATAACCGAGGGAGAATAGTAAAGTTATGTATTAAAGACACCCTTAGGGGTACGCATAACTAATGGGAATAAATAGAGTTATGCATTAAAGACACCTATAGGTACGCGTAACTGATAGGTAGAATAGGGGTTATGTATTAAAGACACCTATAGGTACGCATAACGGATTGAGGGCTATGTAATTAAAGACACCTTAGGGTATACATAGTCAGTAGAAAACCTAGTGGGGATACAAGACATAGGGAGAGCTTGTATCATGTTGTGTGGGACCCATTTCAGTCAGTAACCCGGAGGGGTATCAAAGTAAGAACTCCGTACTAGGCGAGGAAGGGAGCACGCTTACTGACCGATTGTAAGAGATCCAAAACGAGACGGATGGTGTGGGCGGCGCAAACCGACCGGGAACATGTGCGTGCATGGGTCGGGCAGAGGGGGACAAGACGACCGTGACCCCAGTAGGTATAACTATGCACACCTTAGTTTTCCACTTTAGGGAAGTGATACCCCCTAGTTGTGGGACCAGCACAGGGTATCTACAGAGTAGGGAGCCGATTGATTAGGGTAGTGGTTAGGGTATACCCGGACGTGTGCCCTAAGTCTACCAATTTATAGTAGGAGGGTAGTGGGTACGACTAGTTGAGATAGGAGCATGCAACACCTATGACAGAAGCCAGGAATACACGAAACTACCACCATCGTTATCATTAGCGGAAGGGATTATCCCATATTGATTTGACTAGCAATAGTGCAGAGTAGTTAGTAGTTTGTAGTGAAGCATACATCTTATCTTATTTGTCCTGTCATACCTGCCATCTGTATCGTGAATCCTCTTATCCACTTTGCATGCCTGTCATGTTTACCTTTATTTATTTACTGGCTAAAAGTTACTGGACTCACCAGATGTATGTCTGACCTAGTTTGTTTCGCCTCTTTTCTTCCGTTCCCCCAAGGTTCTCAGAGAAGAAACACCCAGGTTTAGTCAAAATTTGGATATCATCTTCTAGGAGCTACTTCTGAAGTATGGCTCGAGTCTCTATCTCTTATATGTCTTGCTCTTTAATATGAGGAAAGATGTTTTTCTTTTAAATACCTATGTACTCTAATGATGTAAGACAGAAGTATTTTAATGGTTTTATGACTCATGGTATTATGTAATAAAGTATTTTGGTGATTTAATAAAGTTGTTTATTTTCCGCTGCAAAAATTTTATATCTGTCTTGTGATATTCTGTGTCTGTTTACCAAAAACGCTTCACTGAATTTAAGGCATTCCCTTTGTGAGTGACCTTAAAGGCGGTCGTTGTTACACTTGGTATCAGAGCTAAAGGTTACCAGACTAGATAAAAGTTTTGTAAACATTTTTCAGAAGGTTTTAAAAGAAAGTATTTTCAAAAAGGAAAGCCTGTTTTTAAAAAAACATTCCCCGAAAAGCCATATGTAGTATCCTTTGGTCCTTTGTCTAAAATCTCTTCCTTTGATAGGATTGGCGAATGCTCTCGCGGCTGATGGATAGGATAGGGATAGGAAAATTTATGTATAAGGTTTGATTTCCTTATCTGGTTAATGAAGTTAAGACTCTTTTGGATTCTGGCATTGAGACTCTGCACTTTAATACTGGTCTTGTTTCTGATCTCGTAGTTGTTTCAAACCCCTTTGGTGGTTCGGCTCATTTATTGGTAAGGGTTTGAAATTATCCGTGTTAGGCGTCAAAAATTTGAATGTGACATTTGTGTGCTTAAGTTTATGGGCTATGGGTTGGTTCTAAATGGACCAGCTTTCTATGTGGAGGGTCGTTCTAGATTTTGAGAGGAGGGTTGCTAAGTTTCTAACTTGTCATGGGAAGACCCCCAAAGTTTCTTGTGACCCACAAGGGTTTGTTATGCTTAGCTTTCTGAGAATCATTCTGTAATCTGATCTGTACCGGTAGTCTGTAAGTATCTGAAAATTTCTAAGGGATAGGGGTTTCTACTTGAAGCATGAAGTAGACCTCCAGTTTTAACATTGTTTAATGGGGGTAATTCTTTAGGTGTCAGTCTGATGTTGATTTCGGTCTTCGGTGCTGAGACTTAGGGAATTATTCTCTTAACCGATGTCAAATCGGAACAGAGCTTTTGTTTTAGTTATATCATTTGTTTATATCCCATCGACCGGATCTTCGACCTTTAGGTAGGAAATCCATGGATGTAAACATGTGCTCGTGGATGCATTTACACACACATTAGGTACTAGATCGGCTCAAATCACTTTCATATTGCATATAAAAATGTGTGTGCATATTTAGGGTAATGGATGAACAATAGTTGTGTTATCATATGGATGCTGCATTTTAATGAATGTTTGAGCACACATGTAGAAACAATACGTATCGATAGGATTCTTTCGCATACATGTTGGTCTCATAGCATTGACATAATTTGCATTAAGGAGGTCAACAGAATTAGTGGACCGCCTGATTTTGCATTAGATAAGGAACATATACGCACACTTTTTGCATATGTTCATGCAGCATTAGAAATCTTTTAAGAACAATGGATGCCTGTGTTTGATGGTTGAGTAGATGGATGATTGTATGGTAGGATGCACATTCTTCTTGATTTGAAGATTTCGGGGACGAAATCCTTTAAGGAGGGGAGAATGTAACACCCCGTAATTCTAATATTAATGTTAACTAATTAAAGAATAACTAATCTCAGACGTGAGAATTAAGGGAAACGGGTCACACTATTGCGTTCGTCTCAGAATTGTGGTTGAGATAGAGTTCGAGTTTGCGTGAATTGGACTTCGTATGAAGAAGTTATGGCCATCAGAAGTTTCAGAAAAATTTAAACAGATTTCGAAAATTCAAAATTCAGAGTCAAATGGGCTAGGCGGGAAAATTCCCGCCAGGGCCAGGTCGACAATAGGGTCGACCTGGGGGTCGACCTGCCCTAACCAGGTCGACCATAGGGTCGACCTGGGGGTCAACCTGGGGGTCGACCTGCCCCCCCCCCCCGGCAGATTTGTTTAATGACCTGTTAGTGACTAGATGCTAACTCATTAGGGTTTCTAAACAGCTCTGATTGGCTGGGATTAATTCTGGGTTGATCGGACGACCTAAACTAATCCTAAACTCCATAAAAAGACATGTAGACTCAAACCCTAAAATCAAAATAAAATTAGACTCATGGCCTCCATGCCGTCACCAAGCAACTCAGAATAGCCGCCACCAACTAGAGAGGAAGAAAGCAAATTAAAGACAACAATTCAATTCAAATCAAGCCTAAAACTACAACAACGAAATTGCCTACAACAAGGGAACGCTAATCAATTACAGAATTCAGAAACCAGAACTCAAGACCCTCTTTTTCGGTGAGTTCTAGTCACTTTTAGGTATAAATAAATAAAAGTGAATCATGGTAGACTGTGATTTGGGTATATGTTGTTTGTAGTTATGCAAGTTTATTGTTGTTGTGGATCATGAAATGATGCAAGTTTATTATTATTGTTGATCATGAAATTATGTAAGTTATTGTGTGATGAATTCATGAATCTATGCAAGTCGTTATCATGAATCCATGCAAGTAATTATCATGAATCTATGCAAGTTGTTATTATGAATCTATGCAAGTCGTTATTATGAATCAATGCAAGTTGTTATCATGAATCTATGCAAATTGTTATGAGATCATGCAAGTTATTATTCCTAAAACTATGCAAGTTGTTATGTTATGAAAGTGGTTAAACATGTTGTAAATCATGAATCTAGGTGAGTTGTTAATTATGTTGTTAATTCATGAACCTATGCAAGTCACCTATGCAAGTTGTTATGTTGTGAATCATTAACCTATGTTAATTGTTAATTATGTTGTTAATTCATGAACCTATGCAAGTTGTTATGTTGCAAAATCATGAATCTATGCAAGTTGTTAATTATGTAGTGAATCATAATTATATGCAAAGTTATCATGTCATTTTCCCTAGTTGTCATGCTTATGCCAAAATTGTACTGAAAACAATCATCTTGTCATTCACTTTATTTTGTTGTTATGGCAAGGCTACCTTGTAGCCTCGATGATGCCAAAAACGCAAACGGTTATGCTAGTTAAGAAACGGGGAAAAAGGGTAATTTGTAATAGGCATAGTGATTATGTAAATTGGACACATGATTCTATTAGGGAAACATATAAATAATTACCTATTATGACATGGGTAAAATTGGGTGAAAATGGTATAATTTGAATATGACCATTTATGGATAGGAAATTCAAATTGTTAATAAGATAGGTATTGACACCTATAAAAAGGAAAGGATTTATTAATTAACTTAATTAATCAAAAGAGGAATGTTTAAGCAATTGAAGTCTGAAGATTTAATATTGAGAATTGGCATAAATGCCTTAAATGGCATAAAATAAATTTGTGATGAAAATTGGTATGATTTTGCATACCATAAATAGATGGACATTATGTCCATAGTTAAATTTGGAATTAATTGATAATTTGAATAGGGAAAGTAATTCAAATTGGGAATGATTAATTAGGAGTAATTAATCGTCTAAGACACGAGGTTAGGCTCTTTTGTGGTGTAAGACTGCCCGGACCCGCCCGGCAAATCCATCTACCACAAATTCCAGTCTAATGTGAAAGGTCTTGGGCATAAATTAAATACATAATAGTTGTAAAGACACGAGGTTAGGCTCTTTTTTGGTGTAAGACTGCCCGGACCCGCCCGGCAAATCCAGCTGCCACAAATGCCAGTCTAATGTGAGAGGTCTTTATAAGGTTACGGACTTAATGAATTAAGAAACACTTAACCAGATAAACATGTAGTGGGGTTAAGTGGGTGCCTTGGGTGGCATGTGGAATTAAGTGGGTGCCTTGGGTGGCATGTGAAATACGATTAGGTGTCTCACTAATTAATTAATGCTGATTAAAGACTACTTAACCTAACTTAATACATATGGACTGTATGATGATGGACATAAGTTAGGGTTAAGTAAAACGAACTGGATTGTGGGTGGGTTAAGTACAACTGATGGGTAAGTGGGTAATATTAATATATATATATATAGGCCCACAAACTTAACCATTAAATAAATATGATCAAATCAGTGGGAGGGTTAAGTACAACTGAAGGGGTAGGTGGGTAATATTAATACATATAGGCCCACAAACTTAACCGGATAAAAAGGGTTATGTAATCAAAGACACCTAATAGTATACATAAACGGGGCAGAATAGTATAGTTATGTATTAAAGACACCATTAGGGGTACACATAACTAATGGGAATAAATAGAGTTATGTATTAAAGACACCTATAGGTATGCGTAACCGATAGGTAGAATAGGGGTTATGTATTAAAGACACCTATAGGTACGCATAACTGATTGAGGGCTATGTAATTAAAGGCACCTTAGGGTATACATAGTCAGTAGAAAACCTAGTGGGGATACAAGACATAGGGGAGAGCTTGTATCATGTTGTGTGGGACACATTTCAGTCAGTAACCCGGAGGGGTATCAAAGTAAGAACTCCGTACTAGGCGGGGAAGGGGCACGCTTACTGATTGATTGTAAGAGATACAAAACGAGACGGATGGTGTGGGCGGCGCAAACCGACCGGGGACATGTGCGTGCATTGGCCGGGCAGAGGGGGACAAGACGACCGTGACACCAGTAGGTATAACTGTGCACACCTTAGGTTGCCACTTTAGGGAAGTGATACCCCCTAGTTGTGGGACCAGCACAGGGTATCTACAGAGTAGGGAGCCGATCGATTAGGGTAGTGGTTAGGGTATACCCGGACGTGTGCCCTAAGTCTACCAATTTATAGTAGGAGGGTAGTGGGTATGACTAGTTGAGATAGGAGCAGGCGGCACCTATGACAGCAGCTTGAAATACACGAAACTACCACCATCGTTATCATTAGCGGAAGGGATCATCCCATCTTGATTTGACTATCAATAGTGCAGAGTAGTTAGTAGTTTGTAGTGAAGCATACTTCTTACCTTATTTGTCCCGTCATACCTTCCATCTGTACCGTGAATCCTCTTATCCACTTTGTATGCCTGTCATGTTTACCTTTATTTATTTACTGGCTAAAAGTTATTGGACTCACAAGACGTATGTCTGACCTAGTTTGTTTCGCCTCTTTTCTTCCGTTTTCCCCCTAGGTTCTCAGAGAGGAAACACCCAGGTTTAGTCAGGATTTGGATATCATCTTCTAGGAGCTACTTCTGAAGTATGGCTCGAGTCTATGTCTCTTATATGGCTTGCTCTTTAATATGGGGAATGATGTTTTTCTTTTAAATACCTATGTACTCTGATGATGTAAGACAGAAGTGTTTTAATGGTTTTATGACTCATGGTATTATGTAACAAAGTATTTTGGTGATTTAATAAAGTTGTTTATTTTCCACTGCAAATTTTTTATATCTGTCTTGTGATATTCTGTGTCTGTTTACCAAAAATGCTCCACTGAAGTTAAGATATTCCCTTTGTGAGTGACCTTAATGGTGGTGGGGTGTTACACAGTGGGTTTATGACGTTTCAGATTCTCATCCTCACCTCGTTCATTTCCAATTCTCTTCTTTTGGTGTTGCTCCTCGCCCTTGTCGCCTTTGTTAAATGCAGTTATATGAACATGCTTTCCTTTCTTCCGAGGGATAGTCAAGGAAGGTTCAGAAATATGTTCAGGCGCAGGATCTAAAGATAGTTGAGAACGCTTCGAGCAGCGGGAAAGGCTAGACTGTAAAAGGCTTTGTGGATTAATGGAACCAGCCCGTTGAGAGTCGCTGTCTAATAATGAATGCTTCATTCCTGAATCTAGAAAAAGGAAAAAAGAAAATTCTAGTATTTAAATTAGAGAGTACTAGAGAAAGATAAAAATGGTGTAAGAAGAGCATCGGAAAAATGTGGCATAAGTAGGAAAATATGCTAGTATACATCCATTAATAAACCAAACTTAAGCGATGGTTCTAAGGAAATCCCAAGCTTGGCAATTAATTTTCCTAGTCTAGAGATAGGAGCTTTGGATACGCTAATTCCAGTATTTAAAGTCTGGGGTGTAAATGTTTGGACAACAATATCACCTTAAATAATGTCTTTAACCGAGCTAAGGTCACCGAGATTCTCGAAAGTTTCTGAAACACCTTCTTCTTGACTATCCCGAATGGCAAGATTCCTATCAGCTACCTTGGCATCAAAAATTTCCTTAGAAGTTACTCCAGCCTCATCAAATCACTCATTCTCTTCCACCGAATCTGAAACAGTTTTTGAAGTAGTTTCACCTACATCATCCTGGCTAGTTTCCTGCGTAGAACCCGAGGTAGTGCCCTCTTTCTCATTTTGATCAGATAAAGTCATTAGATTCTTAACCTTACACCATTTGGACGCTGCCTCCTCAATAGAAACCAACTTGGATTTGGGAGGTGTTTTGCTACCCCGTGCAGGTTCGGAACACTTATTTACTGGAGCCTTCTTGGCCAAAGACTTGCTAACAGCACCTTTCTTGTCAATAGAACCCACCACAAGAGTTCGCTAGTGAGGAAGTAAGTTACATTGATGAAGGATCTCTTCTGTAATCAATAATTTCCTATTCCTTTCGCCCTCACTGGCAACTAGTAAAGAATTATAGAGGTCTTGATCGAAGGCAATACTCTGATTAGGGAGCACTGTCATATAGCTAAAGATTTAAATATCGGATTAAGAAGGAAAGAAATGAAATACTGAAAAGTAAGTGCATTCACCTCCTTCCATCCAAAAACCATAGAAGTTGGCAGGGCACCGGACTAAGAAATATTGGTTCGGAAATCCTCGAACACTTTCTACCAAAGCAGTAATTATTTTGGAGCCCTGCCCTTAACAAAAATAAATGAGGGACAATCCTTATTCCTCTTATTAAAAGAATACAAATAACATATATCATCAAATGTAGGCGCGCGTTGTTTTTCCCGCATAAAAAACACGTAAAGGCTCACTAAAACGGCATAGTCATTTGGGTGCATTTGGCACAGGGCAATAGCTAAGCGTCGGAGAATCAATTCTAGATAAGGATTAAAAGGAGGAATCGCACCGCTCGTTAGCATACCACGATTAACGGAACATACCCAACTGGAGGAATGTTAGCAAATTCTTTATTTCCCAGGAACTTGGCCTCTTCCTTTTCTGAAATTCCAAATTGATTGCACAACTGCTGGTACGAGCTAAAAGAAAGTTCTGTTACATGCCTTTCATATGGTACATTGGAAAGTGGACGGGGTGTAGGAAAGTTTTGATTGACATTCACTTTGGGAGCAGTACCCGATGCAGTTTCAGTGACTTAGTCAGAACTTCCAGCTTCACCAGACATTGTTCCTTCCTGGGGATTCTAGCGTAACTGATGATGAATTAGCATTTCTACACAAACAGTTATGTCATTACAAATTAATACTACAAGAAGGTTCAACAATCAGTAAAATCTTTAGCTTGAAGATGAATCAAGCATGGCCAAATTGGTAGAGGTCATGCATGTCTAAAAAAAGCAAGGTCGTGCATAACCGACCCCTACAGGATCGGGCAAAAACGACCTGGCCAAATTTAAATATGAACAAACCAATGAGAGCCGTGCGTGATTGAACTCAGGAAGTTCCAACACGGTCATGTTCTCAGACTAAGTCGAGCATGGATGAAATAGACCTGGTCAGTCACACATGACCATGCCCCGGTCATTCATGAGGGGTTCTGGCCGGGTCGTGCGTGTTCTGGCAAAGCCCGGTCATGCGTATTCAGGCAAGTCCCGGTCATGCGTGTTCAGGCAAGTCCCGGTCGTGCATCAATGCTGGTCGCACATGATTAATTCAAATTAGGTCATGCATGCTTAACTCAAGGCGGTCGCTCATACCCAACCAAAGTTGGCTCGTTCATAACCGACGCCGTATAGGGGTCGAGCAAGAACGATCCTAACCAAGTTGAACTTGAACAACCACAGTGGTCGAGCAAGATTGCCAAGAGACTGCAGGACCAGAAGCTTTTAAATTGAGTATGAAGAGAATACAAGTGCCACAGGCAAACACAAGTTACCATATGATCAAAGCACAAGAATTCAAATCAAGTCCAAGTATGCCCCTACTACAAATTCAACACATTATAGAAGGGTTAAAGCATGTAAGGTTACAAGGTTCATATGTCAGACATTTCATCAAACATTACATATGCATTAGGATTTGAACCAAAATTTAGAGAATCCCGTATAATCCAAACTCCTCTATCCATTACATACATTCAATACATCGCAATTCCCAAACATTACAATCCCATAAAATCATCAAAAAACCTCATTACATACCCAAATCACTCAGAACATACCCAAATTCTCCAATCCAAATCTTGAACTTTCACGAAGCTAGTCGATTAACCCAAAATGAAGATAAAAGAGGAAAAAATACCTATGATAGTCAAAATGCTTCGGATTTAAGGGTGGTTGCTCCGATTCGCTTTGATGGTTGAGGTTGCTCCGATTCGCTTCGATGATTGATCAAGATTTGCTGGAGAAAATCGAACGCAGTGATAACTGGGAATTTGTGGAGTTATGCTATGCAGAATTTCCTAGAAGGATGCAACCATTAAAAGTTTCTTAAGAAATTAGAGATAAATGAAGAGTGAGAACACAAAGAGGAAGTATACGGTGAAGACTAAAGGACTCGTACAAAAAAAACGAAACATCAGCAGCCAAGTCTATTCGAGCCCAAGAAATTTGTTTAGCCCATGTTAAACATGCTACCCCGACCCGGCATGCTAGCTCGACCCTACGTGAACTGCTTGACCCATATGCAGCATCACTTGTTCACACTAAAGGACGACTAAAGAAGCGTGTATGATACCAATCTGGCCATACCGTGTGCAACCATTGCATGAGAAACTAAGTTTAATCTGCCAAATTGTGCTATATCTCATTATTTCGAAGCTTGTTATTTTCATAAATTAAAAATCACAAACTTAGAGGGGCAACTGTTTATCCTTTAAAGGTCGCACGCAAATTGATAGGTTAAACTTACCATGAGCACTTGTATTAAACAAGGCTCGATCGCACATGCATAGTCATACGATCCAGATCGGTCGCGCGCACCTAGTGTTCAAGATCAAGGTAAGGACCGAGCAACCACAAACAGGGATGAGCGTAAGCTAAGGATTGAGCACACTGTAAGGTGTCAATCAAGGCATGACAGGTCGAGCACGGCAAGAGAGGTCATATACATCAGTAGAAGTTAATCGTTCACAACAAGGGCCAGTCGGTCATATTAAAGGAAGTCACCCTCTTAGTCACTTACTTGTACGTCGGGGAGGACGGTTGAGTAATAACTTCGCTTTTACACTTTTGGAAAAGTCGCTCGCATGTGGTCCAACCACATGGTCGTTCACTCAAGTTTCATACTGACTCGTACAAATGCAATGTCCATGCACTGATCACGTCGCTCATATATTCACCACCCACTTGCCCTTCCAACCAACTCGCATATATGAAGGTCGCTCGCACAAGACAGATGGATACAGCTGTCCACAGTTGGCTACAACTAGGCGGTGGCATTTTCGTAATTAAAGGGACGAGCGACCCGTTACCTGCATATATGAATTTCAGCTCATTTCTTCATGGGGGCTCACCTATAAATAGGCTCTGGCTTCCATACTTTTGGGGATCGATTTCTACCACCCCGATGGGCTACCAAATTGCTTCTTCTCTCATTTCGAGTGATCCTAACATCATCTAACACTTCCAAGCAAAGATCTAGAGCTTGATCCGGCATGGCTTCCACCAAGATCAACTAAGTGTCTTAGAGATTGAAGATCCTCCTTTATCCTCCTTGCATTTAAAGATTTCTCACCATTCCTCCACCGATTTCACCATTTCTCCACTGGTCCAATCATTTCTCCCCAGATTTACATAGATCTAAGTGGGATTTACTTGTAATAAGGGAAGATAAATGTACAAAAAGAGATTCTATGTCTTGTAACCATTGATGTCGTAATGAAATCCTTGCCAAAGTGGACGTAGATCTATCTAAGATCGAACCACTATAAATTCTCTTGTCTTTTACATTGCTTTTTTAGTGATTATAACCCTATTACCTTAAATCTAATTGCTTGGTGAAGTGCTTCCAAAGCACCCTTGTTGTTTGAGCCAATTTGGACTCAAAAAGTTTAGGAAATATGTCTATAATCCCACAAATGTTGTGCTCGACGAAGGACAGAAACACTTGGCCTTTGGACCGAAAACAAAAGTTAACATATCCAATAATTTTGGTTAATGGGTATAAATTCAACACCAAAGAATACAGTGATGAAAAATTACCAAACAATAATGACGTGTTTGTTAAAGGTTGTCAAGATCTTAATAATCATATAAATGATTTTTATGGCATGTTAACTCAGATTTTGCAATTGACATATTTTACAAAGCGCGTAGAGGATGTTTATTTGTTTGTTAGATGCAATTGGTTCAGCAATGTTCCAGGTTCTGGTATTAACATGCATCAAAATTATAATCTTATAGAAATTAAACATACCTCGCATTATCAAAAGCATGACCCTACCGTACTAGTCAAACAAGCCCTACAAGCTTATTATGCCCCTTATCCATTTCTAAAATGGGATAGACTAGACTGGTCTGCGGTTTTTAAAACCAAGGCAAGATTTACGTTTGATGGAAAGAATATACCTGATGAACAAACCTATCAAGCATATCTGGAAGAAAATGTTGAAATAACAATTGCAAACGATCAAACTGATTTTGGACCTTTAAATGATGAAACAAATGTATTAGTCGAAGTTTTTGAGAGTGCACAGGAAAACGACATAGAACACGAAACCGAGTCTAAAACAAAAAACAACAAAGACCGAGTAAAATATGGTAATTTTCACAATTATTCACATTACATTTACCTATGTGTAATCACACACACAACACATACACATCATGACACAAGTGTAGCATGTATTACTTTTTTTATCAGCTCATCATATCATAATTATTATGAATTGTAAATGTATCTATGTGGCAGACATTTTTTGTCTGGCTCTGGCTCTCGATGATAGGGCCGTGAGAGTAGTGGCGCGCCACTAGTGCGTCCAGTTGTGTACTTGCAGTCTAAGGCTGACCATACATAAGTATCAATTAAATTAGCATAAAAATTTAATTATTTGTACATGATATATCTAAAGTTCTAATTTATATTTAACGAAGGAGTTTTGAGTTGGAGCCATCTCGGGTGGTGCTAAATATTTGTAAGGATGCTTACAAGGCAAGAATGAGCGATTTTTGGCCTAAGTGGAGCAGGATACCCGACAGCGTCAGAGAGACCATCTGGCAAGATTTTCTGGTAAGTTTATACCACTTTACAAAATGATTAAATATAAATAAATAATTATTAATATTTTTTCTCCCATTGTACAGGGGGCAATAGATGTGCAGGACGCCGACCTCCAATAGGTTCAGCGACCCTGGAGCTCGAAGGTCGCTACGTACTACAAGGAAAAAATGAATGAGATTAGAAAACCAGGGAAGCAACCTAGGTGCATGAGTGATCAAGTATTTAATAAGATGGTTGAGTGGTGGGATAGAGATGAGTTCAAGGTAAATTTATGATGAATCTCATTTATTTTTTGCCGATTATTGAATAATTAGTCAATGTACATTTGTAGGCGGAGTCGACAACGAACTTCGCGAACAGGAGAAGAAATCCAATAACTCATCGTGAAGGATCCAAGTATTTCCAGCATTACTACGAGGACTTGGTAAATTTATCAATTTTTACATTCGTATCTTGATCAGTTCAGAAATTAACTATGTGAAATTGAATTATCCAAATTATCAGTTACAAATTCGAGCTCGTGGACTTCCTGTGTCCTATATGGACGTATTTACTCACACCCATGCATCCAGACATGTAGACGAGGCTGGCAACGTCACATATCAGTGGGGTGACCAGGATAGGGCAACATTTGCATGTATATGCATATTTTAATTTCTATTACTCATATCAAAAGTTTTTTAATTACTAGCTAATGTAAAATAAAACAACATTCTATTATTTTTCAACCTAAATTGTTTTTTTTATAGGCAAGGTTTCAGGAGGCACGGGCTCATGCACTTGAGGAGTCTGATCGTGATGAGTTGACACTGGAGGAGTAAGACAACATATTTGATGCATGCTGTTATAGATCCGTCGTAGCAGAGAAGACGTTATGGCTCAGTAACCTTACGGTTATTAATCCGTTTGTATACATACAATAAATTAACGTTCAAATATATAGAGTTATAATATTTTATATGCTGACATAATCTTTTTGGTGTTCATTTTATTTGCAGGCTCGACAAGTTAAGAAGGCCCAAGACAAAGAAAAAATTAAAGAGCTTAAAACCATGATTGAGCTGCTACAAGAGAAGAATCATCTTCAGGCTATGCAAATGGAGCAAGTAAATCAGAAGCTTGCGGAGTATGTGCACAATCATGGTAATTTTCTTTCGTTATCTGGTGGTTCCAGAGGTGATGAAGATGATGCTTGAGGTATGTGTTTTTTATGACTTGGAGATGGTGAGGATTTTGTTTGAATGTTGTAAATATTGGCACGGAGTGGGTGAGGATGATACTTTGGATATATTTTGATGGTTTGTGGTCACGTAACTTTGATGTATTTGGTTCATGGACATGTAACATTGATGTGTTGGTTTTTGTGAAGTTTGGATGGTTTATTTTGTATATATTGGTGTTTCTTTGATTTATTTTGGTTGTTTATATTGTTATTAGTATATATGTGGAACTAATTGGAATTAGATTGAAAATGAACTGGAAGTGGAATGGATTGGAAATAGGGTGGCTGGAAGGTTATATGCTTGCTATTATAAAAAAATAACCCAGTTTTTCCAATGGCTACCAAAGACATATGGGTCCTTATTTTTAAATGGTTTCCAACGGCAATAGACCATACGAAGCCGTTGGAACAGCCATTGGAAATGGTCCGTTGGACCCGTTGGAAGCCGTTTAAAAGCATTAACACTACTCCAATGGCTTCAAATGGTCGTTAACGGCTATGAGCCATTGGAATAACCACGTATTCTTGTAGTGTGATGGCTATTAAGAACCACATCAATGTCGGCAATACCGATTGTGGTGTTGGTTTCATTGCTTTCTTTAGGTTTCTTATTTTTGAATAGTACTACGTTACTACATGTATCTTGCTGCACATAAGTGATCAAGTTATGAGTTCATATTCTTTGTGATGAAAATTTGTAATAGTGCTTCATTTGAAGTTGCACTGTATCAATTACAGCGGATGATACTCAAGTATCTCATCTATGTTACGTTATATAATGGTATGAGTCATCCAAAGCAGTTTGCTTTGCTTTGATGAAAAAGAAAAGGGGAAACATTCTAAAAACAAACTTTATATAAAATTTATTACTTAATATTGGTGTTACCATGACCAGTTTCAAACCATGGTCGGGTTTGAAAAAGAAAAAAAATCTGAACCATTGATTATTACCATCCAAAACTCAATCAGATTTCAACCATGCATAAACCAAAGGTCGAACCTTAAAAATGACGGTTCAACCATTAATCTTACTTGCTTAAACCTCAAATTTTCATTTTTTCCTTACTTTTTCACCATATTTTTTTCTATATTATTAAGAAAAAACAACATTTAAAAACAACCACCATTCTAAAATATAAAAATCAAACTTCAACACTTCTTTTTTTATTCTACAATTGTCTTCAAAACCTTTATAAGATCTATTAGGTTTGCCGCTAGTAACCTTCTGACATTGTGCCCTATTACCATTCACACAATAGTAGTTGTAATGATACAGTTGTACAATTACAATTATGCATGATGTAATTGGGCACTGCAGGCATAATTTTAGTTGTAGAATTTCTGTTGTAGCCACAGAAGATCATCCAATTCGAGAGCATCCCAAATGAATCTCGTTTGTAGCCACTCATTTATATTAAAATAGGTTAGTAGGAAGAAAGATAGATAGTGGAGGAAGAGAGAAAACAACTATGTGGTGGAAAACAGGGGGCCAATGGGGTGCTAGCACTATTTGGGGTGCTATTGAATGCTTGTCATATATATATATATATATATATATATACACACACACACTGTAACACCCCACGTCCGCTAAGGTCACTCATACCAGGGGAATGCCTTAGTTTCGGTGAAGTATTTTAAGTGAATATAGAACAGTAAAATTACAGCAAGACAGATATAAGTAATACTTGAAAATTTAAATCATCATTTCATTGCAACGGAAAGTAATACATGTTTGGTTACATCACAAAACCATAAACCAGAGTCAAGTACATAATATCCATCTTGATAAAATAGAAGTACATAATCCCACTACATAACTAATAGCCATAAAAGGAAAGATAAGCTCGGCTTCACTCCAGAGGTCCAAGCTCCATAGGATAGATACAGCAATCAGATCAAAGCCCACTAGCACCAGGCCCACTCTAATAACCTGGGGTTGGGGGAAAAAGATAAAAACAACGGGGTCAGACATAAGTCTGAGTGAGTCCTATAACCCTAACAATACAATCATTAAAGTAACCAGAGAAGACATAAGTTGATATACGGTAACGACTGGGGATGAATGGCTACACTAAGCAGCTTGGTAAACTTAGGATAAACTAAGATCACCGTAAAGACGCATTTACCCACACAAGGATAATTACTAAATTACACCGCCCCAGACTTACTCAAAGATAATTCCTACACTACACCACACCAGTTCTACCTACCCAAGATTAGTTCCTACTTAAAGGTTGATCCCATTAAATGTACTTAGTAATTCTTAGCCAGTAGTTTCTTTTACCCCTACATAGGTGCCGTCTGCGCCTATCATTACTAGGTGTACCCACTACTCCCAAGCGATCGGCTCCCTAACGTAGATATCCGTGCTGGCCCCACAGTGGGATGTATCATTTCCCAAAGTGGCAAGCCTGATTTTGGTGCACGGGTTATACCTACACGATGCAACAACGTCTTACTTACCAGCCCGGGCCCACACACGCATATGAAACCCGATGGACTTGCGTTGCCACCGCTAATCCGTTTTGGCCTCTTATAGTCAAGCCCAATATGCGTGTCCCGTCACCCGACTTGGGTCGAGCCCACAAAGATACGTTTGGGATATTGGTTGAGATGGGCCCCCACAAGCTACCACCTAAGCTTGTAATTTTATCTAGTGTATCCCACTTAACCCCTTTAACTATGTCTACTTACATGTTATAAATACTTTGGTTAAGTCATTAATCATATTTTAATTACCTTTCAAGGCACCCACTAGATTTCCACATGACACCCAAGTCCTTTACTTAATTCCCACATGCCACCGAGGCACTTACTTAACCCCTTAATCATGTTTAATTACATATTCCACTTTGGTTAAGTATTCTAATCATATTTTCTATTGCCACCCAAGGCAACCCACTAGTTTCCTCATACCACCCAAGGCACCCTACTAGTTACCACAAGCCACCTAAGGCACCCACTTAACCCTCATGCCCTACTACATGCTTATATGGTTAAGTGTTTCTTAATTAATTCAGACCGTGATCCTCATAAAGACCTCTCACATTAGACTATCTTTTATGACCGCTGGTTAAGCCGGTTGGGTCCGGGCAGCCTTATGTCATAACCGAGTCTAACCTCGTGTCTTTACATTAATCACGTATTTAGTTTGTGCCTAAGACCTCTCACATTGGGCTAACATTTGTAGCAACTGGTTAAGCCGGTTGGGTCCGGGCAGTTTTACGCTACAACTGAGTCCAACCTCGTGTCTTAGTCGATTAATTACACCTAATTAATCACCCTCATAATTTATATTAATTATCCCTAATTAATATCAAGTTTTTCATAACATGGGTAGACCTAACTCAATAGGTAAATTCCCACTTATGTTAATTTGTTTTTATGGTATGCTTAATCATACCCAATCATACTTTTATTAACATCTTTATTAACCCCATCGTTCCCCACGCAAATCGTTTTCATTTCACGACATAATAAAAGGGAAGATCCATCACAACATCATGGGTTTAACCAAATCTTAGCATATAACTTTGTCATGGGTTAAGAGAATGTCAACTTGCATACATGAGCATATATTAACCCAACTATATTTAACCCAAACTTGCATATTATCGCACATGACTTGCATAACATATTGCATATGAATTTGCATATTATCATACACATATCTTGCATAACATGTTGAACTTGCATATTAGCATTCACATAACTTGCATAAGCACACATAACTTGCATAACATGTTGAACTTGCATATAAGCATTCTCACAACTTGCATAACATGTTAAACATGCATCTAAGCATACACATAACTTGCATAAGCATTCTCATTCTTGCATATTAACAAACATGTAACTTGCATAGCATATCTTGCATATTAACATACATGTAACTCGCATATTAACAAACATGTAACTTGCATAGCATATCTTGCATATTAACATACATGTAACTTGCATATTAACAAACATGTAACTTGCATAGCATATCTTGCATATTAACATACATGTAACTTGCATATGAACTTGTTAAACATGCATAAACCCACTTGTTAAATATGCATAAAACAACTTATTAAACATGCATATTATCACATACTTAGCATGCATAGAATCACATACTAAACTTGCATAATATCATATACTTAGCATGCATAGAATCACATACTCATCATGCATAAAACCACATACTTAACTTGCATAAAATCAATTACTTATTATGCATAAACCCAAATATCCAACTTGCATAAACTTACATATTCAACATGTATACACTCACCTATTTAACTTGCATAAACTTTCATATTCAATATGCATAAACTCACATATTCAACTTGCATAAACTTTCATATTTAATATGCATAAACTTACATATTCAACTTAGGATTAATATTATACATAGATTAGCATATCATTACAAATGATTCAAACTCACAAATCCGCATTCAAGACCATAAGTCTCATTACACCTAATCTACTTATCTTAACAATTGATCATCAAAGTGATAGAAACTCACCAAAACACAATTAGCAAGCTAATGAAGAAGATTAAGATACTTAGAATGGATTAGAGATTGATTAGAGCTTGCTTTCCTCTTCATTGATTTGTGGAGGCCATGACCAAGTTTCATTTTGCCATAGTTTAGTTACTAGGTTTAATTATGAATGAATTAGGGTAGGGTTAGGGTGTTATTTATAGGATTAGGTTGCATTTTAGACCCTTAGATTAACCCTAGATTAATTTAGGACCATCAGATCCATCAGATCCAAGAAGCTTCCAGAACTAGCCCACCAAGCCAGCCCAAGAACCCAAACTGGTGCACCCAGTTCCTCTGGGCGTCGCACCCTGTCGACAGGCAAGTCGACAGGCATGTCGACACCCCTGTCGACAGGCCTGTCGACAGCCCTGTCGACATGGGTTGGGCGGGAATCTTCCCGCCTGGCCCCGCCTGTCCAATTTAAAATCTGAATTTTAAATTCTTAATTCTGTTTTTAGTTTTGAATTTTCTGCTAACTTCATCGGGCCATAGCTGGGCCATACGGACTCCGATTTTCGAAAACTCGGACTCTATTTCGCGTATTTTTCCGAGACGAACGCAACGACGCAGCCCGTTTCCCCCAATTCTCACATCTGAGATTATATATTCTGTAATTAGTGAATTTTAGCATTAACCGAAATTCGGGGTGTTACATTCTCCCCTCCTTAAAGGATTTCGTCCCCGAAATCTCTAAGCTAAGGAGAATGCATATCCTACCATCCAAACAACCATCTACTCAAACCATCAACCACGGGCATCCATTGTCCTTAAACAGTTTCTAATGATGTATGAGCATATGCAAACAGTGTGTGTATATGTTCCCTATCTAATTGTATGAACATATGCAAACCATGATAGTGCCATGTATCCAATATGTATGCGAGATAACCCTATCGACACATACAGTATCTATATGAGTGCACAATCATTCACCAAAATGCATCATCCATATGATAACACAATCATTATACATCCATAAATATAGCTAACTACACACAATTTTATGCAATATGCAATATGAAGTGATTGAGCCGATCTAGTGCCTAGAGTGTGTATATATGCATCCACGAGCAACCACTAGCAAACACTTGCATCCACTTGCATCCATCAACCATAACATGTCTCAAACACATGTTTCAACCATAGGTTTTCCCTATCTAAAGGTCAAACAGGACTAACGAGAGGACCTACTAAAGATAAGATAAGTACTAGGCAAGCGATAAAGGAGAAGTTAAAAGACATACTCTCCAAAAGAAATGGATACAAAGAACGCATCTTCGTTTCCGTCTTCCAAGTAACATTTCTTTCGTCATCTCCCCATTGCACTCTAGCTAGCTGAACTTCTTTGTTCCTCAACTTCCTAGTCCCTGACCCAATGATGCGAGTAGGAGCTCGTCGAATCATCTCATCGCGCTCTAACTCTGCTTCTTTAAGCAAACTCGGCTCTACCACCTCAGCGGTCTCATGTAAGCACTTCCTCAAATGGGACACATGAAATACACCCGGTACATCACTAAGTTTGTCAGGCAACTCCACTCTATATGCCATCTGTCCAATTCTTTCCTTAATGGAAACGGTCCAACAAACCTTGGTGCTAACTTCCCAACAGATCCAAAGCGAACCACATTCCGCAACGGAGATATCTTGATAAAAAGCATGTCCTAATATCAAACTCAAGCTCTGTTCTCCTCTTGTCCACATAAGATCCCGCCGCTTTCATCCTTCTTCGAACCAAGTCAATCTTCTCTGAAGTCTCTCTAACCTTATTGGCCCAACCAAGATCTTATCCGTAGATTCCTACCAACATGTAGGTGATCAACAAGGCCTTCCATAAAGAGCTTCGAAAGGAGCCATACCAATACTGGACTGAAAGCTGTTATTATATGCGAACTCCACCAATGGAAGATGCTCTTCCCATGTACCTCCAAAATCTAGGATACAAAGCCTCAAAAGGTCTTCTAGAACACGATTCACCCTCTCAGTCTGGCCGTCTGTCTGAGGATGATATGCGGTGCTCAGACACAATTGAGTCCCTACCGCCTCTTGCAAAATCTTCCTAAACTCACTAGTGAAGATAGGATCTCGATCTCTCACTATACTGGAAGGTACACCATGCAATCTAATACTCTCTTGAACGTAAACTGAAGCTAGCCATGGAGCAGTTCTCTTACTCTTCACGGGTATTAAAATGGGCACACTTAGTAAGTCTATCTACCATAAGCCCAATCCCCGTATTACCCTTCCTTGATTTCGGTAATCCAATGAGACACTATCCCACTTTCTATTACGAAACTTCTAACGGGTGAAGCAACCCTCCGGGTTTCTTCTGCTCCGCTTCCACTTGTTAGCACACCAAGCATCTAGCGACATACTTGGCCGCATCTTCTTCGGATTGGCCAAAAAGAAAATTCGCTTTATGTCTTGGTACATCTTGTCCCTACCGGGATGAATGGTTATCTTCGACCGATGTATATCATCAAGTATAACCTTCCTCAAACCCTCGTCTTGCGGTACACAGAAGTCTACCGTCTCTACGCAACCACCCCTTACCATCTAGGGTGTACCTACTCAAATGGCTAGACGACTCCTCCCCCTTCTGAGCTTCTTTACTAACTCAACCAATTGTGGGTCGTCTCGCTGTGCTCCGCCAATACGCCCCAAAAGAGTAGGCCTAACCTCCAAGGAGGCTAGCAAACCGGATACAAAATCAACGGAAGGTCTAAAGTCAAACATAGAAATAAACCCTAAGCTCCGTCGTTTACTCGATCAATGAACTCAAGGACAACCTTTTTCTTCTTAAGGCGTCTGCTACCATGCTTCCCTTGTTAGGGGTATATGCTATCTCAAACTCATAAGATGCTAAGAATCCTGTCCAAAATCGTCACAACTGTCCATCTCTCACGCAGACCACCCTAGTCGAATTCGACATCCCCCAAGTGCAAGCCCCAAAGGCCGAAACCAATATCAGACAAACACCCAAGGGATATCTCCTTCGAGTTCAGGCAACCTACGTGAGATGATACTAAAAGAAAAATAATAATAATGGCTAAACAATTAAGCCTTTGACCAACTTTGGATGTCCTTGCCAGTCTCGCTCCAAAACCACCGTTTTATCCCATAACTGGCTTTGCTCAACCTATTGAGCACATATGAAAACTTATTTCGCTCCTAGAAAAGACCAAGATGTCATCCACAAAGATCATCACAAACTTATTTAGGTACTCCCTGAATACCCTTCTCATCAAATCAATAAAGTATGCGGGGGCGTTCTTCAACCCAAATGGCATCACCAGCCACTCATAAAAACCATCTGGAGTCCTAAGGCAGTCTTCTCTATACTATCCTCAGCCACTGTCAACTGACGAAACCTCGTGGCTAAGTCCAACTGCGCAAATACTGAGGCGCCAACTAACCGATCAAAGAGATCTTCAATCCTCGGCAATGGGTGTCGATTCTTCTTTGTGAGTTTATCCAGTTCTCTTTAGCCTACACAAAGTCTGAGGGACCCACCCGCCTTCGTGACAAAAACTACTTGGAGCACCTCACTCCGATACACTTCGTCTTATGAACCCCTTCTCAAGCAAATCGCCTACTTACTTATGGAGTTCCCTCCTCTCACGAGGAGCCACGTGGCACACTGGCCAAGATACTGGTTTAGCATTGTCTACCAGATATATTCGGAAGTCAATCTCCCGCTCCGGAGGTAAGCCCTTCACCTTCTCAAACACATCCGAGTATTCCCGGACCACTTCTAACAGATCACAAACTCTCGACCGACGTGTCAAGCGATTCTAGATATCTTAGCATAACAGATTCTATGGGATTACAAGAGATCTCGAGAGTGTTACCCAAGCGGGTCATAAGCCTAACAACTCTCTCATCAAAATCAAGAACGGCACCCCTACTGGATAATCAGTCCATGCCCCCAAAACTAACCCATAGCCTGTGAAGCCCAACAAGCATCACATCTAAACTCAACGCTAAGTATAGAAACTTTCAAACCCAAACACATCATGGAGCCCCAATTGGGTTTGAAACAACTAAGGGATCATCTACCAAACTGGTGTCTAAGTGCAGTGACTCAACTAACAATGATGAGATAAACGAACTCGATACATCAGAATCAAATAAAGTTTGGATCGGATAATAAAGAAATCCAAATTCCAACCTAGACGGTCTTATCCCCATCCGGCACCCTAGTCGTGAGGAAATACAACTATCCTCCAGAAGATTCCATACCTTGCCCTTGCTTCTTTGGACAATCCTAATAAGGTGTCCTATTCCTCCCAAAAGGATAACTACTAGCCTTCTCCTTCCCATTCTCCACTCGTAACCTCCCATTAATGAGGTTTCGTCCTTCATTAACCAAACAACTATTAGAGCCTTCCTCCCATCGTCCATCCAATAAGTACTTACAAGTCCTCCTCCTTCTAATCTGATTTACGTCTAATTCTCCTGAAGCGGTTTTCCATCCTTATCTATCTTAGAAAGATCATCTACACACGGAGGGGAAACTCAAAACGAGAGAGAAAGAGATTCAAACGGAAAATTCGAAAGATAAAGATATGGCTATCGGGGATTATGCTTTTCTCTCAAAAACTTTTCTCTTAAAAGACATGTTTTTGAAAATATTTCTTCCAAAAATGTTTTAGAAAAATAGTTTTCTAAAAATTTTATCTGTTCCGGTAACCTGGCTCTGATACCACGTGTAACACCCCACGTCCGCTAAGGTCACTCATACCAGGGGAATGCCTTAGTTTCGGTGAAGTATTTTAAGTGAATATAGAACAGTAAAATTACAGCAAGACAGATATAAGTAATACTTGAAAATTTAAATCATCATTTCATTGCAACGGAAAGTAATACATGTTTGGTTACATCACAAAACCATAAACCAGAGTCAAGTACATAATATCCATCTTGATAAAATAGAAGTACATAATCCCACTACATAACTAATAGCCATAAAAGGAAAGATAAGCTCGGCTTCACTCCAGAGGTCCAAGCTCCATAGGATAGATACAGCAATCAGATCAAAGCCCACTAGCACCAGGCCCACTCTAATAACCTGGGGTTGGGGGAAAAAGATAAAAACAACGGGGTCAGACATAAGTCTGAGTGAGTCCTATAACCCTAACAATACAATCATTAAAGTAACCAGAGAAGACATAAGTTGATATACGGTAACGACTGGGGATGAATGGCTACACTAAGCAGCTTGGTAAACTTAGGATAAACTAAGATCACCGTAAAGACGCATTTACCCACCCAAGGATAATTACTAAATTACACCGCCCCAGACTTACTCAAAGATAATTCCTACACTACACCACACCAGTTCTACCTACCCAAGATTAGTTCCTACTTAAAGGTTGATCCCATTAAATGTACTTAGTAATTCTTAGCCAGTAGTTTCTTTTACCCCTACATAGGTGCCGTCTGCGCCTATCATTACTAGGTGTACCCACTACTCCCAAGCGATCGGCTCCCTAACGTAGATATCCGTGCTGGCCCCACAGTGGGATGTATCATTTCCCAAAGTGGCAAGCCTGATTTTGGTGCACGGGTTATACCTACACGATGCAACAACGTCTTACTTACCAGCCCGGGCCCACACACGCATATGAAACCCGATGGACTTGCGTTGCCACCGCTAATCCGTTTTGGCCTCTTATAGTCAAGCCCAATATGCGTGTCCCGTCACCCGACTTGGGTCGAGCCCACAAAGATACGTTTGGGATATTGGTTGAGATGGGCCCCCACAAGCTACCACCTAAGCTTGTAATTTTATCTAGTGTATCCTACTTAACCCCTTTAACTATGTCTACTTACATGTTATAAATACTTTGGTTAAGTCATTAATCATATTTTAATTACCTTTCAAGGCACCCACTAGATTTCCACATGACACCCAAGTCCTTTACTTAATTCCCACATGCCACCGAGGCACTTACTTAACCCCTTAATCATGTTTAATTACATATTCCACTTTGGTTAAGTATTCTAATCATATTTTCTATTGCCACCCAAGGCAACCCACTAGTTTCCTCATACCACCCAAGGCACCCTACTAGTTACCACAAGCCACCTAAGGCACCCACTTAACCCTCATGCCCTACTACATGCTTATATGGTTAAGTGTTTCTTAATTAATTCAGACCGTGATCCTCATAAAGACCTCTCACATTAGACTATCTTTTATGACCGCTGGTTAAGCCGGTTGGGTCCGGGCAGCCTTATGTCATAACCGAGTCTAACCTCGTGTCTTTACATTAATCACGTATTTAGTTTGTGCCTAAGACCTCTCACATTGGGCTAACATTTGTAGCAACTGGTTAAGCCGGTTGGGTCCGGGCAGTTTTACGCTACAACTGAGTCCAACCTCGTGTCTTAGTCGATTAATTACACCTAATTAATCACCCTCATAATTTATATTAATTATCCCTAATTAATATCAAGTTTTTCATAACATGGGTAGACCTAACTCAATAGGTAAATTCCCATGGGGTAGACCTAACTCAATAGGTAAATTCCCACTTATGTTAATTTGTTTTTATGGTATGCTTAATCATACCCAATCATACTTTTATTAACATCTTTATTAACCCCATCGTTCCCCACGCAAATCGTTTTCATTTCACGACATAATAAAAGGGAAGATCCATCACAACATCATGGGTTTAACCAAATCTTAGCATATAACTTTGTCATGGGTTAAGAGAATGTCAACTTGCATACATGAGCATATATTAACCCAACTATATTTAACCCAAACTTGCATATTATCGCACATGACTTGCATAACATATTGCATATGAATTTGCATATTATCATACACATATCTTGCATAACATGTTGAACTTGCATATTAGCATTCACATAACTTGCATAAGCACACATAACTTGCATAACATGTTGAACTTGCATATAAGCATTCTCACAACTTGCATAACATGTTAAACATGCATCTAAGCATACACATAACTTGCATAAGCATTCTCATTCTTGCATATTAACAAACATGTAACTTGCATAGCATATCTTGCATATTAACATACATGTAACTCGCATATTAACAAACATGTAACTTGCATAGCATATCTTGCATATTAACATACATGTAACTTGCATATTAACAAACATGTAACTTGCATAGCATATCTTGCATATTAACATACATGTAACTTGCATATGAACTTGTTAAACATGCATAAACCCACTTGTTAAATATGCATAAAACAACTTATTAAACATGCATATTATCACATACTTAGCATGCATAGAATCACATACTAAACTTGCATAATATCATATACTTAGCATGCATAGAATCACATACTCATCATGCATAAAACCACATACTTAACTTGCATAAAATCAATTACTTATTATGCATAAACCCAAATATCCAACTTGCATAAACTTACATATTCAACATGTATACACTCACCTATTTAACTTGCATAAACTTTCATATTCAATATGCATAAACTCACATATTCAACTTGCATAAACTTTCATATTCAATATGCATAAACTTACATATTCAACTTAGGATTAATATTATACATAGATTAGCATATCATTACAAATGATTCAAACTCACAAATCCGCATTCAAGACCATAAGTCTCATTACACCTAATCTACTTATCTTAACAATTGATCATCAAAGTGATAGAAACTCACCAAAACACAATTAGCAAGCTAATGAAGAAGATTAAGATACTTAGAATGGATTAGAGATTGATTAGAGCTTGCTTTCCTCTTCATTGATTTGTGGAGGCCATGACCAAGTTTCATTTTGCCATAGTTTAGTTACTAGGTTTAATTATGAATGAATTAGGGTAGGGTTAGGGTGTTATTTATAGGATTAGGTTGCATTTTAGACCCTTAGATTAACCCTAGATTAATTTAGGACCATCAGATCCATCAGATCCAAGAAGCTTCCAGAACTAGCCCACCAAGCCAGCCCAAGAACCCAAACTGGTGCACCCAGTTCCTCTGGGCGTCGCACCCTGTCGACAGGCAAGTCGACAGGCATGTCGACACCCCTGTCGACAGGCCTGTCGACAGCCCTGTCGACATGGGTTGGGCGGGAATCTTCCCGCCTGGCCCCGCCTGTCCAATTTAAAATCTGAATTTTAAATTCTTAATTCTGTTTTTAGTTTTGAATTTTCTGCTAACTTCATCGGGCCATAGCTGGGCCATACGGACTCCGATTTTCGAAAACTCGGACTCTATTTCGCGTATTTTTCCGAGACGAACGCAACGACGCAGCCCGTTTCCCCCAATTCTCACATCTGAGATTATATATTCTGTAATTAGTGAATTTTAGCATTAACCGAAATTCATGATGTATGTGCATTGTTAGTGTTTTTGTATGTGTGAAAACTCAAAATGCAACCCAAAGCCCCAAGTGGAGCTAAATCTCGAAATTTATTCATTTGAAAAATTATTTTAATTTCTTTCCTCGTTTCCTGAGATCATCACGCCCCTCTAGACAAAATTTCAAGAACAATCATCGCTTGGATCATCGGAATTGGCCCTGTTTATTATTTTCGACCAACCAGTATATCTCACTTCACTCAACGTTAAAATTCTTGATTATTGCTTCTAAAATCATATTTTTATACCATGAACAAGTTAATATGCCTGAGATTAAAAACAAAGTTGGTCGGAAAATTATGTTTTCTACTTCCTTTGTTGTATATATATTCATTGGACTTATATATTCAATTTACTCAAACATGGCTTTTTTAAATATCAGTAAAAACCTAAATGTATATTTTCATACAAAAACTAAAGTCTACTTAACACAGATATGATAATCTAATGCCAATCAGAGTAAATGTTTTATCAGTGCATGCATGGTTTATATTAACAGGGGATGTCTCAGGTGTTTGATCAAGTAGATATGGTTTACCAGTAAACTCTTTGCAATATAATTATAATCAGTACAACATGTATATGTGTCAATAAACTTGCATGGATTCAAAAGAAACAACTAGTGAGTGCTTACTCACTTTTTGATTTCCTGCTCTAAGCTTTTAGAAATGGCTCTCTGGCCTTTGTTTTTTCTCTACTACTGGCTTGATCAAATTGCATTGCGATTAAGAAGTGTGTGTGTCCCTTTATTTATAGGTGCTCAAAAATTTTAATCTAACGGTGCATTAAATGAATGAAGTGAATAATCATGGTGTAGAATGTTCTTTTTTTCTAAATAGAATGGTCATGTTTGTGATGTTAATACCCTATATATGCTAGCCAAATTGTTTCAGTGTAGATTTCAGCAGGCAAGTGGCATTTGTTTATATATAAATTATACAAAAGATCAATGAAATCTTAGCTGCTAAGGCAATGCCAATATTAAATACCCTGTGTACTTGCATGTTTAGTCAAGCAAAAAATATGTTGCTTTCTATTTTAATGTTGTAAAAGAAATGGTTCTTATACTAAGGCTAGATGTTATGCTATCTACAACTAACTAGTTGTTATACCCTTCTATTCGGCAGATGCTAATATACACAATGACTTGGGTTAAAGATATTGTTTTTAAATCTTACTTTGCTGCTAAGCTTCTTTTACACTTAATGCTCCTTAACCAAAAATGCCTATCCTGTCATGAATGAAGGCAAACTATACTTCCATCAATCTACTTAAGTGTTATGTCACTACACCCTTAAGCATGAAATAAAACTAACATTTTTTTAATTTATTTATTCTTAGATAAGTTTAGAATTAATATAAAATTGTGAAACAAAGATGAGCATATACTTGAATTCTTATTTGACAAAATGTACATGAAAGATATCCTCTTAAAAGCTTCATACATATATAAATACATATATTTGTAATTTAAAAGATTAATTAATTTTCCTCAAGTATTAAATCAAATTAATAATATTTTAACTGGTTAGGTCTGTAATCATTACTTATTGTTTAGCAAAACCTAGTTAAAAATCCCGGGACATTACATAGCTCATTTTTAAATCATTTATATTATTATGAACCATATTCAAGTAATTTATATATTCATTTAACGTTGAGTAAATAAATCAGGTCGTCCTCGGTTTACTGAACTTATATTATTACGAACCATATTCGGGTCGCCCTCAGTTTACTGAACTAATAAATTACTAAAGTAATTCGAAGTGACATATAGTACAGTAACACATGAAATATAGAACAACACAGAAACAATACTAACATCACTACACGTACCATAATATGCAATATGCCACATGCCGCACATAACAATAATATACATAATGTGGTGCAACATATACAAAAGGGCATATAACATAACATCAGTCAATAGGCATAGCATGGCTTCCAGGCACATCGAAACTGTCATTATCGGCGTCATCAGTGTCATTGGGTGGAGGTGAATCAACACCAGGACCCTGCAACTGGATCTGGGCTTGTAACGCAGCTATTTCGGCCTTGTAATGAGCCTGCTGCTATGCCAAAGCTGTATGTATAGTCTGGTAGAACACCTGTGTGTACTCAAGCATCATATGCTCAAAAGCAGCTAGCAGTCATCTATCGTGGTCCATATAAAGGAGTACTGATAATGTGACAACATGTATTACACTAATGCAAATTTTATAATAACAACATATACAAATGTATTTTTCATTTCTTACATACCTGATGTGAATTGTACAGACCAACTGATGATACACCGGGAGGGTCAACTGGTGGATACTACAATGACATCTCTACTATCTAACCTTGTACATCGTACGCCCTAAAAGTCTGAGGAGGGGGTCCAACATACCAGTCTGCATGTACTACGACGATATAGGCTCAAAGGTCGCAGGATGTACCGGGACTCTCCCTGATATTGTAGATGGTCCAGTATGGTCCGAGTTGGAAACCCGAATATAGTCTGGTAAAGCATAAGCACGTGGGGCAACTCAAACACAATAGGAATATCAAAGTGTCCCACCACTGTAAAAGACTCACAGTCCATCCATCCAGTAACCCTCATACTCTCAATATATGTGGATCCTGTCCGTATATCGCCAAACATCCCGTCACATAGGAGCGGATTAGAAGGAATGCACACTACACCGTATAGCTGTAACCAATAACGCTCCCCCAAATACCATATGAAAAGGCACTGAAATGACCTAAACTCGCCCTTAAAGGAAAGCCCGGGTTGAGTTGAGAAAACTACAAATCAAAACGCAAACAGAAGAACATTTCATTGCTTATTACAACAATTTGCATCAAAGTTCAAGAATATACAGATTACGAATTGATAATATACATCAGGAAAGTATCAGAAATTAAAATACATTTCATAGCAGCGGAAAAATAATACATAATCACAACTGTAAGGAATACACAGATACAGATCGTTCCGAATATAACTCCAGATGTAAACCAGGATCCTGTGAAAATAATATCTGCAAAACCAAAACTACTAGCTGCCCATGTGGAAAATAGGGCACCCAGAGTTTAGGTTAAAACAATAAACTCCAGGTCAGTCATATGACTGGTGTGAGAACTAAAATAGTTATTAACTTGATTTTAAAGTTAGGTAAATCAAGGGACCAAGCCATATAACACAGAATGGGTTTTCCCCCAAGAATACCAGTGCATGAAACAGTTTACAAATAGCGTAATGCTTTTTGGAAAAATGAAGCTATTATAAGACTCAGGTCCCATCACACAATGCAACGCAAGCCGGAGGATAGAGTTTTCTCTCATAATAGACAAAGATGCTTGGTACATTTAAAATAAATCATTTTGATACTATTATAAGTTCATCGTGTATCAAACAACTTCAAATATAAGTGTATCTATCATAGACGGCATAGTATCTCATGCTACTATGTCGCCAAATAGGTTTATAGCTAAAATTGAAATGTCACGTATTGGAAATTGGATTTCCGCCATGAGTTGAGGCAAGGGATGGCTCCTCGCCAACTTCGAGACACTCTAGCAAAAGCCACAGGATCTCCCGCATAAGACCCTTGGTTCCTGTAGGGTCAGTCCTCCCTTACATTTAAGGATTAGTTATTCATGAACACATGTTTCCCGGTCTAATCGGACCTATATCCATCGGCTCCCTAGTAACCGATATATCCGAGGCGCCTTGTTATCCATCATCCACATAGGTAAAAATATAATAAATGTCTGGGCTCCATACCATGACACCACCCATAGCTAGATGGAAATGCCATGTCCTCCTTACGTCCCTGATCCCGTTTTTGACTCATACCGAGGTGTGAGGCTCACGAATTAATGCTATACACAAAGCTATTCCCTTTAAGGATGTGCTTTGATCATCAACCACAAGACTCTGCTTTTCAACAAAAGCCTTGATCATTTGCATCTCAGCATGCCACACTGACAATTCAAGGCTTGCAAATGATGTCTATCGATATAACCTCTGAGCTCATACGTCTCAGAGAATGGTGTTAAGCAAGAGAATAAATTCTCCGCCACCAAACAGATATATATTTAATAGAGATCAATCAACACAGAATAAAATCCAATGTCTGACACACATCCATTTAATAGTTTTTTCTAGGTCTACACGAAACCGGAGGCACCTCATTCCTCGTCCCGTGTCCAATACAGGAGAGAGGTCCTCGCATATACGGTCAGTCACCAAGTACGTCTGGACGATCACCACTTATTACCTTGTCTTGGGTGTACCGCCCAATCAAGACATCAGTAATCATCCAAATGATGTGAAAACCTCCAGTCTTCAACCACTGTCTTCATCATCGATTTATCGTCGAATCAGTTATTCAGGATGGGTATAAACCCGTCCTTTTCGAATAACTCACGTGCATAATAAACAATTGCTATAAAAACACAACATGCTCCTCATTCCAATCCAGAATATTCTTTTATTCAAATATTCTTATACTTTGGGAAAGGTTCCCATTAATTTTATCAAAGATAAATTCTTTAAATTTATTCTTTAATCTTCCTTTGGATATCAATTCAAACCAAATTAAGGTTTATCCAAACTAGTCAGGATTAGCGCACCTTACCAAAGTAATCATTTATTTAATTTCCTAATCCCAACCTATTCATCACATGGAGAAAAACTGGTAATACTCCATATCTAACACCATAGTGTTATCGGAAAATTTAATTACCATTTCACATTCAAATCCAATTAAAGATTTAACTATCGCTTGGAGCAAAACTGGTGATACTTCAGTCTCGATCATTTCCCGAATTTGATAATTTAAATTATCCCATTCTCTTTTCAATCTAATTAAAGATTCATTAAAACTCTACATAGTTTTAATCTTCCCAAAAATCAATATTAATGATTATTTAACTTTGGAAACACAAACATGCCGCATCGGCAATCTACACCGTACGACTGATTTCTACCGATATATAACCTATAAGCTCGTACGTCTTAGAGAAGGGTGTTAAGCAAGAGAATAAATTCTTCGCCACCAAACAGATATATATTTAGCAGAGATCAACCATACAGTTCGAAATACAATGTTAGACATGTAATCCTATCTTTTACTAGGTTAAAGAACTAATGTCATTTAAAACACAGTTCACGATAAACCCAAATCACATTCCATTAATTATGGAATCTTCACGGAAAATAGATCAATATATAATTGATATTAATTTCCGTATATAACTAATAATATAAACGGAATAACGACAAAACCTTCTAAATTCCATATATATTTACACTCTTCCTCCATAGAAGCTCACTCCGATTATTATCAAATCGAATTCCATTCAATTCCAATTTTATATGTTAAATTGGAAAACTTT
Source organism: Allium sativum (assembly GCA_030737875.1). Taxonomy (NCBI): domain Eukaryota; kingdom Viridiplantae; phylum Streptophyta; class Magnoliopsida; order Asparagales; family Amaryllidaceae; genus Allium; species Allium sativum. Next base: position 138,382,951 of record CM060915.1, read on the forward strand.
ACTTTGAAAAATTCTCGTTAAATCTTAATAAAAAGATTTATAAATTCCAAATCACATTTCACTGTAAATCGGGTTACAGAACGAATGTCATTAAAACATAGTTCACGATAAACACAATTCACATTCCATTTTATTCCAATTAAATGTTAATTAACTGAAAACTCTAGTAATCTTAATTAAAAGATTTATCCTTTTCACATGGGGTTTAAGAACCGTGTTATTTAAGACACCATTCACGACAAACCCAAAATCCAATTCTTTTATTCAATTCCAATAAAATATTAATTAATTGTAAAACTTCACTATATCTTCATTCAAAGAATTATTCTTTTTCTCAGCTGGGTTTAAGAGCAGTGTTATTTAAGACACCGTTCACGACAAACCCAAAATCCAATTTGTTATTAAATACAAGGCTCTGAATAGATATTATATCGGCTTATATTCAATGTCAAATTTTGAAACCAACAAATATCGTATTGGAAATAACGATATAAAATATATCTCCCAAATTTCCATAACAATGTCTGTATAATCACGGAATCCAATATCGAAATATTCCAAAGAGTATTTCTATTCTAAGCCCATTCCAGTTTGTTTGTTGGAAATTTCTGGTTATATTAAAACCATTCACATATCCAGTTTATTTTATTTAAAAATTATTGAATTTCAAATTTAGTTAATAAATAGTTGGATTTCAAATTTAGTTAATAAATAGTTGGATTTCAAATTTTATTTAAAAATTATTGGATTTCAAATTTAGTAAATATGTTTTTAACTTTGCAAACGTGAAATTTTTCATCCAATTCTTTCCAAATCATTTATTATGATTTTACATAAATTATTAATAATTTTAATAATTTTATTAAGGACCTTTCAGTTGATTTCCATAAACGTTCATCGAACTGCACTTACAACTACCTTTTTTAAAATTGATTTGGATATAATTCCAAATCCAACCGTTAAATTTCAAATCTCTTGTATTCATTGGAAATCTCTTTTCAATACGAACCCAAGGGTTTCAGGTTTAGGAGAATCCGACGGTCAGATCTCCCGTAATGTCCATTCGAAGTCAATGGCCGAAATTCGTGAACTACCGCGTTGCGGCGCGTTCTATTTAGGCCATTAAATATATATAATATATATTATATATATTTCATCGATTTCCATTTAAAACATATTTTATAAATTCGTTTTAAAATGATTCTAACTTCATTTTCAATTTTAAATCAAAGTTGAATTTTCCTTATCATTATAATATATAAATGATTATATTTTCAAAATATCAGATTTTGAAATCGTTTCCTTTTCGATATTCATTACTAAAAATGAATAAAATTGATATAAATATCGATCACGTCAAAATGGTGTTATCTAATCAACATGGCTTCATATATTTCAATATTTTCTTGTCCATCCCAAATCGGACATCAAAATCATGTTTTGATCCATTACTGAATATTATTTTAAAATATTAGTTATTTTAAAATATTCATTACTCGTCATTTTAAAACATTCGTTAATTTAAAATATTCGTTCTTTCCGAATTGGAATCAAACACAGTCAATTACCATATAATTTTATTTATATGGATTTCATACACACATGTACACAACAGTAATCAAACATAGTCAACCATCATCTAGAGTGCATTACACAACTGCATAAGCTTAAATATAAATAATTAACGCTTACAACAGCCTGTCAACCAATCGATTAACATACAGCTAAACAACTGAGATTAGTGTACGTCAAATATCATCCCAATACCCGTGTGGGGTTTCAATCAACACACACCGATTTTTATTTGTGCTGTTGGGCAATGTGTAAGATATATCGTCCCTATCCATATCAGTTAAATGTGTGTATATAAACAAATCATCCGATTTGTAAATGAATATTTATTTTATTCATATACACATTAAAAATTATATTTTTAACTATAAAATATTTATTTCAAATCATGAATATTTTATACAATTCATTTATACAATAAACATGATATTTTTATTGTTCTAAAATTTTTAGAAAATTTTTGCAGCAAACAGCGAGATAATAGAACCGGAATAAGGTATAGCCTTATCCTTCGCCTATTACTGGCTCTAGCCATACACATACCAATTCCAATCAATTCATTTCACTTCCCCAAACCAAATTCAAACAAACATGCCGATCAACCAAACAAACATGGTTTCAAACAAAGGTGTCGGGTGCTACTAAGCACCGTTTGCATCCTAATATATATTTAACTATAAACAAGATTAGAGTGAGAAGTTCTCACCTTTGGGATCCACTCCTCCATTCTTTAATTGGCGGATTTTGTCGTCGCGCTCCGTTTTCTCGCTCTCGCACTTAAATTCACCTCTTTAGCCCTAGAATTTGCATACGGCCTCCAATCTTTACCAAACCTTGTCACTAGCCTAAATGTGCCATACCAGACAACTTTTTCCTAGTGGACTTTCTTCCAAAACTACACCAATTCACCGGAAATCGCGAAAAACAATAGCAGATCTGCGATCTTCGGACGCGTTTTCCGGACAGCTCCGCAATCCAAAATAGGACTTCCATATACTCAAATCAAAGAGAAAAACGAGATCTTTAACTTTGGTACTTTGGAGTTTTGGCTAGAAACGCATGGTTTGAGAGTTATTGGCAAAATAGTGATGGGGTGTTTTATGCAAAATGGGATTTTTGAAGAAAAATGGGTTTTTGGACTTGGCGGGGCCCACGACCAGAGCTGGGTGGCCAAAGGGCGGCGGCGGGCCTAAATGGACGTGTGGAGGTGGCTGAGGGGCGGCGGCGGCAGTGGCGGTGGCCGTGGTGGCTAAGGTGGTGATGATTTGGGGGTAGTGTTTGTAGATCTAAAGAGGGGAAGAGGAGGAGAGAGAGAGAAGAGAAGGAGGAGGAAGAAGTGGCGGCGGCGCTGGTGTGAGAGGGGGGTGCGGGTTTCATCAGCGCATTTTTTTTCATTTCCATCGTGAGCGACGAGAGAGAAAGAGGAAGAAGGGGGGTTAGACCAATATATATATAATTAATTTAATTTTTTAATTCCAAAAGTTAGTTTTTCATTCGAACTCCAAATTGAACCCAATGACTGTCGCCCCTAACTAAATTCCCCCATTCCGGACACAATGGAATATGTCATGTTCGCCAATTCGACTATTTCGATCAGTTTTTCTTTAAATTAAAATATAAATTAGTATATTGAATTTAAACATACATTTTTATTTACTGAGGCCACATACTGTCTTCGAAAATTGCAGAAAAATAAATCTATCTATGTTTTGACGATACGGTCGTAACAAAACTAATTTTGTCGAATTTGGAGACCGTTTGAAAATGGTCATTTTCCAGTCGATTAAATTCAAATTGAAATTACCAAACATGTTTTCATTTGCCACGCTCACATATTGATTCCAAATATTATGAAAATTGGAATATAGCAATAATTTGACATTGCGGATCCAACAAAAGTGATCTCGTTGAAAATGGAGGTCATTTGCAAAATCGCTATTTTTAAGGACTATATATATATATACACACACACACACACACATATTCCATATCGACTATTCTGAATTTTCAATTGGACATAATTTTTTATTCCCGTTATGAAATCTGAATTTTTCACATTCATTGGAAAGATATTTTCAAATAGATTCAAATATTTCTGGTTTTATTGAAATCTGATTTATTTTGGATCATGTACACTCATTTGAAATTTGAAATTGAATTTTCAAACCGCTTCGCCATTTCAAGCTCGTTTTATAAATAAAATAAATTTATTCATTCTAACTTCGATTAAAATAAATTTTTAGTTGTTATTATTTAAAATAAATCATTTTAAATATTCAAAATTCATTAAAATTGCCAAAATAAAATTTTTAAATTGGTTCTGATTTTTCGGGTTGTTACAATCTCCCCCACTTAAAATCTTTTCGTCCTCGAAAAGGAACGGAGCTGGAAGTTGTTTAACTAACCAACTCAACTTTCATTCTGGCTTTCATTCTTCAACTTTTCAGTTTCTAAGAATTTCTAGTTTTTCAAAAATTTGGCGAACACCCTAAATTTTTGAATTTTTTTGCCATAAGCTCATTTGTACGGAGAGACCTTTAAAACCGCAACATGCCTCTTAGGGCCCTCACCAATCCGAAAGAAAAAGAAAAAGCTAAGCGACTAGCCAATCGACTCATAAAATCATCTAAACCCAAGAAATATAGTAAACATGTACCTATTTGTCGGGCATACAATTTTATTCCTCTTCATAGCCTCCTTGCTACGACCTGTTCATTATATACACATGTAAATATATGTAATTGCAATCAATTTTAAACTCAGTTCGATATTTGATTCAATTTTGGCTAAATTTACATTCATTCAAAAGTTGGTTTAAATGAATAATCACATAACACAATCAACAATCAGCAATCAATTAGTTGATTAACGTTTCAAACACATAACTTTAATACATAGTCAAAATCATATTTTTGATGCCAAATCACAACAATAACCCTATCTATGTTTTGGTTCTCACACCTATCAATTGGAAATATATAGACATCCCACCTTCGAAACTCGAACATAAATACTGATGATGGCGCCATCATCAGTATCCTGCTAGGGTGACTAGAGTGCAATTCTATATCTATGCAATATATTTAAGGCTTTGTACACACGTTTGCAAATAATCCAGTCTCTGATGAATTCTTTCGTTTGGTTCTAATGTGTCTTGATTCTCGAGCTCTGTAAACCAAAGCTCTGATACCAAAATGAAACGACCCAAACTCGCCCTTAAGGGAAAGTCTGGATTGAGTTGAGAACATGACAAATTAGAATGCAAACAGAAGAACATTTCATTGCTTACTACAACAATTTGCATCAGAGTTCAAGAATATATAGAGTATGAATAGATAATATACATCAGGAAAATATAATAGACTAAAATACATTTCATAGCAGCGGAAAAATAATACATAATCACAACTGTAAGGAATATACGGATACAGAGCGTTCCGAATATAGCTCCAACTGTAAACCAGGATCCTGTGAAAATAATATCTACAAAACCAAAACTACTAGCTGCCCATATGGAAAATAGGGGCACCCAGAGTTTAGGTTAAAACAATAAACTCCAGGTCAGTCATGTGACTGGTGTGAGAACTAAAACATTTATTAACTTGGTTTTAAAGTTAGGTAAATCAAGGGATCACGTCGTATAACATGTAACGGGTTTTCCCCCAAGAATACCAGTGCATGAAATAGTTTATAAACAACGCAATGCTTTTTGGAAAAATGAAGCTATTATAAGACTCAGATCCCATCACACAATGCAACGCAAGCCGAAGGGTAGAGTTTTCCCTTATAATAGCCAAGCATGCTTAGTACTTTTAAAACAAATTATTTTGATACTATTATAAGTGCATAATGTGTCAAGCAACTTCAAATATAAATGTATCAATCATAGACGGCATAGTATCCCATGCTACTATGTCGCCATATAGGTTTACAACTAAAACCGAAATGTCACGTATTGGAAATTGGATTTCCGTCATGAGTCAAAGCAACGGATGGCTCCTCGCCGGCTTCGAAACACTCTAGAAAATGCCTCAGGATCTCCCGTAGAAGACCCTTGGTTCCTGCAGGGTCGGTCCTTCCTTAGTTTGAGGATTAGTTATTCCTGAACACACGTTTCCCGGTCGTATCGGACCTATATCCATCGGCTCCGTAGTAACCGATATATCCGAGACTCCTCGCTATTCATCATCCACATAGGTAAAATTATAATAAATGTCTGGGCTCCATACCATGACACCACCCATAGCTAGAAGGAAACATCATGTCCTCCCTGTGTCCCTGATCCCGTTTTTGACTCATACCGAGGTTTGAGGCTCGCGAATTAATGTCATACACAAAGTTATGCCCTTTAAGGCCGTGCTTTGATCATCAACCACAAGACTCTTCTTTTCAACAGAAGCCTTGATCATTTGCATCTCAGCATGCCACGTTGACAATTCACGCCATGCAACTGATGTCTATCGATATATAACCTCTGAGCTCGTACGTCTCAGAGAAGGGTGTTAAGCAAGAGAATCAATTCTCCGCAACCAAATGGATGTATATTTAATAGAGATCAATCAACACAGAATAAAATCCAATGTCAGACACACATCTATTTAATAGTTCGTTTTGGGTCTGGACGAAACCGGAGGCACCTCATTCCTCGTACCGTGTCCAATACAAGAGAGAGGTCCTCACATATCTGGTCGATCTCCAAGTATGTCTGGATGATCACCACTTATTACCTTGTCTTGGGTGTACCGCCCAATCAAAACAACAGTAATCATCCAAACGATGTGAAGACCTCCGGTCTTCAACCACCATCTTCATCGTTGACTTATCGTCGAATCAATTATTCAGATTGGGTATAAACCCGACCTTTTCAAATAACTCGCATATATAATAAACAAGTGCTATAAAAACACAACATGCGCCTCATTCCAATCCAGAATATTCTTTTATTCAGATATGCTTATACTTTTGGAAAGGTTCGCATTTATTTATCAAAGATAAATTCTTTAAAGTTATTCTTTAATCTTCCTTTGGATATCAATTCAAACCAAATTAAGGTTTATCCAAACTAGTCAGGATTAGCGCACCTTACCGAAGTAATCATTTGTTTAATTTCCCAATCCCAACCTATTCATCCCATGGATCAAAACTGATAATACTCCATATCTAACACCACGGTGTTATCGGTAAATTTAATTACCAATTCACATTCAAATCTAATTAAAGATTTAACTATCGTTTGGAGCAAAACTGGTGGTACTCCATTCTCGATCATTACCCGAATTTGATAATTTAAATTATCCCATTCTCTTTTCAATCTATTTAAAGATTCATTAAAACTCTACTTAGTTTTAATCTTCCCAAAAAACAATATTAATGATTATTTAACTTTGGAAACATGTGACACCCCGTATTTTTACATTTTAAAAAGTAAGAAATTTACATACGTATACGATGATACGCAAAGCATATAAACCAGTAAAGCATGAAGATAAAAGATATTCTGGTTATACTTCTAGAATTAAGGTAAACGGGATTCACCATTGCGTTCGTCTCGGAAAAATACGCGAAATAGAGTCCGAGTTTTCGAGAATCGGAGTCCGTATGACCCGTTAAAGGCCCAAAGAAGATTTCTAAAAATTTGAAATTCGGAAGCAGGTTTGAAAACCAGATCTGGGGCTAGGCGGGAATTTTCCCCGCCTAGGCCATGTCGACAGGGCTGTCGACAGGCCTGTCGACTTGGGCCCAGACCAAGTCGACAGCCCTGTCGACATGCCTGTCGACAGGGGGTGGCCGGGGCAATTTGCCTGGCGCACCTGTTTGTCTCACCTGGTCTGGTTCATAGCCTGATTCTGGAAGCTTCCGAGATCTGATGGTCCTAATCTATCCTAGATCTAATCCTATGGCCTAAAACACTCCTAATCCCTATAAAAACACCCCTAAGCCCCCTCCTAAACCCTCATAAATCACTCTCTCCACGAAGTGCTGCCCAAATGCCAAGTGATCATGGCCTCCATTCCCCTTTCCTAAAGCCTAAGCACTCAAATCGGGTCCAAATCAAGTAGTGCAAGCTAGCTACACCAAATGGAAGGAAGATCAACGTTGCTATGCGGGTTTCATGACGATTCTTCAACAAAGGAGGCACCTTTCTTAGCCAAGATGATTCATGCTTCTTTCCCTAGGCCTAACTATGTAAGTTCTAGCTACTTTTAGATGGAAACGGTAGTTTTGATAATGACATGGGATAAAATGAGGCTAAACATGATTATGCGAACCTATATGAACCTTACCTTGCCTCTTGTGTTCATGTTTATGGTTTTAGGCCATGTGAGTGACTTAATCATGCCTCTCATGCTATGCATAACCTAGTTTAACTTGCAAGTTTGGATCTTTATGCATGAAATGCTAGCATGAACCTTTAGGAACCATTTTTACTTGTGAAACATTGGCTAAGATTATATTTTGGGGCTTATGCATGTTTATGAACCTAAACCCCTAATGTTAACATGCAAGTTTGTGGCCAAATCCTTTATGACATTATGCATACTTATGGCCCATTTCCTTTTCTTCTCGTGTTATGCATGCTTGCGGCCAAACCATTATGAACCTATGCATGTTTTGAGCCAAACTCTCATGATACTATGCATGTTTGGGGGTCATTGTGTAGCATAGTATCTCTACGATGTGACTCGTCCATTCTTGCGTTGGAACACGATTTAGGTTGAGGTTAGACAAGCATGAATATAGCATGAAGAACTTAACTCGAAGTTTCATGAAGACATGATGGGCGAGCTAAACTTGGCGTGAACCATAATTTGGGTAAATGGGTATAAACGTGATAACATGTAACGTTAAATATGACATGTGTTAATACTTGAAAACATAACTTGTAATGTACCATGGAAGTTGACATGTAAGTATGCATAAAAACATAAGCTTGGGAATTTACCTATTAAGTTAGGTCTACCCATTGGGAATTTACCTATTAAGTTAGGTCTACCCAATTGCTTGAAAACTTGACTATGAACATGATACTAGACTGAACATGAAAGTGGCCAACTCGAGGTTGGGTTGAGTTTGCAACGTAAAACTACCCGGAACCGACCGGCCTAACTAGTAATTGCAAACAATAGGACTCAATGTGAGAAGTTGGTCATGTTGTGCTTGAACCCGAGGTTAGACCAAGTTGTGGTGTAAATCTACCCGGACCCGCCCGGCTTAACTAGTAACCACAACAAAGTCTAATGTGAGAGGTTGGGGTGCATTAAATAATTAATGCCACATAATAGGATTAAGTTAATTTGATTAATGAGGCTTAACCAAATATGACATGGACAAATGGGTTAAGTAATTTGATTAGGCTAATGATACTTAACAAAACATGACGGGGTTGGGTAGGTTAAGTAACTTGATTTGCCTAACGACACTTGACCATCTTTATACGACTAGTGGACGGGATTAAGTTAACTAACACTTAATCAATCCAACACGATAACTTGATAAGGTTAAGTAAATTTTCTTAAGAAACACTTAACCCATCAGACAAAACCCCAATTCGGAGGATTGGGTAAATGACCATGGTTAACAAGGATAAGGGAAATAAGGCTAAGTGGTAAACCTTAGTTAAGGGAAACTAAGTAATAATCCTTAGTCAAGGAAATTTGGACCATTTCTTAGATAGACTAGTAACCCGATACATTAGGTCAACGTTTAAGTATGCGTGTAGGAGCAGGCTATCTGATTTAGATAAAGGCTCCAACGAACTGGGTAACGAAGCAGCGGCTTCAGGGAACGTGAGGGTATTCTTGGGATCCCTCTGTGAGCTGCCAGGTCATTATACTAGGCTCACGGGAGGTTGAGGTCTGCGGTAGAAGAACCAAGAATATGCCTTGGTTGCTATGCGAGCGACCTAAAGACTGGGGTGGATAGCAGTGAGTCGACGAATACATAAGGTGCCCGAGATAGCAAGTTCGTCGATCATCTACCATCTTGAGTCAAGCGTATACGTACGGAAAGGCAGGGAACACCCAACAGACCATAATTGCTATCTAATTATGGGTGAGGTAGGCCGTAGGATATGGGCTGGCCGGAGTGTAGTTCTCATGCAAGATTTTCTCTTGTGTTGCCTTTCACTAGTTGAGGGAGGGGTCTCGTGGGACCATAGCCACGTGTAGAAAAGCAGACCTTAGTACCTGCATCGGCAGATAAATCTAAAGCTCCCGACCGAGTCCTGTATTTCTTGGTTTGCCCTGTGACAGGACTCGGGTGGCACGATGTGTTACATGTGCGTACAGTAATAGAAAACGATTCACGATGGATGCGTGGGAAAAAGGGCGCGGTTGAGGGTTAGCGTAATCCCTAGTGGCCTAGGTGGTTTAACCCAAACCGAAATACGAAAGCGTGCAATAGGTAAGCGTAATCCCTAGTGGTGCTAGGTGGCGTAAGTCCTAGTAGTTCAAACGATGATTCATATGGAAGAGCCTAGCTAGAACAAGGGTGACAGTCCAAACGATCTCAAGGATAATACGACATGAGGAAGCCCGTACGAGGTACGGCAAAGGACTGAACCTATATACATGGAAAGAAATATATGATTTGAGTAACCTATATATGCGATATATTAGGTTGACATGGACCATTACACGACTTTGAGTAAGGGGACATTCCTGGTTAACACATAACAAGGCTGGGATACTAGTACGGAGGGTGTAGAGCAGACATATGTGTTAGAACTAGGAAGAATATACAAAATAGATACCGGGGAATGACAAACGGGGCAGATACCTTGGGATAATGTACTCGATAGAGGTCTGATGATGTGATACCTTGACTTATCATAACACCGTAGTTTGTCATGATACCTTAGCTCACCCTGCCACAGTAGTCAACCGGCTACCCTGGTTTAGTTTATCTATCTTGTAGTTATCCTTATGTTTACTTTCAGTTTATGCATGTCATGTTACCTTTACCTGTTTTTATACTGGAAGTAGATAGGACTTACTCAGTCTTTTTGACTGACCCGTTTTGTTTCGCCTCTTTTCTTCCGTTTCCCCCCCAGGTTACAGGGAGGAAACAATGCTGTTTAGTTCGGACTTCATCTGTTTGAAGGTCATCATGGATGGCTTGGACTTTCTTGGCTATGGCTACTTTACTGTCTCATTTGGGGAATAATTTATTAAAAAGTCTTTATGCTTCTTTACTACTGCAAGACAGGTTTTGATGTACTCTGATGTAAAAGGCTTTAGACCTTAATTATTGAATTTATGAAAGTTTGATTTTTACTTCCGCTATTTATATATGTTCTGTCTTGTGATATTTCTGTGCATGTTTACCAATAATGCCCCTCTAAAGCTAGTGCATTCCTTTGCGAGTGACCCTAGCGGAGGCTGGGTGTTACATTTGGTATCAGAGCAGAAGGTTACCAGGCTGGGCAAAAGTTTTTAAAGACCTTCTGAAAATTATTTGAAAAACCGTTTACAAAGAAGCATTTTTCAAGAAAAACTTTGTCTTAGAAGTTATTCCCCAAAAGCCATTAGCAATGTCCTTGTTTTATTAGTTGAATCCTCTTTTCCCTTCTCTCTCCCATCGATAGTCACGTTGGCTTTGGTTACAAGTAGTTTTTGAGTTAGAAGAGTGTTTTCTTTATGATGGGGGAATAGTTCTCGAGAAAATGGAGTTGAGTCAGGGGGAAGTAAGGAAATGGAAGGATGGAAGGGCAAGGAAAGAAGAGAAGAAAAAAAAAAAAAGGGGGGCCAGTCGATAGGGCTGTCGACATGCCCCCCCCCTGTCGACAGGGCTGTCGACACGACGCGCCTGCAGGACAAAAAATATATATAAGCCCGAAGGCCGAGAGCTTCAGCTCATAACCCCAATCCTTTTCTCCTTCCTCCCAGCCACCAAAACCGAAAATTCCCCAACTCCACCACCTCCCATCACCTCGTTTCTCCACCGTTCTTCATAAAATTAATCTCAAATCGAAGCTAGAGACCCTCTCCATCCGGATCTATAGTTCCCCTCTTCCAATTCGTGTTTAAATCACCATGGCCAATCAACCCAATCCCTACGAGCTTTACCCTCAATTAACCGCGCAAGAGGTCGAATGGTGTGACGAGCAACCAGGGATAATTGAGCACTACATGCAGCTCGCCACTAGGAATTTGCTTCTAGGCCGACCGGTGAGGTTCGCGGATTTTGCGGGAACCGCCGTGGAAAGTTTGTTTGTTAATGCGGGTCTTATTCATATTCTGGATACGCACACGGCCGAGAGGAGAGGCTACAAGCGTATGGCAAGACTTTTTGATGCTCGTTTGCAAATTGATGTGGATGATAATGGGTTGATAACTTATGGTTCATGGGTTAAGGGTACCCATATATTTATGAATGAGGTCCAATTTGGGGAAATTTTGAATATCCGGGGTACGGGACTCGATATAAATGATCTGGAGATGGATGATTTGAATGTGTGGGGAAGGATTTTTTTTTTAATGGACTGGATAGGCAATGGGATAGTACGCATTTGCGCCCCCTAGCTAGGTTTGTGATCAGAATATTGCAATATAATATTGCGGGGCAGAATCATGGGTTTGACAGAGTCCCAGTAGTTGTTAAGGCCGCTACTTATGCTATTTTTGGGGGCATACAAATAAACTGGGCAAGAACCATCTTACAGCAGTACCAGATCTTTAGGGGAGCAAGGCACTCCAATATTTGTTTTGGGAACTTATGGACCATAGTTTTCCGCTGGTTCGGGGTGGATTTGCATGATGAGGATTATGTGACACTTTCTAACCATCCCTCTGTTATCATCACTGAAGCCGCATTAGGGAGGATGAGTATAGATATGCAGGAGCTGCAAGGGGAGCCACAGCCTATGGAGCATGAGGGATTAGATGAGGAAGAGGATGAGGGTGACGAGGAGGAGGAGCAAGAGGAGGAGCCACAGGATGATCAGTTTGGACACTTTGAGGACCCCCATCAGGCACCACAGCATGATGGTGAGCAGGCTGGGGATGGAGCCTGGGCTCATCAGGGCCCGGCACAGGGGGCTCCGGATACAGGTGCCTGGGATCCATGGGCTACTAGGGATCCAGACTGGAGGACTGAGCTGAGATATGTTTCACAGCAGCAGGCTCGCTTGATGAGGAGCCACCAGGATATTATGAGGTCACAACAGCAGACACTGGAGTCACAGGTAGCCATGGCTCAGACACAGCAGCAGATGCTTCAGGAAATGAGTTCCTCTTATGATCAGTTGGGGGCTGGGATGCAAGACCTACAGTTAGAGCTTAGGCAAGGGAACCGACGACAGGAAGAGAGGCTTGATAGCTTAGAGGAGCTCATCCGTAGCTATTTCCGTCAGGATTGACCTCTATCAGTTATCCGTAGGATAGTATTTTATTTTCAGTATTGTTTAGCTGTTCCTTTTGTTGTCTAGTTGTAACGATGTACTAAAACTATCTTAATAAAGTTTGTACGTTGTTTGTTTACGCAATTTGTTGTGTCTAATGTAATTATGAAATATTGAACGATAATGTCTGATAACGATGAACAATGAAAACAACAAAACGGGATATCTCTCCGTTACATAAAAACATAGAAAATTAGATTTTTCTAAATTAATAATGGATGGTAGGATTTTGGATGCTCAAATTGGATGAACTTCACTCTTATTCTATAAGGGTGTGGGAAGATTTGGATGAAATTACTTTTTCAAATTTTTGCATTCATATAGAACTGCAAGTATATTTAGGATGAGAGCATCATGGTTAAAAAAAAAAAAAAAAAAAAAAAAGAAAAAAAAAAAGAAATTTTTAAGAAATTGCATTCATGTAGGTGGTACCACAAGTTAGGCATACATATTTTTCTACAATGTGATTCACTTTTGCACATGTGCACATGTTTGCAACAATTGGCTGAACACTTCTGGATGCTAATATGGGGACATAAATCCTACTACTATTGAATTTCGGGGACGAAATCCTTTAAGGGTGGGAGGATGTGACACCCCGTATTTTTACATTTTAAAAAGTAAGAAATTTACATACGTATACGATGATACGCAAAGCATATAAACCAGTAAAGCATGAAGATAAAAGATATTCTGGTTATACTTCTAGAATTAAGGTAAACGGGATTCACCATTGCGTTCGTCTCGGAAAAATACGCGAAATAGAGTCCGAGTTTTCGAGAATCGGAGTCCGTATGACCCGTTAAAGGCCCAAAGAAGATTTCTGAAAATTTGAAATTCGGAAGCAGGTTTGAAAACCAGATCTGGGGCTAGGTGGGAATTTTCCCCGCCTAGGCCATGTCGATAGGCCTGTCGACTTGGGCCCAGACCAAGTCGACAGCCCTGTCGACATGCCTGTCGACAGGGGGTGGCCGGGGCAATTTGCCTGGCGCACCTGTTTGTCTCACCTGGTCTGGTTCATAGCCTGATTCTGGAAGCTTCCGAGATCTGATGGTCCTAATCTATCCTAGATCTAATCCTATGGCCTAAAACACTCCTAATCCCTATAAAAACACCCCTAAGCCCCCTCCTAAACCCTCATAAATCACTCTTTCCACGAAGTGCTGCCCAAATGCCAAGTGATCATGGCCTCCATTCCCCTTTCCTAAAGCCTAAGCACTCAAATCGGGTCCAAATCAAGTAGTGCAAGCTAGCTACACCAAATGGAAGGAAGATCAACGTTGCCATGCGGGTTTCATGACGATTCTTCAACAAAGGAGGCACCTTTCTTAGCCAAGATGATTCATGCTTCTTTCCCTAGGCCTAACTATGTAAGTTCTAGCTACTTTTAGATGGAAACGGTAGTTTTGATAATGACATGGGATAAAATGAGGCTAAACATGATTATGCGAACCTATATGAACCTTACCTTGCCTCTTGTGTTCATGTTTATGGTTTTAGGCCATGTGAGTGACTTAATCATGCCTCTCTTGCTATGCATAACCTAGTTTAACTTGCAAGTTTGGATCTTTATGCATGAAATGCTAGCATGAACCTTTAGGAACCATTTTTACTTGTGAAACATTGGCTAAGATTATATTTTGGGGCTTATGCATGTTTATGAACCTAAACCCCTAATGTTAACATGCAAGTTTGTGGCCAAATCCTTTATGACATTATGCATACTTATGGCCCATTTCCTTTTCTTCTCGTGTTATGCATGCTTGCGGCCAAACCATTATGAACCTATGCATGTTTTGAGCCAAACTCTCATGATACTATGCATGTTTGGGGGTCATTGTGTAGCATAGTATCTCTACGATGTGACTCGTCCATTCTTGCGTTGGAACACGATTTAGGTTGAGGTTAGACAAGCATGAATATAGCACGAAAAACTTAACTCGAAGTTGCATGAAGACATGATGGGCGAGCTAAACTTGGCGTGAACCATAATTTGGGTAAATGGGTATAAACGTGATAACATGTAACGTTAAATATGACATGTGTTAATACTTGAAAACATAACTTGTAATGTACCATGGAAGTTGACATGTAAGTATGCATAAAAACATAAGCTTGGGAATTTACCTATTAAGTTAGGTCTACCCATTGGGAATTTACCTATTAAGTTAGGTCTACCCAATTGCTTGAAAACTTGACTATGAACATGATACTAGACTGAACATGAAAGTGGCCAACTCGAGGTTGGGTTGAGTTTGCAACGTAAAACTACCCGGAACCGACCGGCCTAACTAGTAGTTGCAAACAATAGGACTCAATGTGAGAAGTTGGTCATGTTGTGCTTGAACCCGAGGTTAGACCAAGTTGTGGTGTAAATCTACCCGGACCCGCCCGGCTTAACTAGTAACCACAACAAAGTCTAATATGAGAGGTTGGGGTGCATTAAATAATTAATTCCACATAATAGGGTTAAGTTAATTTGATTAATGAGGCTTAACCAAATATGACATGGACAAATGGGTTAAGTAATTTGATTAGGCTAATGATACTTAACAAAACATGACGGGGTTGGGTAGGTTAAGTAACTTGATTTGCCTAACGACACTTGACCATCTTTATACGACTAGTGGACGGGATTAAGTTAACTAACACTTAATCAATCCAACACGATAACTTGATAAGGTTAAGTAAATTTTCTTAAGAAACACTTAACCCATCAGACAAAACCCCAATTCGGAGGATTGGGTAAATGACCATGGTTAACAAGGATAAGGGAAATAAGGCTAAGTGGTAAACCTTAGTTAAGGGAAACTAAGTAATAATCCTTAGTCAAGGAAATTTGGACCATTTCTTTGATAGATTAGTAACCCGATACGTTAGGTCAACGTTTAAGTATGCGTGTAGGAGCAGGCTATCTGATTTAGATAAAGGCTCCAACGAACTGGGTAACGAAGCAGCGGCTTCAAGGAACGTGAGGGTATTCTTGGGATCCCTCTGTGAGCTGCCAGGTCATTATACTAGGCTCACGGGAGGTTGAGGTCTGCGGTAGAAGAACCAAGAATATGCCTTGGTTGCTATGCGAGCGACCTAAAGACTGGGGTGGATGGCAGTGAGTCGACGAATACATAAGGTGCCCGAGATAGCAAGTTCGTCGATCATCTACCATCTTGAGTCAAGCGTATACGTACGGAAAGGCAGGGAACACCCAACAGACCATAATTGCTATCTAATTATGGGTGAGGTAGGCCGTAGGATATGGGCTGGCCGGAGTGTAGTTCTCATGCAAGATTTTCTCTTGTGTTGCCTTTCACTAGTTGAGGGAGGGGTCTCGTGGGACCATAGCCACGTGTAGAAAAGCAGACCTTAGTACCTGCATCGGCAGATAAATCTAAAGCTCCCGACCGAGTCCTGTATTTCTTGGTTTGCCCTGTGACAGGACTCGGGTGGCACGATGTGTTACATGTGCGTACAGTAATAGAAAACGATTCACGATGGATGCGTGGGAAAAAGGGCGCGGTTGAGGGTTAGCGTAATCCCTAGTGGCCTAGGTGGTTTAACCCAAACCGAAATACGAAAGCGTGCAATAGGTAAGCGTAATCCCTAGTGGTGCTAGGTGGCGTAAGTCCTAGTAGTTCAAACGATGATTCATATGGAAGAGCCTAGCTAGAACAAGGGTGACAGTCCAAACGATCTCAAGGATAATACGACATGAGGAAGCCCGTACGAGGTACGGCAAAGGACTGAACCTATATACATGGAAAGAAATATATGATTTGAGTAACCTATATATGCGATATATTAGGTTGACATGGACCATTACACGACTTTGAGTAAGGGGACATTCCTGGTTAACACATAACAAGGCTGGGATACTAGTACGGAGGGTGTAGAGCAGACATATGTGTTAGAACTAGGAAGAATATACAAAATAGATACCGGGGAATGACAGACGGGGCAGATACCTTGGGATAATGTACTCGATAGAGGTCTGATGATGTGATACCTTGACTTATCATAACACTGTAGTTTGTCATGATACCTTAGCTCACCCTGCCACAGTAGTCAACCGGCTACCCTGGTTTAGTTTATCTATCTTGTAGTTATCCTTATGTTTACTTTCAGTTTATGCATGTCATGTTACCTTTACCTGTTTTTATACTGGAAGTAGATAGGACTTACTCATTCTTTTTGACTGACCCGTTTTGTTTCGCCTCTTTTCTTCCGTTTCCCCCCCAGGTTACAGGGAGGAAACAATGCTGTTTAGTTCGGACTTCATCTGTTTGAAGGTCATCATGGATGGCTTGGACTTTCTTGGCTATGGCTACTTTACTGTCTCATTTGGGGAATAATTTATTAAAAAGTCTTTATGCTTCTTTACTACAGCAAGACAGGTTTTGATGTACTCTGATGTAAAAGGCTTTAGACCTTAATTATTGAATTTATGAAAGTTTGATTTTTACTTCCGCTATTTATGTATGTTCTGTCTTGTGATATTTCTGTGCATGTTTACCAATAATGCCCCTCTAAAGCTAGTGCATTCCTTTGCGAGTGACCCTAGCGGAGGCTGGGTGTTACAAAACACAAACATGACGCATCGACAATCTACACCGAACTATTGATTTCTGCTGATATATAACCTCTAAGCTCATACGTCTTAGAGAAGGGTGTTAAGCAAGAGAATAAATTCTCCGCCACCAAACAGATATATATTTAACAGAGATCAACCATATAGTTCGAAATACAATGTTGGACATGTAATCCTGCCTTTTACTGGGTTAAAGAACTAATGTTATTTAAAATACAGTTCACGATAAACCCAAATCACATTCCATTAATTATGGAATCTTCACGGAAAACAGATCAATATATAATCGATATCAATTTCCATATCTGACTAATAATATAAATGAAATAACAACAAAGCCTTCTAAATTCCATATATATTAACAGTCTTCCTCCACAAAAGCTCACTTCAATTATTATTAAATCGAAATACATTCAATTCCAATTTAATATATTAAATTGGAAAACTTTACTTTGGAAAATTCTCGTAAAATCTTAATAAAAAGATTTATAATTTCCTCACATTTCTTTGTAATTCGGGTTAAAGAATGAATGCCGTTAAAACACAGTTCACGATAAACCCATTTCACATTCCATTTATTCCAATTAAATGTTAATTAACTGAAAACTCTAGTAATCTTAATTAAAAGATTTATACTTTTCACATGGGGTTTAAGAACAGTGTTATTTAAGACACAATTCACGACAAATCCAAAATCCAATTCTTTTATTCAGTTCTAATAAAATATTAATTGGAAAACTTCACTCTATCTTCATTCAAAGATTTATTCTTTTTCTCAGCTGGGTTTAAGAACATGTTATTTAAGACACCGTTCACGACAAACCCAATATCCAATTTGATATTTAATACAAGGCTTTGAATAGAAATTATATCAACTTATATTCAATATTAAATTCTGAAACCAACAAATATTATATTGGAAATAACGATATAAAATATATCTTCCAAATTTCCATAACAATATCCGTATAATCACGGAATCCAATATCGAAATATTCTGAAGAGTATTTCGATTTCAAATCCATTTCAATTTCATTTCAATTTGTTCGTTGGAAATATCTGGTTATATTAAAACTATTCACATATCCAATTTATTTTATTTAAAAATTATTGGATTTAAATCTAGTTAATAACTAGTTCATTTTGATAAAAATATATTTTTATCTTTAAAAACATGGAATTTTTCATCCCAATTCTTTCCAAATCATTTATTATGATTTTACATATATTATTAATATTTTTAATAATTTTAATAAGGCCCTTTCAGTCGATTTCCATAAACGGTCATCGAACTGCACTTACAGCTATCTTTTCTAAATTTGATTTGAACATAATTCCAAATTTAAGACACTTTAGGAGAATTCGACGGTCGGATCTCCCGTAATGTCCATTCGAAACAACGATCGAAATTCAAGAACTACCGCGGCGCAGCGCGTTCGATTCAGGCCATAAAATATATATAATATATATATAATATATATTTCATCGATTTCCATTTAATACATATTTTATTAATTCATTTTAAAACGATTCTAATTTCATTTTAATTTTAAATCAAAATTGAATTTTCCTTATCATTATAATATATAAATGATAATATTTTCAAAATATCATATTTTGAAATCATTTCCTTTTTGATATTCATTATTAAAAATGAATAAAATCGATATAAATATCGTTCACATCAAAATGGCGTTATCTAATCAAAACAACTTCATGTATATTAATATTTCCGTGCCCATCCCAAATCGGACATCAAAATCATATTTTGATCCATTAATGAATATTATTTTAAAATATTAGTTATTTTAAAATATTCATTACTCGTCATTTTAAAATATTCGTTAATTTAAAATATTTGTCTTTCCGAATTGGAATCAGACACAGTCAATTACCGTATAATTTTATTTATATGGATTTCATACACACATGTACACAACAATAATCAAACATAGTCAACCATCATCCAGAGTGCATTACGCAACTGCATAAGCATTAAATATAAATAATTAACGCTTACAATAGCCTGTCAACCAATCGATTAACATACAACTAAAAAATTGGGATTAGTGTAAGTCAAATATCATCCCAATACCTGTGTGGGGTTTCAATCAACACACACCGATTTTTATTTGTGCAGTTGGGCGATGTGTAAGATATATTGTCCCAATCCATATCAGTTAAATGTGTATATAAACAAATCATTCAATTTGTAAATGAATATTTATTTTATTCATATATACGTTAAAAATTATATTTTTAACTATAAAATATTTATTTCAAATCATGAATATTTTATACAGTTCATTTATACAATAAAAATGATATTTTTATTAGTCTAAAATTTTTAGAAAATTTCGGTAGTATAACGCCGCGATACTAGAACTGGAATAAAGTCTAGCCTTATCTCTCGCCTAATACTGGCTCGCGCGATACACATACCAATTACAATCAATTCATTCCACTTCCTCAAACCAAATTCGAACAAACATGCCGATCAACCAAACAACCAAACAAACATGGTTTCAAACAAAGGTGTCGGGTGCTACTAAGCACCATCTGCATCCTAGTATATATTTAACAAGAAACAAGATTAGAGTGAGAAGTTCTCACCTTTGGGATCCACTCCTCCATTCTTTAATTGGCGGATTTTGTCGTCGGGCTCCGTTTTTTTCGCTTTCTCGCACTTGAATTCGCCTCTTTGGCCCTAGAATTTGCATACTGTTGACACATTTTTTGGTAAAAGCTGTCACACATGGAATTCCTAAACGATAACATGCTCAAGCGATGGAAACAACATCAGAAGACAGGCAACGATTTGGTCAAACTCGCATCACGAACAAAGAAAGGCCCGAAACTCCTATCAAACAACCTTTTTTTGGGCCCGAAAACAGCAATTACGAAGTTGAGCTCTGTAACTTTTATAAATCTCTGAGTTAGCTTCAGTTTGGCTCAATCGGACTTACGGTTTGAAAGTTATGCCCATTTCCGTGAATGGGTGTAATCTAGCATTGAAGACTCAGAACCATCGCACCGGATTGCTCCCATCAGCTCGCCCACGATTGGATCGCCCCCTCGGGTCGCACTCCTGCATCACGGTTCAATCTGTACTGTGTCACCTTCAGCACTCGAGTACCACGACTGGATTGGCTCGCCCTGTCTCCTCACGATCCGATCCCATGAACACGAACCGACCTTCAGACCTGCTGATACGCGCACTGTTTTGACCTGTTCTCAAGGCTATTTATGCTCTTACTTTCTTCGATCGCCTGCCACGTACCCCATCACGATCTGGTTAACCCAGAAGCTCTCCTACAGTTATAAATACACCATTTCAAGGCATTTTAAAGGACTTTTTGGCTAAGACTTTCTCCTACATCTCCCCAGCCTCTTCTATTACTGATTACGAGGATTTTTCACCTTTCTTCATCTAAATTCTCCTATTATAATTTCAATAAACACACGGATTGTGTGTCTGCATGTAACTGATTCTTGTAATCTGTCAGTATAACAATAAGATTATAAAGTGGACGTAGGCTACATCTACAGCCGAACCACTATAAAAACTTTGTGTGTCTCCTCTTTATTTACTCTTTTCTGTGATCTGTGATCTGCATTTGGGTGTTAGGCCCAATTTTTGGTCTAACATTTTGGCGTGCCAGGAAGGGGGGCACACGATAACTTCAACTTCTACTTGGATAATTTGGCTATTGGATCAATGGCGAACAAAAGGAAGAAGACTGGAAATTCCGCTCATGCTGATGATGCTGAAGGCACAAGGAACGAAGCAAGCCTGGAAGCTTCCTCTCATGGAGATCCTTCTGCACACTTGACCAGAGACGAGATGGATAGATTTCTCGCTACACTGAGAGATCAGATGGCACGATAAGATGATCTCCTCTAGAAACAACAGGAAATGATCAACCAATTCTTCGCTCGGATGGATGGAAGGCCGGGCAACGCTTAAGCCATTGGAGACGAAGCCACTGAAGCGGCTCGCACAGGCCACCACGATCAGATCGGGTCGGGCCCAGTGACCCGCGACCCGCTAGCACCAGTGCTCGGGGGCAACCCACTTCCTATTGCAAATGCACAGCAACCTACTTCAGCTCAGGTTCATATAGACACCGGATTGCGAGCTCCTGCTCCTTCACAGCAACAACGTTCGTGATCTACCTCCAGGACCCAGTCGGATCGCCCCCCTGCTTCACGATCCGGCCTCACGAGCTGGACTTCACGAACCTACCTTACGAACCGTCCCCCTCGAACCGGGTCGGGTCGCCCCCCTCGATCCACGATCCACGAGCCGCGATCCCCAGGCGACAGCTCACCAGCTTCCGTTTTCTCCTGCACTCAACGCTGGGGGCACCAGCTCTGATCTTGGCAGTTTGCAACAGCTTTTTGAAGGCAATCGACTCACTGATCTGATTCAACGCCTCACGAGAGGTCGCATTTACCAGAACGACGTGGATGACGTCAATCACAACCCGTTCACTCAGGAAATCAGGAATTCCCGCAATCCCCCGGATTTCAAACTTCCACAACTGGAGCCTTACAACGACTGGACAGAGCCTACCGTGCATCTCATGCGTTACAAACGGCATATGGAAGTTCAAATGGCATCGGAAAACATCATGGCTAAATGTTTTCCCCTCTTTCTAACTGATATAACAGTCATATGGATTCGGCAGCTAGAAACAGAATCGATCAGTAGTTGGAACATGTTGGTCGCACTCTTCATTGAACAATTTCTTGTCCACATCGCACGACCCAAGAACGTCATGTCACTCACCACAATCAAGCAGAGGCCCAGAGAAACTCTGCGTTCCTTTCTGGAAAGATTCAACGTTGCAGCAGCATCAGTTGATCGCCCTGAACCGTCGATGGTACTGATGGCAGCAGTATCCGGCGTTCTAGATAACTCGAAGTTCAAAAAGTCTTTGTACAGAGATCCACCGCGAAACCTCAGCGAATTCTACCTTGAAGCAGATAGGTTCCTACAGGAAGAAGATGCAACTTCTGAGAAACGCACTCTCGACGTCAACATGCTCGGAGATGGAGAACCGCCCAATCCTGGAAAAGGCGATGACAAGGTTAAAGGAAAGACACCTGCTACAAATGATCGTAATGTTCCACCGCGGAGAGGGTCCAGATACGACAAATACACTGAACTGAATGACACTCTGAGCAACATATACGTGGATACAGGGGGTGCCGCCTCATATCCAAGGCCTCCCAAGAGGGAGCCAACGCTAGCACAACGCAATTCCGGAAGACATTGCATATTTCATGACATGGACGATCATAACACCGATGACTGCAGACATTTGCGAGACCTTATCGAGGATCGGGTCAGGCGAGGAGAACTACCTAAGTATGTCATTCAACCAACATCGCTCACACCTGCGCTGCCACCACCGACTCCCCGGAGAGGGAATGATCCTAGATCGAGCAATCGCGGGATTATTATCAACTGATCCCACTCAGCGAATCCCTTCAGTTTACCGGACTCCGGTCCGTAGTTCATGTTTTTAGGCTTTTAGGCGACTTCTCGCCCCTCTTTGTTTTCAATGCATGTAATAAGCACGGCAACATCGGCCCACACGCACAGAACCGACCTATAGTCTCCAGTCGTGTTCAGGGTTAGAATAACTGCCGCTTAGCTTTCATGAATCAATAATGATCACTCTTGAGCTTCGGCTCCTAATTGGATCCGTCCAGTATAAACATTGAGCATCGACTCCTAACTGGATCCGTCCAGTACAAACATGAGCTCCGGCTCCAACTGGATCCGTCCAGTATAAACAAAACCTCATGTGCTTTTCCTTAGTTGTCTTACTCCGATAAGGCCTTTTCCTTGGTCGTCTTACTCTGGTAAGGCCGTCTTGGAACTTTCATGGCATTTCCTTGTTCGTCTTACTCCGGTAAGGCCGTCTTGGAACCTTCATCGCTTTTCCTTGGTCGTCTTACACCGGTAAGGCCGTCTTGAACCCCTCTAACATCTCCATGGATGGTTTACTCCGATAAGGCCATCTAGAAAATATTCTTGTATTATTTGTTTTATCTTATCGCAGGTAAAAATCTCTGGTCTTCTTGGATTTCTCTGGCCTTAATACGATCCCGTGTGATCGTCGGTTTTCTGGCCTTAATACGATTCGGCGTGATCGTCACATTCTGGACTCGGATTTCTCAGATTATCCAGAACCCATCTTCCTTCAACCAGCAAGATATGTTCTGGGGGGGAAACGTGTTGACACATTTTTTGGTAAAAGCTGTCACACATGGAATTCCTGAATGATAACATGCTCAAGCGATGGAAACAAAATCAGAAGACAGGCCGCGATTTGGTCAAACTCGCATCACGAACAAAGAAAGGACCGAAACTCCTATCAAACAAACTTTTTTGGGACCGAAAACAGCAATTACAAAGCTAAGCTTTATAACTTTTGTAGATCTCTGAGTTAGCTTCAGTTTGAGCTTCGGTTTGGCTCAATCGGACTTACGGTTTGAAAGTTATGCCCATTTCCGTGAATGGGTGTAATCTAGCATTGAAGACACAGAACCATCGCACCGGATCGCTCCCATCAGCTCGCCTACGATTTGATCGCCCCCTTGGATCGCACTCCTGCATCACGGTCCGATCCGTACTGCGTCACCTTTAGCACTCGAGTACCACGACCGGATCGGCTCGCCCTGTCTCCTCACGATCCGATCCCATGAACACGAACCGACCTTCAAACCTGATGATACGCGCACTGTTTTGACCTGTTCTCAAGGCTATTCATGCTCCTACTTTCTTGGATCGCCTGCCACGTACCCCCTCACGATCTGGTCAACCCAGAAGCTCTCCTACAGCTATCAATACACCATTTCAAAGCATTTTAAAGGACTTTTTGGCTGAGACTTTCTCCTACATCTCCACAGCCTCTTCTATTACTGATTACGAGAATTTTTCACCTTTCTGCATCTAAATTCTCCTATTATAATCTCAATAAACACACGGATTGTGTGTCTGCATGTAACTGATTCTTGTAATCTGTCAGTATAACAATAAGATTATAAAGTGGACGTAGGCTACATCTACAGCCGAACCATTATAAAAATGTTGTGTGTCTACTCTTTATTTACTCTTTTCTGCATTCTGTGATCTGTGATCTGCATTTGGGTGTTAGGCCCAATTTTTGGTCTAACACATACGACCTCCAATCTTCACCAAACTTTGTCACTAGCCTAAACGCGCCATTCAAACAACTTTTTCCTAGTGGACTTTCTTCCAAAACTGCACCAAATCATCGGAAATAGCGAAAAACAGCAGCAGATCAGCGATATTCGGACGCGTTTTCCGGACAGCTCCGCAATCCAAAATAGGGCTTCCATATATTCAAATCAAAGAGAAAAACGAGATTTTCGAATTTGGTACTATGGAGTTTTGGCTAGAAACGCACGGTTTGAGAGTTATTGGTAAAATAGTGATAGGGTGTTTTATGCAAAGCGGGATTTTTGGAGAAAAATGGGTTTTTTGGACTTGGTGGGGCCCACGGCCGGAGCTGGGTGCCCAGAGGGTGGCAGCGGGCCTGACTGGACGCGGGGAGGTGGCTGAGGGGTGGCAGCGGCAGTGGTGGTGGCCGTGGTGGCAAGGATGTGGTGATTTAGGGGTAGGGTTTGTAGATCTAAAGAGGGAAAGAGGAGGAGAGAGAGGAGTGGAGGAAGAGGAGGAGAAGGAAGAAGTGGCGGCGGCGCTGGCGTGAGGGAGGATGGGGTGCGGGTTCCATCAGTGCATTTTTTTCATTTCCATTGTGAGCGACGAGAGAGAAAGAGGAAGAAGGGGGGTTTGACCAATAGACATAATTAATTTAATTTTTTAATTCCAAAAAGTTAGTGTTTCATTCGAACTCCAAATCGAACCTAACGACTGTTGTCTTTAGTTAAATACCCCCATTCCGGACACAATGGGATATGTCCCGTTCGCCAATTTGACTTTTTCGATTAGTTTTTCTTTAAATTAAAATATAAATCAATATTTTGAATTTAAACGTACATTTTAATTTACCGAGGCTACATACTGACTCCAAAAATTCCAGAAAAATAAATCTTGCTTTGTTTTGACGATACGGTCCCAACGAAACTTAATTTCGTCATATTTGGAGATCATTTGAAAAACGGTCATTTTCCAGTCGATTAAATTCAAATTGAAATTACCAAACACAATTTCTCTTGCCACACTCACATATTGATTCCAAAAATTATGAAAATTGGAATCTAGCAATAATTTGACATTCCTGATGCAATAAAAGTGGTCTCATCGAAAATATAGGTCGTTTGCAAAATCGCTATTTTTAAGGGATATATATATATATATTAGAGGCAGGTTCGAGAGCACCCCAAACAGTGCAGCACCCCAAATGCCCCTCAATCTCCACCAAGTATTTCCCCTTCTCTCCTTCCACTCACTCTCTCGATTCCCACTCACATTCTTTAATATAAGCGGGTGGTGGAAATCAGGAAGCATTTGGGGTGCTCCATTTTGGGGGTGCAACCGAACGCTTGCTTATATTATATATATATATATATACCATAGCGACTACTCTGAATTTTCAATTGGACATAACTTTTTATTCCCATTATGAAATCTAGATTTTTCACATTCATTGGAAATATATTTTCAAACAGATTCAAATATTTCTGGTTTTATTGAAATCCGATTTATTTTGAATCATGTACATTCATTTGAAATTCGAAATCGAATTTTCAAACTACTGTGCCATTTCAGGCTCGTTTTATAATTAAAATAAATTTATTCATTCTAACTTCGATTAAAATAAATTTTTAGTCGTTATTATTTAAAATAAACCATTTTAAATATTCAAAATTCATTAAAATTGCCAAAATAAAAATTTTAAATTGGTTCTGATTTTTCGGGTTTTTACAAGCACGTAGGTACCTGAAAGCATACCCCGTGCCTTGAAATACTATACTAGAAGATGAGTGGATGGACCTGCTGAGGCGCTAAAAATCTGATGTACTAATCCCATGAACACGCAAAAATGTTATCCTGTCGCCTCAAATCCATCTGCTGGTGCACCTCCATAAGCTTGTTACGCACTCCCTTTGCAGAATGAGTGACATGCATAGCAAAACCCCAACGGAGTAGTATCGGATAGTATATATAAGGTGTACTAATCGCCTCAAGGATAAGTCCAGGGTGCATGTTCGCTATGTACTCATATTATCAGAAGGGAAGAATGTAACGGAAACAATACAGCTGCTTGGAGTGCTGTACGGCATAGATATCCAAAGCTACGTACAAATAACCCAGTATTGTTGTTCCCCAATAAAATATATGCAGCTGCTCAATGTCTACAAGGTAAGCCAGAAAACCAAGTCTAATAGTCTCCATGTTGTTGCTAAAAAGGTGGAGCCCAATAGGTATAATAAAAAGGCCCTGATAACTGGAGTATGCATATCCTGAGTGGTCTGATGGGCAACTATATAGTCCTGCAGAGTAGGGAGGGCAACGACACCTACAACAATGGCCTGAGGGTCTAAACCTGGTAACTGATTAGAAAAACTCTAAACGTCCTCAAATGATGCATCAAAGGGGATGGGGACACAGTCGGGATGACCAACCTCGATGCCGGTGAGCATGTAAAAATCTAAAGGAGTAAACCCTAACTTAAAATCAGGAAAGTGAAAGGTGTGTGTACTAAGCCACCATCGCTCGGTAAGAGCCTATAAAAGGCATCAGTCAACATGAGCAAACCTAGGTAAATCTAAAAGGTCTTCAAATGGTGTCGCACGAAGTCTAACCAATATTGGCTCAGGTAACTTATCAAAATATTTTGTCATACAACGTGCCCAACTATCTCGCATAACAACATGTCGAACCTAAACATGTGATTATTTATTGTAAACATAAACTAATAAATAACATTCGTGTATGATAAAACGGTTGCCTACCAACGTAATAAAAATAAAAACTTTTACCTGAGGCATCGCAATAGTAACAGACACTCGATGTGTAATAGCCTGTGGCAGGTCGTGCAATACTCGAAGGCTGTCAGCAGCCACGGTGGGATCTGGTGCGACATGTGCTCGTTCGACATTCGCATCTACCGGATAACGGACAATGCATCTACCGGTCTTAACTTGACGTGGCGGCATATCGACATAATAATTTTTAAAAAAAAATTAAAGCGGAAAATTTCCATGGATATAAAAAGAAAATGAGGGTCGGTTGCGCCTCATATAGTGCGCAAAACCCAGACCTGTTCCATAAACTTCGATTTTTTTACTTGCGCCTGGATTTTAAAGTTTTTAGACATTTGTTCAAAAAACGACTGGTTCATAAATTTTTGGAATTTCCGCCTTTTTGAAGTGCCGAAAAATTGAAATCCCCACTCCTAAATAGTAGGAGATGCTGTAAGACTCTGGAAGGCAATGGGAATCCAAGCACCAGCAGACTACACGTACCTATTTGCAAGAAGGAATTTATGGTCCTCAACACAAAAACATTAAACACAGGGCCAACCCCCAACCGTACCCATAACAACATCTCACCCCCCGGCATCTATATAACAGCGACAACGCTCAAATTGAATTCACTCACTCATTATTAAGCATCAAAAATCAAATATAAGAGAAAGAGGAAAATGTCTTGCTACTCATTGATCATCTGCACCATGGTGGCAATCGCATTCATAGCAGTGGCAACTCCACAAGCTGATGCGAGCATATCATGCGGAACGGTGGCCTCTGCCATATCCCCATGCATCAACTACCTCACCAAAAACGGGCCACTTGGCGGTTGCTGTGCCGGAGTAAAGAAACTGAACGCTGTTGCCACCACCACACTAGATCGACAGACTGCCTACAATTGTCTTAAGAATCTGTCTAAGAATCTCAAAGGTTTGAACTACGACAAAGCTGCTGGCCTTCCCGGGACCTGTGGCGTTAGCGTTCCCTATGCCATCAGCCCTTCCACTGACTGCTCCAGGTCTATATATACTTATGTTCTTTCTTCCTTCTTGTTTATGTATTTCAATTGCACTATTTATTAATTTTATCTTGCTTAATCGGTCAGTATTGATATTCTATCTTCTTTTCCTTCCTTGCAAGGCCAAATAGAATTTCCTCTTCAGCCAAGCTATATATGTTATTCTCCCGAAGTAGAGTGGTCATTGTGTTTTAAGTTTCTATTTGCGTTTCATAAACTTGTCTTGTCATCTCAGCGTGTAATTTTACATTGGTCATTCTCTAGTGCATCACCATTTAATGTGATATATTCATCTTTCTTATCTACTTTTGGTACATCATTCTATATATCTCTCTTCTCATATACTATGATTTCTGTCCTTCTTCTTACTTGTGTTTTTTTTTTTTTGGCAAGGCTGACCGGTTTTTTAGGTGACCGCAACCACCTTTATTAAGAAGTAAGGAACTGGTACTCTACACATGCAAAGAGTAACATTCTGGTTTGAAGTGTTCAGTCACTATCGGTACAACATAATAGCTTAGTTAACTACTTAAACAAGAAAGTAAAGATGTACTATAGGAGCTAGCTGATTACACTTGTAAACTATGGCTCATCGCCATCAACGTCATAAATTCGCCTAAAGATCCGAAAGCGAAGTGCTAAATCTTCTACATTGCTAGCCATTACTAGCCGGTTATGATCCCATGATTGATCATTCAAGATAATCCCATTATTTTCTCCTACTTCACCGTCATCTACCAAAATCAATTTGTCACCATCAGGTTTGAAGAATAAACGACTACGATCTTCCACTTTATCGTCAATAAAAATGAAGAAAACTTCATTGGTATCGCAATGCATACCTGAGGGAGAGTGAACCCAAGCATGTTCTTGCTCAAGCCATGAGATGTCAGGATCAGGAGGAACATCAGGCGAGGCCACCTCATGTTCAACTACATCCTCGGCATGAGAAAACAATCTTCCAGTAGGGACCCAAACACGTTTAGGCGGCTTAGGTAACGGATTCTTAGGAGGGAGAGGCTTATCCTCAGCATGCGGACATACGTCAAAGCAATGACCGAAGGATTTGCAGCTTTTGCAAATGTCAGGTTGCCATCTGTACTTAACTTCCACATAGTGCACACGATTGTCTAGATTAACTTTGATTTGATTAGGCAGTTGTTTATCAGGAGTAATCTCAATCAGGGCCCTAGCATAAACTAAGTTTCTTCTTGTGACAGTATTAACATCAAAGCATTTGAGTTTACCTATATGACATGCAAGCCAGTTTAGGCCAAGAAGTGGCTGAAGCGCTGAGGATATATGGGTGAACTGAACCCAGACAGGGATAGAAAGGACTTGCTCACGAACACTATTGATCGTGGCACTCTGTGGTGTCACTATGAATGGTCTACCTTCAATAATAGAGGGCGCAGCTTCAAGTACACGTAATCTCTCAGCAGCAGAGGTGAACTTAAAGTAGTATAATCCATCAACAATCGTCAGTTTCATGGGGTCACGGATATGCCATAAGTTACGACATGTAGTACGCATTTCGACAGTTGGCGGCTTGGAGTCTAAAAATAAACCTACAATATAATCATTCCAAAAATTTGCAGCTTCCTCTTGAACTACCGTCGGAGGGACAGATCCAGATTCAACATGAGGAATCATGAAATCTACCGGCAAGTATTCCCCTGCAACTCGAGGGAGAGAATCGAATAAGGTTGACCATTTCTTGGGAGCTTTTGGGATGGGGTCCGTTTCAGCTGCTGTAGGAGGTACAGCAAAGGAAGAGACTTGGCTGTTAGTGTTAAAGGTCGGTGAGTTTGGGGAGTATAAATGTGGAGGTAGAAGAGGATCCATTGATATATTAAGGTTGATTGGGGAATTCTGTCGAACATGTGGAGGGCGTTGGAAATCATTACTAGTTTCAGTGGAAGTGGTACGCTGGCCATACAGTCCATCACTACCATTAGACACCAGACCTTCGCGTACAGCATTCGTACCCAAAGCATCACCAGAGTTAACATCCGAACTTATCACGTTGCCCAAGTCAACTACCAAATTAATTTGTCCTGACCTCGTCCTACCTTGTGTATAATTCACACCAGGCAACGGCGTGGAGGGAGAGATTTCATTCATAGGTGGTATAGGGGACTTACCCTTTTGTAGATTTTGTGATGTAGCAACAGAAAGAGATGTGGCAATTTCTTCAATTAGGACATTCAAAGGATGGGTGTCCGGAAGTGTAAAAATAGAGCGTCGCGGAGCGCCTTCAGTGTCAGGTTCAATTTCTGAATCACTTGCGGTTTCTAGGGGTTGGGCTCGTCCACTAGATCTCGTCTTCATAGAGGATAAGGGCTGAGTCTTAGCATTCTTTTTCTTGGCCATTAGGGTGGAGGAAAGAGTCACGGAGGAGAATAAATGGGAAGAAGGTGGAGGCGCAAGATCGATAGATCTAGATTTGAGCTTGGAGAGTGGCGGCTGCCATTGATATCTTTGAATATGAATTCTTACTTGTGTATTAATTACCCAGCTAATCATGTCATATTGCTGAACGAATTGCCAATTACTTCGGCTGCTTTTATGATCGTTAGCCTTTTAAAATCATTGTTTTATTTATAATTATTTAACTCCTGTTAAAGTTTGGAATTTGATTCTTAAGTATAGGGAAATTACACATACAAAATATAATAGCTAATTAAGGAGAAACAAATTAAAAACTCTATTCTTTGGTAAATATCTCAGACACCACCAATTTGTAATTGAAATAGAACAATTATTTAATCCATGTATGCATGTATACCTTATACGCTTGGGCAGCTATAACTCTTGTAATGTTTGTTATATTTGTTTTGGGTTAAGAATCCGTATAGAAACGTACAGCCATTGTACTTGTCAATTTCTTCATCGTCAACAGTTTGGGACAAGAAACTTTATTCCCTAGTAAATATCTCAGACAGACACAGTGGACCAATTAGTAATTGAATCAGAACAATTATTTAATCCATGTATGTATGTATACGTGGACATACTATAACTCGTATAATGTTTGACCGTCTTTATAGAAGTGTACAGTTTGACACTGCAGCCTTCTATTTAATTGTTCTGTAACCAACTTGGATGTTTCCATGTACCCAATAAATAACAACCACACATCAACCACAGATCTTATTAATAATCAAATAAACAGGTCCCACAATACAATCAAAACCATTAGATGTTGTGCAAATCAATGGCTAAGATCAATCTGACACATAGGAACACCCAATTTGGATACAGAGCAATTCACTTATCTAATGTTGCGTCTTCAATTATTTAATCCAAGAATAGCATTTACTTTGCTCTCAAAATCATATGGTGAATGCAGATATGTTTATTACACATGTTTCAAATAAATGCTCATAGTGCACAGTAACATAGTGGAACTATGCAAATGCCTGTACTTTCCATGTCTCCTATCAATAGAACAATTCTTTGTACATATATTATCTAAATCATGTTTCTAGAATCATCAAAGTATTACTTAGATATAAAGCCAATTTCTACTCTTCTATCACATGAAAAGCAAAATTATTTTCATCAATTGTCTAAGTAATTTTGTTACAAAAAGATACACTTACTATCTTTGAAGTTTGTGACTATTATACATAAACTCACATGTGAGATTCACAACCATTATATGGAATCCCAACAATCATGTGAATTCCACATTTTACATGATAAAATTTAAAAGAACTTTGAAATATTATTTCAGAATTGATGAAAATGTAATAGATTGATACAATGTACAAAGAGGTGTGAACTTATATATGTTACACACACAAGCCACACAGGCTAACATAATAACAGCCGCATGGGCTTTAGATACAAGTAAAACGAAATAAATGGGCTGAGCCCACTGTGATGTATGAAATATAATATCGCAACCGATATGCTTCAGTGAAAGGTCTACTTTATTTCACCCCCTCGAAACAAGCAAGGGTTTAATCTCCAACTTCTAATGTCGGCTACCATCCACGATCCTCAAATCGGCTCTAAATCTGTGAATTCTTTTTGTTGATAAAGCCTTCGTCAGAACATCTGCTCATTGAAATAGCGTAGGGACATGTCGAATGTCCAATTTCCCTCTATCTATTTCCTCATGTACGAGGTACAAATCTATATCAATGTGCTTCATGCGTGAGTGTTGAATAGGGTTCGAAGACAAAGATATGGTGCTTAGATTGTCACACCACATGATAGGTTTCTTGTCCACAGTGATTCCAATTTCCCTAAGCAAATAGCCGATCCACATTAGCTCAGCCGTTGTACTAGCGACCGCCCTATATTCTGCTTCTGTACTCGAACGAGAGACGGTTGGTTGTTTTCTGCAACACCAGGAAATTGGATTTGATTCTAAATAAACACAGTAACCCGTCGTTGATCTCCTGTCATCATGGTCTGAAGCCCGCTCTACATCACTATAAGCGTTTATATTCAAATTTCTATTGGCATTTAATAATAATCCATGATCAAGTGTTCCTTGTAAGTATCTTAGTATACGTTTGACCGCCTTCCAGTGTTCTGATAGTGGATTGTGCATGTACAGACACACTTTGTTAACAATGAAACTGATGTCTGGTCGAGTAATTGTTACATGTTGAAGCGCAACCACAATACTCTTAAAGAGTTTGACATTTTCAATGGCTTCCCCTTTGAATTTAGATAAATGCAAATTGCTTATCATAGGAGTAGGTAAGGGTTTTGCCTTGTCCATATTTACTCGTTTGAGTGTTTCCAGTATGTACTTCTTTTGAGACAATACCATTTCAGTACCGACCTTTTGTTGCACTTGTATACCCAGAAAGTAGTTTATAGTTCTCATGTCCTTGATAGAGAAAGTTCTGTCCAAAAAATTTATTATGTCATCAATTTCAGAATTATTATTCCCAGTTATCAGAATATCGTCAACATAGACCAGTATATATATAGTTGTGGCTGCTTTGATCCTCACATAGAGCGAACAATCTGGTTTTGTCATGGAGTAACCCAATTTGGTGAATGTATCTTTCAGTTTTTCATACCAAACCCTCAATGCCTGCTTTAATCCATAAATTGCTTTGTGTAATTTGCACACAAGCCCTTTATTCCTTTCATTGATGTACCCTCTTGGCTGCTGCATGTAAACATCTTACTTTAATTCGCCATTTATGAAAGCGTTATTCACATCCAATTGCCTGATTCTCCACTGATTAGTTAATGCTACAAACATTATGATCCTGATAGTTGTAGGCTTGACCACTAGTGAAAAAGACTCGTTGAAATCGAATCCAAACTGTTGTGAGTAACCTTTAGCTACCAACCTTGCTTTATACTTTGCCACACTACCATCGGGAT
This sequence comes from Allium sativum, assembly GCA_030737875.1. Lineage (NCBI taxonomy): Eukaryota > Viridiplantae > Streptophyta > Magnoliopsida > Asparagales > Amaryllidaceae > Allium > Allium sativum. The sequence continues at coordinate 138,416,863 of CM060915.1, forward strand.
TTTTCTTTAGCTTGTAAGTCCATCTACATCCAACAATGTTTTTGTACTCTGAAGCTTTTACTAATTTCCTCGTCTGATTTTTAACTAAAGCTTGATATTCTAAATCCATGGCCTTCTTTCAGTTAATATTTGATGTGGCCTCTTCAAAACTAACTGGTTCTCTGTCATTGATATTTATAGTAAAGGCCTTAGGCTTAAAGACACCACATTTGCTTCTTGTCATCATATGATGCCTGTTTGTAGTATTAAGCTGATCTTTATCTTGATTGTTGTTGAATGAGTCTGATCTGTTGCTTTCACTGTTTTGAACTTGTTAATCATTATTGGCTGGTCCAATGTTGTTTTGCTGGTCATCAAAAGATTGTTGTTCCATATCGTCATTAATGTCTGAACTGTATCCAGTTGTTGTGCTTGTATGCTTTTAGCTTCACTTTGTTCATCAGCAAGTTGGTCATAGTTTGTTTCTCTAGACCTATCAGTTAGTGCCACGAGTGGCTGCGTAGTATTGGTAGTCTTTATAACCCTGTTAGTAGTTTTCATGCACTTTTCTCCAAATGGGAAAATGTTTTCATTAAAAGTAACATGTCTTGAAATATATAATCTACCATTATTGTCCAAACATTTGTAATCCTTTTGGTTGGTTGGATACCCCAAAAAGGTACATGGTGCTGATCTATAATTCAGCTTACGCTTGTTGTAGAGTCTAAGGTAAGGAAAGCACAAACAACCAAAAACTTTCAACCTGTTATAATCTGGTTTAGATTTGAATAGCATCTCATGTGGACATTTAAGTTTTAAAACTTTGCTTGGCATTAAATTAATTAAGTATACAGACGTTGCAAATGATTCTGCCCAAAACTTGAGTGGAAGTGACGCTTGCGACATTAGTGTTAACCCTGTATCCACAATATGCATGTGCTTTCTCTCGACTAGACCATTTTTTTCAGATGTATGCGGGCAGATGATTCTATGAGTGATGCCTTTATCATTAAAATATTTCTTTAGAGGCATGAACTCATCTCCGCCATCTGTCTGAATCACTTTCACTTTATAATCAAACTGTTTTTCAATGGATTTTATGAAATAAACAGTTTTATTATGAGTTTCAGACTTGGATTTAAGAAAGGAAATCCAAGTGTATCTACTGTAGGCATCTACAAAAGAAAGATAGTACTTGTAGCCTTGATATGTTTTAAAATGAGATGGCCCCCAAAGATCTGCTGCAATAAGCTCAAAAGGACTACTGTATACAATTTCAGAATTAAAATATGGTAACTTGTGACATTTTCCAATTTGACAGTGGGTACAAGCAAAGGAATCAGGTATATTTGCTGAACTGATATTATTTTCAATCAAGAAATGTTTAACAGTTCAGATATTAGAGTGCCCTAATTTTCTATGCCAAAAGAGTAAAAATATCATCATTGATGCGAACATTATTTTCATTACAAACGACATTAGTATCAGTTTGAACAGTAAAAGTATCATCAATGATGTCAACATTATTTACATTACAATCAGTATCAATTTGAATAATAAGGCAGTAGTTTCCATTTCTGCAATCTCTCTGGTCTTGAATTTGCTGAATTTGTATAAGCCATTTTCCATGTTACCCTGTAATAGTATTTTATTGATAATCTGGTCCTTAACTAGATAGAATTTGGGGTGAAACTCAAAGTATATGTTATTATCATTGGCAAATTGTGACACGCTTATTAATATTTTTTAATATTAGGAATCCTCAATAAATTGCTAAGATATAGATGCCTCTTGGCAATAATGTACCATTTACCAAATGTGATAAACTTATGGTTTCCTTATTACCTACTTGAATAGATTGTTTACCTGAATAGCTCCTGTTACCCAAATTTAAATTCTGCAAGCTATTTGTAACATGGTTTCTCGCACCAGGGTCTGGATACTAATCTTCAACATTTAAGTCATCTGTTCTGACATCTTCTTTATTGTTTGTTTGACTTATATTGCTGTCATTATTACCACTCTGTTGGCTTAGCTGTGTCACATTCACATTTGGCTTGTTCTGACTGCCTTGAGTCCGTCTTGCCACATTAAACTCTGAGTTGAACCACAAATAGCACCTACTAGCAACATGACCAAATTTGTCACATATTTGGCATCTAACTCTATTATTACTGTTCCAACTACCGCCCCTTCCTCTGCCTCTTTGGGTTTGATTTCCTCTCTGAACATTGTTGCCTTGATTTGGGTTTTGAGCAGTATTGTTTCTTTGCTGGCCTTTGTTTTTGGCCACATTAGTATAGTTGATTGAATAATATGGTTGGTTTGCTCTTCTTTGTTCTATTCTTCCCTCATGTGCTAATAGTGTAGAGTGAACATACTGAATATCTGGAATGCTTCTTTGGGAAGCAATAAAGGTAACTACAGATTCATATTCTTCGTCTAAACCTCCAGTAATGTAGAGTACATGCTCACTTTCATATATTTTATGCCCAGTAGTAGCTGGTTTATCACACAGAATCTTGATCTTTGTCAAGTTTATCACACAAAATCTTGACTTCTATAGCGCATTATTCTTGAAGCAGATTGAGAATTAAAAATCTGTTCTATAGCAGACCATATTTCGAAAGATGTATTGGCACCAAAAATTTGTGACAACAAGTTTGCACTTATGGAAGAAATGAGCCAAGATGCAAGAAGACTATCTTGTTTTTGACATAAAACATAATCTTCATCGCTAACCAGATGCCATCTTTGTTTTGTATCATGATAGGTGGAATACTAACTGTACCTTTAATGAAATCTTGTAGGTCGTAGACTTTCAGGCTGTCTCTACTTGATATTTCCACAACATGTAGTTATCATCATCTAGTGGTATACTAATCACATGACTTTTTGGCTTGATCAAGGTTGTAACAGATGCCGAGGCTCTAGCACTATAAAATTTGGATATTGCTGAACTTAAGGTGTCATTATCTCCTACCATTGCAAATGGGTTTTTGCTGGAAAGCAATGTCTGGAAATAGTATGCTTGGACGGCAGAAAATCAATGAATGAATTCCGAAACCAGCTACTATCGATATTGGTAAGAATATGCGGTGATATTGATCGAAATAATAATCAAGAATGCTTTAAGAAACCAATTTGGGGCTTTCTTGATATGTTGGCGACGAAAAAGAATAGCAACTGATTTGAACAGATACTACGCTGAGATCAGAAGGCTTACTTCAATGATGAAGATGGGTTGAGGACGGCGGTTCACTGTAAAGCTTTCTCACAACCGGATCCTCTGAGAAGTAATCAACAGCCTCTCCTAATCGAAAGCTGCAGATAAGAAAATTTGATTTCTGAAATGTATAATATTGCCATTTGGCTTTTCAGGCTCTGATAACATAAAGAAATTTGTAATATTATTTCAGAATTGATGGAAATGTAATAGATTGATACAATGTACAAAGAGGTGTGAACTTATATATGTTGCACAAACAAGCCACACAGGCTAGCATAATAACAACCGCACGGGCTTTAGATATAAGTAAAAGGAAATAAATGGGCTGAGCCCACTATGATGTATGAAATATAATATCGCAACCGATATGCTTCAGTGAAAGGTCTGCTTTATTTAAATTACCTACGTAAAGTTAATAAATAAATAGGATTTTCTTTTAAAGGACAAACTTTAGAAATTCTTTGGTGAAAAGTATGAAAAGTTTCAAAATTAAGGAGAATGACACATTTACACTAAATGTGGAATTCAGGGGGGCCACTAACTTTTCCTCATTTACACTAAAATTTGGCCTTTTCACTAAATTCTAAACTTTCCATACTTTTCATCAATTTTTTTGTTAAGTTTGTCCTTCTCCCTATTTTCCACGTAAATAAAACTATTTTATTAATGCGTACTAATTTGAACCTGTAAACTCCTAAATAATATGTATCCTTTTGTTCCCCGTGTAGAAAATGATTGCCAAACCATATGGTTTATCGCTTTTTCTTTGTGATTTGAGTGGAATTTGATATTTGCACCGATATGTACAGATCAGGGCATGTATTATGTAAGATTTTCGTTTTTATTGACATCTTAATGTACTGGCCCGAAATTTGAATCGATGAACCATATCTGGAAGATACAATAGTATAATAGAATACTGCATTGTCTCTCTTCATGATCCAGTGAAATGAGAAACATGGCTACCCACGAAATGTGTTATATTTCAAGGGACGCACATACGTACTTGCATCCTTCATGTATATTATACATGTATACCCTAGTTCATTGAACTCTGAATAACACATATATAGTTATTTATTACACTCACACTCAGTTGCCTTATAACAGTTTCAATAATTCGACAAGACCCAAAACCTATGTACGAAATTTAGCCCGAAATAAATCCTGTGGCTGCTGTTCAAGTTAGAAAGGAAGATCATCCGCTTCCCATGAATTCCGCCATTTTACACCATAATCCTATCCCTGAATTTTGGGCTTTATAGCATGTTCCTAACAGTTTAATGACATGTATCGATTCCCAATCTAGTTGCTTTTTCGCATAGAACTCCATGTTTTCTGTAAATAGCGTGTCTGATGTTAAGTATAACTACTGCTAACCAACTACTGATTCAATTAGAAGGTGTCATGGTTTCGTATTCCTCAAGTAATATCGCGACCACCAAATACAAAAGGCTATGTTCGCAATCAATACCAAATATCAACTAACAAGAAACAAAGTTGACATATGAATTCGTTGTTAGCATACATTTTTATCTGTGTAAATACATTTGTTAGAGTGAGGAAAAAAACAGAGGGAATAGGCCCACATCTTTGATTATCGGTATATATCTCTTTTTCCTTCGTTCTTGCAATTCCAAATGATTAAAAAAAATATTTTTCCTTCTTTCTTGCAATTCAAAAATTCAAGTTCTTCTTTCTTTTTTAATCTTTTTTTAGACGAAACAGATGTGCAGCTGCACAGTCATTTATATAGCATAAGTAATAAACATATCCGATCAACAAGCTTGATCGGTAGCCAAAATAAGAAGTTCGGGATTAAGGTACGATCTCATGAGTTCAAGCAGCATAATAAATAAAGTACAGAAATATGTACATAAAAGAGGGTGAAAAACACAACAACTCTAAAGACAGCATGTACACCAATCAGAAGTTCCTTCCAGTGAGCCAACCAGCATTTGTACTTCCTTGCGATTCTTTATGGTAAGTCTCCCCAGGGATGGTAAGTCTGAAGAGAGCTACGTGCGCCGTACCTGAATAAGCATAAAACAAATGTGTGATGCGTCTGCAGAGGCCCGCGAAAAAGCTTCTAGGTTTGCCAAAGATAATTGCATTACGTTCTTTCCTGACGTACCAACAATAGATAGCGATGAATATGTTCACGGAAGGGTTAGGGGATTGTACTGCCAATGGTCGTTGGTGGATGTGGTCGCGGGGATGAAGCCAAGAAGAAGCGAACTCATTGCTGCGAGAATGGGACAAGAGAAATCATAGTCTAGGAAAAGGTGGTGAGCAGTTTCATTTTCTAGCAAACATAAGGCACAAGTTGAATCAATAGGAACATTGAATCGGCAGGGTTTGTCATTAGTGTTAATGCATGCGCGGATGAGAAACCGTTGAAAGAAAAGAACATGGGAAGGTAACCAACATTTCCTAAGTCTGGTAAAGGAGAAAAGACGACCACGATGGTTCAGAAACTGATAGCATGATGACACGATAAGGCCTTTGGTTGGTGAGGAAGCCCAGTAGTAGGAGTCAGTGGCTTCGGTGAGGTGGAGTGGGAGGATGATGTTGCACACTTTGAGGAAATCAGATAGAGTGTGAAGGTCAAAGAGAGATTAAGGGGTGGAAGAGGATGGTCCGATGATGGATGATTGGAGGGCAGTTAAGTCCTAAAGGCTGATGAGGGGAAAGATGTTAGGAAGGGAGTGGGAGAGGGGGGGGGGGGGAGGGCATTTAGCCAAATGTCAAGTAAGAAAAGGCAGTTTCTGTCATTATGCTACTTGACATGGAAGAGGTTTTTAACCCTCGGAAGAGTTGATAGGACGCCAGACCAAAAAGGGGAGGGGTTGGAATGGGGTAGGTAGTGAAGTGCGAGGTTTGGGTTGGAGTGGTAATGAAGCGATGGATCCAGTCCTTCCAGATGAAGTTTCCAAGGGTGGGAAGCCTCCAAAGCCGTTTGGATAGAAGGGCCGCGTAAAAGGATTTCAGTTCGGTTATACCCAAACCTCCCTGATCGCGAAAAAGAAAAACAATTTGTCTACAGAAGTTCAAGCTTATTGTTGTTCCAAAGGAAAGAGCTTTAAATGGAATCAATACAGTTAATAACCTACCATGGGTTTATGGAACGACATCCAGTATGTAAGGATGGCAGAGAGGACGAATTTTACCAGCACCATGAGGCCTGTAGCAGAGAGGGAATTGGCTTTATAGGTAGATAGTATGGTCTCAATCTTGTCAATGAGAGGAATCCAATCTGATTTTTTAAGTTTGGTAGGGTGAAGAGGAATACCAAGATAAGTGATAGAGAAATGGGATAGGTTACAGTTGAGGAAATCGGAAATGGTGGGGCCAAGATGATCAGAGTTGTCAAGCATTATAATGGAGCTCTTATGTAATTTGATGTATAAGCCGGAGACAAGTTGGAAGGTGTAGAGGAGAAGCTTGAGACAATGGAGGTGAGAAGGATCTGTAGAGGAGAAGAGGATGGTGTCATCAGCAACTTGAAGGTTGGAGATCATCTGATCCGACAACAGATATTTAATACCTGCAAGATACTGATTGTTAATGTCCCACCTAACCATCCGGTTAAAGACATAAGCAATGAGGACAAAGATGAGAGGGAATAGCGGATCCCTTTGCCTGAGGCCATGCGCAGATTTGAAAAGGTTTCCCAGTTCACCATTGACATAAATGGAGGAGTAGCTAGTATGAAGAATGCACTTTATCCATTTGACCCATTTTGGAGGGAAGCCTCTGTTGGCCATAAGTTCGAGGGTAAAGTTCCAGTTGACTAAGTCGACGGCTTTAGATAAGTCTAATTTGAGTAGAACGCCAGGTGTCGACGTGGAATGACAATAAGAAATGACCTCCTGTGTGGTTGCAACATAATCTAAAAATATTGCGGCCCATGATAAGGATTGATTTCTCAGTACCAACCAAAGATGAAATAACCGACTGAAGTCTGTTGGCGAGGACCTTGGTGATAATTTTCTAGGTAGTGTTGAGGAGGCTAATAGGACGGAAAGAGAAAGAGAGGTTGAGCCAGTAGATTTAGTAAGAAGGATCACGTTCACATAATTTAATCTTGAAATGGACTTTGGATCCTCCTGAAAATCATTACACATAACTATAATATCATGCTTGACAATGGGCTAGGATTCCTTGAAGAATAATGCCAAAACCGTATGGGCTTGGTGCTTTATCATCGACCATGTACTTTAGAGCGGTTCAGATCTCATCTTCTGAGAACGGATGATCTAATTGAATATGAGTAGGGTTAGAATAGAGCCGGTGCCAATCAATATCTGGTGTGGGAGGGGATTATTTTCCTAGGAGGTTACATTAGTATTCGGAGAAGAGACGAAGAATATCAGGTTGGTTGGAGAAGGTGACATAATTACATTGAATCTTGGAGATGAGCATGAATATGTATCTGTTGTTGGCTAAACATTAAAATTATGCTGTGTTTTTATCTCCTTCATCAATCCACTTAGCTTTAGAACGTTGTTTCTAACTAATCTCCTCTTGTTTGATGAGTCTATCCAAATCCTCCTCTAGGTCCTTGAATTTACCTATTACATCTATTGTAAGCGGGAGAGGTTCTTCTAGGATGTTTAAATTCAGAATTTCGTATTGTATTGTCACGAACCGTGCTTTTAAAAATCCCTAGATATTCTTAGCCCATAGACGAATAGTTTTTCATAAAGATTTGAGTTTAAGGATGACTCTCTCGGTGGAAGATTGACATTGAATAGGTTGAGACCATGCTAGTTTTTTGAAACCTTCAAAATTGGGTTCAAGATGCCAAATGCGCTCGAATCTGAGAGGATGCTTTGAAGTGGGACGGGAAACATAATCCAGTAGAAGGGGACAGAGGTCGAAGATGATTGCGGCAAGACCATTGACTAAGGATAGTGGGTGGAGGTCCTCCAAGCTAAGTTGAAAAGGAAACGATCCAGCATGGCAAGCGATGGGGTTATTCTCTGGCTTGACCAGGTTAAAAGACGGTTACTAATCGGAGGATCAATGAGTGAGCATGAATTAATAAAGGAGTTTAAGGATAGGGTGTCTTGGGAGAGGTGGTCATGATTTCTTTCTAAGGAGGTCCTGGTGGTGTTAAAATCCCCGCCAATTACCCATGGGTGATTAACCTGGGCTGCAAAACCAATGTAGCTTTTTATAGAGCAGATCTATCATTTACATCTTGCGAGCCATATATATTGGTGATGAATTATATGGTATTGGAAGGGAGGGCGAAGGGTGACATGTAAGGCTGAGATAGAGTAGAATATTTATTGGTGAGACTAGGTGGATTTATTCCATGCCATGATAATACCACCTCTAGACACATCGGCGTTGATATTTGCCCAACCCGACAAGAAGGTACCGCCTAGATCTCTGATTAATCTTGAATCGGGATCACTGATCATTGTTTCTTAAGAAGAAGGATATCTATTCTATGAGGGGATAAGATAAGGTTAACCGAGTGACATTTGGATGGGTCACCCAACCCACGTATACTCCATGTGACGAGCTTCACTAGGGAAGGTTTGAACGCTCTAATTCAAGTGTTTGCATGACCGATTAGTGTTCTTCACACAACTTCACACCCATGCAACGTGCTAATTTCTTATTCAGACTTTTATTCCCAGTAAAAAAAACTACAGGTTCAAAGAAAGTACCTGAGGTTCCAGGGAAGGATTTTGCTCTGATGTTACTCGAGTTGCGTCTGACCAATGTCTATGATAGCCTGGTTTCGGTTGATTGTGCAATGAGAGTGGCATGCGAATCTTCAGGTAGTTGCGGGGGCGGCAATTGCTTTTCTTGGAAGTCATAATCCTGCATAAGTTGTTGTGGGGACTCTGGCTGATCTCTCCAGCCTGTTGGACCAACAACCTCAAAAGAATTGCTTGGAATAGCCTTTTTTAAGAAGGCGCGGTAGGATGCGATCGTGGCTCGTAACCTATAACATCAAAGTGGCCTGTAAATCCTCAGTGTAGACACTATGGTCAAGGAAATTAATATCACTTTCTTCCAAGCCAAGCAGAGTTGTCTTTGGTTTTCTGATATGGTGTACATGGTCCCAAAGCTTCACTTTTAGGATATATTCTGAATTGTTGATGTATGCAACAATAGTGCAAGGGGTTTCCACACCAGTGTAGAATTGCATCTTCAGGAACAAGAAACGTTGATCAAGATAAGAATGTTCATAGCTATCCAGCTCCGTCAGTTGACCCATGGTTTTCAGGGCTTCACTCACAGCTTCAAAGTATATCTGAGGAATTCCGAGAAGCCTTCAACCCTACCCTATGAGACATGATTCAGCTTGGGTTTGAGATCCTCTTCAAAGTCTGTCCAAAGACGGAGGAGTACGGTGCCACCAGAATAGCGATGGTTTAGTCATAGTTCCAAGTTGAATGGCTTGGACGTAAGCTTCGTGGGTGGGACATCAAATAAGGTAGCATTTGTCGGAGAGGATCCATGCTGGGCAGTCGTTTCGCTAGAACTGATCAGTGAGAGTCATGCGTAAAGATTAGAAGTTCCAGATCCCAGAGGCGATGGTGGTAGTGATGTGGAGTGATTGGTTCGCCATGAAGAAATTTTTAAAAGGAAAAAGTTTAGGTTTAGGAGAATGACGTGGTGATGATGTGGCACTGGTTTTCTGGGAAGACTGAGGTGATGAATAATTAAATGAATTTTGATTGAGTGACTTCGAGACCCACATTTCTGATTTTTGACGAGTAGAAATTGGGCGAGATTTGTGTTTTGGTAGGGGATGTGCAGATTTTCTTGGAACAATGCTTGCTTGCATGGCCAGAAAGATTGCAATAATAATGTATTTTTAGGTTCCTGCACTCTCTTGCCATGTGTCCTCGATTAGCAAAATTATGAAACTACTAATATTCCTCTTAAGAAAATCAACGGTAATTTTACATGATTTGAATTTCAGTAAGGTACGATGTCGGTATTTCGGTTTTGGTGGTGCAGGTGGTGTCGGAGATGGCGTGGCTACAACTTGAGCATAGGGGCAGCGGGGAGAAAGGGATTGGGTTGGCTGTTGTGGCGGACGAATGGAAGAAGGCGGACGGGTGGAGAAAGGTTTGGAGGATTTGGGTAGGGACAAGAGAATGGGTTTCGACGGCGGAGGTGCAGGCGATGGTTTAGGGCGGAGAGACTGGAGCTAGGTTTGGAAATGTGGTGGAACAAAGGAGATAGGAGGAGGAGTAGGGAGCAAGGCCACTATTAGTGAGTTTTTTCTTCCTATGGGATTTGTTATTAAAAAGGTTCTATTTAATCTTAATCGTTTAAGAATCTTTTTTCTGAATTCCAAACGACTGAAAAGCATTGTGAATTCAGGTTCCTCTTTCTTTTAAATCTTAATTTTTCAAAACAATTTCTAGTGTATATTATTGTGGGTTATAAGTTTAATACTCTAATCATTGTAGTCAATTAAGAAGATAATTTAAATCAATTGTGGCAATGCTATCGCAATCGTTCAAGAATAACAATCATGTCGACTCCATTATATATTGAAATACGAATCTAAGATTTGTCATTGATCTATAAAATATTTTCTTCTTTTATGGAAAAAAACGACTGAAAAGAATTGTAAATTCAAGTTTCTCTTTCTCTTTTCTAGTCTTATTTTTCAAAACATTTTCAAGTGTGTAATACTACTGATTATAAATTCAATACTCTAATCACCGCAATCAATTTAGAAGATGATTCAGATCGATTGCAACAACGCTATTGCAAACGAGTAAGAACTATAATCATCTCGACTTCACTATAGATTGAAAGACAATTTGTCATCAATCAACTAACATTTGAAGTTCGATAATGAAAAATAATTATGTACGTAAATGTGTGCTTATATATGTATATTTTATATGTGTACTCATATATAAGAATTCCAAGAATTAAATTACGTTTTGATTTGAAATTCAAATATGCGTTAAATCAAAAAGTAATCAGTAAAAATTAAATGTTATAAAACTTAATATGAAAGGAAATAACATTTATAATAATGTCTAAATATAAAAATTATGAATTTATTAATATGCAACGAAGACGCGTTTTGACCCATATAGGTCGACTGCCCTTATGCTAGGTTGACCGTGGTGATCAACCACCTAGGGGGGAGATCAAGCCAAATGCAGGTCAAAGCCATGTATTCATGGCGATTTTAATTAATATATTTAACTCATTTTACATCGAATGAGCCACGTTGATTCAAACTACGCTAAATAAATGTGTAGAGCTAGCCTCCGAACTCATTTTATTCCGAATGGATGTGAAAGTTAGATCATTTTTCTTCTTTCTCCAAGACTTTAAAAAATTTAAGATATAGATTTAGGTCATCTGCTACCAAGTGAAGGAAGAAGATTATAGAAATCTAGAATGGGGTTTGCATCAAAAGGTTATTCCTTCGAGTTAAGATTCTAGGTCTTGTTTCCTACTTAGTTAATTTGGCTTATTTAGATCCAAAGTTAGTAAATATGTATGTATTCCAATTTGTGATTCCAAATATGGATTATAACGTGGGAAAATATGAATAATAGAATTGAACTTGGATCATGTCCATAAATTTAGCGTGCTTTAAATGTTAATGGATGAAATTATACATCTTTTATTATAATGATATATGATATCATTGGATTTACATCCAGTTTTTCTGATAAGAATTGTTACAATATAAGTTAATTGTAGAAATTGGTACATTTGAACTTATTCATATCAAATTATAAATTTAAAGTTATTAGCACTTATGTGCAAAAATATTAAAGTAAAGATAAAATGAATCTATGAACAAATACAGACATAAATAAAAAAGGCGCAAGCTTAGAGGAGAAGTTACAGTAATTATGTTACATCTGTAAAATGAACTAAAAAGAATATGCTTGTAACCTAGTTTGGGCGATTTGTAATATTTTAGTTGGTTAAGAAAAAGAAATTTCCGTATTCCAAATTAAAAAGAATGCAATGAAAGTAATTGCAAGAACAGAAATAGAACCTAGAAAGAAAGAGGATAAATTCAAATAGAGTCGGTTGCTATATTTTGTACCACCTATCAAAGAGAAAAAAATATCTTGTAATTACAGATCATTGTGAAAAAACTTATGTTTATAGTAAATATCGTAATAGATTACTATAGAACCATAGTTTCCAACTTACTAAAATATGACTAGCTATAGAAAGATAATATTAAGAGAAGTGCAAAGCATAACAATCAAGTTAAAGATATAAGAAAAGATAGTAACCAAGTTCAATACACGACGAATAAGAGAAAAGACAGAGTTAGGATACTAAAAGATATAAAGATAGATAATGAGAAAAAAAGAATTTAGTATCTACATTTAAGATATGTAAACAAAGAAAAAAGGAAAAGAGATTATCATGTTAAGTAAAAGGTTAAGCAGGCACTTTCATGGTACTTAGTGGACGATGACCATTTTAATATAGATGGAGGCATAATAGTAGATATCGACTACCTTTATGATAGATTATGGCCTAAGAAAATGATAATAACCGAACAAAATAAGTAAGTGTAAGTGAAAGATAAACTAAATTCATGACAAAGGGTCTAATAAAGAATGAGATTAAGATGGTTACCTTATAAAATGCATTTAAGAGTAGACTAAAGGAATCTGGATGTGGTCAGTCACGTATAGGCCATCATAGATCCTCTAGAATAGTGGGAAGCCCATCTAACGGATTTGCAAACAATACCAAAGCAATAAATAATTGACGGCAATAGGGTGGTCCATCCTAACGGAATTGTTCAACAAATACCAATGTAGGAAATCAGTGACTACATATGAGGTGAACAATATTGGAAAGCTCGTCCTAATGAAATTGCGAACAGTATGGAGCAGAAAATAATTGACCATAAGGGTGACCTGTCCTAATGAGATAGTTCAAAAAATACAGGCATTAGAAATAAGTGACTTCAGATGAGGCATAGAAAGGAAACCTGAGATGACCCTTAGATGTAGTCATAGAGAGACAGTCCAAAAGAGGCATGATTTGTAAGTGTTCATCAAGGCAGTATTGTCTTGACTGCTTTAGCGGTCTAAAGGTCGATGAGTGGCTTAAATGCAATAAGCATGGATACCTGACCGTACACGTGAGCTAAAATGCGTCAACCTAGTTGATCACCTAGTAAATTCTTAACCAGAAATTTGAGTATGTGTGTCATTGGAAGATGATGATTCAATATCTTTAGATGTTGGAGCAAGTATATATAACTTTACACTTAACTCTACGTAGTATCTTGCATTAGAATTGAATGGGCATGTTGTATGCACATGTACGATGCCTTGCTAAAACCATGTCCATATGTATTGTGTGCATATGGTAGTTTGATTTTACTCTTACACTTGCATATGTATTGTGTCCATAGGTATTGTGTGTAGCCAGAAATTTGGACCTTAAAATGCTGGTTATGTCCAAGATCAATGCTCTTTGATCAACAAGAGTGCATGATTTTGTGGTGGTTGTATAGATCCCCTTTATCAAAAGGTGTTCATTCAGTAAAAATCAACATAGTAGAAATTTAATGGTATTTAAACATAATATGTATATTATGAACAAAGTTGCTATCCACTGTTTTGAATTTAGGCTATCTAGATCGAAGCAATACATTAAGATAGATTTACTTAGCCTTGTAAATTTTGGACCAACAAAGGTGCTACTTGTTTGAGTGTTGTATATCAACGAAAACATCATTACTGATTTTCAATGAAAACGAAGGTACTACCGTTGTAGCTTTTGTAACTGGTATTCAGTGCTAAGTATGTGCCCTTCGATATATTTTGTTAAACATCATTGCTGATTTTTTTTTCTTAGATTCTATTTTTAGAGATTCATGAAATATACATTTCATTTTCCAAATATACATCCACAAAACCCAATAAATTACAATAGACATAAGGTGATATATGAAACTTGACATGATATCATCTTGAATATTCTTTTGGTTTATTTGTTCCTTTTTTGTGTATAGGAGGATGTTCTCTAACAAGGGTACGAACTACCGGTGTTGTAGAGATTCAGTTTAGGTGATTCTTCTTTTGAGTTTGCATTTCTAATGATTATCAAATTTCCACTCCTGTCTACAGTTAGTTTCATTTAAAAGCCTATATAGAAAAATTAGTTTACAATGTGTATTCATTCGTCTTTGAGACATATATACTGATCGACTACACAAACACATGGATGGGGGCATATAATGCTATTTTAATTACTCTGTATTAAACACACGGATTCATTTGTTAGTTTCTCTGTACACAAACACACTAATCGACTACAGAAAAATAGAAATCTTGTTTTTGAACCGAATGCTATTTTAATTCCTCTGTATTTATGTTTGCATCTCAGTCATAGTGAATTAAAATGTCGATCTCCTATCCGATGAAGTACTTATAACTTGTATAATGAATTTATAAATAGTCCTATTGGAGAAAACATAAAAAGTAATGATGTGTATCGACAATACGATGTTGGAGCCATTTAGTGACAAAAGATATTACGATTTTTGCATTCTCTAAGTGTGAGGGCCATTTAACTTACAGCCCCTAAAATCGATGGATATTTTTGTAGTGAACTTCTTTACTTGTGTATGTTTGTTATAGCTTGTGTTGTAAGTGAAAAAGACTGCTAGTATATATGTTTGGTATTATATTTGTACTTGTACGGATGATATATAATGTAATATTATTGGTTTGACTCACGTATCCATTTTAACTAGCTGTATTTTTTTGTAGCTCGTGTGTTGTATGTGTGGTATGTGAAATGGACTACTAGTTATAATTTTTTTTTAAAAAATTAGCTATGGTTAAAGACCTTATCTTTTTAAGAATCAGGTAGTGGTTAAGGTCGTATCTTTTTGACAATTAGATATAGCTTAAGGTCGTATCAAATGTTTAAAGATGCCAAAATTTAATACGGTCCATAACACTGCCCAATCACATTAGATACGGCCCAAAGCCCTGCCTAATTGGCCTTTTTGGTGTAGTGAGAAGGTAAACTTGGAAGTGAAGGAGGACATGGTAGTGAGGTACAACATTTTTCAAAGCATATTTATTGATGCTACGTATTTAAAAAATTTCATTAGTTTAATGCTGTGGCATAATGAATTTGGTATGAAATCGCTAACTA
This sequence comes from Allium sativum, assembly GCA_030737875.1. Taxonomy (NCBI): domain Eukaryota; kingdom Viridiplantae; phylum Streptophyta; class Magnoliopsida; order Asparagales; family Amaryllidaceae; genus Allium; species Allium sativum. The sequence continues at coordinate 138,432,233 of CM060915.1, forward strand.
TATAAAGCTTCCGAAGGTCAAACTATGTTGGTACAAGTTAAAGTTCCTAGTTGTTGAACATATCATTAGATGTAAAACTATTTCACTTAATGTTAATATTCAAATAACTATAATTAATACATTGAACTTCAAAACAATTGGTTTTGAATATTATGTAACCATAGCAGAGAAATTATGCTTATGGGTCATTCTCTTATTATAAAATAGAAACATTCTTATTGGGCTTGCACACAAATCCAGATCATAGTTAACAACAATATAGTAAATATTTATAGATCATAGTCATGAACACTAGCCGGTGGAGGGACTAATAGGGTAAGCCTAATGTTTATCATAGTTTGTCTAATTTTTCATATATGTACATTTATAATAATTTTATCAACTGTTGATTTTATAGAAATTAATAGAAAGTAAATAAGTTTATAAAAATTAACAAAGCATCATAAAGTTTTAATTAGGTTAACTAAGTCTATAATAATAATAAATTATAAATATTAGCTAAGCTAACTAAGTATTGAAATTAACAAAACTTATAGTAGTAATAGTAATTTATTAATTATGTTATATAAATAATAGTTATAGTGGATTGAATGAGTTTTATAAAAATACATGTTGCAATTTTTTAATGCTTTAACTCCGCCTGCGTAGTTTTCTATGCAACATGTTCTAAGCCAGGGTAAAGGAGGAGGACTGTGATAGGCTTGGTGAGCCAACGTAAAAACTTAGCCCCTCTTATGAATATGGAACCTTATGATTTTTGGCTGGGGTGTAACTATTAGACTGCTTTGTGACCAGGCCACCCAAAGCTCAAGTATTCTATCAGGAAGGCTACTCATAACTTAAGTACATGTAGACATTTGATTAGAGAACACTTGGATGAAGTGTCCAAGTTATGGAAATTCAAGGGCTCAAAATAAACGACCCCTCATGTCGGGTATAGGGAAACAGGTCGGGTCGGTTGTGGCACCCCACGTCCATTAATGTCACTCACTAAGGGAATGCATTAAGTTCCGTGAAGCGTTATAGGTAAATAAGAACACAATAGCACAAGACAAACACGTAAAATAACAACAGAATTAAAAACTTTATTTAAATCAAAACATCATGGTCCCAAATACTGAGTTTACATCATAAGTAACTAATTACATTAATAATCTGTCTTGCCAAAAATATTAGAGTACAAAAGCATAAACCATATTTCCCTTGCAAAGCCATAAGAGAGTTGACAAGAAGTCAAAGCAGTACATCTATATCCAAAATCCAAGCTAAGCTGAAAGAATCCAATTCAACTCTAAGCACCTCCACCCTGAGAACCTTGGGAGGGGGAGGGGGAGGGGAACGGAAGAGAGAGAAGAGGAAACAAAAAAGGGTCACACATAAAGTCTAGCGAGTCAAGTTACTTTAAATATAAATAAATAAAAGTATCATGGCAGGTATATAAAACTGGAAGAGTAAGATAATAGTAACAATAACAAGTGTGAACTGAGCAAGATAAGATGAACATGATATATTGCGCTTCTTGAATACATTTCTCTACACCGCATAGATACTAGTATATCACAAGTAGAATGTTCCCTATTAATACCGTTCCATTACATTTTCTTGATTATTAGGTTACTTGGGTTAATAGCACTCAAGACTTATACGCGCATCATACCCATTTACTTTCCCATGGATCCCCCTAATACGCATAGGTAGATATCTCTCAATATTGAGATACACCCCATGGTAACCCACTCGCACGGTCTCCACCATAGGGAATGCAGTCCCTCATCCTACGCCGGAGTGATGTACGGATCTCAATATAAAACGTTACATTCACATATATCTACCATTACTACGCTACTTAATCGTATGGACTGCCACCATCGATCGAATCAGATTCCTTATCGTAATAATGCCCTTTAGTCTGCGATACACCACCCAGAGCAAATATGCATGTATCTAGATTGTCCCACGTATGTACTATAATTGTAGCTCGATACCTCAATCGCACGTCCTCTAATGTACACCGAGTTCCGTGGCAGGGCTAAACAAGAAACATGAAACTCGGTCGGGAGCTTTTCCATATCTGTACAGGCCGCATTTAAGTGCCTTCAAATACAGATATTCCTCGGGTCTGTTTTCCATGGTAGCAATGGCCCTACCTCGGCCCCTCCCTCAACTAGTAAAGACTACAGAGCTAAACGACTGCCCATAATAACAACCAATCTAAACATCCATGTGGTGTCTACCCTCAATCCCGTACCTCGATAGTGAAAGGTGAAATGATATCTTGGGTTTAGCTCTAGTCTTTTCGCATCCCGCTGGCTGTCGATGATGGATATCCGACGGTCTACTATCCTTATTGGTTGTGACCCTCACTACCTTTCCTTGAGGCAACCGTCGAATCACCCTGGTGTTACCTCGTCACAACATTCTGACTGCATAGCTACATCTGCAGTCAAGGCCCACCCACCTAGTAGTTACGCACAGACCCAACCTCTGCGAGTATAGCCTAAGACATCTGTCACCGCACAGAGGACTATTAGGAGCACCTTACGTACTTCAGGAAGCCACGTGCTTCCCCTTCCCATTCATTTGGAGCCGTCATAACAATCAGATGAATGTGTGCTTCCCTCGTGTCTTATAACACCTCGATGATCTACCCCGTTGGGTTATTCATCCTCAAACGTACAGACCGGTCCAAGCGTCTTTCTTTAATATGTTGTTAGGCCTTATGTCTAAACATACTTTTACGCGCTTGCCTTACCTCACCGGGTTTCCATTTAACTTGGTTATTCCCATTCATTTTGAATTCTTATTCAAATTACGAAGTTTCTCTTGCTTATTAATTTCATTCATACAACTTAATCCATTTAAGTTTATTAATAAGCTCACAACATGTTATTTTCTAGATTGTGGCCCAAGGTCTGTAATCCACAATCTATCTTATATTCTTGCTTGGTTACATCATTAAAATAACATGTTCTCCTTAATACGTTGTTAAGTATATCTCAATTCACATGTTTCCTAATTAACATGTCACTTACCATTTATGATCAAATATAACTTATTTATTTCATAATTTTTCCTCATTCTTTCTCATTTAATCATAAATTCAATTTACACAGTCACTACAACTTATTGTTGTTTACTTAGCAGATTATTACGCATATCTAATTCTACCATTTCTACAAGTTATGCTTACCCTACAAGAGTATCTTTAATTACATAACTTTATTATGTTTTCCTCCAGTTATGTATACCACTTGGTGTCATTAATTACATAACCTTATTGGTTAAGTTTGTGGGCCTATATGTAAATATTACGCACCCCCTCTATTTTACTTAACCCACCCTCTACCCATCAAATTTTACTTAACCCTAACTTAATTTCATAATCATACAATCCTTATGGATTAAATTATGTTAAGTAGTCTAATTCATTACCATGTCCATTTATGGTTAAAATGGGCGAGACCTTCCACATTAGGCCTACAACGTGTGGATGCAGGTTATGCCAGTTGGGTCGGGCAGTCTTATTCCACAATTAGGTCTAACCTCGTGTCTTAGCCCAAATCGTATTTCACACTTAGACCTCTCACATTAGGTTCAACATTATTGGCTGCTGGATATGCCGGTCGGGTCCAGGCAGACTTCCACCAGTAATGCAACCTACCCTCGTGTCATAAGTGCAATTACAATTCCTAATTGTAATTACTAGACTTTCCATTTTTATCCTAATCTACCTATGTCATTATAGGTGATTATTTCTCCTTTTCCCCATATTTAATTATATGCCCAATTCACTATTCAAATCATAGATTTTTACACCTCTTTTCAATTCACCTTTTAATTATGCACCACATGCTCTTTTTCCCAAGTTATAAGTCAAGGCATATACATTTATATATGTTATGCACAAACCCAAATCTACATATTTTCCAATTTATGTCCCTAGTCCACATTCACCCATTTCAATACAAGTTATACCCAAATCCATATTCGCATATTTTCCAAATGTATGCCTAAAATTCATATTTACATACGTCCCGATTATGTCCTGAATCAGTATTTAGACATGTCCCATTTTATACCCAATTCCATATTTCCATTTATTCCAATGCGTGCCTAAATTCATATTATCCAAAAGACATATGCCTCCAAACCCACATTCATATATTTCCAAATTTATTCCCAAATTTAGATCCATATTTTCCAATATCAATTATGCCCCAAATTATGTCTTTCCCCATCGTTCCCAATTTCACATGTTCGCATTTTTCAGCGTTAGGCCTAGGCTCGAAGGTAGCCTGGCAATATAAAAATAAAAAGGGAAAAAGAGGGAGAGAAGAGAATCAAGAATAGGAATAATAACGAATCAATAATAAACTGATAGAAATAGGCATAAACTGAATAGGCATATTATGACAAGACTTAACATGGCGGCGGTATGAACATATAAAAGCAGATCTTGTAGTTATGTCATAATAGAACTGGTTAGGCACCGATTCAAGATCTAATTTTTACATACATACCAGGATTACTATTTAAATATTCATATCTAAAAATAAAATGAACTCATAGTGAATAGATATGAGGAAACGGATCCAAACTACTATGAAGAACATGTTGAATAAGTTGTTGTAGCCACAATTGAATTTGTTGCAGCAACCTTTGAATAAGTATAATCTTCTTTGAATTGATTTAGAAGAAGAAGAAAAGCCATCTTAATTTTCCTTTGCAGCAGAGGTTCGTCGTCAGCATTATTTTCGATGAATAAAACCTAGGTCTCGGGTCCTTTATATAGGAGTAGCGGAGAAACCAAGACCTTCAGATTAGACCAGAAGCCATCAGAATCATCCACGTCAGAGAAGCTTCCAGAACCACGGGTGGGTCGACCGCCCTTCAGGTGGGTCGACCCCCTTTCAGGTGGGTCGACCCCTTGGTCGAGCCCCCTTCAGGGGTGTCGACCCTAGATTGACCCCCAGGTCGACTTCAAAATGTCGGCCCTTCCTCGATTTGCGCGCCGGATTTCTGATTTTTGAATATTTTTGAATTCATATGTATATATCTTCTTTATATGCATAAAAACTTCAAATCTTTATAACTTCTTCACACGGTATCCATTTTACGCAAACCTACTGTCTATCTTGACCAGAGTTTCGAGATAGTCGTAATGGCGCAGTCCGTTTTGCTCAATTCTGAACATTTAATTAAGTTTTCCTTAAATTCATTGTTGACAGTGTATTTCACACTAATTATTCTTTAATTCATCATCTTTAGCGTTGTTAAAATTTTGGGGTGTTACATTCTCCCCTACTCAAAGGATTTCGTCCCTGAAATCTCTAAGTTAAGTAGAAAGTATATCCTAACATCTAACAATCATACATCCATCTAGCAATCATAGGCACCCATTGTCCTTAAGGAATTTCTAATGCTTTTATGAACATACGTAATAGTTCATGTATATGTCCGTAAACTAATGTGAAAGATCAGGCGGTCTACTGATTCAGTTGACCTCCTTAATGCAATGTATGCTCGTGCCATGCAACCAAAATGTATGCAAGTCATCCTAATATAACATGTAAGCTCTATATGTGTGCACAATCATCCATCCACATGCAACATCAATGTAACGATAATTCATAAAAAATTTAAAAAAATATACACACATAAATATGCAATATGTAAGCGATTAAGCCGATCTAGTGCCTATTGTGTGTGTATATGCATCCACGAGCAATCACTAGCAACCACTTGCATTCATAAAACATAACATGTCTCAAATACATGTTTACATTCATTAGTTTTCTACCTAAAGACTCGATCGATAGGAGATATTCAAATGATAGATACAAGTATTGATTCAAAGCTTGGAAAAAGAAGTTAATATCATATTCTCGAAAAGGAAAGGATATGAAGCGCGAATCTTGCCTTCAGCCTCCCAAGCAACATTCTTGCGGTCCTCTCCCCATTGCACTTTTACTAGCTTCACTTCTTTGCACAATGTCTTAACCTCTGATCCAAGTATGCAAGTTGGAACTCATACCATCGTTGCTTCCTTCTCTACTTTCACTTCCTCTCGCAAGTTTGGCTTCACTACCTTGAACTCTATACATTTTATCGCCTCTTGAATGAATAGTCATCTTAGAGTGATGGGCTTCCTCAAGGACTATCTTCAATAGGTTTCCCATTCTGATATAATTCACCTATCAAACCTCTTCTCAAGGAGCTTCCCTACTTGTTTATCAAGTTCCCTCTTTCCTTTTAGGAGTCACATGTCGCAAATCAACGATAGATATATCAAGAGGTTCTATGAGACTAAGCATGATAGACCCTTTTGGGGTATAAGAAATCTTGAGAGTCTTTCTATGGCAAGTCAGAATTCTAACGACCCTCCTCCCACAATCTAGAATGGCTCCATATATGGTTAACCCATCCATTTTAGAATCAAACCGTATCTTATGAAATCAAGAACATATGCATCGTAACCAAACTCGACGCCTAACACAGAGATTCTCAAACCTCGACAAATCCTCGATAAATGAGTCGTACCCCTGATGTGTTTGAGACACTAACGAGATCCAAAACCATACCAGTATCTAGGTGCAGAGACTCAACTAAAGGATTAGATATAAAAGAATGGGAAGCGCCAGGAAAAGAATCCTAATAGGATGATTAGAAATAGAAATCAATCCTTCGATGGAAACTTTCCTACCCTAATCTTGTCCACCAGCTATGAGAACATTAGCTTGCCCCTTAGGAGTTCCTGCCCTCTAGCCTTGTCTTTGTCTCTTCGGGCACTCTGTAATGAGGTGTCCTGCCCTACCAAAGTGGTAACAAACGCCTTTTCTCTTTTTGCAGTCCTTTTCCAGATGACCCAACATTCCGAAGTTATGGTATTTCCTCTTTTCTTCTTTGGGCTGTGCTCTTTAGCCCTAAATCCCTTATTCTCCTTTTTACCATCCTTGTGCAACATGCTAACAAGTCTCTTGAAAGCTGCCTTCATCGCATAGAAATCCTTATGAGGCTTGAGAGAAAATAAGACGCAGGTGAAACCACTGCGGCTAAAGATGGAGGTTGGGCACGTCTTTTCCCTTCTACATGTACCATAGTTTTAACATGCCTACAGAATCATGACAAAATAGGGATACCGTTTCGGGAAGAAACGGTTCCCCGAACAAAAAGGAAAAGGAAACAAGTGGAGAATCGAGAAGATATTTATGACTTTGGGAAATATACTTTTCAAAAACAGACTTATTATTTAAAATACTTTGTTTTTGAAACCTTTCTGAAAATTATTTTCAAAATACTTTATCCGATCATATAACCATATGCTCTGATACCAAGTCTGACACCCCATGTCCGTTAATGTCACCTACTAAGGGAAGGCATTAAGTTCCGTGAAGCGTTATAGGTAAATAAGAACACAATAGCACAAGACAAACATGTAAAACAGCAGTAGAATTAAAAACTTTATTTAAATCAAAACATCGTGGTCCCAAATACTAAGTTTACATCGTAAGTAATTAATTACATTAATAATCTATCTTGCTAAAAATATAGCATAAACCATATTTCCCTTGCAAAGCCATAAGAGAGTTGACAAGAAGTCAAAGCAGTACATCTATATCCAAAATCCAAGCTAAGCTGAAAGAATCCAAATCAACACTAAGCATTTCCACCATGAGAACCTTAGGGGGGGGGGAACGGAAGAGAGAGAAGAGAAAACAAAAAGGGCCAGACATAAAGTGTACCGAGTCCAGTTTCTTTTAAACATAAATAAATAAAAGTATCATGGCAGGTATATATAACTAGAAGAACAAGATAACAACAATTATAACAAATGTGAACAGAGCAAGATAAGAAGAACAAGATATACTGCGCTTCTTGAATACATTTCTCTACACCGCGCAAATACTAGTATATCAGAAGTAGCATGATCCCTACTAATACCATTCCATTACATTTTATTGATTATTAGGTTACTTGGGTTAATAGCACTCAAGACTTATATGCGCATCATAACCATTTACTTTCCCATGGATCCACCTAACACACATAGGTAGATATCTCTCAATATTGAGATACACCCTGTAACACCCCGAATTTTCTGTAAACATAAGAGTAACAAAATGAAGTATAATTAATTTTAAATGTGATAATTAAGGAAAACAGGTTACGCCATTGTGTTCGTCTCTGAATTCTGCTTGAGATAGAGTCCGAATTTGCGTAAATCGAACTCCGTATGAAGAAGTTATGGCTTTCAGAAGTTTCTGAAAATATAAAATAGCTAGAAAATAAATTCCAAATTTGAAATTCAAAAATCTGAACCCAGAAGCGGGCTGGGCCGGAAATTTCCCGCACAGGACCCAGGTCGACCTGGGTGTCGACCTGGGTAGGCAGGTCGACCATAGGGTCGACCTTAGTGTCGACCTCCCCCCTACAGGTCGACCTGTTTTGCCCAGATCCGATTTTCTTCGGCGTGTGATGTGGTTTTGGCTGTTCTGATGGTCTGGATTGGTTCTAGGTTAATATCTAAGGCCCTTAACACTTCTATTCTCCTATAAATACATCCCTAAGCCAAAACCTAAATCTCCTACACTATTCTCTAGACTCCATAGCTCTCTCCCTCTTAGAAAATAAAATAATGGCATCACTACTCTGCTGAAACCTAGGATAAAACTAGTGCATCTTCTTCCAAACTGAATAGGATTAAAAGAACAACTAGTCTACATCAAAGGAGCGCTATTCAATGTCAGAAAACAGATTCCAGAATATAAGAATCGTTCCCTTTTTATGAGTACAATTATTTTTAGATATGAAATTTAACAATTATCTTGACATTTTTGTGAATCAGATCTGAGGTTACACATACTTTTCTGTGGATCTATCTTGACTGTGACTGTTCTGTATCTGTTCCCTCTTTTCTTCCTTTTTATAGCCAGGCTACCACGATCTTGCGCCAAATCACATAAGAGATTAACGAACGAACGCTAAATTTTGGGACAAATAATGGATAATGCATAATTGGACATGACTGATCTTTGACTGATTTGAGAAAAGAACATAGGTTGTAAATTAAGATCTGGAATCAGCGCATACTATATATGATAGACTATGATTTGGAAGAAGAATTATTATATGATAGCATATGACTTGGAATTTGGAATAAAATGCATGTTATAGTGCAAGATCTGATTGTGAGGACATAATACATGATTAAAATTTAAGATCTAGATTTGGGCATATTTTATATCACGATCTATGACTTGAAAAGAAAAGAAGGATTTGTGACTTAGGAATAAAGATCTATGTTAAAATAAGATAACTATTAATGTGAATGTGCCTAAATATGGGTTTTTGGATATTTGACATCATAGGCTATAATTTAGCATAATTCATATTGTTTGGGGATTTTTTGAGAATATTATGTACTATGCAAAGCTTAACTAAAATTTGGGCATATGTTGTAATATGAATTATGACCATGATTTAGGCATGTAAGGTTAGGCTTAATTTATGATTAGCAGGGTATGTAAATAGAATTTTAGAAATGTTAAATCTGTTGAATTGATTAATCTGCTAAATCTGTTATATGCTAAATCTGTTGAATTGCCTAATCTGCTAAATCTGCTATCTGCTAAATCTATTGAATTGCCTAATCTGTTGAATTGCCTAATCTGCTAAATCTGTTATCTGCTAAATATGTTGAATTGCCTAATCTGCTAAATCTATTATCTGCTAAATCTGTTGAATCGCCTAATCTGTTAGATCTGTTATCTGTTGAGTTGCCTAATCTGTTGAAAGCTAAATAGTTGTAATTTGGGTACGAAAATCCGTAGGCTCGATCTAAGATTGAGTAAAAACATGGAATTCTGATTAATCTGTTGTAACCTATAAAGAATTTTAATCGGTTAAATAGACATAATTAGTCTGATATCTGTATAATCTGTATTGGAATAAATTGGCTATGACACGAGGTTAGACTCTGTTTACGGTAGAAGCCTTCCTGGAACCAACCGGCTTAACCAACAACAGCAAACTGTTAGTCTAATGTGAGAGGTCGTAGGCATAACTAAAATATGCTTAGACACGAGGTTAGGTCTGGCTTGTGGCAGAAGTCTGCCCGGAACCGCCCGGCATATCCAGCGGCCACAAGTTACCGACGTAATGTGAGAGTTCTGTGCATTAATATTTAATTAATGCAAACCTGAGATAAGTATGATGTATAAAATGTGTTGTGTGGATAGGGTTAAACCAACTAGACCGATGAATCTAATAAAAGCGATTCATGAATCTGTAGGCCCAATACAAAGCTAGACAATTTGTAAGTCTGTTAAATCCGTACATCTGATCTGTTAATCTGAAAACTTATTAACTTGATAGTCTGATCTGTGAACTAGAAATCTGAACTCTGTCTGAAATCTGTAAACAAGTTAATCTGAAATCTGTTAGTCTGGGGACACAAGGTTAGGAGGGGAATTACTTGTGTCATCTATTGTGTGGAACCCATATTAGTCAGTAACCCTTTCTGGTATGAAAACTTAAAGCCCACGCTATGTAGGGGTCCAGGCACGCTTACTGAACTAATTATAAGCGGTTCATTCTGATAATGGCGAGGGGTGTTGATGGCGCGTTCCAACCGGGTCAAGTGCATGCATGGATCCGGTCTGCTCTGAGGATGTAAGACACCGTGACATCTGTAAATAGGTCTGTGCCAATAGGTTGCCACTTTAGGGAGTGATACACCCTACTGTGGGGCCGAAACTGGGTATTTATGTATTAGAGAGCCGATCGCTTGGGGTAGGATTTAGGGTACACTTAGTTCTGTCTGTTTCTGTTGAGTGGTAACACCTGTCTACTTCTGCATGGTACCGTCTGTTGGGGGTGGCAAAGGCCCATTAATAGTGTACACCTAATTCTAACATTCTGTTTCTGTAGGGATTATTCTGTTTCTGTCTCTGATTCCGTCTCTGATTCTGTTTCTGTACCTTCTGTCTGTTTGGGTGGTAAAGGCCCATTAGTTGGGTGGTAAAAGACGATTATTAGCATTTTGTTTCTATACCTCTGCCTCTGTTCGGGTGGTAAAGGCCCATTACTAGATTTCTATTTCTGTAGAGATTATTCTGTTTCCGTTTCTGTTTCAGCTTAGATATTAGGGTAACACCTAATCCTGTTATACTAGTATTAGTGCAGAGAAGTGAAAAGCTTAGCTTGGCCTATATCATTCTGTTTCTTCTGTTTACCTGCTAATTCTGTTACGATTATCTCTCATCAAGTTTTATTTACATGTCCTGATACTATTATATGTTTATATGCTGAAAGCCACTGGACTCACCGGACTTATGTCTGACCTAGTTTGTTTCGCCTCTTTTCTTTCCGTTCCCCCCTAGGTTTTTAGGGTGGAAACAAAGGAGCTTGATTCAGATTCTCTCTGCTTGAAGTGTTTGAAGTATTGCTTGGCTTTGGCTCTTTCTTTCCATGGCAGTTTATATTGGGGATTATGGATTTAAAAACTATGCATTCAGAAGGCTTTTGTACAAGACCGATATTTATATACTTGAATTCCAATATTGTGATTTTGAAAGATGTAACTAAACTCATTTATGTTTCTGTTATAATAAAGTTATAAATTTTTCAAGTACTACTTTTATCTGTCTTGTAAATTTTTGTTCTGTCTACTAAAAATGCTCCATCAAAGTTAAGGCATTCCCTTTGCGAGTGACCTTAGCGGAGGGGGTGTTACACTTGGTACCAGAGTTGAAGGTTACCCGATTGGATAAAAAGTTTTTGAAAAATATTTTCAAAAAGGTTTAAAAAGGAAGTATTTTCAAAAGTAGAGTTTATTTTGAAAAACATAATCCCCAAAGCCATAGCCTATCTTTCTATCCTTTGTTTTGAATCTTTCCTTTTCTTTCGTTTCAGCATGACTGGGGATCTTAACCTTCCGGAGGGCGTACCGATACCTGGTTGGTTCAGAAGGTACCTAGAAGCTAGGGCTAATGATGTGGGCCCAGCAAACGTCCCTCCTCCCCCAAATGCAGCGGTTCCTCCTCCTCCTTCGCGCGTGAATACTTTCCCGAAGATATGTAGAGACTTTCGAGCCATGGGTGGGAAGAACTGAATCCTTCGTGGAGGCAAGGAACTTGCTCAAAGAAACTGAGGTTTTGTTCGTTATCTTCGAGGTGGACGATAGGCAGAAGATACAGTTGGCGGTATGGTTGCTTAAGGACGCAGCTTCTTTTTGTTGGGAAGTCACAAATGGAGAGCGTCCGATAGAGAGATGGATGGATTTCAGGCACAGGTTCGAGATGTAATTTCTCTCACGAGCGGAAGAGAGTCTATACGTAGAGAGGTTCTTGGCGTTGAAGCAGGCGAATTTATCAGTGAGAGAGTTCGTCAACAAGTTTAATCAGTTGGCAAGATTCGACTTAGATTTGGCAAATACACAGCATAAGAAGGCACTAAGGTTTGCTAAAGGTTTGAACGAGCCGCTACACGGATTGGCAATGTCCCACATTCCTAATGGGGCTACCCTCGAGAAATTAGTTGACATGGCATTGATGCATGAAGAGGAAACCAAAAGTGAGAAGAAAGAAGAAAAGCTTGAAGGACCATAGAACAAGAAGGCGGGGCCCAAAAAGGAAACACAAAAGAAGGATGAGAAGTCTGAAGACAAGAAGGAGAAGAAGTGCTTTACTTGTGGAAGCTCGACTCATCTGAACAAGGATTGCAGAAAAAGGAAAGGCCTTGCTTCAACTGTGGAGAAATGCGGCACTTCACTAGGGACTGCCCAAAGAAACGAGGACGAGGGCAGGACTAACTTCTGGAGGATAGGCGAATACCCTCGAGGCTCGTGGATAGGATAGAAATAGGAAAACTTTCTGTAGAAGGATTAATCTCCTTATCTGATTGTGGAGTTAAATACTCTATCTGATTCTGGCATTTTGATTCTGTAATTGAAACTCTGCACTTTAATACTAGTCTTGTTTCTGATTCCGCTGTAGTCTCAAACCCCATGAGCGTTACGACTCATCTATTTGTGATAAGTTGGGGTTTGAGGGTAGCTGTGTTAAGCGTTAAGTTGACTATGACGCATATATTCTGGGTTTTTATCATGCTTAGTTTCCTAAGAATCATTTGGTAATCTGATCTGTATCAGTAGTCTGTAGGTATCTGAATATTTCTGAAAAGGATAGGGGTTTTTACTCAAAGCGTGAAGTAGATTTCCAGTTGGACATTTGTTTAATGGGAGTGATTCTCTAAGTGTTAATTTGATGTTGATTTCAGTCTTCGGGGTTGATACTTAGGGGGTTATTCTCTTAAAGTGATGTCTAATGGGAACCTAGCTTTTGTTTTAATTGTACTTGCTTCTATCACTCGACTTTATCGACCGAATCTTCGATCTTTAGGTAGAAACTAATGGGTGTAAACATGTGTTTGAGACATGTTATGTTTGATGGTTGCAAGTGGATGCAAGTGGTTGCTTGTGGTTGCTCGTGGATGCATATACACACACTAGGAACTAGATCGGCTCAAAAACACTCTCATACTGCATATGGATGTGTGTGCATTTTTTTAAATTTTTATGGATGCAAAATGGTTGACTCAGCACATGGATGTTGCATATGAATGAACGGTTGTGCACTCATATAGAAATGATATGTATTAAATAAGAAAACTGCATACATGTTGGACTCATGGCACTGATATAACTCGCATTAAGGAGGTTAACTGAGTCAGTGGACCGCCTAATCTTTGCATTATATAAGGAACATAGACACACACTTTTGCATATGTTCATACAACATTAGAAGTTTTCTAAGGACAATGGATGCTTGTGATGATGGTTGAGTAAATGGGTGATTTGATGGTAGGACACGTTCTTCCTAACTTGAAGATTTCGGGGACGAAATCCTTAAGGAGGGGAGAATGTAACACCCCGAATTTTCTGTAAACATAAGAGTAATAAAATGAAGTATAATTAATTTTAAATGTGAGAATAAAGGAAAACGGGTTATGCCATTGCGTTCGTTTCTGAATTCTACTCGAGATAGAGTTTGCATAAATCAGACTCCGTATGAGGAAGTTATGGCCTTCAGAAGTTTCTGAAAATATAAAACAGCTCGAAAATAAATTCCAAATTCCAAATTCAAAAATCTGAACTCAGAAGCGGGCTGGGCAGGAAATTTCCCGCCCAGGACCTAGATCGACCTGGGGTCGACCTGGGTAGGCAGGTCGACCTGGGGGTCGACCTTAGTGTCGACCTCCCCCTACAGGTCGACCTGTTTTACCCAGATCCGATTTTCTTCGGCATGTGACGTGGTTGTGGTTGTTCTGATGGTCTGGATTGGTTCTAGGTTAATATCTAATGCCCTGGACACTTCTATTCTCCTGCAAATACATCCCTATGCCAAAACCTAAATCTCCTACACTATTCTCTAGCCTCCATAGCCCTCTCCCTCTTAGAAAATAAAATAATGGCGTCGCTACTCTGCTGAAACCTAGGATAAAACTAGTGCATCTTCTTCCAAACTGAATAGGATTAAAGGAACAACTAGTCTACATAAAAGAAGCGCTATTCAGTGTCAGAACACAGATTCCAGAATACAAGAATCGTTCCCTTTTTGTGAGTACAGTTATTTTTAGATATGAAATTTAATAATTATCTTGACGTTTTTGTGAATCTAGATCTGAGGTTATGCATAATTTTCTGTGGATCTATCTTGACTGTGACTGTTCTGTGTCTGTTCCCTCTTTTCTTCCTTTTTATAGCCAGGCTACCACGAGCATGCGCCAAATCTCATAAGAGATTAACGCATGAACGCTAAATTTTGGGACAAATAATGGGTAATGCATAATTGGACATGACTGATCTTTGACTGATTTGAGAAAAGAACATAGGTTGTTAATTAAGATGTGGAATCAGTGCATACTATGTATGATAGACTGTGATTTGGAAGAAGAATTATTATATGATAGTCACATGACTTGGAATTTGAAATAAAATGCACGTTATAGTGCAAGATCTGATTGTGAGGACATAATACATGATTAAAATTTAAGATCTAGATTTGGGCATATTTTATATCACGATCTATGACTTGAAAAGAAAAGAAGGATTTGTGACTTAGGAATAAAGATCTATGTTAAAATAAGATAACTATTAATGTGAATGCATCTAAATATGGGTTTTTGGATATTTGACATCATAGGCTATAATTTAGCACAATTCATATTGTTTGGGATTTCTTGAGAATATTCTGTACTGTGCAAAGCTTAACTAAAATTTGGGCATATGTTGTATTATGAATTATGACCATGATTTAGGCATGTTAGGTTAGGCTTAATTTATGATTAGGCAGGGTATGTAAATAGAATTTTAGAAATGTTAAATCTGTTGAATTGCCTAATCTGCTAAATCTGTTATCTGCTAAATCTATTGAATTGCCTAATCTGCTAAATTTGTTGAATTGCCTAATCTGCTAAATCTATTATCAGCTAAATCTATTGAATTGCCTAATCTGCTAAATATGTTATCTGCTAAATCTGTTGAATTGCCTAATCTGATAAATCTGTTATCTGCTAAATCTGTTAGTCTAATGTGAGAGGTCGCATGCATAATTAAAATATGCTTAGACACGAGGTTAGGTCTGGCTTGTGGCAGAAGTCTGCCCGGAACCGCCCGGCATATCCAACGGCCACAAGCTACCGACCTAATGTGAGAGGTCTGTGCATTAATATTTAATTAATGCAAATCTGAGATAAATATGATGTCTAAAACGTGTTGGGTGGATAGGGTTAAACCAACTGGACTGATGAATCTAATAAACCCATTTCATGAATCTGTAGGCCGAATACAAAGTTAGACAATCTTTAAGTTTGTTAAATCCGTACATCTGTTCTGTTAATCTGTAAACTTGTTAACTTGATAGTCTTATCTGTGAACTAGAAATCTGAACTCTATCTGAAATCTGTAAACAAGTTAATCTGAAATCTGTTATTCTGGGGACACAAGGTTAGGAGGGGATTACTTGTGTCATCTATTGTGTGGAACCCATATTAGTCAATAACCCTTTCTGGTATCAAAACTTTGACCCCACGCTACATAGGGGTCCGGACACGCTTACTGAACTAATTATAAGCGGTTCATTCTGATAATGGCGAGGGGTGTTGATGGCGCGTTCCAACCGGGTCATGTGCGTGCATGGATCCGGTCTGCTCTAAGGATGTAAGGCACCGTGACATCTGTAAATAGGTTTGTGCCAATAGGTTGCCACTTTAGGGAGTGATTCACCCTACTGTGAGGCCGAAACTGGGTATTTATGTATTAGAGAGCCGATCGTTTGGGGTAGGACTTAGGGTACACTTAGTTCTGCCTGTTTCTGTTGGTGCCATCTGTTTCTGTTGAGTGGTAACACCTGTCTGCTTCTGCGTGGTACAGTCTGTTGGGGTGGTAAAGGCCCATTACTAGTGTACACCTAATTCTAACATAATGTTTCTGTAGGGATTATTCTGTTTTTGTCTCTGATTCCGTCTCCGATTCTGTTTCTGTACCTTCTGTCTGTTGGGGTGGTAAAGCCCCATTAGTTGGGTGGTAAAAGCCCATTATTAGCATTTTGTTTCTATACCGTCTGCCTCTGTTTGGGTGGTAAAGGTCCATTACTAGCATTTCTATTTCTATAAAGATTATTCTGTTTCCGTTTCTGTTTTAGTTTAGATATTAGGATAACACCTAATCCTGTTATACTAGTATTAGTGCAGAGAAGTGAAAAGCTTAGCCTGGCCTATATCATTCCGTTTCTTCTGTTTACCTGCTAATTCTGTTACGATTATCTCTCATCCAGCTTTATTTACATGTCATGATACTATTATCTGTTTATATGCTGAAATCCACTGGACTCACCAGACTTATGTCTGACCTAGTTTGTTTCGCCTCTTTTCTTTCCGTTCCCTCCTAGGTTTTTAGGGTGGAAACAAAGGAGCTTGATTCAGATTCTCTCTGCTTGAAGTATTTGACGTATTGCTTGGCTTTGGCTCTATCTTTCCATGGCAGTTTATATTGGGGATTATGGATTTAAAAACTATGCATTCTGAAGGCTTTTATACAAGACCGATATTTATATACTTGAATTCCGATATTGTGATTTTGAAAGATGTAACTAAACTCATTTTTCTTTCTATTATAATAAAGTTATTAAATTTTCAAGTACTACTTTTATCTGTCTTGTAAATTTCTGTTCTGTCTACTAAAAACGCTCCACCAAAGTTAAGGCATTCCCTTTGCAAGTGACCTTAACGGAGGTGGGGTGTTACACACCCCATGGTAACCCACTCGCACGGTCTCCACCATAGTGAACGCAGTCCCTCATCCTACGCCGGAGTGACGTATGGATCTCAATATAAAACGTTGCGTTCCGCATGTATCTACCATTACTACGCTACTTAAGTGTATGGACTGCCACCATCGATCGAATCAGATTCCTTATCGGAATAATGCCCTCTGGTCTGCGATACACCGCCCAGAGAAGATATGCATGTTTCTAGACTGTCCCACGTATGTACTATAACTATAGCTCGATGCCTTAATTGCACGTCCTCTAATGTGCACCGAGTTCCATGGCAGGGCTAAGCAAGAAACACGGAACTCGGTTGGGAGCTTTTCCATATCTGTACAGGCTGCCTGTAAGTGCCTTCAAATACAGATATTCCTCGGGTCTGCTTTTCATGGTGGTTATGGCCCCACCTTGGCCCCTCCCTCAACTAGTAAAGACTACAGAGCTAAGAAACCGCCCATAAAAACAACTAATCTAAACAACCATGTGGCGTCTACCCTTAACCCCGTACCTCAATAGTGAAAGGTGAAATGATATCTTGGGTTTAGCTCTAGTCTTTTCGCATCCCGCTGGCTGTTAATGACGGATATCCGGCGGTCTACTATCCTTGTTGGTCATGACCCTCTCTATCTCCTCGTGGGGCAACCATCGATTCACCCTGGTGTTACCTCGTCATAGCATTCTGACTGCATAGCTACATCTGCAGTCAAGGCCCACCTACCTAGTAGTTACGCGCAGACCCAACCTCTGCGAGTACAGCCTAGGACATCTGTCACCGCACAGAGAACTACTAGGAGCACCTTACATATTTTAGGAAGCCGCGTGCTTCCCCTTCCCATTCCTATGGAGCCGTCATAACAATCAAACGAATATGCACTCCCCTCGTCTCTTATAACACCTCGATGATCTACGCTGTTGGGTTATTCATCCTCAAACGTACGGACTAGTCCAAGCGCCTTTCGTTAATATGTTGTTAGGCCCTATGTCTAAACATTCTTTTACGCAGTCCCATTCATTTTGAATTATTATTCTAATTACCAAGTTTCTTTTGCTTATTAATTTCAATCATATAAATTAATCCATTTAAGTGTATTAATAAGCTCACAACATGTTATTTTCTAGATTGTGGCCCAAGGTCTGTAATCCACAATCTATCATATATTCTTGCTTGGTTACATCATTACAATAACATGTTCTTAATACGTTGTTAAGTATATCTCAATTTACATGTTTCCTAGTTAACATATCACTTACCATTTATGATTAAATATAACTTATTTATTTTATAAGTTTTCCTTATTATTTCTCATTTAATCATAAATTCAATTTACACAGTCACTACAACTTATCGTTGTTTACTTAGCAGATTATTATGCATATCTAATTCTATCATTTCTACAAGTTATGCTTACCCTACAAGGGTGTATTTACTTACATAACTTTATTATATTTTCCTCCGGTTATGTATACCACCTGGTGTATTTAATTAAATAACCTTATTGGGTTAAGTTCATGGGCCTATATGTAAATATTACCCACCCTCTCTATTTTACTTAACTCACCCACTACCCATCCAAATTTACTTAACCCTAGCATAATTTCATAATCATACAATCCTTGTGGATTAAATTTGGTTAAGTAGTCCAATTCATTACCATGTCCAATTATGGTTATAATGGGCTAGACCTCCAACATTAGGCCTACAACATGTGGATGCTGGATGTGCTGGTCGGGTCTGGGCAATCTTATTCCATAGTTGGGTCTAACCTCATGTCTTAGCCCGATTTGTATTTGCACACTTAGACCTCTTACATTAGGTTCAACATTAGTGGTTGCTGGTTATGCCGGTCGGGTCCGGCCAGACTTCCACCACTAATGCAACCTAACCTCATGTCATAAATGCAATTACAATTCCTAATTGTAATTACTAGACATTCCATTTTTATCCTTATCTACCTATGTCATTATAGGTGATTATTTCTTTTTTTCCCCATATTTAATTATATGCCCAAATCACTATTCAAATCATAGACTTTTACACCCCTTTTCGATTCACCTTTTAATTATGCACCATATGCTCTTTTTTCCAAGTTATAAGTCAAGGCATATATATATATATGTTATGTACAAACCCAAATCTACATATTTTCCAATTTTTGTCCCTAGTCCATATTAAACCATTTCAATACAAGTTATACCCAAATCCATATTCGCATATTTTCCAATGTATGCCTAAAATTCATATTCACATATGTCCTGATTTAGGTACCAAGTCAGTATTTAGACATATCCCATTTTATACCCAATTCCATATTTACATTTATTCCTATATGTGCCTAAATTTATATTATCCAACAAGACATATGCCCCCAAAACCATATTTATATATTTCCAAATTTATGCCCAAATTTAAATCCATATTTTCCAATATCAATTATGCCCCAAATTATGTCTTTCCCGTCGTTCCCAATTTCGCATGTTCGCATTTTTTAGCGTTAGGCCTAGGCTCGTAGTAGCCTGGCTATATAAAAATAAAAGGGAAAAAAGGGAGAAAAGAGAATCAAGAATAGGCATAATAACGAATCAATAATAAATTGATAGAAATAGGCATAAACTGAATAGGCATATTATGACAAGATTTAGCATGGCGACGATATGAACATATAAAGGCAGATCTGAAAGTTATGTCATAATAGAACTAATTAGGCACCGATTCAAGATCCAATTTTTACATACATACCAAGATTACTATTTAAATATTAAGATCTAAAAATAACATGAACTCATAGTGAATTGATTTGAGGAAATGGATCCAAACAATAGCGAAGAACATGTTTAATAAGTGGTTGTAGCCACCACTGAATTTGTTGTAGCAACCTTCGAATATGTATAATCTTCTTTGAATTGATTTAAAAGAAGAAGAAGAAAACCATCTTAATTTTTCTTTGCAGTAGGGCTTCACCGTCAGCATTATTTTAGATGAATAAAACCTAGGTCTAAGGTCCTTTATATAGGAGTAGCGGAGCAACCAAGACCTTCAGATTGGACCAGAAGCCATCAGAATCATCCACGTCAGAGAAGTTTCTTGAACCGCGGGTGGGTCGACACCCCTTCAGGTGGGTCGACCCCCCTTCAGGGGTGTCGACCCTAGATCGACCCCCGGGTCGACCAAGCAGGACTCAGGTCGACTTCAAAATGTCGGTCCTTCCTCGATTTGCACGCTGGATTTGTGATTTTGCTGATTTTTTAATATTTTTGAATTTATATGTATATATATCTTCGCATACAAACTTCAAACCTTAATAACTTCTTCATACGGTGTCCGATTTACGCAAACCAAATGTCTATCTTGACTAGAATTTTGAGATGGACGCAATGGAGCAATCCGTTTAACTGAATTCTAAATCTTTAATTAAGTTTTCCTTAAATTCATTGTTAATAGTGTATTTCACACTGATTTTTCTTTAATTCATCATCTTTAGCGTCGTTCAAATTCCGGGGTATTACATCGGTCTGGTGGAACCTGATCCTTCTGAAGCAACTTCTAGGAACTCGTAGCTCTGGACTCGTGGAAGCATCGGTTCGGGTCTAGCAAGACTAGACCCACCTGGAATTTGATGGAATAATTCAGAGATTGGTTCTTTGGAAAAGATCAGCTTGGGTTGGATGAAGGAGGACACGATTCACCTGAAATGTAATGAAGCAACGTGATAATCGAGTTCCACAAGCACGGATCGAGTCTAGCTAACAGAACCCGAGCCGCTTGGAGCAACTTCTACACACCACGATATTGACCAATTCTCTTACCTACTTCGCTGGATCGAGTGACACTTGTCAGCGCAGATCAGAGGAGAGTTTCTCCACTACTTCCACAGATCATCTCCAGGCTCACCACGTGGCATCCGACCTGCTCCGCCCTAAAGCCTATAAATACATGTTCACACAACATTTTCAGGGGACTTTTTGGCCATTTAAAGCACCACATTCCTTAGCCATGACTGCCAACTGTCTTCTATTTCAAAATATGAGTGGTAAATATGATTGTACTCGAGAGATTGAGTGGCTATAAACATTGTATTTATAATTCTCTATCGAATCAAAAAACTATAAAGTGGACATAGGCTCGTTAATGCTGAACCACTATAAATCTCATGTGTTTGATTTATTTTCTCTATTTTTAGCTCATAATTCTTCAATATTCTCTACAAAATCAAGTCAGTTGGGTGTTAGTGCCATTTTTTGGTCTAATAGTAACCCTCTTAGCGACGCGCTATATCGTGACTCGGGTATGGTGTTAAATAGGCAATGGATGGGTTGCCACTCCTTTAGTGGCACGACATATCATGGCTTGGGTATGGTGTTAAATATGCAAGGGCTAGGCCTCCATTCTATTAGTGGCACACTACATCGATTCCACAGAGTAGTGATAAGTGAGCAAGGGTCTTCGCATCTCTCTTGGAGGGTGCGAGGGGCAAGGAAGCCAGTCGATAGTAGGATTCGGTTAGGTAGTTGGAATGTAGAGACCTTAGTAGTAAAGTTAAGGAGATAGTTGATACTATGATTAGGAGACACGTAAACATCTTGTGCATTAAAAAGACTAAGTGGAAGGGTTAGAAGACGAAGGAGATGGAGAACATTGGCTTCAAATTGTTATACATGGGAGTAGTACGTAAAAAGAATGGGGTAAGCATATTGATTGATAAGAACCTTAAGAACAAAGTGTTCAACATTAGAAGACCTTGGGACATGGTCATCCTAGATAAGCTAGTAGTCGGTAATGGGTTTTGAATGTCGTTAGTGCATATTCCCCACAGGTAGGTTTAAGTGAAGAAGCCAAGAGTAAGTTTTGGGGAGACTTGTATGTCATGGTTAGAGATGTGCCTAATAGCGAGAAATTTTTATAATCAGAGATTTTAATGGCTATGTTGGCTCATCTAGCAGGGAATTTGAGAGATTGCATGGTGGTTTTGGAAGTAGGAACCAAGTGGGTGAAGATATATTGAATTTCGTCCTTTATGATCTTATGATTGCTAATACCTTCTTCAGAAAAAGACAATCACATCTAATCACCTTCAGTAGTGGCCAACATTCTAGTCAGATTGACTTTGTCCTCACTAGAAGAGACAGTAAACGAGATTGTGTTGATTGCAAGGTCATACATAAGGAATGTGTCGTCTCACAACATCAGCTCTCGGTATGCGTGTTTCGTCTTCGGGTGGTGAAGGATAAGAGAGCGAAGATTAGTAGGACGAGATGGTGGAAACTCAAAGGAGATGCCTCACGCGTGTTTAAAGATAGAGTGATGGGAGAAGGGGAATGGAATGTAGAAGGAGAAGAAAATGTAAAGTGGAATGTGATGGTAACTTGCATTCAGAAAGTGTATATTGAGATGTTTAGGATAACAAGAGAAAATAAGTGAGAACTCAAGGATTTGTGGTGGTGGAATAATGATGTGCAAAAGGATATCAAGGAGAAAAAATAATGCTACAAATGCATGCACCATCATAGGAGCGAAGAGAACATGCACAAGTAAAAGTGGCAAAGAAGACTACAAAGAGAGCAGTGAGTGAAGCAAGGGGTCCAGCGTATGAAGATTTGTATCAAAGGCTAAGTACAAAGGATGGTGAAAGAGACATCTACAGAATAGCTAGGATACGTGAGAGGAGGACAAGAGACTTCAACCAAGTTAAATGCATTAAGGACGAGAATGATAGACTTTTGGTAGAAGACGACGAGATAAAAAATATGTGAGAGAATACTTCGATAAGCTTTTCAACGAAGAAAGTCATAGCTCCTCGATCGAGTTGGAAGACTTTTCTAACATCGCTGAAAGATATTTTGTTCAGTGAATTCAAGAGGCTAAGGTGAAGGGGGCATTATAACGGATGAAAACAGTCAAGTTGGTAGGGCCTGATGACATCCCTATTGAGGTATGGAGATGTTTTGGAGATGCAGGGATAACTTGGCTAACTAAGTTGCTTAATAATATTTTCAAATCAAACAAAATGCTAGATGAATGGAGGAGAATCATTTTAGTTCCAATCTTCAAGAATAAATAAGATATTCAAAGTTGCACAAACTGCAGAGGAATTAATCTTATGAGTCATACAATGAAGACTTGGGAGAGAGTTTGCGAGCAGCGTTTGAGGAAGTTCATAAGTGTTTCCAGGAATCCATTTGGTTTCATGCCTGGTAGGTCAACCACTGAAGCAATTTTATTGATTAAGAAATTTATGGAGAGGTAAAGGAGCAGAAGAAAGATCTTCACATGGTTTTTATTGAATTGCAGAGTACTGAGGAAGGTTACATGGTGGGTGCCAGAAAGGAAGAGGGTGTCATCAAAGTACGTTACCTTTATCAAGGATATGTACAAGGGGGTTGTGACTACTGTCAAGGCATACGATGGTGAGACCAGTGACTTTCCCATTAACAGAGGGTCACATCATGGTTTAGCTTTGTCCTCCTATAATTTTGCAATAGTGATGGATGAAATCACAAAGGTACAAGGGAAGATTCCTTGGTGTATGCTCATTATTGATGATGTTGTGCTGATTAATGAAAGTAGAATAGGGGTTAATAGACAACTGTAATTGTGGAAGGAGACCTTAGAATTGAAGGGTTTCGGGCTTAACATAACTAAAACAGAGTATGTAAAGTGTGAATTCAGTGGTGTCAGGTCAGATGACAGAAATGTCACCCCGCCCGGTCGAGTAGTACCTAAGAAGAAATCCTTTCGATATTTAAAATTTATGTTGCAGTTTGATGGGGAGATTAGTATGGATGTTAGTTTTAGAATTCAAGCAAGATGGGTGAAATGGAGACTAGCATCAGGCATTCTCTGTGATAGGAAGATTTCTCAGTAGCTTAAAGGAAAGTTCTATAGAACAACAATCAGACCTGCGATGCTATATGGTGTGAAATGTTGGCCTACCAAAAAGCAACACATCCAGAAGATAAGTATAACAGGGATGCGTATGCTGTGTTGGAGCTATAGGCATACCAGATGAGATCGAATTAGAAATGATGATATTTGGGACAAACTTAAAGTTGCACCTATTGAAGAGAAGTTAGTCCAACACTGCTTGAGATGGTTTGGACATCTCTAATGTAGATTGCATGATGCACTTGTGCACATTGGAATTATACGAAGCGTCGAAGGTCCAAAAAGAGGCAGGGGTTGACATAAAATGACTTGGGAGGAGATAGTAAAAATAGATTTAAGAAATTGGAGCATATCTGAAGGGTTGGTATCGAATAGGAGTTCATGGAAGTTAGCAATCCATGTACTAGAACCTTAGGTTTTCTGGGTTTCATTTCTAGCCAACCCCAACTTGTTTGAGATTTATGGCATAGTTGTTGTTGACTTTCTGATGCTTTTTAGTCAGACCTATCTAATGGTATGATTTTCTGAAAATTCTTCTATTAAAAATACATGTTGCATGCACCTCTATTAAATTATTTAATGCTATATTAAAAATACATGTTGCATATCAGTGTTACAAATGAACACAAACTCAACTATACAATAGAAACATTAATATTATTAAGAGTTCTAGCTAATAATATACTGTCAACAAAGCTTGATAAATCTTTCATTCTGAGTGTGAATGACACTTTCTATTCATCAATATTAACATGATATAAAACTTCCATGCCTCGGATTTAGGACTCAACATGTTTGTCAATTTTAGCATTAAAGCCAATTTCTCAATTAGCCTTAAATAATATTTGTCAGTTAACAATGTAGTTTGGATATGTGGTTTGAATCAATGTGAGGTCCTTGTTATTTATTAAGTCTTTGTTTCTTTTATTACAAGTGATTCTTTTGAACTTTCTAAGAAAACATGTACAAAAGGATTTCTAGTTGGAGGCGCTTCACTAAAGGTATACACATAAGTACCCTATAAATTTCCTTATATGATAAAAGAAAGCTACTTTTACTTTATATGATCATGTGTTTCTCTTAATCTTGCATGCTATCTATGGGTATGACATGGACACATACTGTTCATAATTGAGTTATACAGACAATGACTCAGAAGAGACAATTGATACACATTGAAGGTTAGTGACATAAACATTATCCATGGTTTTGTGCACGTTCTTAACTTAACAAATTTTACATCAATT
Source organism: Allium sativum (assembly GCA_030737875.1). Lineage (NCBI taxonomy): Eukaryota > Viridiplantae > Streptophyta > Magnoliopsida > Asparagales > Amaryllidaceae > Allium > Allium sativum. The sequence continues at coordinate 138,457,687 of CM060915.1, forward strand.
TTTAGTTCTTTATATACATACTTCCTTTAAAGTAGAAGAATTCTCATTTTGCTTATATCTAGAATCCATCTACATACAACACAATACAGTTACATGACACTCACTATCATTTGGTTATGTATAAGAAAGAAATTGAAGTAAGTAAGACAATATTTTTTTTTAGTATATTTATATTAAGTTACACAATTCAAGCATATTCTATAAATTTCCCTCCCTACCAAAAAAATCCGCCAATTCTTTTTGGAGCATCAAATTTCATTTTTTGTGAAAGATATATTTACATAAATATGACAATATACAAGACAGAGTCCTGATATCTACACATAGTACAAGATAAAGTCCTAATACTTGCACAAAATAATGATACACACATTCCACATAAGGCTTCTTGTAATACAAATTTAAGGCAGACGAAACTAGTGTCATTCGTCTGCGTTTTGGCGTGTAATTTGCATATGGCATGGCCTACACCCAATGCACCATATCTATGTTCAATGCAATGCTTCTTCGTTTCCTTGTGTATATCCACCCATGCATATAGATTCAACCAACTCACAGTTTAGAATGAAGTTTTAAAACTAATCATATTGGTGAAAGGGATAGGAAAACCTCCTTTTTTACATTTAGAATTAAGAGCATTATTAAAATCCTGCATAACAATCCATGAACTCTTCTCTTTTATGCAAATGGTTGTGGATTATGTTGATTGATAAGAAGGTTTATTAGAAGGATTGGATTATTAATTCACGTTATAATGGTAGGTTTGAGTGGAATAAAGGTGCTTTGAACTATTCTACTTTTTGGAGGGATGTTATAGGTAATATCACTAGTTTAAAATTGATGTTAGTGTTAAGGTGAAGGGTGGTTTTAATGTTTCATTTTGGTATGATTATTGGCTTCTACCTATTCCTTTGAAGTTGGAGTTTGAGGAGCTATTTTTCATCGCTTATAACAAAAATTCTACTGTTAGAGAGATGTACAACCTGGTTGCTAGTCCTTTTAAGTGGAAATTACCTTTTTGCCTTCTCATTACTGGCAATGCACTTAATCAGTTGAGATGTTTGATCAGGTTACTTGAAAATGTTAATTTGAATGACGAATTTCATCGGAGGCTAGGAAACGACGTGAAGATTTTTAGTGTAAAAGGTTTATATGGGTTCCTTAACTTTGTGGGTAGAAGATGGTTGGGTTTTGATTATATGTGGAGTTACAAGTTGGTTTCTGCTAAGGTGAAGATTCACATGTGGATTTTCATACAGGAGATGTTAAATACTTCTAGTAGATTAAGGAGAAAATGGGTAAACATTATCGGAGGCGGCATTTTCTGCGATGGGGAGGTGGAAGACTATTTGCATTTGATCTCTGACCGCGACTTTGCATTTTTCATTTGGACGAAATGTTTGATTTCCTTACATGTCAACCTAGACTAGAGTGACTTCATTCGGGATCAATTATTCTTCTGGAATTATATTTACAACACATTAGCTGACATTACGAAACGAGACACCTTTGTTTTGCTAAATTTTGCTTTCTTATGGATTTTATGGCATGAAAGGAATTTAAGAAGATTCAAGTGTAAAATAAAACCTGCTAAATGTATCATTAATCCTTAAGTTTGTTCATGACTGGGCATGCACAATTAAGATTTGGGCGGGTTTGAAAATAAAGCAGCGCAAGTGAATCTATTGCTGAAATAAGAACTGCATACAATTTATGAAGTAAGCTCAGTATTTATAATTGTTTACATGGGCTTTGGGCTGTTACATTATTGGTTGAAATAAAATAAAAAGGGTAGGTAAAAGAACAGTTGTGATCTTGCTAAATGAGTGGCAGATGAGGCGATACATCTTCAATCTGATGGAGAAACATATAAAACATCAGCTATGTGTTTTTCCTTTATTCTTATTACGCCCCTTTGAAAACTAGGGTTTCTCAAACCCTAATTTACATTGCTTTAATGGCAGCTCCTTTGTGAAACTTTCCTTTGTCTTCTTGAATCTTCTTCTTAGCTACGTCTCTGACATCAGTAGTATTTGATTTGAGTGTATGCGAGCAAGCCTCTTCATTTCGGTTTGAAAAACTACAGCTTGGTTGATCTTCATGTCTTCCAACGTTTATTTCTGAATGAAATCTGGTAAAATTCTTTGCTGAAATAGCTTTAGTCAGAATGTCAGCCTTCTGGTAAGTTCCAAGCATGTGATTTACTTCGATTTCTCCCTTCTGAACTAGTTCTCTGACAAATTGCAAGTCCATTTCAATGTGTTTAGTTCGTGCATGTTGTATTGGATTCTCAGACATGTAAACGACACTCTTGTTGTCACATCATAGTATTGGCTTTGCTGTAGACTTTATTTGTAGCTCCTTAAGTATAGATTGTAACACTTTATCTCTACAACAACATTGGCTATGCTTCTATATTTTTTGAGGAAGACGGGTGTGTAGCGTGGCACTACACAGCCGGTTACGCATAGATATAACTAGCTAGATAAATATCTGGTTGACAAGCCCAACCAGTGGCATAAAGTTCCACCAAGAAGGCCCAAGTAAATAGTATCAGCTTACTACAATGCAAAATTATACATCAGATAGATCAGAGCATACTATAACTAATTAGAATACAAGCCAAAATAAAATAAAACAGGTAGCATAAGTGCACTGTACCAATCAGAACGGGAACTGGGTGCTACTCTCTTGTGAACCAGGAGAATGAGGCATAAGCAGAGTTAGCCTGAAATGAGCAGGCCTGGTCGATCCTATCCAAGAGTCGAAAAGATGCAAGATGTGATGACAAATACCCAACAGAAGTTTCTTTGGTCTGCCAAAGATATAAGCGTTTCGTTCCAACCAGATACTCCAGGCAAAGAGAGCCACTAAAGAATCCAATGTAGGGTCTGGGGGATTGTGCTGCTAATACTCAAAAAATAAGTGAATCGAAGGGATGAAACCAAGAAGGAAGGAGCTGATTGCGGCCCAAACTGCATAGGAGAAATCGCATTCAAAAAAGAGGTGAGTGAGAGATTCATTATGACTGTTACAGAGGACACAAATATGATCGATATTGTTGTTGAAGCGAAAAATACGATCTTTGGTGTTGATTTGGTTATGAATGAGTAGCCATTGAAAGAAGATAACGCGAGGAGGAAGATGACAATTCCAGACACGAGCGAAAGTGAAGCATCTACCTGGGTGAATAAGGAATTTATAACAGGCCACGACAGAGAAGTTGGAGCCCAAGGCCCAAATAAATCTATCAGGATCAGGGTTGAATTGGGTTGTGCTAAGGATATGATCAATGCACACAAGCTCATTAACTGTTTCTAGCCCAAAATAAGTGGAAGGTAAAAAGCCCAATGGGCCTAGAGAATGTGCTAAAGCAACTGACAGGGGATTAACTTGGTTTAATAATGCCAAGTTTGGAAAAATGGAGGAGAAGGGGATCTGTTCGTTCCAAATATCCATCCAAAATAAGCAAGAGTTTCCATTATTGATTATAACTGAAAGAGAGATTTTAATATGGGAATGGTGGATAATACTCTTTTCCAGAAAGGTGATGGATTAAAAGAAGGGCTGAAGTGAAGGATGAAGAAGGGGTTAGCTTGATACAGTCTGTGAAGTATCCAGTCTTTCCAAATAAATTGCCCTAGGGTAAGGCAGCGCCAAAGCCATTTAGCCAGAAGCGCCATGTTGAAGATAAAGAGGTTGTGAATTCCAAGTCCCCCATGGTTCAACGGAAGACAAACAGTTTGCCAATTGATTAGTTTTTTCAATTTACCCCCATTCCAGACGAAAGAGCTTCGAATTGAATCAATTTTATAAATTACCCAAACTAGGAATTTATGGAAGGACATCCAGTAGGTTGGAAGTGAAGTGAGAACAAGCTTGATCAAGACAAGGCGGCCCGCTGAAGATAATGAATTGGCTTTCCAACTTGCAAGTCTAGTTTCAATTTTGGAAATGAGGGGAAGCCAGTCAGGTTTATGAAGTTTGGTAGGACGAAGTGGAATGCCTAAGTATGTGATTGGGAATGAATCTAGTTTGCAATTGAGACATTCAACAATCCTAGGACCCAGGTGAGTGCAATTGCCCAACATTATAATAGAGCTTTTATTGAAATTGATGGATAATCCAGAAATCATTTCAAAAGTGTAGAGGATAATTTTGAGGCAGTGGATGTTAGAGGGAGTTGGAGGGGTGAAGAGAATAGTATCATCTGCAAATTGTAAGCATGATGTGTGAACATTTGAGTTTGGGAGTGAGATGCCAGAGAATATGCTCTGAGATACTGATTGCTTAATCATTTGATTAAAAACATCTGCAATCAAAACAAAAATAAGGGGGGAGAGAGGGTCTCCTTGTCTTAATCCTCTTCTAAATTTAATTTTGCCACCGAATTCTCCATTAATGAATACTGTAGAGATGCTAGTGTGAAGAACTGCATTGATCCAATTACACCATCTGAAGGGGAAACCTCTATGGGACATAAGAGAAATTATAAAGTCCCAGCTAATTGATTCAAATGCTTTTGAAAAGTCGAGTTTGAGTAGAACACCCGGGGTATTTGAATTATGGCAAAAGGAAATTACTTCTTGGGTAGCGGCAACACAATCAAGAATGTTTCTACATTTGATAAATGCAGATTGTTCAGGGTCAATCAGTGAATCAATGTGGTTTTGAAGCCTGATGGCTAAGATTTTAGTGATAATTTTGAATGTTGTATTGAGAAGACTAATGGGTCTGAAGGAATGCAAAGTGTTGGCACCAGTGAATTTGGGGATGGGAATGATGTTCGCATAATTTAATTTGGCAATAGATGAGGGGTTGGCGAAGAATTCAGAGCACATTTCAATGATATCTGTTTTTAGTGTGGGCCAAAAGTGTTTGAAGAAGACTGGGCCAAACCCATCCGGCCCAGGGGCTTTATCATTCGCCATTTCTTTTAGGGCCTGCCAAATCTCCTCCTCAGAGAAAGGTTGATCAATAATTATCGGAGAAGGGTTAGGGTATAAAAGATGCCAGTTTATATCAGGAGAAGATGGAGGAAGTGAACCAAGGATGTTTCTATAATAATTAGTGAAGAGATGGCAGATGATCTTAGAATCAGTGAATGAGGTGTTATCATGAATGATTTCTGAGATGAAAGAGGTGCGATGATGCCCATTGGCAATTCTATGAAAAAAGGTGGTATTTTTATCACCCTCCTTAATCCACTTAGCTTTTGATCTTTGTTTCCAACCAAGTTCTTCTTGCTTGATTAATCTGTCTAACTCTAACTCATGATCTTTCAGGTTGGCCCATTCAGAGTCAGACAAGGGACGCTGTTCCTCAATGATGTTTAAGTTGAGGATAGCATCTTGAGTGGAAGAGATGCGAGTTTTTAAGGAATTCCATACATTTTTAGCCCATGGACAAATTAATTTCCTCAAGGAACGAAGCTTGCATACCATCCTAACAGAGGCAGATTGGTGGTTTGGTAATTTATTCCAGTTATGGATGATAAAGTTATCAAAGGAAGGTTCAAGCAACCAAAGTCTTTCAAATCTGAATGGACGATTGAAGGGGGACTAGAGCATGTGTTAAGGAGGATTGGGCAATGATTAGAAATGGTGGTAGCTAGTCCATTCACTAATGACAGAGGAAAAAGATCATCCCATGTACGATTGAAGAAGAAACGATCAAGTTTAGCCAAAGAGGGGAATCTCGTCTGTTTGACCAGGTATATCGACGGTTGCTGATCGGTGGTTCAATGAGGGAGCAAGATTGGATAAAAGCATTAAATTGAGGAGAGTCTGAAGATGCATTACCAAAGTTACGATCAAAGATGAATCGAGTCGTGTTGAAATCACCTCCAATAATCCAAGGGTCATTAATATGTTGGAACAAGTCATAACAATATTGCCATGTAACGGTTCTATCATAAGCATCGTTGGGTGCATAAATATTAGTGCAGTGGAAAACGTTATTAGAAGAAATGTGATGAAGGGACACATGTAAAACTAATGGAGAAGAAAATGAATGCTCAAAAGACCACACGTGCTCATTCCAAGCAGTGATCAAACTGCCACGAGTGTCTGAAGCATCAACATGTGTCCAACCAGATAAGAGGGGTCCACAAATTCTACGAATGAGAGAGACGGGTGGGTTGGAGAGTTTAGTTTCTTGTAAAAACAAGATATCAATATGAAGAGGGGAAATGATGAGATTCACTTATTGATCTAGAAATTGTTGCATGTTTCTTCTAACTCCATGAAATTGAACTTTGGCCCATATACACACAGTTGCCACTTGTAGATCTTCTATCATCAGGATCAGATGCCCAGTCAACATCTGCATATCCTTTCGTATTCAGATGTTGACTAACTTTTAATGTGATTCCATAATCTATGGTTCACTTTAGATTTCTTAAGATTCATTTAACTGCCTTTCAATGTGTGTCCAGTGGTTTCTGCATAAACTGAGATATTTTATTAACACTATAAGCAATGTCAAGTTTGGTTATAGTAGCATATTGGTGCTCCTACAACCGTCCTGTATTAAGTGATATTGGCAATTGCTTCTCCTTTAAACTTTCTGTAGTGTTGGCTACTTATCATTGGAGTTGGTTGAGGGTTAGCATTTTCCATTTTTGTATTATTTAGTAACTCAGTAATATATTTCTTTTGACACAGAAATATTTTATCACTTGTTCTGGTCAATTCTATGCCTAAGAAATATTTAATGTATCCCAGACTTTTAATTGAAAATTGCTCGTCCAAATATGGTGTTAATTCATCTATGTCTGTATTTTTGTTGCCAGTTATTATCAAATCATCTACATATACCAGTATGTATATTATTGATGATTGATTGATCCCTGTAAACAAGGAATTATCTGATTTGGTAGACGGAAATCCTAATTTTTGTAAAGTGTATTTCAGCCTATCAAACAATACATGAAGAGAATGCTCTAGGCCATATATAGCCTTATTTAATTTACATACATAGTTTGAATTAACATTGTACACTGGTGGCTGACACATGTAGATCTCTTCTTTAAGAACACCATTCAAAAAAACATTATTGACATCCAAATGTTTGATATGCCAATTTTTACTAACTGCTATAGTTAGAACCAGTCTAACAATAGTAGGTTTTATGACAGGAGAGAAGGTTTGATTAAAATCAAACCCATACTCTTGTATGAAACCCTTGGCTACAGGTCTAGCCTTATGCTTGTTTATTGAACCATCTGGGTTCTTTTTCAATCTGTATGTCCATCTGCAACCAACTATATTCTTCTTAGCAGGTAGAAATACAAGATTCCGAGTAATATTTTTGATGAGAGCATTGTACTCTTCATCCATTGTAGCCTTCCAGTGTTCATTTTTGATTGCCTGATCAAAAGATTCAGGTTCATTTGAACTGGAAGTTGCTACAAATATTTTAGGTTTAAATATAACACTTTTGATCTAGTGATCATTGGATGACCAGTTTGAGCTAGTAGTTCAGCTGGTTGTGAGTCATTGTTGTTTTCATAGCTTTCAACTGTAGGTTGTTGAGTACTTGAGTTACTTTCATTATCTTCATGGCTTTGACTTTGTGCAGGTGGATGAGATGTCATGCTGGGTGGCTCAAAGTCTTCATGACCGTTATTGGTCGACGAGCTTTGAGCATCAGACTGTTGATTACTCTCAATCTGCTACCAACTTTCATTGCTATGTGGTACTATAGGTATTGATACTCGTGGATTTCTAACTTTACCTATAGTACTTATATCTTTTGTACTATATGGAAAAACTTTTCATTAAAACCAACATGTCTACTTACATATATTCTACCATTGTCATCAATACATTTATATCCTTTTTGATCAATGGTATAACCCAGAAAAGTACACTATTTTGACCTGAAATTTAATTTGTTAACATTATAAGGTCTTAAATATGGAAAACATAAGTATCCAAATGCTATAAGGCTTTTATAATATTGTTTGACATTGTGCAACTTCTCAAATGGTGATATGTCCTTTAATATACTGGTTGGTTTTTTATTAATTAGATAGACAGTAGTATTAAAGGCTTCTGGCCAAAATGTCAATCTAGATTCAACTATATGCCTATGTTTTCTTTTAACCAATCCATTTTATTGAGATGTATATGGGCACTTTGTTCTATGAATAATACCTTTTTGCAGAAAATACTTAGATAAATTTTTGAATTCACCTCCACCACTGGTCTGAATTATTTTAACTTTATGATCAAACTGTTTTTCAACAATTTTATATAATTTATAATAGCATTATAAGTGTTAGACTTTGCTTTTAGAAAATATATCCAACTAAATCCCGGAGCGAGCGTCCACAAAAGAAGCATAGTATTTGTAGTCATAATCAGAGTAAATTGGTGAAGGACCCCATAAATCTATAGGAATTAACTGTAGAGGTTTACTGTAAACAGTATCAGAATCAGTAAAGGTAACTTGTGATTCTTGCCCATTTGACAAAATTTACAAACATAAGGCGAGGATACAGTATTAAACTTGATGTCGTTATCATTCAATATTTCCCGGACAATTTTAAAACTTGGATGTCCAAGTTTGCAACGCCATAAATCAAATATATTTGATATTCAAATTACAATTGTTTCTTTCATTAGTGGCATTACTACTATCACTTTGGCATTTAACAGAATTAAATTTGTATAGTCCATTGGTTAAATCACCTGTAAAATGATCTTCCTATTTAGAATATACCAAATTAAACATTGTTTTGAAAAAATTTCAAAATAGACATTGTTATCTCTAGCAATTTGGGATACACTAATCAAGTGTTTAGTGATTTTTGGAACCCTAAGTAAGTTGCATAGATGTAGTTGTTTACTGCCATTAATATAAGTATCACCAACATGTGTAATTTGAATATGTTTACCATTAGCTATAGAGATAGACTTGTTACCTTTATACACCTTGCATCCAATATTTAAGTTGTTAATATTATTTTTGGGGACATTGTTTGATGAAAATCCGGGTACCAGCTGTCATCTTGCAAATGTTCCATTCTGGCAGTGTCATTTCCTTTGTCTTGATTGCCGGTTTCTTGATTCATTTGTGCCACATTTGCATTAGGGTTATTATTATTTTTCAGATACTGATTGTTATTTGAGTATCTGAAATAACACTTCAGGTCAGTGTGGCCAATCTTCTCATAAATCTAGCATTTGGGTCTGTTGTTGTTGTTTGACCTACCTCTGCCCCTATGTGCACCACCACCTCTTTGGTACGAAGTTTATGTTTGGAAATTATTTTGATTCTTGTTTCTATTGCCAGTAGCAAGATTTGCACTGAAATCAGTTTCTTAAATTCTTTTGCTGGTTATCTTTGCTTCATGAGATAGTAGGATAGAGTGAACCTCATCAATATGTGGTACAATTCTTTGTGTAGTTATAACAACAACCGCAGCTTCATACTCTTCAGTTAAACCACCCAACAAATATAACATATGATCTTCAGTGGGCACTTTGTTCCCTGTTGCACTGAGTAAATCGCATATTTTATTCACTTTAGAGATATATTCTCTCTTACCCAGATTTTACATTTAAACATTTTGTAGCTGTCTTTTATAATGCAACACCTTTGCCGAAGATTGATTGTTGAATTCAGTTTCAATTGTAGTTCATATATCATTGGCAGAAGTACATCCAATAACAGTTGGCAACAGATTTTCACTTATAGATGACAACAACCATGAACTAATTACTCTATTGAAACACCCTACCTCCGTTAAGGTCACTCACAAAGGGAATGCCTTAACTTTGGTGGAGGGTTATAGGTACAAGACACAGAAAAATTTACAAGACAGATAAATTTAAGCAGCGAAATTAAAATATTTATCGCATACGTAGTTCAATACAAAAGAATTACATCAAATTGTCTCAAAATAACTTCCAAAACATTACACCATAATTTCTGTCTTGATTATTTAATAAAGAAACATAAACCATAAATAAAACTGCATAAATCCCCAAATGTAGTATCCAAAAGCCATAGCCAACGTAAGAGAGTCCCAATCATACCTCTACTTTCTTGAAGCTTGCAAAGAGTCTGATTAAGCTGGAGTATTCCCTCCCTGTGAACCTGGGGGGGGGGGGGGCGAAGAAAAGAGGACGAAAGAAAATGGGTTAGACAATAAGTCTGGTAAGTTCAGTGATTACTAGTATTTAAACAAGGAAAGGGATCATGACAGTAATAACAGAACATAGGACAATACCCTAATATAAGATAAGAGGAACATGTGATCGCACCCATTTCTATAGTCTCTGCACCTACCAACTATTGGTTCAACCAGCCCCACGTGTTCATAACAAACGATCCCCTTAATGATCGGCTCCTACTCGCATGCATTCATGTCCTGTGTCATTCGGCCTCGCTTGACTGCAGATACCTGTGCTGGTCCCACCATGGGGTGTATCAGTCCCTCTGGTGGCAACCCGACATGATTCAAGATTCACAGTGTATACTACTGATGCCCAGTGCCTGCTTTTTCCACTCCGGAGTACGTGCACGCCCATACTCCGTCGGAACCTACACTGGTGCACCAAAAGCCGACGTTTTGACCACTTATAATCAGCCCAGTAATCGTGCCCCACCCTGCCTAGTTTCAGGGTACCACGATACATCTATGTGGGTTACTGTTGAAATGGGTCCCCATTACTAGGGTTTTCTAATCAACATGTTTATTTGGTTAAGTGTCCAAGTTTACCTAACACCACCCATCTGTTTAGTTAACATCACTACAACAGATTGACCATATTACAATGGTGGAAAACAGTTGTAAAAGACTTTTTACAACGGTAGAGCCATCGTCGTCTACTAAGAAGTTGTAATGGACTAAAATCTTTTACAACTTTTTTGCACCGTTGCGACACTGTTGTGAAATGTATATTTTACAACTGTTTTCCACCGTTGTAATAAACTTTATTACAACTGTTTATAACTGTTGTAGTATATTTTATTAAAATTATTATTTACAATTGTAATATCCACAAATTATATACATATTACTAATAAAAGAATTCATTCCAGAACATATTATCTACGAAACTGAAGATATCAAACAAACTTAAAACATGAACCAAAATAATATATTAAATTTTCAAACTCTCATCATTTTTTTACATAATACATTGAATTTTATAGATAGCAAATGTAGTACACAATTCTTGCTCGCATTGAAAAATCCATACAACAATTATGCTAAAAGCACCATATCCATGTTTAGGTTGAGCTATGCCATGACCTCACGATCCTCCAAGATTGAGATTCAATATCTATCTTTCGGCCAATTCATTTAATTCGGGAAAAGAGCTTTACTGCATGTTTGTCTATATGCAATACAAGCAGTTTATTTGATGATGACTGTTACAATGAGGAGTAGGAAATCTAAGCATTAATCATCAAAATTTAAAATCTCACCATTTATAAACTGATCTCTTCAAGCAATCACCTCTGCCTCCATTCTTTTATCCAAAACCGACTCTGGATAATACTCCAGTCACAACAAACACAACTTCGACTATTTTCTGCACATGTCTATTGATACCCTGAGAATTTAGACATACAAAATACAATCACAATGTTCATATCAAAATGCATGTTTTTACTTAAATTCACAATTATGATATAAAAAGAAAACTACAAACAATGGAATATTGTGTACAAAAATGGAAAATGAGACACCTTAAAGTGATTGATGAGGAGAAAGCTGCAGCAAGACAAGTCTGCAATATTGAAGCACATAAAACATGTAAGACAACGCTGCAATTTTGATACCTATATATGAGCCTGCAATTTTGATGCCTATATATAAGACAATTACCTAATAATACTTATTTTTATAAGAAAAAATGATGTTCACCTGACAATTATGCCTCACTAAAACCCCCAGAACTCTCCCTGCAGCCATTTTCGACCATAATGCTATTTCACTTTGACATTAATCACCATGTTATAACTTTGTTCCAGATTGTATGCAGTATACCTGCATGAAACAAAATTCTAACTGTTGATTAATTACTTCAATGATTAAACTTTAAGACGTTAGTGCTAACGACAATAATAAAGCAAAAAAGTGCAGTGTGACATAACCTAAGCTTTAAGATTAATGTGACTGTTTGAACAGGTATATTTTTACATAAAGACATATATTTATTCAAAGCTTGCAGCACGTCATACTGATTGAATTCTACAGAAAGTAACAAAACCTACAGCAAAATCAGACTCTTCTAAATTATTGAAATGTTTCAACTGAAATGTTTGGTTTTATGTATGAACAGCTGGATCTTCTTCATACTTTGCATGTGAATTGAAATTATACATGAAGCCAGCTTTGGCCAGAGCATAAAGTACTATGGTAGTACCAAGGCTAGCTTTTTCTTGGTCCAGGCATCAACATGCAAATTTAATGGAATCATATGTTGCACTTTCTAGCTAATATGATGAAACATGATATCAAATAAAAACTATATCTTGCTTTGCAGCAATGTTATGAAATTGAAGTCCTTTGCATTGAAAAGCCTAGCAAGATGTTGTGCTTCAACCAATCTACATTATTCACCTTGTTCCCATTATTAACACCACTAGCCAAGCTACACAAAGCACAGACACTAACTCTTAACACAGTGGGTTTACTAACATAGTGGGTATCTACTTCACTTCATCGATCTTTGCCACTAAGTCCTTCTCTGGAGTGAATCACAAACACTAACTCTTAACACATAACTGACAAAACATCACAAGATGAAATAATCAAAAAAATTCATGCACTAAAAAAAACATCCAGGTAACAAGACCCAAAAAAACTTAAAGTGACCCAAGTCTAAACACTCAAAGCCGAGAGAAACTGCAAATGCCTGACATGGAAAGAATAACTTCTTCAATGGCCTTAAACAAAGCAGACATCTGAAGCCTTCAAACCCGGCTCAGTACGCGCAGCAGGGGACTACTCAATGTTAGGCACGATAATTATGGCATTAGATCGAACAGGTTGTGTGCTATGATGAATGACGGGTACTGGAAAAACAGAGGAGGTCGAGATCTTGTCAGACCCAACAGCAACGTCAACAGACACCGAATCAACACTAACACCTAATCTACCATCAGTACCCAAGGTGCCTGGCACCACAACAAAATTAACGTTCAAACTGCCAACCTTAATTGGATTAATACCAGTGGCACCACAAATTCCATCACCAGATAAAACGCCGATTGCATTGTGAAGCATATGAGTAATCAGAGACTTACCAACACTACTCGAAATCGACAGAGAAGGACCAGCAGTCGTATAATTCTGACAAGAGTGAGTTAATTGGATGCGAATCCGGGAGCGAATACACAAGATTAGGACAAGGAGGAGCGTCGTCCTCTTCAAGAGAATCAGTATCTGGGTCGGAGTCATATAGCGCAGCCCCTGGTGCTTCCAGATCTGGTAACGATAGACGATTGAAACCGAAGCTTAGACTAACGGTTCTTAGCCATCGAGGCGAGGTAGAGAAAGGCGAGGGTTAAGATGGGGAAACGAGTGGAGGCGCACAAACAAAGATCTGAAGGAAAACACGGGCTAAAGAAGAAACGCCAGATAAGGCGGCTGCGTTGACGCCATTGATTTTAAGTTACTGAATTTTTTGTTTGAGATAAGCGGTAGTTGAAAATAAAAAAGAAACCGTGCTAGCAGGAAATGAAAACTTAGATGAAATAGGAGCGCATAAACGCTATAATTATTAGAAGAAAATTTATTTTTAAATCTAAGGAAAGTTTCTAAATTCACTTTCTATTAATTATTTTATTTAACAGTAGTTACTAATGATTATTGGTTAACTTTCAATCATTACTTAAATATTTAATATTTATTTTAAATTAATAATAATTATTTAGTCTTAGTTGTTAATTATTATATATTTGTATTTGATTTTTATTGTTTATTAAAATCTTATTTATTAATTATTATAAATGTTATATTTATTATTAATATTTTTATGAATTATTATACAATTTAATTGCCAAATATTAAATATTACTTTGTAATTAAAATTGTCAAAAGCCGACAGATCAAAAGCAATGCCAGGGACTACTTACAGCATTAAGTTTACACGCAAATAAAAAATCTATCAAAAGCACACAAACTAGCGCAGTTGTTAACTGCTGAACAAACAAGTTTGCCAAAATTATATTTATTAAAACTGCTGAAATAGTTACTACCAAATCAAATATTACTTATTAATAGTAGTTATTAATTAACTTTTACTTATTTTCTACTTAGTTAATTATAATCGAGAGTAATACTTATTAAAAGCTTATGTTACTATAAATTAATAAGTAGCTAGTTAACACACATTAACTATTAAAAATAAATTACTACTTATTAACTATTAATTATTTAATAATAATTGACAAATATTGTTGATTCCCAAGTTTATTATTAATTATTATTATTAAATATCAATATAATTAGTTATTAAAGACATATATTATAAACATGAAGTTTGTACTAGGCATCTCTATTACAATGAATAAAATGAAAAGTTGTGATATATATGTTTAAAACAACAGTGATTTTTTCACAGTTGCAAAAAACATTTATTACAACAGTGCGTTTTGCACAGTTGTAAAAAAACATTTATTACAACAGTGCGTTTTGCACAATTGTAAAAAAACATTTATTACAACTGTGCTTTACGCACAGTTGTAAAATTAAAGTTGTAATATGGTGTTTTTGTTGTAGTGCATGTTGAATCGGTTAAGTGTTTCCCTAGTTGACTTAACCCTACCAATCCTGACTTAGATTTAATTTATTCATTAAAGCAACAACCACTCACATTAGACAGGTCTTGTTGTGGTCACTGGATATGCCGGTCGGTTTCGGGCAGATTTACGCCACAACTCAGTCTAACCTCGGGTTCTTTTTGGGCTTGATGCACTAACCACCCACATTAGACAGGTCTTGTTGTGGTCACTGGATACGCCAGTCGGTTCCGGGCAGATTTACACCACAACTCAGTTTAACCTCAGGTTAGGCATATTCGTCTTTTCTCAATTCACATATTTTCTAACTAATTTCTTTATGTAAATTAATTTTTTAATTTAATCGTGCCATAATTATCCTTTGATTATGCTCACAATAAATGGTATATCAAATATACCATTTTATGAACAAATTTATGCCATGAAATTTTCAAATTTTCCCATCGCTACCCCCATGGAACGTACGCATGAATCACATAAAATGTTGGGCTAGTAAATTAGCCCAAACCCATAAACAAAAAGGGTAATAAACAAGGGACATGAAACAAACATAAAATAGCATACATTTAACTTATCATGTGAAGCTTGGCATAGAAGTATCATTAACTTAATTAAACGGGTAAAGGTGAACTTGTGGCTAAGTTGGGTCTAATTGTCATATGAACTTGATAAAGCTCTTGTAGCAGCCCGCATTTTACGTATCAGAAGATCGTAAAATAATTTTATTTTATTCTCTGAGGGTTGGATCATTCTCATCTTCTAATATGTTGCTTATGGGGATGTGTGACATGTCCATAATTTTTACCGATTTTGTTTGTGACCATTTTTCCCTCGTCCGTCTTGTACTAGGCATAACTTTTGACTCAGGTCGAATCAAAGGGTGAGACCTGTGCCATTGGAAAGGAATTGATGATTCTCTTTCCGTAGAGTGGTTACATTAAGGATTTGGTTCAGCGGTTTGGGAGAAATCGCTGTTTTAAGGTTTTTCAGTTGGCTGTTCAGGTTTTGGAAGGCTAATGGGCTGATTTGGAGAAGGCCCATTAAGGGGTTGGTGGAGGCTATAAATAGGGGGTAAGGGATATGGAGAAAGGTTGGAATTTTCCATTCTCTTATGGGGAGGCTTTGATCTCCTTCTTCCTCTAACACCTTTCCACCATTAAAATTCCAAATCCAAGGAGGGAAATCAAAGATCTATACCATTCGAGGCTAGATCAACATCGTTTCAAGGGCGAATTCATCGGATTGAAGAGTTTGATTCGAAGTGTTCGCTGTCCGGATTGCTTTTTCATCGTTTTAGCTTTGTTTTGGATAATCGGTGAGTGATTTACTTCTCTCATTCGGATTCATGAAAGTATGTGAGTTATAGAATGTTAATTTCATCATTTTCATGTTATTTTCTTTAGATCTACACCATGCTAAGTCCATTTTACATATGAATCACCTTAGGATCTGATCTAGATAATTTAAATGGTTAATTTCATGATTTTTCACAAGTGTATGCAAGTTAGATCCGTTTTTACGTTCATATGATTCACTTATCATGTTTTGGGAAATTTATGTGTTTTGATGGAAATTGTTAGATTGATGATATTGTTGGTTGCATAACATGTTTGTGGTTGCGTTTCGATGAATCGGATAAGCTGGTTTCGTCGGATTCGTCGTTTGGCGAAGTTTTGGTCGAAATCGAAGTCGAAAAGGAGCTGTGCAGGTTTCTGGTCGATCCAGAAGGACCAGAAAAGGTTCTGGTCGGTCCAGAAGGAGCAGAGAAGGTTCTGGTTGGTCCAGAAGGGAGTCTGGGTGGTTCAGAAGGATTCTGGTCAGTCCGGAAGGACCAGAAGAGGGTCTGGTCGGTCCAGAAGGACCAGAAGGGGGTCTTCCCAGGAAGAGCTGGTTTTGGGTCTTCCCAGGAAGGGTCAGTTTTGGGTCTTCCCAGGAAGAGCAGGTTTTGGGTCTTCCCAGGAAGGGTCGGTTTTGGGTCTTCCCAGGAAGAGTAGGTTTTGGGTCTTCCCAGGAAGAGCAGGTTTTGAGTCTTCCCAGGAAGAGCAGGTTTTGGGTCTTCCCTGGAGGGGTCGGTTTTGGGGTCCTCCCAGAGGGCTCGGTGATGGCGTAGCTTCGAGGTGGTTCAAGTAGGAAGGCTTGAAGTGATGAATGTGTTCGGTGACAACTCAAAGGTCGTGAGTTGATGGATAATGGCTGCTCGAGAAGGTTGCTTGAGCTATGAAACATCATCAAGGTTGGACGACTAGAGATGCGAAGGCCGAGAGGTCATCGTTGTCGTAAGTTCTAGCAGGCTCAAAGCAAGGGTACGATGAGGGCACCCAAAAGACTAGAAGGTTGCTGGTCGAGTACCCTAGGTCTTGGGAAAAGGCCTAGTGTCAAGGTTGGACATTGTCAAGGTTGGACATATGGAGTTCATGCTAGAACTGGGGTTATCATTAGCCCTTGACATATGGCAAGGTTGGTCGTCATACGATTAACGATGGTTTCAAATCAGGATTGGCGGTGATAGCCAGAGTCTATCATGTATGCTGGATGTTTTGCATGAGATATATAATCTTTATCCCATGATTGCTATTGTTGATTGTTTCTGTTTGCTATGAACAAATGGTTGTTCTGGTTTCTATGGATTAATGGTTGAAATGCTTGGTGTAAAGGCTATCACAGTCCGATGTGGGGAAGATAAGGTTGAGTTCTTCTCTGGTGTTGTGGGTAGACAAGTTGTTCATTTACCCATTCTCATATACTTTCTTGTTGAAGTTTGTTAGTTGTTTTATCGCTCACTAAGACTATTGTCTGACTCAAGGTTTTATGTTTCCTCTTATTACCTTGGGTTGTTCATCCGGTTGTGGATGGGCAAACTAAGTAGCAGGTTACAGCTAATGGAGCTTAGTGAGACGAGGAAGCTGAGCGATGACGAGCGGGAGGCTGGCGTACCAGTTTTATTACTATCTAGTATTTCTGTTTCCGCTGTTTGAGTTGCTTGAGAGTTATAGTGAGGCCTTATGTACAAACTTTGATATCAGTTGGATAATCTTTCTGGATGTTGAGAAAGTTTCAAAAGTTTGTTATATGATATCTCATTGCTATTACCTGTTGTATATGTTCTATTATATTTTATCCTTGCGCTGTGAGCTCTACGACAGGTTTCGATGTGTTTACCTACTCTGATGATCGTCCATAGCAGCCTGGCACACCTTTCAGCGCATTTTCCACTTGTTTAGTGCGGGGGTTATGGGCGGTCATCACATTTGGTATCAGAGCTCTGGTCAACGATTTTGGCCAAAGTTCAAAGACGTAATTACGTAGGAGAGACGTATTTGTAGATTTTTGTTGGATGTTTACTATATGTATATTAACATATATAGTAGCAGCAGTTGTATCTCTTTAGCAGTTTTTTTGGAAGTGGCTAATTATTCTAGATTGCAGATTTAGAATGAGTAGACGACCATCAAGACACGCTGCTAGGAGAGCTAATACTGGAGGGGGAAATAGTGACGAACCAGATTACCCGGCCATGTTTGAAGCCATGGCAGAAGCAATTATGCGAAGGGTACCCGCTCCAGTGGCGACTACGGTAGATGTAGGTGTGCAAGTTCCTAGAGTAGATTTTGCAAAGATGTGCAAGGAATTTACATCTCTAGGAGGGAAACCATTCAAGGGAACTGAACCAGCTGAAGAGGTTCAGAGGTGGATGGATTCATGTGTTCGAATCTTTGGAGACTTGGGTATTGAGGATGCAATGAAGAGAAAGCTTTCATCAAGGCAGCTGCAGAGCAGGGCTATGGAATGGTGGAATTCTGTCATACTCGAGACTCCGGAAGAGGAGATTTCATGGGAGCAATTCCAAGCTAAGTTTGAAGCAAAGTTTATCTCCACTGCTCAGAAGTCCGTTCTCTACAAGAAGTTCGTAGAGTTGAAGCAGAATGGCAGAACAGTTCTTGACTACATTTCTGATTTTGAGGCTTTGTCCAGATATGCTCGTTCATACATTGATACGCCCTATCAGAAGAACGAGAAGTTTGTCTTGGGTTTGGATGCTCATATTGGAAAACCGCTTGTGGACCATCTTGATGATTCATTTGAAAAGATTGTGGAGAAAGCTATTCGCCATGAGAGCTTGTTTCCCAAGGAAGCAAATGTTGTCGCTGCAACCAAGGAAACTCAGAAACCATAGCAGGGTGGTAATAATAAGAAGAGGAAGCAACAACAACATAAAGGAAAGGATGGCCAAAAGAAACCCAAGAGTGAGGTGGCTTGCTTTAACTGCCAACAGAAGGGTCATTATTCAAATGAGTGCAAGAATCCCAAAGCTGAGAAGAAGTGCTTCAAGTGTGGAAAGCCTGGGCATGAGAAGAAAGATTGTCTAGAATCAGCTAAGGGAAAACAGATTGTGAAGGCATATGCTTTAGAAGCCGTGCCATCTTCTTCAAGAGCTCCTACTGCAGAGGAAAAGGGAAAAGGTGTCATGGTGCAAGATACTTTTTCTGTTAACGGTGTTTCAGTTCGAGTTTTGTTTGATACTGGAGCATAACATTCATTCATCTGCAATGAGCTTGTGTGTCGCTTGGGTTTGGAACCCGAGATTTGTGATAGACCATTGATTATGACTAATCCATTTGGGGGTTCGTCCAGTTTGTGCATGATTTGTCGTGGTCTAGTGTTATCGAGTCATGGTTGCTCTTTTATGTGTGATTGCTTTGTTCTTAACTTCGCTGGGTATGGGATCATCTTGGGCATGGATTGGCTCAAGAGATATGCGGCAAGGGTGAATTGCGAGAAGCTAGAGGTGAGGGTCGGGGATGTATAAGGGCGAAAGGTGTTGATTAGATGTAAGCGCGAAGATGGGGTCTTCGTGAGTTATCTATATTCGCTTGGGATTCCACAGGAAGACCTATCATCAGTGCTGATCGCTAATGAGTATGTAGATGTCTTTGACGAGGTCAAAGGGTTGCCTCCGCATCGTGAGATCGAGTTTAGGATCGATTTGGTCGAAGGTGCTAGACCAATTGTTATGCCCCTTAGACGGATGGCACCTAGGGAACATCGAGAGTTAGAGGTGCAAGTTTGTGACCTTTTAGGAAAAGGATTCATTCGGAGGAGTGTTTCCGAGTGGGGTGCACCAGTCGTGTTTGCAACTAAGGCAGATGGCTCGTTAAGATTATGTGTGGACTATCGTGAGCTGAACAAGGTGACTAAGAAGAACAAGTATCCTTTGCCAAGGATTGATGACTTGTTCTATCAGCTTCACGAAGCCAAAGTGTTTTCTCAGATGGATTTGGCAACGGGATTTCACCAGTTGAGAGTGGCTAAGGATAGTGTGCCAAAGACTGCTTTTAGGACACCGTCCGGGTTTTTCGAGTGGTTGGTGATGCCATTCGGGTTGACTAACGCGCCAGCGTATTTTGTGGATCTTATGAATAGAGTGTTCAGAGATCAGTTGAGTAAGTTCGTGCTTGTGTTCGTGGATGATATACTGGTTTACTCCAGAAATATGAAAGAACATAAGACGCACTTGAGAGTTGTGTTAGAGATCTTGCGAAAGCATCAGCTTAAGGTCAAGTTATCAAAGTGTCATTTCTGGAAGGATGAAGTGAGGTTCTTAGGTCATGTTGTTCCTGTAAAAGGTATAGCGGTTGACCCCGCTAAAGTTGCAGCAATCCAGGACTGGGATAGACCTAAGAATGCGACGGATGTTCAGAGTTTCCTTGGGTTGGCTGGTTATTACCGAAGGTTTATCAAGGATTTCTCCAAGATAGCTGCACCATTAACATGATTGACAAAGAAGAACCAAGTGTTCGCATGGGATGCGAAGTGTGAACAAGCGTTCGAAATCTTGACGGAGAGATCGACGAGTGCACCTGTGTTGACCATTCCAAGTGGGAATGAAGAGATGGTGGTGTATACTGATGCATGTGGTACTGGACTTGGAGCAGTGCTAATGCATAAGGATAAGGTAGTGGCTTACGCAAGTCGACAGCTAAAGCCGCATGAGAGAAAATATCCAACTCATGATTTGGAGTTGGCAGAACACTACCTGTTGGGGGTACGATTCGAGTTATTTACGGATCACAAGTCGTTGAAGTATCTTTTCTCCCAAAAGGATTTGAATCTTCGGCAGCAACGATGGTTAGAGTTTCTGGCATCGTATGATTTTGGTATAGCCTATACTCCTGGCAAAGGCAATGCAGTTGCAGATGCATTGAGTCGAAGACACGCAAGTTTGGGAGCGATGTTTTCGGAATGGAAGGGCCCTCGAGTACTTGGCAAGGTTCGATTTCAGGCCAAGGTGTGAGTTGGAACCTGAGATATTGGCAAGCTTGTCGATAAGGCCTACTCTTATCGAAAGGATTGGCAAGGGCCAAAAGAAAGATACGAAGCTTGTCGAGTTTATTCAGAAACTGAAACCAGATGATAAAGAGTTCGAGGTCGACCGAGAAGGTTGGCTTCGAAAGCAAGGACGATTAGTTGTTCCTGATGTCGATGGATTGAGGAATGAGGTTCTGAGAGAATGTCATCACTCGAAGCTAACGATTCATCCTGGTGGTAATAAAATGTATCAGGACATGAAGCGAGCCTACTACTGGGAAGGGATGAAAAGAGATATTGGAAAGTTCATTTCCAAGTGTATGAACTGTCAGTTGGTGAAAGCTGAACAGAAAAGGTCGAGTGGTTTGCTTCATCCATTAGAAGTTCCTACATGGAAGTGGGAGCAAATATCGATGGATTTTATCGATGGACTACCTAGAACCAGGGCAGGGAATGAAGGGATTTGGGTCATTGTGGATCGTTTGACCAAAAGTGCAAGGTTCATTCCTATCAAGACGACTAGGATAGCATCAAAATTGGCTGAGCTTTATGTGAAATGGATAGTTCGATTCCATGGTGTCCCAAAGAGTATAGTAAGTGACCGGGATCCATTGTTCACGAGTGGATTTTGGAAAAGTTTGCAAGAAGCTTGGGAACCGAATTGTGCTTAAGTACGGCATATCATCCCCAAACTGATGGTCAGACTGAGAGAGTCAACCGAGTTTTAGAAGATCTCCTGAGGGCTTGTGTGTTAGACTTCGGAGGATCATGGGAGGACCATCTACATCTAGTTGAGTTTGCGTATAATAATAGCTACCAGTCGAGTATTGGGATGGCACCATACGAGGCGTTGTATGGAAGGCTGTGCAATTCTCCAGCATGTTGGTTAGAAACTGGAGATAAGTTGGTACTTGGGCCTGAAATGATTAGAGAAATCTCGGGTTGTATCAAGATTGTTCGACAACGAATGAAGGCGGCCCAAGATCGTCAGAAAAGTTACGCCGATAAGCGTCGTAAGGATTTGGAATTCAACGTAGGAGATATGGTTTTCGTGAAGATTTCACCGTTGAAGCATGTGGTTCGATTCGGAAGTAAAGGGAAGTTGGCTCCTAGGTTTGTTGGACCATTTCCGATAGTCGAGCGAATAGGAAAGCTCGCATATAGGTTGGAGTTACCGAGAAGATGTCGAGTGTGCATAATGTTTTCCATGTGTCGTTTCTACGGAAGTTTGTGCACGACTCGAATGTGGTGGTATCTCCAGAACAGTATGAAGATTTAGAAGTCGAGACCGCAGTTGCGAAACCTCATAGGCCACTTCGTGTTGTGGGGAATGACACAAAACAGCTTAGGAGGAAGACGGTTAAGCTAGTCAAGGTACAATGGAGTGAAGATGGCGACGATTGTACATGGGAGACAGAAGAGAGCATGAGGGCGACTCATCTAGAATTTTTCATCGGTAGAACCCTTAGATTGTATCATTGTTATATCGTTGTATCTTGTTGTTGTTTGATAGAATTCCGCGTGCTAGGATAAGGCTATGGATGCATGGCTTGATGGTTGCTAGTTTGGATGATAGGATTGGCTTCTCATGGATGATAGGCATGCGGAATTGTTGTGGTTTCTTGTATTTGCTTGGAATTTCGGGGGCGAAATTCTTAAAGGGGGGGGGGGGGAGTGGAGAATGTAACAGCCCGCATTTTACGTATCGGAAGATCGTAAAATAATTTTATTTTATTCTCTGAGGGTTGGATCATTCTCATCTTTTAATATGTTGCTTTTGGGGATGTGTGACATGTCCATAATTTTTACCGATTTTGGTTGTGACCATTTTTCCCCCGTCAGTCTTGTACTGGGCATAACTTTTGACTCAGGTAGAATCAGAGGGTGAGACCTGTGCCATTGGAAAGGAATTGATGATTCTCTTTCCGTAGAGTGGTTACATTAAGGATTTGGTTCAGCGGTTTGGGAGAAATCGCTGTTTTAAGGTTTTTCAGTTGGCTGTTCAGGTTTTGGAAGGCTAATGAGCTGATTTGGAGAAGGCCCATTAAGGGGTTGGTGGAGGCTATAAATAAGGGGTAAGGGATATGGAGAAAGGTTGGAAATTTCCATTCTTTTATGGGGAGGCTTTGATCTCCTTTTTCCTCTAACACCTTTCCACCGTTAAAATTCCAAATCCAAGGAGGGAAATCGAAGATCTATACCATTCGAGGCTAGATCAACATCGTTTCAAGGGCGAATTCATCGGATTGAAGAGTTTGATTCGAAGTGTTCGCTGTCCGGATTGCTTTTTCATCGTTTTAGCTTTGCTTTGGATAATCGGTGAGTGATTTACATCTCTCATTCGGATTCATGAAAGTATGTGAGTTATAGAATGTTAATTTCATCATTTTCATGTTATTTTCTTTAGATCTACACCATGCTAAGTCCATTCTACATATGAATCACCTTAGGATCTGATCTAGATAATTTAAATGGTTAATTTCATGATTTTTCACAAGTGTATGCAAGTTAGATCCGTTTTTACGTTCATATGATTCACTTGTCATGTTTTGGGAAATTTATGTCTTTTGATGGAAATTGTTAGATTGATGATATTGTTGGTTGCATAACATGTTTGTGGTTGTGTTTGGATGAATCGGATAAGCTGGTTTCGTCGGATTCGTCGTTTGGTGAAGTTTTGGTCGAAATCGAAGTCGAAAAGGAGCTGTGTAGGTTTCTGGTCGGTCCAGAAGGACCAGAAAAGGTTCTGGTCGGTCCAGAAGGAGCAGAGAAGGTTCTGGTCGGTCCAGAAGGACCAGAAGGGAGTCTGGGTGGTTCAGAAGGATTCTGGTCGGTCCGGAAG
Organism: Allium sativum; assembly: GCA_030737875.1. Classification (NCBI taxonomy): domain Eukaryota; kingdom Viridiplantae; phylum Streptophyta; class Magnoliopsida; order Asparagales; family Amaryllidaceae; genus Allium; species Allium sativum. Next base: position 138,481,604 of record CM060915.1, read on the forward strand.
GACCAGAAGAGGGTCTGGTCGGTCTAGAAGGACCAGAAGGGGGTCTTCCCAGGAAGAGCAGGTTTTGGGTCTTCCCAGGAAGGGTCGGTTTTGGGTCTTCCCAGGAAGGGTCGGTTTTATGTCTTCCCAGGAAGGGTAAGTTTTGGGTCTTCCCAGGAAGGGTCGGTTTTGGGTCTTCCCAGGAAGAGCAGGTTTTGGGTCTTCCCAGGAAGAGCAGGTTTTGGGTCTTCCCAGGAGGGGTCGGTTTTGGGGTTCTCCCAGAGGGCTCGGTGATGGTGTAGCTTCGAGGTGGTTCAGATAGGAAGGCTCAAAGTGATGAATGTGTTCGGTGACAACTCAAAGGTCGTGAGTTGATGGATAATGGCTGCTCGAGAAGGTTGCTTGAGCTATGAAACATCGTCAAGGTTGGACGACTAGAGATGCGAAGGCCGAGAGGTCATCGTTGTCGTAAATTCTAGCAGGCTCAAAGCAGGGGTATGATGGGGGCACCCAAAAGACTAGAAGGTTACTGGTCGAGTACCCTGGGTCTAGGGGAAAGGCCTAGTGTCAAGGTTGGACATTTTCAAGATTGGACATATGGAGTTCATGCTAGAACTGGGGTTACCATTAGCCCTTGACATATGGCAAGGTTGGCCGTCATACGATTAACGATGGTTTCAAAGCAGGATTGGCAGTGATAGCCAAAGTCTGTCATGTATGCTGGATGTTTTGCATCAGATATATAATCTTGATCCCATGATTGCTATTGTTGATTGTTTCTGTTTGCTATGAACAAATGGTTGTTCTGGTTTCTATGGATTAATGGTTGAAATGCTTGGTGTAAAGGCTATCACTTTCCGATGTGGGGAAGATAAGGTTGAGTTCTTCTCTGGTGTTGTGGGTAGACAAGTTGTTCATTTACCCATTCTCATATACTTTCTTGTTGAAGTTTGTTAGTTGTTTTATCGCTCACTAAGACTATTGTCTGACTCAAGGTTTTATGTTCCCTCTTATTACCTTGGGCTGTTCATCCGGTTGTGGATGGGCAGACTAAGTAGCAGGTTACAGGTAATGGAGCTTAGTGAGACAAGGAGGCTGAGCGATGATGAGCAGGAGGCTGGCGTACCAGTTTTATTACTATCTAGTATTTCTGTTTCCATTGTTTGAGTTGCTTGAGAGTTATAGTGAGGCCTTATGTACAGACTTTGATATCAGTTGGATAATCTTTCTGGATGTTGAGAAAGTTTCAAAAGTTTGTTATATGATATCTCATTGCTATTACCTGTTGTATATGTTCTATTATATTTTATCCTTGCCCTGTGAGCTCTATGACAGGTTTCGATGTGTTTACCTACTCTGATGATCGTCCATAGCAGCCTGGCACACCTTTCAGCGCATTTTCCACTTGTTTAGTGCGAGGGTTATGGGCGGTCGTCACAGGTCTAGCATAGAGGTTTAACATATAAACACAACTTTAAACCACAACCTAGCATATTAACTTATGTATGCCAAAACATACGAAAGCTACTATAAACATATTTAAATCACAGCTTAGCATATTAACTTATGTGTGTTAAACATAAGAGAACTATTATAAACATATTCGAATCACAACTTAGCATGATCACTTATGTGTGTTAAACATAAGAGGGCTATTATAAACATATTCGAATCACAACTTAGCATGATAACTAATGTGTGTTAAACATAAGAGAGCTACAAATCAAATCTTGCAACATAAATAGATTCAACTTAACATGGATCTAAATCTACATGAGTGTTGATCAAACGTATAAGCATGTGTTTTAGATCATAAACTTGCAAGTAACCACCAAATTATAACATGACATGTTTCACCATTCAGTTGGCATAATATATCCAATACCCAATATAATAGATTCCAATAACATACAATATGGTATGTTCATCATCACAAACAGATAGGCATGATCAATCGCAATGGTAGTTTGAGAATCAAACTTTATTTATCTTATACATAGGCATCATTCCATATTCGAATTACAACATGTTACGATTTCAATTAAAAGAACGTTTAAATCTGCGTAATAACCAACTTACAAACAAAAAAGGATTTCTTTATTTCTGAAATCTGAATTATGAAATTGGTAAGCTCGCCTTTGATGTAGATCGTTGAATTTGATTACTTTAATTTGATTTTGATTCAGGATTTTATCTTGTCTTTGAATTGGTGACGGCTACTCCAAGTTCTCTATTGACGGCATGATAGTTCCAGGATTATTTTTTTGTGATTTTTAGGTTTGAGCATTGGGTTGTTTATATAGAATTTCAATTTAATTTGAGCCGTCGGATGATCTTAGGGTGAACCATAACCATTCAGTCAGGATAGGGTGACACCTCAGCCCTAATGACTCAGCAAGGAGTCAGAAAGGACTCAGCAATGAGTCACAGTATGGATCAGATCACGCCAGAAAACTGTGCAGGCTTTCTGCTCGGCCTGGGCGCACTTGGCAGGTGCGCCAGTGCCACTTTTGTACTGGCGCACTTCCCAAGTGCGCCAGTGCATTTATAAATATATATATTTTTTCTTCGTGTTTTCTTTGTTCGTCCATATCTCCATCATACGGTGTCCGTTTTACGCAAACTTGTACTCTGTCTCAAGCAGAATTCAGAGACGAACGCAATGTCGTAACCCGTATCCCTTAATTCTCACATTTGAAATTAAATATTCTTAGATTCGTTACTATTACGTTAACAGAAAATACGGGGTGTTACATTCTCCTCTCTTTTTAGGATTTCGTCCCCGAAATCTTCATGTCAAGAAGAACTTATATCCTACCATCCAATCACCAATCTACTCAACCATCAAACACAGGCGCCTATTGTCCTTAAAAGATTTCTAATGCTTCATGTTCATATGCATAGTATGTGTACATGTTCTTATCTAATGCAAAATCTGGCGATCTACTGATTCAGTGGACCTCCTTAATGCAAATTATGTCGGTTCCATGAATCCATTATGAATGCAATTTTTCCTATTAAAAATTTCATACATGAGTGCACAATCATTCATACAAATGCAACGTCCATATGATAACACATCAAGTTTCAATCCATGTACAAGTACATATATGCATATGCAATATGGAAGTGACTGAGCTGATCTAATACCTAATGTGTGTGTATATGCATACACGAGCAACCACTTGCAACCATCAACCATAACATGTTTCAATTACATGTTTTATTCCAAATCGGTTTCTACCTAATGATAAAGGATAGGATCGAGGAGATATACCTAAAAAGATAGATACGAGCATAAACCTAAGGAAAAAGAGATCAAGGATGTACCCTCAAAAAGAAAAGGGTAGGCTGCGCATATTCTGTCCTTAGTTTCCCAAGTTGCGTCTTCCTCGGTGTCGCTCCATTGAACTTTAACGAGCTTAACTTCACGGTTGCATAGCTTTTTGACTTCTATTCCCAAGATACAGGTTGGAACTCTTCTCATAGTTGCTTCTCGTTCAACTTCTACTTCCTTTAGCATGCTTGGTTCTACCACTTCCGCAGACTCGTGTAAGCACTTCCGCAGGTGAGAGACATGAAAGACATTATGAACCCTGGCCAATCTTTCGGGCAGTTGTACCTGTAAGCCATCTTCCCAGTCTTCTTGATGATAGGGAGCGGAACTACAAATCTTGGTGCTAACTTTCCTGCGGATCCAAAGCGAACGACGTTCCTCAAAGGAGATACTTTAAGGAACACCTTGTCTCCAACTTCGAACTCAAGGCCAGTTCTTCTTTTGTCTGCGTAGGACTTCTGTCTATCTTGGGCAGTCTTCATTCTTCTTCGTATCAAGTCTACTTTCTCTGAAGTTTCCCTAATCATGTCTGGTCCAAGTATGAGCTTGTTTGTGGACTCCCACCAGCAAGATGGTGACCTGCACGGTCTTCCATATAAAGCTTCAAAAGGCGCCATGCCTATGGTGGCTTGGTAGCTATTGTTGTAAGTGAATTCCACCAAAGGCAGATGATCCTCCCATGTACCTCCGAAGTCAATAATGCATAATCTCAAGAGGTCTTCTAATACTCTGTTGACTCTTTCCATTTGGCCATCGGTTTGAGGGTGATAGGCGGTGCTTAAGCATAACTGTGTGCCTACAGCCTCTTGTAAACTCTTCCAACACTCGCTCATGAAGATAGGGTCTCGATCACTCACTATGTTGGAGGGTATCCCATGGAGTCGAACTATTTCTTTAAGATATATGGATGCTAGAGATGAGGCAGTCCTTCTACTCTTGAAGAGTATAAAGTGGGCGATTTTTGTGAGCCTGTCCACTATTACCCAAATGCTGGTATTGCCCATTCTCGACCTAGGCAACCCATCTATAAATTCCATCGAGATGCTATCCCATTTCCACTGTGGGACCTCTAGAGGATGGAGCAGACCACCAGGCTTCTTCTGCTCCGCCTTGACTTGTTGGCATATTAAACACTTAGAAACAAATTCAGCTACGTCTTGCTTCATGCCATTCCAAAAGAAAACTCTTTTGATGTCTTTATACATTTTGTCTCCGCCTGGGTGTATGGTCAGTTTGGAATGGTGTGCCTCTTCTAGAACCGCCTTTACCAGGCCCCTTGCTTGTAGGACACATACTCTTCCATCTCGTCTCAACCATCCCTTGGCATCAATGGAGTATCTATTGAGGTGACTAGAAGTCTCACCCCTAATTAACTTGTCCACCACATTGGCTAGCTGAGGGTCTTCTCTTTGCGCGGCTCCGATTGAGTCTAATAGAGTTGGCCGCACTTCTAACGTTGCTAGCAAGCCAGGTACAAATTTAGTGGAGGGTCTAAAGTAAAAGCTTGCTATGAACTCCAAGCTTTGCCTTTCCACAAAGAGAGGGCTTAAGGTCAGTTTCTTTCTACTTAAGGTGTCTTCTACTACATTGCCCTTGCCAGGAGTGTAGGAAATCTCAAAATCGTAAGAGGCAAGAAACTCCATCCACCTTTGCTGCCTCAAGTTGAGATCTTTCTACGAGAAAAGGTATTTCAATGATTTATGGTCAGTATACAATTCAAATTTCTCACCTAGGAGATAATGGCGCCAAGACTTAAGTGCAAAAATGATGGCTGCCAACTCTAGGTCATGGGTTGGGTAGTTTTTCTCATGTGCTTTCAACTGTCTTCCACCATAAGCCACTACCTTTCCTTCTTGCATCAGAACAGTGCCTAGTCCCGTTCCGCATGCATCTGTGTATACTGTAAACATCTTGCTTCCATCAGGCAATGTCAGAACTGGGGCTGTTGTTATAGCCCTTTTGAAACGTTGGAAAGCAATATCGCAATCCAAATCCCAATTGAAAGCTAGGTTCTTCTTTGTCAACCTTGTAAGTGGAGCTGAGATTTTTGCAAAATCTTTGATGAACTTCCGATAAAAGCCTGCTAGCCCAAGCAAGCTTTGGACTTCAGTTACGTTTCGAGGAACCTTCCAATCTTGCACAACAACCACTTTCGTTGGGTCAACAGCTATCCCCTCTTTGGACACCACGTGTCCAAGGTACCTAACTTCTTCTCTCCAGAAATGGCATTTGGAGAATTTAGCTTTCAACTGGTGTGCATGGAGAGTATCCATGACTTCCTTTAGATGTTGAGCATGCTCTTCCTCATTCTTTGAGATGATCAAAATATCAACTATGAAGACCACCACAAACTTATTGAGGAACTCTCGGAACACCCTGCTCATTAAATCAACGAAGTAAGCTGGTGCTTTTGTCAAGCCGAAAGGCATGACAAGCCACTCGAAGAAACCATCTGGAGTTCTGAACGCGGTCTTATCAATGCTGTCTTCAGCCACTCTTAGCTTATGAAACCCGGTAGCTAAATCTAATTGGGAGAAAATTGATGCACCTACAAGCTGATTGAACAAATCATCTATTCTTGGGAGTGGGTGTCTATTCTTCTTGGTCAGCTTGTTTAGCTCCCTATAATCAACGCACAAGTGCAGCGAACCGTCTGCTTTAGTTGCGAACACTACTGGAGCACCCCATTCAGAGATACTCCGCCTTATAAACCCCTTCTCAAGCAATTCTTTAACTTGCTTGCTGAGTTCTTTCCTCTTCCTTGGAGCCATGTGTCTAACGGGTAAAGCAACGGGTTTTGCGTTGTCAACGAGGTATATGCGGAAGTCTATCTCCTGCTTCGGAGTTAAGCCCTTTACCTCTTCAAACACATCCGAGTATTCATGGACTACCCTTACAGACTGCAAGTTCTCAACAGACGCATCAAGAGATTCTAGATAACTAAGCATGATGGAGTTCATGGGATTACAAAAAATTTCGAGAGTGTTACCGAGGCAAGTCATGAGTCTAACAACTCTCTTTTCACAATCGAGGACGGCACCATTGCTGGATAGCTAGTCCATGCCTAGAATCAACCCATAGCCCGTGAAGCCCAAAACAAAGGCATTACATCTAAACCCAAAGCTTAGTATAGATATTTTCAAATCCAAACAAACCGTTGACAAATAAGCTAAGCCCCCAATTGGATTTGAAACAACCAAGGGATCCTCTACTATACTGGTGTCTAGGTGCAAAGATTCCACTAAAGCAGTAGATATAAAAGAGTGTGATGCACCATAATCAAATGGTGTACGAACAGGATGATCAAAACGATAGACTAAACTTTCGACAGAAATATTTCTACCTTGTTCTTGCGGAGGTGCCGTGAGAGCGTGAACTTGTCCTCCAGAAGAAGGCTCAGCTCCCTGCCCTTGCTTCCTTGGGCAGGCCCTAGCCGTGTGTCCTGTCTTACCACAGTGGAAACAGCAACCCATCTTCCTTTTCTTCTTCTTGCAGTCTTTGATCAAATGTCGAGGAATGCCACAGAAATTACACTTTCTCTTGTCATGGGGTTTGTTGTTCTTCCTGCTTTTCTTTGAATCGGCCTTCTTGTTCTACGACCCGTCCCCCTTCTTATCTTGAGGCACTTCCACTTTTGCCTCTTTCTTGCCCTTGTCTTCCTCATGTAAGAGTGCCATGTCCACTAACCTCTCGTAAGTAGCCCCCATAGGTACATGGTTCATAACCAAGCTGTGAAGTGGCTCATTCAATCCCTTGACAAAATGAAGAGCCTTCTTATGAGGAGTATTCACTAAGTCCAGTCCAAATCGGGCCAGTTGATTGAATTGGTTGACGTACTCCTTGACCGTCATACTTCCTTGCTTAAGAGATAAGAACTTTTCCAGCTGTAAACTTCGTTCATCTTGTGAGAGGAATTTCATCTCAAATCTTATTCTGAAATCCATCCATGTTTCAACCGGTCTTTCAGCGTTAGTGACTTCCCACCAATAGGAAGCTTCGTTTTGTGCAACCATATAGCCAACTGTATCTTCTGCCTATCGTCCACCTCGAAGATAACGAACAGATCCTCAGTTTCTTTGAGCCAGTTACATGCTTCTACAAATGATTCAGTTCCCTTGAAATCCTTTCCACCCATGGCCCTAAAGTCTCTACAAATCTTTGAGAAAGCATTTGTACAAGGAGGAGAAGGAGGAGGAGGAACCGCTACAGGTGGAGGAGGAGGAATATCTGCTGGGCCTGCGTCGTTGGCCCTAGCCTCGAAGTACATCCTGAACCAGCCAGGTATCGGTACACCCTCTAGAAGGTTAAGATTCCCAGACATGCTGAAATGAAAAAGAAAAGATTCAAAATGAAGGATAGAAAGATAGTGCATATGGCTTTGGGGATTATGCCTTTTTAAATTTAAAACAACACTTTTTTCTTATAAATGCTTCTTTATATTTCTTTTTGAAAATAGTTTTCAAAAACTCTGATCTGATCTGGTAAACCTTTGTTCTGATACCAAGTGAAACACCCCACCTCCGTTAAGGTCACTCACAAAGGGAATGCCTTAACTTTGGTGGAGGATTATAGGTACAAGACACAGAAATATTTACAAGACAAATAAATTTAAGCAGCAAAATTAAAATATTTATTACATACGTAGTTCAATACAAAAGCATTACATCAAATTATCTCAAAATAACTTCCAAAACATTGCACCATAATTTCTGTCTTGATTATTTAATAAAGAAGCATAAACCATAAATAAAACTGCATAAATCCTCAAATGTAGTATCCAAAAGCCATAGCCAAGGTAAGAGAGTCCCAATCATACATCTACTTTCTTGAAGCTTGCAAAGAGTCTGATTAAGCTGGAGTATTCCCTCCCTATGGACCTATGGGGGGCGAGGAGGGAGGGAACGGAAGAAATGAGGACGAAAGAAAACGGGTCAGACAATAAGTCTGGTAAGTTCAGTGATTAATAGTATTCAAACAAGGAAAGGGATCATGACAGTAATAACAGAACATAGCACAATACCCTAATATAAGATAAGAGGAACATGTGATCGCACCCATTTCTATAGTCTCTGAACCTACCAACTGTTGGTTCAACCAGCCCCGCGTGTTCATAACAAACGATCCCCTTAATGATCGGCTCCTACTCACATGCATTCATGTCCTGTGTCATTTGGTCTCGCTTGACTGTAGATACCCGTGCTGGTCCTACCATGGGGTGTATCAGTCCCTCTGGTGGCAACCCGACATGATTCAAGATTCACAGTGTATACTACTGATGCCCAGTGCCTGCTTTTTCCACTCCGGAGTACGTGCATGCCCATACTCCGTCAGAACCTACACTGGCGCACCAAAAGCCAATGTTTTGACCGCTTATAATCAGCCCAGTAATCGTGCCCCACCCTGCCTAGTTTCAGGGTACCATGATACATCTATGTGGGTTACTACTGAAATGGGTCCCCATTACTAGGGTTTTCAAATCAACATGTTTATTTGGTTAAGTGTCCAAGTTTACCTAACACCACCCATCTGTTTAGTTAACATGTTGAATCGGTTAAGTGTTTCCCTAATTGACTTAACCCTACCAATCATGACTTAGCTTTAATTTATTCATTAAAGCAACAACCACTCACATTAGACAGGTCTTGTTGTGGTCACTAGATATGCCGATCGGTTTCGGGCAGATTTACGCCACAACTCAGTCTAACCTCAGGTTTTTTTGGGCTTGATGCACTAACCACCCACATTAGACAGGTCTTGTTGTGGTCACTGGATACGCCAGTCGGTTCCGGGCTGATTTACACCACAACTCAGTTTAACCTCAGGTTAGGCATATTCATCTTTTCTAAATTCACATATTTTCTAACTAATTTCTTTATGTAAATTAATTTTTTAATTTAATCGTGCCATAATTATCCTTTGATTATGCTCACAATAAATGGTATATCAAATATACCATTTTATGAACAAATCTATGCCATGAAATTTTCATATTTTCCCATCGCCACCCCCATGGAACGTACGCATGAATCACATAAAATGTTGGGCTAGTAAATTAGCCCAAACCTATAAACAAAAAGGGTAATAAACAAGGGACATGAAACAAACATAAAATAGCATACATTTAACTTATCATATGAAGCTTGGCATAGAAGTATCATTAACTTAATTAAACGGGTAAAAGTGAACTTGTGACTAAGTTGGGTCTAATTGTCATGTGAACTTGATAAAGGTCTAGCATGGAGGTTTAACATATAAACACAATTTTAAACCACAACCTAGCATATTAAATTATGTATGCCAAAACATAAGAAAGCTACTATAAACATATTTAAATCACAGCTTAGCATATTAACTTATGTGTGTTAAACTTAAGAGAACTATTATAAACATATTCGAATCACAACTTAACATGATGACTTATGTGTGTTAAACATAAGAGGGCTATTATAAACATATTCGAATCGCAACTTAGCATGATAACTTTTATGTGTTAAACATAAGAGAGCTACAAATCAAATCTTGCAACACAAATAGATTCAACTTAACATGGATCTAAATATACATGAGTGTTGATCTAATATATAAGCATGTGTTTTAGATCATAAACTTGCAAGTAACCACCAAATTATAACATGACATGTTTCAACATTCAGTTGGCATAATAAATCCAATACCCAATCATAATAGATTCCAATAACATACAATATGGTATGTTCATCATCACAAACAGATTGGCATGATCAATCGCAATGGTAGTTTGAGAATCAAACTTTATTTATCTTATACATAGGCATCATTCCATATTCAAATTACAACATGTCACGATTTCAATTAAAAGAACGTTTAAATCTACGTAATAACCAACTTACAAACGAAAAAGGATTTCTTTATTTTTGAAATCTGAATTCCGAAATTGGTAAGCTCGCCTTTGATGTAGATCATTGAATTTGATTACTTTAATTTGATTTTGATTCAGGATTTTATCTTGTCATTGAATTGGAGATGGCTAGTCCAAGTTCTCTATTGACGACATGATAGTTCCAGGATTATTTTTGTGTGATTTTTAGGTTTGAGCATTGGGTTGTTTATATAGAATTTCAATTTAATTTGAGCCGTCGGATGATCTTAGGGTTAACCATAACCATTCAGTCAGGATAGGGTGACACCTCAGCCCTACTGACTCAGCAAGGAGTCAGAAAGGACTCAGCAATGAGTCACAGTATGGATCAGATCACACCAGAAAACTGTGCAGGCTTTCTGCTCGGCCTGGGCGCACTTGGCGGGTGCGCCAGTGCCACTTTTGTACTGGCGCACTTCCCAAGTGCGCCAGTGCATTTATATATATATATTCTTTGTGTTTTCTTTGTTCGTCCATATCTCCATCATACGGTGTCCGTTTTACGCAAACTCGGACTCTATCTCAAGCAGAATTTAGAGACGAACGCAATGGTGTAACCCGTATCCCTTAATTCTCAGATTTGAAATTAAATATTCTTAGATTCGTTACTATAACGTTAAAAGAAAATACAGGGTGAGGTGAGGGGTCTACCCCCAAAACGTGAGATAGACTTTCGTATTTATCTTGTAGACAATGCAAAACCAGTATCTCTTCCAGTGCGCTACATGGCTCCTCGTGAGAGGAGGGAGCTCAATAAGCAAGTAGGGGAGTTGCTTGAGAAAGGGTTCATCAGACGTAGTATATCGGAGTGGGGTGCTCCAGTAGTATTTGCCACGAAGGCGGATGGGTCCCTTAGACTTTGTGTAGACTATAGAGAACTTAATAAGCTTACTAAGAAGAATAGGCACCCACTGCCGAGGATTGACGATCTCTTCGATCAGTTTTTTGGCGCCTTAGTGTTTTCGCAGTTGGACTTAGCCACTGGTTTCCATCAGTTGAGAGTGGTTGAGGATAGCATAGACAAGACTGCCTTTAGGACTCCATACGATTTCTATGAGTGGCTTGTGATGCCCTTCGGTTTGACAAACGCCCCGCGTACTTTGTTGACTTGATGAGTAGGGTGTTTAGGGAGTACCTTAATAAATTCGTGGTAGTCTTTGTGGATGACATCTTGATCTTTTCTAAGAGCGAGGAAGAGCATGCCCTACATCTTAGGGAAGTATTGGAGACCCTTCGAGCACATAACCTTAAAGCTAAATTTTCTAAATGTCACTTTTGGAGGAAGGAAGTGCGATTCTTAGGGCACGTGGTTTCCAAGGAAGGGATAGCTGTGGATCCCGCGAAGGTGGTGGCCATCCAAGATTGGAAGGTCTCTAAAAATGCTACCGAGGTGAGAAGTTTCTTGCGGTTGGCTGGCTACTATAGGAAGTTTATCAAGGACTTCACAAAAATATCAGCCCCTTTAACGCGCTTAACGAAGAGAACCTAGTTTTTACGTGGGACGTAGATTGTGATGATGCATTCCAACGTTTAAAGAGAGCTTTCACCACAGCCCCAGTCCTGGTGTTGCCAGATGGGAGTAAGCCATTTATCGTTTATACCGATGCTTATGGGACAGGACTAGGCGCAGTCTTAATGCAAGAGGGAAGGGTAATAGCCTATGGAGGAAGGCAGTTGAGAGTACATGAGAGAAATTACCCTACGCATGACCTAGAGTTGGCCGCTATTGTTTTCGCGCTTAAGTCTTGGTGCCGTTATCTTCTTGGCGAGAAGTTCGAATTGTTCACTGACCACAAATCGCTAAAATACTTGTTCTCTCAGGAGGACTTAAACTTAAGGTAGCAAATGTGGATGGAATTCTTAGCGTCCTACGATTTTGAGATAGCATATACCCCTGGAAAGGGTAACGAGGTGGCAGATGCCTTAAGTAGGAAAAGGTTCTCCTTGAGTCCGTTGTTTATTGAGCGGCGAAGCTTAGAGTTCATCTCTATGTTTGACTTTAGACCTTCCATTGACATTGTACCCAGTTTGCTAGCATCCTTAGAGGTCAGACCTACGCTTTTTGGGACGGATTGGTGAGGCACAGCGAGATGACCCACAGTTGGTTGAGTTGGTAGAGAAGCTCATAAGTGGGGAGTCATCAAGCCATCTCAGTAGGTATACCCTAGATGATAAGGGTTGGTTACGTAGGGATGGTAGAATTTGTGTACCATGAGACAAGAACTTGAGGAAGACCATTCTTGATGATGCACATCATTCGAAGATGACCATTCATCCCGGAGGGGACAAGATGTTGAGACGAGTTTACTTTTGGGCCGGAATGAAGAAGGACGTGGTTGAGTTTGTCGCAAGATGCTTGGTGTGCCAACAAGTAAAAGCAGAGCAAAAGGAGCCCGGTGGGTTGCTTCACCCATTGGAGATCCCACAATGGAAGTGGGAGAGTGTCTCGATGGACTTTGTTGACGGGTTACCGAGATCGAGGAAGGGTAATACGGGGATTTGGGTCGTGGTAGACAGACTTACTAAGAGCGCCCAATTCATTCCAGTGAAGAGTAAGAGGACTGCTCCATGGTTAGCCTCCGTATACATTCGAGAGATAGTTCATTTGCACGGTGTTCCTTCTAGCATAGTGAGCGATCGTGATCCTATCTTTACTAACGAGTTTTGGAAGAGATTGCAAGAGGTGGTAGGGACTCAATTATGTTTGAGCACCGCATATCATCCTCAGACGGACGGCCAGACTGAGAGGGTGAATCGTATTCTAGAGGACCTTTTGAGGCTATGTGTTTTAGACTTCGGAGGTACATGGAAGGAGCATCTTCCTTTGGTGGAGTTCGCATATAATAATAGCTTTCAGTCTAGCATTGGCATGACACCTTTCGAGGCTCTTTATGGACGGCCGTGTCATTCGCCTACATGTAGGTGGGAATCTACGGATAAGATATTGCTTGGGCCCGATATGATTAGAGAGACTTCGAAAAAGATCGATTTGATTCGAAGGAGGATGAAGACGGTGCAAGATAGGCAGAAATCTTATGCAGATAAGAGGAGGAAAGATCTTGAGTTTGATATTGGGGACATGGTCTTCATCAAGGTGTCTCCATTATGGAATGTTGTTCGCTTTGGGTCCATTGGGAAGTTAGCACCAAGGTTTGTAGGGCCGTTTCCTATTAAGGAGAGGATTGAACAGATGGCGTATAGAGTGGAGTTTCCCAAGAGACTCAGTGGCGTACACGACGTATTCCATGTATCAGATTTGAGGAAGTGCTTGCATGAGACCGCGGAAGTGGTAGAGTCAAGCTTGCTTAGAGAGGTGGAGATAGAGCGTGATGCGAGGATTCAATGAGCTCCTACATGAATTCTTGGGTCGGAGGTTAAGAAGTTGATAAATCGAGAGGTCAAGCTAGTCAAAGTGCAATAGGGAGATGATGAGAGCGACGCTACTTAGGAGACAGAAGAGAAGATGCGTTCATTGTACCCTTTTCTTTTCGAGGGTATGTCTTTTAATTTCTCCTTTATCGCTCAGCTTGTACTCGTTTTATCTTTAGTATGTCCTCTCTCTAGTATCTTTGACCTTTAGATAGGGTAGTCCTATGGTTGAAACATGTGTTTGAGACATGTTATATATGATGGATGCATGCGGATGCAAGTGTTTGCTAGTGGTTGCTCGTGGATGCATATACACACACTTTAGGCACTAGATCGGCTCGGTCACTTTCATATTGCATATTGCATACAAATGGATGTATTTAGTAAAAATGAATGTACATTGAATGTGTGTATCATATGGATGTTGCATTTAAATGAATGGTTGTGCACACATGTAGTAATAGGGTTCTTTGCATACATGATGGATACATGGCACTATCATTATTTGCATTAAGGAGGTCGACTGAATCAGTGGACCGCCTGATTTTGCATTAATATACGGACATATACACACACTATGCATATGTACATGAAAAGCATTAGAAATCTTTTAAGGACCATGGTTGTTAGTGGTTGATGGTTGAGTAGATGGATGATCGGATGGTAGGATACGTTCTTCTTGACTTAGAGATTTCGAGGACGAAATCAATTAAGTAGGGGAGAATGTAACACCCCGAATTTTTGATTGATCAAATTAACTAAAATTAAGAATAATTAATCTCAGATGTGAGAATTAAGGGAAACGGATTGCGCCATCGTGTTCATCTAGGAATTCTGGTTGAGACAGAGTCCGAGTTTGCGTAAAACGGATACCGGATGAAGGAGATATGGACGAACGAAGTTAGGCAGAAAAACCAGAAAAATAATAATATAAATGCACTGGTGCACTTGGGAAGTGCGCCTGTACAAAAATTGCACTGGCGCACCTACCAAGTGCGCCCAGGCCGAGCAGAAAGCCTGCACAGCTTTCTGGTGTAATCTGATCCAGACTGTGACTCATTGCTGAGTCCTTTCTGACTCCTTGTTGAGTCATTAAAGCTGAGGTGTCACCCTATCCTGACTGAATGGTTTTGATTAACCCTATGATCATCCGACAGCTATAATTAAATTGAAATTCTATATAAATATGTGTAGACTCAAACCCTAAAATCAAATAAAAATTGGAATCATGGCAGTCATGCTGTCATCTTGTAACCTAGAGTAGCCGCCACCAACTAGAGAGAAAACGAAGCTAATCAACTCAATTGTATTCAACTCTAATCTAAACAATAACGAATCTACTACAAAGGCGAGCTAAATCAATTTCAGAACTCAGATACCAGAACTCAGATTCCAGAACTCAAGACCTTCTTTGAGTTGTGAGTTCGATTTCGTTAATAAGATAATTAACAATTTAATTAGGTTGAGATACAATTTGGGTTATATGGTTATGTTGTGAATCATTGACCGTTATGTTATCATCTATGTTGTAAATCTATGATGTTATTATCTATGTTGTAAATCTATGTTAATTGTTGGCTTATGTACAATTAATTCATAATGATGCTTCATATGCTAAGTTTGGTTATGTTTGTGGAACTAATTCATATGTTAAATCGTATGTATGTATGCAAGTTTAGATGTTAATTTAGATATGAATCATATGCAAGTTAGTGAGAATCATATACAACCTTACATGTTTCATGACATCTATTTTATGTGTAAATTGGATCTAAAAGTTTGGCTATGACATGTGTGAGTAAGATGCAAGTTTACACCATAGTTTATGTTGCATAAATCACATATGCAAGTATATATATATGTTTGGAGTATGAATCATGTAATGTAAGTTTGTGACTATTGCCTATGCAAGTTTACACCTTATGAATTAGATCTATGACATACATAGTTTATGCAAGTTTGCGACTATTGCCTATACAAGTTTACACCTTTAAATCTAGATATATGACAGATATAGTTTTATGCAAGTTTGTGACTTTGGCTTATGCAAGTTTTAGATGAAAAACCTTATTCACATATTCAAGTTCACCCCTTATGTTTAGATCTAGTTTTTATTCTATGCATGATGTGATGTTTTCTCTTTATTCCATAGGTTAGACTATTCGAGTCCAACGTATATTTCACGTTAAACGAACGAACGTACAACGTGGGGCAATGGGATAACTTTAAAAGATTTAATATTGAGAATTGGCATAAATGCCTTAAATGTGATGTTAGTTGGTATAATTTTATATACCATAAATAGATGGACATAATTAAGGTGTTAATTATGGACATAGTTGAATTTGTAATTGATTGACAATTCAAATATGGAAATTAATTCAAATTGGGGATAATTAATTATGTGTAATTAATCACCTAAGACACGAGGTTAGACTGTTTTGTGGTGTAAGACTGCCCGGACCCGCCCGGCAAATCCAGCAGCCACAAATGCCAGTCTAATGTGAGAGGTCAAGGGCATGAATTAAATGCGTAACAATTGTAAAGACACAGGGTTAGGCTCGTTTGTGGTGTAAGACTGCCCGGACCCGCCCGGCAAATCCAGCTGCCACAAATGCCAGTCTAATGTGGGAGGTCTTTACAAGGTTACGGTGTTAATGAATTAAGAAACACTTAACTAGTTAAACATGTGGTGGGACATGGGGGTTAAGTGGGTGCCTTGGGTGGCTTGTGAAATACGATTAGAAACACTTAACCAAAATTGAAACATGTAAGTGGACATGAATAAGAAGAGGGTTAAGTGGGATGTACTAGAGGGGACCAAGCATAGGTGGATAGCTTGTGTCAAGTAATGGGGGCCCATTTCAACCAGTAACCTATAAGTATCTTTGTGGGCTCGACCCAAGTCGAGGACGGGACACGCATACTGGGCTTAACTGTTAGAGGCAAAACGGGTTAGCGGTGGCAACGCAAGTCCAACAGGGTCATGTGCGTGTGTGGGCCCGGGCTGGTAGGTAAGACGTTGTTGCATCGTGTAGATATAAGTCGTGCATTTTGGTTGTATTGGGTTGCCACTTTGGGGAGTGATACACCCTACTATGGGGCCAGCACGGGTATCTACGAGTTAGGGAGCCGATCAAATGGGGGTAGTGGGTACACCTAGTGGAGATAGGGGCAGATGGCACCTATGGAGGTAGCTAGGGGTACACGAAACTACCATTAGCAGTATTAAGTTCTGTACGCAGGATCTACCTTTAGGGTGACTAGTAGTGGTGCAGTATAGTAATTATCTTATAGTGATTAGGGGCGCCTTTAACGTTATCTTTGTTCGTCTTATTTCCTTGTTTGTTCTGTCATACCCAATTGTTCACAGTAATTTCCTTATTTTCCAACTTATGCCTTATCCTAGTTATTTTGATAATTATATTGTTAAAGTTATCTCACTCTCCAGACTTTATGTCTGACCCCCTTTTCTTTCCACCTCTTTTCTTCCTTACCCCCTTAGGTTTGCAAGGAGGGAATACTACAGCTTAGTGCCGATTTCTTTCAGTTGTTTGAAGAGAGTAGATGTATCGCTTGGGACTCTCTCATCTTTATGGCTTTGCTTATGCTCAGTGGGGATTTATGCATTTATGATATTTAAGTATTTGCTTCTTTATGTGCTTTGAAGTTTTTGGAAAAGACTATTGAACCTGTTGTAATGGTTTTGGAGACTACTATGTAAACTCGTTTTGAGTTATGATGCTATGAAATAAGTTTTAACTTCCGCTGTGTTGTTTTATTTATTTATTCTTGTAATTTATCTGTTCTATACAACAATAACGCTTCATGGACATTGATGCATTCCCTTCGTGAGTGACATCAATGGACATGGGGTGTTACTCCTCGGGCTAGGCATATTTGTCTTTTCTAAATTCACGTATTTTCTATATATGTCTAATTTCTTCATGTAAATTAATTTTTTAATTTAATCGTGCCATAATTATCCTTTGATTATGCTCACAATAAATGGTATATCAAATATACCATTTTATGAACAAATCTATGCCATGAAATTTTCATATTTTCCCATCGCTACCCCCGTGGAACGTACGCATGAATCACATAAAATGTTGGGCTAGTAAATTAGCCCAAACCCATAAACAAAAAGGGTAATAAACAAGGGACATGAAACAAACATAAAATAGCATACATTTAACTTATCATGTGAAACTTGGCATAGAAGTATCTTTAACTTAATTAAACGGGTAAAGGTGAGTTTGTGGCTAAGTTGGGTCTAATTGTCATGTGAACTTGATAAAGGTCTAGCATGGAGGTTTAACATATAAACACAATTCTAAACCACAACCTAGCATATTAACTTATGTATGCCAAAACATAAGAAAGCTACTATAAACATATTTAAATCACAGTTTAGCATATTAACTTATGTGTGTTAAACATAAGAGAACTATTATAAACATATTCGAATCACAGCTTAGCATGATGGCTTATGTGTGTTAAACATAAGAGGGCTATTATAAATATATTCGAATCACAACTTAGCATGGTAAATTATGTGTGTTAAACATAAGAGAGCTACAAATCAAATCTTGCAACATAAACAGATTCAACTTAGCATGGATCTTAAAATACATGAGTGTTGATCTAACATATAAGCATGTGTTTTAGATCATAAACTTGCAAGTAACCACCAAATTATAATATGACATGTTTCACCATTCAGTTGGCATAATAAATCCAGTACCCAATCATAATAGATTCCAATAACATACAATATGGTATGTTCATCATCACAAACAGATAGGCATGATCATTCGCAATGGTAGTTTGAGAATCAAACTTTATTTATCTTATACATAGGCATCATTCTATATTCGAATTACATCATGTCATGATTTCAATTAAAAGAACGTTTAAATCTACGTAATAACCAACTTACAAACTAAAAAGGAATTCTTTATTTCTGAAATCTGAAATTGGTAAGCTCGCCTTCGATGTAGATCGTTGAATTTGATTACTTTAATTTGATTTTGATTCAGATTTTTATCTTGTGTTTGAATTGGTGACGGCTACTGCAAGTTCTCTATTGACGGCATGATAGTTCCAGGATTATTTTTGTGTGATTTTTAGGTTTGAGCATTGGGTTGTTTATATAGAATTTCAATTTAATTTGAGCCGCCGGATGATCTTAGGGTTAACCATAACCATTCAGTCAGGATAGGGTGACTCCTCAGCCCTAATGACTCAGCAAGGAGTCAGAAAGGACTCAGCAATGAGTCACAGTATGGATCAGATCACACCAGAAAGCTGTGCAGCCTTTCTGCTTGGCCTGGGCGCACTTGGCAGGTGCGCCAGTGCCACTTTTGTACTGGCGCACTTCCCAAGTGCGCCAGTGCATTTATATATATATATATATATATATTCTTCGTGTTTTCTTTGTTCGTCCATATCTCTATCATACGGTGTCCGTTTTACACAAACTCGGACTCTATCTCAAGCAGAATTCCGAGATGAACACAGTGGCGTAACCCGTATCCCTTGATTCTCAAATTTGAAATTAAATATTCTTAGATTCGTTACTATAACGTTAACAGAAAATACGGGGTGTTACATCTATCTTGCCTATGATATTGCACATAAACATCATTAGCAACGGTTCTATTGTCTTGATCAGTAATAAAATTTGCAGGATTGGAGGTAGTACCCAAGATAAAATCCTCTAATTCATAGCCTTGTATGGCTGTTTCGACTTGTAGTTCCCATAACAAATAATTTTCCTCTTCAAGATGAGTTGTAATTAATTGGCTTTGTGGACTTATAACAGTCTTAACCAGTTGTTGTACAAATGTGTTGGTTGGATTTTCTAGATTGCCTCCAATAGCTGGTTCAGTAGTTGAAGTGACAGAAGTGGAAGTCTCGACCATGATGAAAAGTTTACCAAAAAAAGATTAAAGATTCAGATCAAGTACCGTTTCTACTCGAAAAACAAGGAGGGATCCAGATTTCAGGTAAGAAGTAGCCTAAGGATTCAATGACGAAGTTATACTTTCAGTGATGATAGCTTCTGAGAGTCTTTCAGACATGGCTTTAACAATTTTCTGGTGAATTTCCTAATTTTCTTGTGTTGGATTCTTGGTGATTGATGATGAAAACACAATGTATTATTGTAATGCAGCCAAAATCAAAATTTTTTATGGCAAGGCACCAATGATCACACTGTAGTCAGCCACTCAAATGATGTGAATGATCACAGATGAGAGAAAAATACCCAAATGATGAGAATTATCTGATGGTTATTTCACCACTAGATTTTTACACAATGATAATGGCGTTAGGCTCTGTATGGCTCTGATACCAAATTAAGATTTGGGTTTGAAAATAAAGTTGCACAAATGAATTTATTGCTGAAATAAGAATTGAATACAATTTATGAAGTAAGCCCAGTATTTATAATTGTTTACATGGGCTTTGGGCTATTACATTATTTTTTAAAATAAAAGGAAACAGATAAGTAAAAGAATGGTTGTGATCTTGTTGAGTGAATGGCAGATGAGGCACCACGTCCTCAATCCGATGGAAAAACATATAACACATTAGCGATGTGTTTTTTCCTTTATTCTTATTAGGCACTAGCCATTGGAGGTTCATTGATTCTATTACTGCTAAAGTTAGAGACTGTGCACAGGAAGAGATGCTTGATATGCTTGTTCTGCTGATGGTGTTCTGTTCTTGGCTGCAATGCTCACTGGAAGGAAATCAGGGATTTTGCTGTATTCTGTGGATAGTCTGTGGTTTTTGTTTCTAGTTGATGATGCATGTATGCGGAATGAAATCCCCTATATCCAATATCCTCTGTCCCCCTGTACCCAACCAATCAGGAACCCCTCCCCCGAATTTCACCTTTTTCTAATTAAGCCCTTGGACTTAATTGCAAAAAATGAAAATTAGGGATCTTGATTGGTTGGGTACAGAGGGGACAGGACATTTGGGTACAGGCGATTTGCTCCATCTATGCAAGGTATGGACGTATGCATGCTGAACTATTTAGCATGGACTATGTTGCTTGTAAACACCATGCTTGAAGTATATATTTTGATGAAATAAATAAAGGCGTGAATCATTTGATTCCCTACCTTTTCTATCAAAAAACAATTTATGACAGCCTGATAGTTAAAGCATCATGCATGGACGAAGCCAAGAAATCGGCCCAGGGGCGGATTCGAAGGGGGAGGGGGCCAAATTTTTTTTAATACCAGTTTACCCTTAATTTCAACCTATATTGTCTTATATTTCAATAA
Source organism: Allium sativum (assembly GCA_030737875.1). Lineage (NCBI taxonomy): Eukaryota > Viridiplantae > Streptophyta > Magnoliopsida > Asparagales > Amaryllidaceae > Allium > Allium sativum. Next base: position 138,502,488 of record CM060915.1, read on the forward strand.
AAATGCCTTACACTACAAGGATTGTACAGTATAGAGAAGGGGTGTTCCGACGGCTCCCAAATGGCTGTTGGCCAACGGAAGCCAAAATTTGGTATTTTCTTACGGAGTACAAATATACGCCATTGGAAACTGTTAGCGGCCGTCAGTTATAAAACCAATGGAGGCCGTTGGTACCCGTTACATGGGCCTACAGCAAAATTACCCGAGGCTTCCTCCTTCATCCCCATTTTGTCTCACAACGAATTCCTTTGCAAAAACCCCAAATCCCACCCCTTTAATTATGAAATCACCCTATTCCGTGCCCCCATCCACCAAGGATCTCTCCAAGTCGGTCAAGGCACTCTCTTCTCCTCTCTAATCTCGGATTCTCTCCAATTTGAAGGTACGTTTGTGTAAGTTTGTGTGTATTAACCCTAATTTTGTTAATTAGTGTATATTTGTGTATGTTTGTATGTATGATGCTATTAATTAGTCACTAATGTAGGGTTTAATCATCTAAGTTGCTAATTTAGGGTTTTTATTTATAAATTACCTAGTTGTTTATTATTCTAGGATTTTAGTTAGTTTAATTGGTTGCTGTTAGTAAGTTTGTATTTATAGATTTATTTGATTATGTTGCTAATCTAGGGTTTAATTAGTTCAAGTTGAATATGTATATGTGTATACATATATAGTGATGTATGCATTGAAAAATATATTTAATTTGTTGAAAACATGTGTGGAAATAGAAATATTTCTGTGTATGTTTTATAAAAATTTAGCCAAAGCAACATTTAATTCTGTATATAACGTACGACTATACAGTTCGATTCTATGTTGAAAATATACGTATATATGATAAAATTCATATACGTACAATTCAGAGTATTTAATTAAGGCGCTAAGGCGCACAAACGCGCACAGCTTGAGCTTTGGCCTTTTTCGAGTTCTGCAACTAATCGTAAACCTGCAACTATGATTTTTTTTTTTAAGTTGAAATTTCGAAATCAAAGTTGAAAAAATACACTTCAATTATGAAGAAAAACCAAGTCGTAATACGTTACATTCATAAAGCCTTAGAGAGTTTTTTTGGCCCCGTCTGATAAGTATTGTATATAATCGTTATGTGAATGTTCGTTTTATTAACAAAACGGACATTTATATTCATCATATACAATATTTGTTGGATTTGTCCTTTGTATTGGACAAGTTACGAACACAATAACGAAATTAAATCTCGTAAAATATTTCATTTTAAACGGTTCTCAAAATTTCGAAAGTGCTTCCTTTATGTTTCTTGTGTACACGCAATTGTGTACTGTTCAGGGAACTAAAGGGAAGTGCTGCCGAAATTTTGTTGAATCGTTTAAATTGAAAAGATTTATGTGATTTAATTACGTTATTGTATTTGTAATGGGAGGTAGGATGACACACCAGTAAATGATCAATTAACATAACATGCATTTGGTAATAAAATTGTGAATATATTTCAACATAACATGCATATATCAATTATAAGGGAATTTTGAGAATTTAGTGACGGACACAAAAATTGTTATAAAAGTAATAAAAATTGTAAATTTTAATATTCTTTCTAATTTTATATGTACTTAGGAAAAATGGATCGCGATTATTTTAATGATCGAAGCTAGATGTACCAACGAAGAGAAACTGATGGCACAATAAAGAAACAATTTATTAACGGTGTCAGCGTGCTTATGATTCCGCGTTAAGTAATAACGGAAACGACGTCGAAATCCGTTGTCTATGTAGTAGATGCAAGTTATTAAAGAATTTGATACCACAAATGGTTAGAGTTCATTTGCATCAGTATGGTTTTGTGCCGAACTATTCAGTTTGGGATCGTCAAGGAGAACCATTAGAATCTACTTCTACACAAGTTGAGGAGGTAGTGAATAATGAAATTGCTACGACGAATCTCATAGAACAAATGGTTTAAGATGCCGCACGTTCAATGTTTCCGGTTCAAAAAATTTAATGATAACGATGGTATTGATGACGATGGTAATGATGAAGAAGAACCAAATATTCAAACCAAAAAAATATATGATTTATTAGATGCAGCGAAAAAACCCATTTGGGAAGATTGTGAAAGCGGAACTCAATTATCAGTAATTGCTGAATACATTGCAATGAAATCGAAATACAACCTCATAGAAGCTGGATTTACAGTTGTTGTACAAGCTGCGAAGCGGCATATGCCTCCTAATAATTTGATGTGTGAAAATCATTATGAAGTTAAAAAAATGATGTCGGCCTTTAGTTTACTATATCAAAAAATAGATACATGTGTTAAGGGTTGCATGCTATTTTGGAAGGAAGATATCAATCTTAAGAATTGTACAATATGTAATCAGGAAAGATACAAACCTAGAAAGAAAAAGGGAAAGGAAGTCCCGTATAAACGTATGCATTATTTACCTATTATTCCTAGACTTCAAAGGTTATATGCATCTTCTGTAACCGCGCAACGTATGAGGTGGCACAGTGTGAGAATACGTGAAGAAGATACGTTAACACACCCGTCCAATGGAGAAGCAGGGAAGCATTTTGACCAAAAATATCCCAATTTTGCATCTGAGAGTCGTAATGTTAGACTTGGTTTATGTAAGGATGGGTTTTCAACATTTTCTCAATTTGGTTCTAAATATTCATCCTGGCCTATAATTGTAACACCTTATAATTTACCTCTGGGATGTGTATGAAAACGCCTTATATGTTTCTCACAATTGTCATCCCTGGTCCTGATGATCCGACGCAAGGAATCGATGTGTATTTACAACCGTTGATTGAAGAATTAAAAAAATTGTGGTATGAAGGGGTAGAAACATATGATATTTCGCAAAAAAAAAACTTTTGTATGTGTGCTTCTCTGTTGTGGACAATTAGCGATTTTCCTGGTTATGCAATGCTTTCAGGTTGGAGTGCGGCTGGTCGTCTAGCTTGTCCGTACTGCATGCAAGAAACAAGAACATTTTCTTTGCCTATCAGAAAGAAAATTTCATGGTTTGACTATCACAGTTGTTTCCTTAAAATTAATCATCCTTTTAGAAGAGATAAGAAATTTTTTACAGTCAATAGGCATGAAACTTTGCGACCACCTAAAGTATGGACAAGTGAACAAATTTTTGAACTTGTAAAAGATCTTCCCAAGGTTCATGAAACCGGAGTACTTGAAGAAATTCAAGGTAAATCAATGACTCATAATTGGTGGAAACAAAGCATATTTTGGGAGCTGCCTTATTGGAAAGATCTTCTGATTCATCATAATATTGACGTGATGCATAATGAGAAAAACGTTTTTGATAATGTAATCAATACAATTTTGAATGTCAAAGGGAAGACGAAAGATGATTTGAAATCAAGACGCGATATTGAAGTAATATGTAATCGTCTGGAGCTTCATGTAAAGCCAAATGACACCAAAAAAACGAAAGCGTGCTATGAATTGGATAGTAATCTAATTAAAATATTTTTAAAATGGATGGAAAGATTAAGATTCCCAGATGGTATATCTTCCAATCTTCGTAGATACGTCGACTATAAAAATAGCAAACTTAGCGGGATGAAAAGTCACGACTGTCATGTTATGATGGAAAATTTATTGCCCGTCGCTTTCAAAGAACTATTGCCCGTAAAAGTTTGGACTGTTGTAACGGAGCTTAGTTTGTTCTATTAAGAGCTTTGTTCTACTACATTAAAACTTGATCGTCTACGTAAACTAGAGGAAGAAATCCCTATATTACTCTGCAAATTGGAAAAAATATTTCCTCCAGGTTTTTTCAATGTTATGGAGCATTTACTGATTCATCTTCCATTAGAAGCACGCCTTCGAGGGCCTGTGCAATATGGATAGATGTATCCATTTGAAAGGTATATTAATTTTTAGTTAATTTAAATTTTGGTTAATGAAACGTGTAATAAAAATAATTTGCATTAATTATAAATAGGTATTTAAATCATCTAAAGAAAAAAATGAGGCAGAAAGCTCGAGTTGAAGGTTCTATTTGCAAATCATACATCGAAGAAGAAGCTTCATTTTTTTTCTCCCATTATTTTAGTGATCATGTGAACATATCATTTGCAAGTACTGCGCGTAATGACGAAGGCATTGATCAAGATGACTGTCCAGTGACTTTATCAATTTTCAAAAAACATGGACGACCTTTTGGTAGATGTGTGGAAGAATGGTTGAATGATAAAGATTATAATGCAGCACACACATATTTTATTCTCAGTTGCACTGAAGTTGCACCGTTCGTTAGGTAATGAACTTATACATCTATGTATCCATGTACTAAATGTTTAATCTTAAATGTAACATTTGTCCTATAATTGCAGCATTTATGAATCACAATATCCAAACGGCGATATCAGAAAGAATTCGCTAATTGGTTTACTAATTATGTTTTTGATCCAACAAATTGTGTTGTGGACGAAGGATTGAAACATTTGGCAATAGGACCAAAAAGAAATGTCAGGACATATCCAATATTCTTTGTTAATGGATATAAATTTAACACTAAAGAATATGGTGCTGAAAAATTAACTGAGCGGTGTATTTGTGAAAGGTAGTGATGATCCAAACGACCATATACATGATTTTTATGGCGTGCTAAACCAGATTTTGCAATTGACATATTTCACATGACCCGCGGAAGAGGTATTTTTGTTTAAGTGCAACTGGTTCAGCAACGTTTCAGGTTCTGGAATAAACGTGCACCCAAAATATAATCTTATTGAAGTGAGACATACTTCCCGTTATTATAAGTACGGTCCTTTTGTACTAGCCAAACAAGCTCTTCAAGTTTATTATGCTCCTTATCCATCTATGAGAAGAGACAAAATAGATTGGTGGGCTGTTTTCAAAACAAAGGCAAGGTTTAATTTTGACGGATGTAATATTGTCGACGACAAAGCTTATCAAGCAGATGTCGACGAAAATCTAGAAGTAGTAATAACCAATGATCAAACATATTTTGGACCTCTAAACGATGAATCAAACACATTAATTGACGTATTTGAGACTACAAATGAACCAAATATGGAGGAGGAAATGGAGTCAGAATCTGAAAGTGATGAGGACGACTAACCAATAATCCTCATTCTAAAAAGGTAATTTTATGTTTGTTTTTACTGAAAATTAGTGTCACATCCCAATTATGTTTCAAAATTAGGCTCACATCTGATCATAAACTTATTGTAAATTTGGTCCCTGTTTTCATTTTTATGTGTTATTCATAATATTTGCATACATGTATGCAAGTATTCTGAATGAATATTTGCATACATGTATGCAAATATTTTGAATTTTTGCATACATGTAGGCAATTATTCTGATGAATTTTTGCATACATGTATGCAAATTTCTGAACGAATATTTGCATACATGTATGCAAATTTCTGAACGAATATTTGCATACATGTATGCAAATATTCAAAATATTTGCATACATGTATGCAACTATTATGATAAATATTTGCATGCATGTATGCAAATATTCTAAATTTTTGCATACATGTGTGCAAATATTCTGAACGAATATTTGCATACATGTATGCAAATATTCAAAATATTTGCATACATATAGAATCATAACATTTCCTACTCATGATATCTCATACCTCGTTTTTACATAGCTCTTTCATGTTTATGCTATATACGTTATGTTGTTATCTGTAACAGGTGATGTCACAAGGTGGTGATGACGGTGGTCCGTCAAACTTATCTCGTCCCGTGGTCTGGCTTAAGCCAAAAGGCAGCAGAGGGTAAATACTAAGTTTTTAGTATAAATTTAATTCAAGTACAATAAATTATATAAATTTTTGTTCGAATAGACATAATTTTTTTTCGTTTATCACAGGGGGTTTGAGTTGGAGCCGTCCAACACAGTCTTGAAGATATCTAGACGTGCATATCAGGCTCGCACGACTGCTTGTTGGCCCACATGGACGTCGGTACCCGACATTGTGAAGGATATTATATGGCAGGATTTCTGGTATGTGTGATATAACATTTATTATGTTAAGTACTCAAGCTCTTATTTTGTAAGACCCCGTAAATTTAAATATTAAAGTTAACAAATTAAAGAATGCTTAATTTTAAATGTAATAATCAAGGGAAACGGGTTACTCCATTGTGTTCGTCTCGGAATTCTGGTTGATATAGAGTCCGAGTTTGCGTAAATTGGACTTCGTATGAAGAAGTTATGGCTGTCGGAAGTTTTGAGAAAAATTAATTAAATTAAAAACAGCTTCAGGCTCAGAGTATATATATATATATATAACAGGGACCAGGTCGACCCTAGTGTCGACCTCCCCATAGACAGGTCGACCTTAGTGTCGACCTGGGGGTCGACCTGCCCCCCCCCCCCCCGGGAAGATCTGAAAGATGAAGATTTTGTGACTCAGTGCTGAGCCATTAGGGCTAAGGTGTCACACTATCTTGGCTGGATGGTCTTGATTTGATTCTAGGTTGATCAGATGGCCTAAATTAATCCTAAATTCTATATAAACAGATGTAAGCTCAAACCCTAAAACCAAATAAAAATTAGAACTATGGCCGTCATGCTATCACCTTGCAACCTAGAGTAGCCTCCACCAACTAGAGGGAAAGTGAAGCTAATCAACTCAATTCAGCTCAAATTTATAACAACAACAACGAATTTGTCTACTTCAAAGGCGAGCTAAATCAATTTCAGAACTCAGATTCCAGAATTCAAGACCTTCTTTGAGTTGTGAGTTCAATATCTTTAATAAGATAATTAATAAGTTAATTGGGTTGAGTTATAAATTGGGTTATATGGCTATGATTGTGAGGCATTGGAAAAAATGTGATATTTTGTGAATATATGCTAGTTATTTATAATGATAGTTTTGTTGTGGATCCCTTTTCATATGCCAAATCACCTATGTTCAACTTGATTCACGTTTGATATCATTTTATATGCAAGTTTGGGTGTAGATTATATGCTAGTTTCTATATGAATTGTACACAAGTTTACATGTGAATCAAATAAAGTGACTATATGCAAGTTTAGGTAGAAATTGGATTCACATATATGCAAGTTTACACCTTTAGATTTAGATCTATGATGCAAGTTTATGACTACGGCCTAAAACTATGTTATATATATGGAAGTTTATAACTTTAGATTTAGATCAATGATGTACATAGTTTTATGCAAGTTTACGACTATGGCATATGCAAGTTTTGGGATGAAAACTATATTATATGTATGCAAGTTCACACCTTTAGGCCTATGTTTAGATTCATGATAATAACAAGTTTATGAAAGTTATGTTGTAATCCTTATTTGCAAGATTAGATCCATTTTGTGTTTTATGCAAATTTGCGATCTTTCTTCCCTTTTTATGTGTTAGACTAATTGCTAGTCTAATATACATATATGTCATGATAAACGAATGAACAATGTAGGGACGATGGGGGTAATATTAAATATACACGTATTGAGAATTGGCATAATGGCCTTGAAAAAGGCATATAATTAAATTAAGACATTAATTGGAAAAATTGGCATTTATGGACATAATTGAGACAATTATGGACATAAGTATATTTGGAATTTATTTACAAATTTTGAATATGGATATTAATCCACTTTGGGGTTAAATAAAGATATATAATAATAAACCGCCTAAGACTCGAGATTAGACTCGTTTGTGGTGTAAGACTGCCCGGACCCGCCCGGCAAATCCAGCAGCCACAAATGCCAGTCTAATGTGAGAGGTCGAAGGCATGAATTAAATGCGTAACAGTTGTAAAGACACGAGGTTAGGCTCATTTGCGGTGTAAGACTGCCCGGACCCGCCCGACAAATTCAGCTGCCGCAATTGCCCGTCTAATGTGGGAGGTCTTTACAAGGTTACGATGTTAAAGAATTAAGAAACACTTAACTAGATAAACATGTGGTGGGACATGAGGGGGTTAAGTGGGTGCCTTGGGTGGCATGTGAAATCAAGTGGGTGCCTTGGGCGGCACGTGATATACGATTAAATGCACTTAACCAAGATTGAAACATGTAAGAAGACATGGATAAGAATGGGGTTAAGTGGGGAAAAACCTAAGAGGGGACCAAGCATATGTGGAAAGCTTGCGTCATGCATGGGGGCCTTTTTCAAGCCAGTAACCCATTAAGTATCTTTGTGGGCTCGACCCAAGTCGAGGACGGGACACTCGTACTGGGTTTGATTGTAAGAGGTCAAAACGGGTTAGCGTTGGCAGCGCAAGTCCAACGGGGTCATATGTGTGTGGGCCCGGGCTGGTAGGTTAGACGTTGTTGCATCGTGTAGATATAAGCCGTGTATCTTAGTGGTATCGGGTTGCCACTTTGGGGAGTGATAGACCCCACTGTGGGGCCATCATGGGTATCTACGAATTAGGGAGCCAATCGAATGGGGGTAGTGGGTACGCCTAGTGGAGATAGGGGCAGACGGCACCTATGAAGGCAGCTAGGGGTACACGAAACTACCGTTATCATTATTGAGTTCTGTAGGCGGGATCAACTTTTAGGGTGTTTGGTGTGGTGCAGTGTAGTAATTATCCTATAGTGATTATGTACGCCTTTAATGTTATCTTAGTTCATCCTGTTTCCTTTGTTTGCTTTGTCATACCCATTTGTTCACAGTCATTTCCTTATTTACCAGCTTATGCCTTATCCTAGTTACTTAATGATTATATTGTTAAATTTATTGCACTCACTAGACTTTATGTCTAAACCCCTTTGTTTCCACCTCTTTTCTTCCTTCCCCCCCTTAGGTGCTCAGGGTGGGACTAGTACTAGAGGAGCTTGATTTGGACAGCTTTATCTCTTTCTATGGAAGTTTGCTTGGATCGTTGAAGTAAAAGTTCAGCCTATCCTACTTGTGGCTATTTTATGTTGGGGTTATGTCTTTCATTTTATGTACTCTGATTTAGTCAAGATGGATATTATGTACATGACTCTAGTCTTTGGTTTTTGATGATGTAATCAAACTTATTTGTTTACCGCTGCAATGAATGAAATTTTAAATTTTTACGTACTGTTTTATATCTGTCTTGTTGTTAAGTTTCTGTTCTATACACACTTAAAACGCTCCATAGAAGTTAATGCATTCCCTTTGTGAGTGACACTAATGGACATGGGGTGTCACACGTGGTATCAGAGCTGAAGGTTACCAGAACAGATAAGATATTTTGAAGAACTATTTTTCAAAAAGCATTTTGTAAAGAAATACTTCCAAAAGTATGTTTTAAGGAAAATATCTTCAAGAGAAAAGATTATTTTAAAAACATAACCCTAAGAGCCATATATCTTTCTTTCAAATTCTTTGTTTGAATCTCTTCATTTTCTTTTCAGCATGTCTGGAATCCGGAGATACCCGAGGGGTTACCGATACCAGGATGGTTTAGAAGGTATCTGGAAGCTAGGTCCCATGTCGCAAGCCTAGCAAATGCTCCTCCTCCTCCTCACCGTGTTGACACTTTCGCAAAGATATGCAAGGACTTTCGGGCAATGGGCGGGAAACCTTTTCCCGGATCCAAGACGTTTGTTGATGCTCAAAATTGGCTAAAGGAGGTGGAAGAATTATTTGGAATCTTTGAGTTAGAAGATGGAAGAAAGGTCAAGTTAGCTGCCTGGCTAATGAAGGATGAGGCCTCGTTTTGGTGGGAGGTCAGTAATGGAGAGCGTCCAGTTGATGCATTGCCGGATTTCAGGCGTAGGTTTGAGGCAAAGTTTCTCTCATGGGCTGAAGAGAATCTATACATGGAATGGTTTTTGGCATTGAGGCAGGAGAATCTATCAGTGAAAGAATACGTCAACAAGTTCAATCAGTTGGTGAGATTTGGCTTGGACTTGGTGAATACATCCGAAAAGAAGGCCTTGAGATTCGTTAAGGGTTTGAACAAGCCGATACATAGGTTAGCTATGACCCACATCCCTATGGGGGCCACCTTTGAGAGACTAGTTGACATGGCGCTTATGCATGATGAGGAGAAAGGCGCCAATGCTAATAAGGCACCTGAGAAGAAAGGGGATCAAAAGAAACCACAACAGCAGCAGCAGAACAAGAAGGGTGGTAAAGACAACAATGGTAAGGGAAAGAAAAGATGCTTTAACTGTGGGACACCAGGCCATCTGAGCAAAGACTGTAGGAAGAAGAAGAAGAAGACTGGCTGTTTCCACTGTGGCAAGGCAGGACATCTGATTAAGGACTGCCCAAAGAAACGGCAGAGGGCAGGGCCTACCTCTGGAGGGTAGGTTCAGGATCTCATGGCACCAGGGCAGGCAAGGGGGCAGGTCCAGGCTCTCGTGGTCTGTAATAACCCGGAAATCTGAGCCAATTTAAAATTTTTATTTTGGTAATTTTAGCGAATTTTGAAATAAATTTCTCGTCGTTATTATTTAAAATAATTCATTTTAAATAGTAACGATGAGAAATTTATTTTGAACAGAATTAGAACGTATATATTTATTTGAATCGATGTTAGAATATAAATATTAATTTTTAATTATAAAAGGAACTGAAAATGGCGCGGTAGTTTGAAAATTCGATTGCAAAGTTCAAATGAATGTACAGGATTCAAAATAAAGTGGATTTTAGCGAAACCAAAAATATTAGAATCTATTTGAGAATATCTTTTCAACGAATCCGAAAAATCAAAATTTCATAGTGGGGATAAAAATTTATGCCCAGTTGAAAATTCAGAATAGTCGCCATGGAATTCTGGCCCTTAAAAATAGAAATTTTGTAAACGACCTCGGTTTTCGATGAAACCACTTTTGTTGGATCCGTGATGTCAAGTTATTGCTAGGTTTCAAAATTCGTAATTTTTTGATTTAATATGTGAGTGTAGCAAAGGAAAACGCGTTTGACCAGTTTCAGTTGATTTTAATCGATGGCCATTTATCAAACGGTCTCAGAATTTGACGAAATTAGTTTTGTTAGGACTGTATCATCAATACGAAGCTAGAAATATTTTTTTTTGGAATTCTTAGAGTCCGTATGTGGCCCCGGTAAATTGAGATATGCGTTCAAATTCAGTATATAGATTTATATTTTGATTTTGACGGCAACTGATCGAAACAACCGAATTGGCTTGCGAAACATATCCCATTGTGTTCGGAATGGGGGTATTACGCTAGGGACGACAGTCGGTGGGTTCAATTTTGAGTTCGAATAAAAAGGTAACTTTTTGGGAATATAAAAAATTAAATTAAATAAAAAATATGGCCCCCCTTTTTCTCTCACAAAACCGGTCAACCCTCTTCCCCCTTGTACCCGTCATTCCCAATCGAAGAATAAAAGGAAAAAAAAACCCGAAGTCTCGATCGAAGCCACCCCTGCCTCCGGCAAAGCGCCGCCACCACAACCTCCTACCCCACCTACGCCGCCCTCCACGAGCCCCCTCCTATCAACCCCGCCTCTTGCTCCCTCTCTTCCTCGTTCTTCAGCCAAAACCGCCATCCTGTGACCCAACTCCGCCACCAAGATCCCTGAGCCGCCATCGATGGCCCACCGCCATCTCCCGTTATGAACCACGACCCCAATACTCCCCTCCTCCTCTGGAAATCCGATTTACTGTAAGTTTTACTTATTTTATTTAGTTGTTTATGTATTTTAAGGTAAGTAGTTCTATAGGAAATAAAAATAGGGTTTATATATATATATATATATATATATATTTATATGAAAAAGAAAGATTTGATTTTTAGTTATAAAAAATATGATTTTTAAACTCGAAAAGCTATGGTTTTTAGTTCACAGAAAGTCGAGATTTCTATTTATAAAAAGATTTGATTTTTATTCTATGTATGAAATATTTTAGTTAATAAAAACATGATTTTTATAGTGTGAACATCGTAATCAAAATATGATTTTTATATATAAAAATGCGATTTTTATATAGACAGTGACAAGATAAAAATGTGATTTTTATTACCTAGATATCGTTATAAAAATTCGATTTTTATTATATGAATAACGATATAAAAATGTGATCTTTATATATGTAGTAACAATGTAAAAATATAATCTTTTCTATATATATAGCGTTGTAAAAATATAATCTTTTCTATATATATAGCGTTGTAAAAATATAATCTTTTCTATATATATATATATAGCATTGTAAAAATATAATCTTTTCTATATATATAGCGTTGTAAAAATATATACTTTTCTATATATTTAGCGTTGTGAAAATGTAATCTTTTCTATACATGCAGCGATGTTAAAAATGTGATTTTTAACATATACCACGTGAAATGGATCTCGTTGAAAACACGACAAAGATTTTCTACATACGAAGAGTCGCGGTGTTTGGTTAAGCTTATAGGTGAGAACTCCTCACTTTTAATTTATTTTCTAGATGAAATATATACTAGGATGCAGACGGTGCTTAGCAGCCACCGACACTCGTCGTCCACAGACCATGGACGACTTGTTTGTTTGATTGCGTTTGGATTGATTTGTTTGTGTGAAAATTGATTGTGAGGTGGAATAGAAGAAAATTCATGTGTTAAATAGAATAAATTCATGTGTTGAATAGAATAAATTCATGTGTTGAATAGAATAAATTCATGTGATGAATAGAAGAAAATTCATGTGATGAATAAAATATAAATTCGTGTGTTGAATATAAGGAAATTCATGTGTTGAATAGTAAGAAAATTCATGTGTTGAATAAAATATATATATTCATGTGTTGAATAAAATATAAATTCATGTGTTGAATAAAAATATATATTCATGTGTTGAAGAAAATATTCATTTGTTGAATAGAATAACGAAGTTATTGAAATATATAAAGCCGTGTTAGTTAGATATGCGCCATTTTGACGCGATTAATATTTATATCGATTATATTCGTTTTTAAAGTGAATATAGAAAAGGAAATAATTTCAAAATACAACGTTTTGAAAATATTATCATTTTGTATATCGATGATGTGGAATATTCAATTTTGATTCGATATTGAATATGAAGTTGAAATCGTTTCGAAAACGAATTTAAAACGATTTATAAAATACGTTTTGAAAGGAAATCGATGAAATATATATAATATATATATTATATATATATAATAGCCTGAACAGAACGCGCCGCGCCGAGGCAGTTCACGAATTTCGACCATTCAGTTCGAATGGATATTACGGGAGATCCGACCATCGGATTCTCCTAAAACCAGAACCGTTGGGTTCGTATCGAAAAGAGATTTCTAATGAATATTAGAGATTTGAAATCTAACGGTTGGATTTGAAATTATGTCCAAATCAAATTTGAAAAAGGTCGCTGTAAGTGCAGTTCGATGGCCGTGGATGGAAATTGACTGTACGGACCTTGATAAAATTATTAAAAATAGTAATAATTTGTGTAAAATCATAAGAAATGATTTGTGAAGAATTGGGATGGAAAACTCCATATTTGAAAAGATAAAAATAGTTTTTTACAAAAATTAACTAGTTTTGAACGAGAATAATAATTTATTTATTTTTAAATAAATAATTTGGATTTGAAAGGGTTTTAAAAGTAACCAGAAGTCAATAATTGAATTGGAATGGAATGTGATTTTGGGTTTATAGTGAACCGGGTTTTAAATGACATTGGTTCTTTAACCCAGTTAAAGACAGGATATGATTTCCCAAGTTAAACAATCATTGATATTGATTTTTGGGAAGATTAAAACCAAGTGGACTTTTAATGAATCTTTAATTAGATTGAAATGATCGAGAATGGAGTATCACCAATTTTTCTCTACGCGATAGTTAAATCTTTAATTAGATTTGAACGTGAAATGGTAATTGAATTTACCGATAACACCGTGGTGTTAGATATGGGGTATAACCAGTTTTACTTCATGGGATGGATAGGTTGGGATTGGGAAATTAAAACAAATGATTACTTCGGTAAGGTTCGTTAATCCCGACTAGTATGGATAAACCATAATTTGGTTTGAATTGATATTCAAAAGAAGAATGAGGGATAAATTTAAAGAATTTATCTTTGATAAAATTAATGGGAACCTTTCCCAAAGTATAAGAATATTTGAATAAAAGAATATTCTGAATTGGAATGAGGCGTATGTTGTGTTTGTATAACACTTGTTTATTATATACGCAAGTTATTCAGAAAGACCGGGTTTATCCCATTCTGAATAACTGATTCGACGTGGTGTCGAGGATGAAGATGGTGGTTGAAGACCGAAGGTCTTCACATCGTTTGGGTGATTACTGATTATCTTGATTGGGCTGTACACACAAGAGGAGGGAATCAGTTGGTGATCGTCCAGACGTACTTGGAGATCGATGGATATGCGAGGTACAAGGTGCTTCCGGTTTCGTTCAGACCCAGAACGAACTTGAAAATGGATTGTGTGTCTGACATTGGATTTTATTCTGTGTGATTCATTTCTATTAAATATATATCTGTTTGGCGGCGGAGAATTTATTCTCTTACTTAACACCCTTCTCTGAGACGTACGAGCTCAGGGGTTATATATTGGTGGATATCAATTGCATGGAGTGAATTGCCTATGTGGCATGCCTAAGTGGAAAATGATCAGGGCTTCTGTTGAAAAGCAAAGTCTTGTGGTTGATGATCAAAGCACAGCCTGTGTGGCATAACTTTGTGTAACGTTGATTCGCGAGCCTCACTCCCCGGTTGTGAACCAGAAACGGGAGAGGACATCAGGGAGGGCATGCGTTTCCTTCTAGTTAGAAGTGGCGTCAGTGGTTTTACACACCCTGACGAGCTTGACTTATGTGGTTGTTGCTGTTGCGAGGCGCCTCGGATATATCAGTGACTGTGTGGAGCCGATGGAGTCATTGGACTCATTGACACCCCATAGGGTGGGGAAACGCAGTGTTCAGGCATTTTAATCCACATCAGTGGACCGGCCCTGACGATCCAAGGCTTGCCTGCGCGCTTGCCTAAGGGGTGGGCTAGAGCGTCTCGAATTCGATAAGGATGATCCCTTGCCTTGGTTCACAGATGGAAATCCAGCTTCCAATACGTGACATTTGCGGTTTTGATTGTAGAGCCTAGTATTGGCGACATGATATATTGTACCCATGCCGTCTATGATTAATACTTATGATTGAAATTATTTTGACACTATACACTTATAGTAATAATAAAAGATGAAATTTATCGTATCAAGCATTCTTTGGCTATTATAAGGTAAAACCCTATCCTCCGGCTTGTGTTGCATTGTGTGATGGGCCTGGTCTTATAATAGCTTCATTGTTCTTTATTTAGCATTGCGCTGTTGTTTTATGCATTGGTATTCTTGGGAGGAAACCCATTCCGTGTTATACGGTGTGGTCCCTTGATTTACCTAACTTTAAAATAAAGATTAATTACTGTATTAGTTTTCACACCAGTCACATGACTAACCTGGAGTTTATTGTTTTAACCTAAACTCCGGGTGCCCTTATTTTGACAAGGGCAGCTAGTAGTTTTGATTTTGCATATTTATATTCACAGGATCCTGATTTACAGCTGGAATGATATCCGGAAAGCTCTGTATCCATGTATTACTTTCAGTTGTGTTTTGTATTGTTTTTCCGCTGCTATGTAAATTATTGTAATCTCTGATATTTTTCTGTTGTATTATAATTATTCATACTCTGTATATTCTTGTATTCTGATGGAATTGTTGTAATAAGCAATGAAATGTTCTTCTGTTTTCGTTTTGATTAATCTTGTCCTCAACTCAATCCGTGATTTCCCGTAAGGGGGAGTATGGGTTGTTTCATCGTGCCACTGCTGCAAGAACGAGGTAGAGCGATTTCCATTGAAAGTTCAATTTTTCTTTTCGATCATCCTGTTCGCACACACTTTGATTCTGGCGCATCGCACTCTTTTATATCCACTGCTTTAGTTAAGACACTACACCTAAACACCAGTATAGTAGAGGATCCCTTAGTTGTTTCAAATCCAATTGGGGGCTCAGCTTATTTGTCGATGATTTGTTTGGATTTGGAAATTTCTATACTTAGCGTTGGGTTTAGATGTGATGCTTATGTTTTGGGCTTCACGAGCTATGGGTTAATTTTGGGCATGTTTTGGCTATCTAGAGCCATCCTAGATTGTGAAAAGAGAGAGGTTAGGTTTATGACTCGCTTGGGCAACACTCTCGAAATCTCTTGTAATCCCATGAATTCTGTTATGCTAAGTTATCTAGAGTCGCTTGAAGCGTCTGTTGAGAATTTGCAGTCTGTTAGAGTGGTCCGTTAATACTCGGATGTCTTTGATGAAGTTCGAGGTTTACCCCCAAGGCGTGAGATAGACTTTCGAATGTACTTAGTAGATAATGCAAAGCCAGTTGCATTACCAGTGCGCCACATGGCTCCGAGAGAGAGAAGAGAACTCAGTAAGCAGGTGAAAGAATTGCTTGAGAAGGGGTTCATAAGAAGAAGTATTTCGGAGTGGGGTGCTCCAGTCGTTTTTGCTACAAAAGCTGATGGTTCACTTAGATTGGGCATGGACTATAGAGAGCTGAATAAGGTAACAAAGAAGAACAAACACCTGTTATTGAGGATAGACGACTTATTCGATTAGTTGGTAGGAGCTTCGGTTTTCTCGTAACTGGATTTGGGTATAGGGTTTCATCAGCTAAGGGTGGCTGAAGATAACATCGATAAGACTGCATTTAGAACTCCTGACGGTTTCTTCGAGTGGCTCCTCATGCCTTTTGGTTTGACGAATGCACCCGCACACTTTGTTGACTTAATGAGTAGGGTGTTTAGGGAGTTTCTGAACAAGTTTGTAGTAGTCTTTGTAGACGATATTCTGGTTTTATCTAACAATGAAGAAGAGCATGCCCTACATCTTAGGAAGTCTTAGAGACCCTACGAGCACATCAGCTAAAAGTTAAGTTCACCAAGTGCCATTTTTGGAGAAAAGAAGTGAGGTTCTTAGGACATGTGGTCTCTAAGGAAGGGATAGTTGTGGATCCCGCTAAGATAGTGGCAATCCAAGATTGGAAAACGCCTAAGAACGCAACCGAAGTAAGAAGCTTTTTAGGGCTGGCTGGCTATTATAGGAAGTTCATTAAGGAATTTGCGAAGATATCAGCCCCTCTCACTCGATTAACGAAGAAGAATTTGACTTTTACTTGGGACGTTGACGATGCTTTCCAACGACTGAAGAGAGCTTTGACGAAAGCTCCAGTTCTAGTTTTGCCAGAAGGGAGTAAGGCAATCACTGTATATACCGATGCTTGCAGGACAGGGCTTGGCGCAGTTTTAATGCAAGAGGGAAGGGTGAAATGCTATGGTGGAAGACAGTTGAAAACCCACGAGAAAAATTACCCTACCCACGACTTAGAGTTGGCGGCCATAGTTTTTGCGCTTAAGTTGTGGCGTCATTATTTGCTCGGTGAAAGGTTTGAGTTGTATACAGACCATAAGTCGCTAAAATATTTGTTCTCTCAGAAGGACCTAAACTTGAGGCAACAGAGATGGATGGAGTTTTTGGCATCCTACGATTTTGAGATCGCATATACCCGTGGCAAGGGTAACGTTGTATTTGATGCCCTAAGTAGAAAGAAGTTAACTTTAAGTCCTTTGTTTGTAGAGCGGCAGAATTTGGAGTATATATCTTCCTTTGACTTCAGACCCTCTATCGACTATGTACCCGGATTGTTGGCATCATTAGAGGTGCAACCTACACTTTTGGGTCGAGTTGGAGAGGCACAACGAAACGACCCACAATTGGTTGAGATAGTAGGCAAAGTTATAGGAGGGGAGTCCCCGAGTCATCTGAATAGATATGCTATAGATGGAAGAGGTCGGCTACGCAGAGATGGAAGACTTTGCATACTACAAGACGAAATTTTGAAGAAGGCAATTCTTGAAGACTCACATCGCTCTAAGATAACCATACATCCCGGTGGTGATAAGATGTATAGGGATATGAAGCGAGTTTTCTTTTGGGTCGGAATGAAGAAGGACGTGGCCGAGTTTGTTGCTAGATGCTTAGTGTGCCAGTAAGTCAAGGCAGAGCAAAATAAGCCCAGAGGTTTTCTCCATCCCTTAGAGATTCCGCTTTGGAAATGGGAAAGCGTTTTCATGGATTTTGTTGATGGGTTACCAAGATCGAGGAAGGGTAATACGGGGATTTGGGTAATTGTAGACCGATTTACTAAAAGTGCCCATTTTATTCCCGTCAAAAGTAAAAGGACCGCCGCATGGTTAGCATCTATTTACCTTCGAGAGATAGTTCATTTGCACGGCATACCCTCCAACATTGTGAGCGATAGAGATCCTATTTTCACAAGCGAATTTTGGAAGAGCTTACAAGAGGCGGTTGGAACGCAATTATGCTTAAGTACCGCTTATCGTCCTCAGACGGATTGCCAGACCGAAAGGGTGAATCAGATACTAGAAACCTTATGAGGCTATGCATTCTAGACTTTGGAGGAACATGGGAAGACACCTTCCACTAGTAGAGTTCGCATATAATAATAGTTTTCAGGCTAGCATTGGCATGGCACCTTTTGAGGCTCTTTATGGATGACCGTGCCGATCACCTACATGTTGGTGGGAATCCACGTATAAGGTTTTTCTTGAACCCGACATGATTAGGGAGACTTCGGAGAAGATAGACCTTATTCGACGACGAATGAAGATGGCGCAGGATCGACAGAAATCATATGCTGATAAGAGACAAACCGATCTTGAGTTCAATGTTGGGGACATGGTTTTTATTAAGGTGTCACCGTTAAGAAACGTAGTCCGCTTTGGATCGGTAGGGAAGTTGGCACCAAGGTTCGTAGGACCCTTTCAATTACAGAGAGGATTGGGCAGATGACGTACTGAGTAAAATTACCGGAGAAGCTCAGCGGAGTTCAGGACGTGTTTCACGTTTCACATTTGCGTAAGTATTTGCACGATACGACGGAAATGGTAGAGCCGAGCATGCTCAAAGAAGTGGAAGTAGAGCGCAATGCCATGATCGGACGAGCTCCTACATGCATTCTCGGATCGGAGGTCAAAAAGCTTCGCAACAAAGAGGTCAAGTTGGTCAAAGTGTAATGGGGAGATGATCAAAGAGACGCGACCTGGGAGACGGAAGATAAGATGTGTACGTTGTACCCTTTCCTTTTTGAGGGTATGTTTTGATTTTTCCTGTTTCTACCACTTTGATGATACTTGTCCTATGTTTTAGTATTATCTTTGCGATGACATCTTCGATCTTTAGAACCCTATGGTTGAAACATGTGTTTGAGACATGTTATGTCTGATGGATGCAAATGGATGCGAGTGGTTGCTAGTGGTTGCTCGTGGATGCATATACACACACCATAGGCACTAGATCGGCTCAATCACCTTCATGTTGCATATAAATGTGTGTGCATATTTAATTTAGTGGATGTATAATGGTTGTGTCATCATATGGATGCTGCATTTTGATGAATGGTTGTGCACACATGTAGAAATAATATGTATCGATAGGATTCTTTCGCATACATAATGGACGCATGACACTATCATGATTTGCATTAAGGAGGTCAACTGAATCAATAGACCGCCTGATTTTGCATTAGACAAGGAACATATATACACACACTTCTTGCATATGTTCATACAACATTAGAAATTCTGTAAGGACAATGGATGCCTATGTTTGATGGTTGAGTAGATGAATGATTGGATGTTAGGATATGCATTCTCCTTAACTTGGAGATTTCGGGGGCGAAATCCTTTAAGGAGGGGAGAATGTAACACCCCGTAAATTTAAATATTAAAGTTAACAAATTAAAGAGTACTTAATTTTAAATGTAAGAATTAAGGGAAACGGTTTACGCCATTGTGTTCGTCTTGGAATTCTGGTTGAGATAGAGTCCGAGTTTGCATAAATTGGACTTCGTATGAAGAAGTTATGGATGTCAGAAGTTTCTTAATTAAATTAAAAACAGCTTCAGGTTCAGAATATATATATATATATATATATATATATATATATATATATAACAGGGACCAGGTCGACCGGGGGGTCGACCCTAGTGTCGACCTCCCCATAGACAGGGCGACCTTAGTGTCGACCTTCCCCCTTCCCCTGGGGCACATCTGTAAGATGACGATTTTGTGAATCAGTGCTGAGTCATTAGGGATGAGGTGTCGCCCTATCTTGGCTGGATGGTCTTTATTTGATTCTAGGTTGATCGGATGGCCTAAATTAATCCTAAATTCTATATAAACACATGTACACTCAAACCCTAAAACCAAATAAATTATTAGAACCGTGGCCGTCATGCTATCACCTTGAAACCTAGAGTAGCCGCCACCGACTAGAGGGAAAGTGAAGCTAATCAACTCAATTCAACTCAAATTTATAACAACAACAACGAATTTTTCTACTTCAAAGGCGAGCTAAATCAATTTCAGAACTCAGATTCCAGAGCTCAAGACCTTCTTTGAGTTGTGAGTTCAATATCTTTAGTAAGATAATTAATAAGTTAATTGGGTTGAGTAATAAATTGGGTTATATGGCTATGATTGTGAGGCATTGGAAAAAATGTGATGTTTTGTGAATATATGCTAGTTGTTCATAGTGATAGTTTTGTTGTGGATTCCTTTTCATATGCCAAATCACCTATGCTCAACTTGATTCACGTTTGATATCATTTTATATGCAAGTTTGTGTGTAGATTATATGCTAGTTTCTATATGAATCGTACACAAGTTTACATGTGAATCAAATAAAGTGACTATATGCAAGTTTAGGTAGAAATTGGATTCACATATATGCAAGTTTACACCTTTAGATTTAGATCTATGATGCAAGTTTATGACTATGGCCTAAAACTATGTTATATATATGCAAGTTTACACCTTTAGATTTAGATCTATGATGTACATAATTTTATGCAAGTTTGTGACTATGGCCTATGCAAGTTTTGGGATGAAAACTATATTATATGTATGCAAGTTCACACCTTTATGCCTATGTTTAGATTCATGATAATAACAAGTTTATGCAAGTTATGTTGTAATACTTATTTTCAAGATTAGATCCATTTTATGTGTTATGCAAATTTGCGATGTTTCTTCCCTTTTTATGTGTTAGACTAATTGCTAGTCTAATATACATATATGTCATGATAAACGAACGAACAACGTGGGGGCGATGAGGGTAATATTGAATATACACATATTGTGAATTGGCATAATGGCCTTAAAAAAAGCATATAATTAAATTAAGACACTAATTGGAAAAATTGGCAGTTATGGACATAATTGAGACAATTATGGACATAAGTATATTTGGAATTTATTTACAAATTTTGAATAGGGATATTAATCCACTTTGGGGTTAAATAAAGATGTATAATAATAAACCGCCTAAGACACGAGGTTAGACTCGTTTGTGGTGTAAGACTGTCTGGACCCGCCCGGCAAATCCAGCAGCCACAAATGTCAGTCTAATGTGAGAGGTCGAAGGCATGAATTAAATGCGTAACAGTTGTAAAGACACGAGATTTGGCTCGTTTGTGGTGTAAGACTGCCCGGACCCGCCCGACAAATCCAGCTGCCACAAATGCCAGTCTAATGTGGGAGGTCTTTATAAGGTTACGGTGTTAATGAATTAAGAAACACTTAACCAGATAAACATGTGGTGGGACATGAGGCGGTTAAGTGGGTGCCTTGGGTGGCATGTGAAATCAAGTGGGTGCCTTGGGTGGCATGTGAAATACGATTAGATGCACTTAACCAAGATTGAAACATGTTAGAAGACAAGGATAAGAATGGGGTTAAGTGGGGAAAAACCTTAGAGGGGACCAAGCGTAGGTGGAAAGCTTGCGTCGTGCATAGGGGCCCTTTTCAAACCAGTAACCCATTAAGTATCATTATGGGCTCGACCCAAGTCGAGGACGGGACACATGTACTGGGTTTGATTGTAAGAGGTCAAAATGGGTTAGCGGTGACAACGCAAGTCCAACGGGGTCATATGCGTGTGTGGGCCCGGGCTGGTTGGTAAGACGTTGTTGCATCGTGTAGATATAAGTCGTGCATCTTAGTGGTATCGGGTTGCCACTTTGGGGAGTGATACACCCCACTGTGGGGCCAGCACGGGTATCTACGAGTTAGGGAGCCGATCGAATGGGGCTAGTGGGTACACCTAGTGGAGATAGGGGCAGACGACCTATGAAGGCTTCTAGGGGTACAGGAAATTACCATTATCATTATTGAGTTCTAGAGGCGGAATCAACTTTTAGGGTGTTTGGTGTGGTGCAGTTTAGTAATTACCCTATAGTGATTAGGTACGCCTTTAACGTTACCTTAGTTCATCGTGTTTCCTTTGTTTGCTTTGTCATACCCATTTGTTCACAGTCATTTCCTTATTTTCCAGCTTAGCCTTATCCTATTTACTTAATGATTATATTGTTAAAGTTATTACACTCGCCAGACTTTATGTCTGACCCCCTTTGTTTCCACCTCTTTTCTTCCTTCCCTCCCTCCCCAGGTGCTCAGGGTGGGACTAGTACTAGTGGAGCTTGATTTGGACAGCTTTATCTCTTTCTCTGGAAGTTTGCTTGGATCGCTAAAGTAAAAGTTCTGCCTATCTTACTTATGGATATTTTATGTTGGGGTCATGTCTTTCATTTTATGTACTCTGATTTAGTCAAGATGTATATTATGTACTTGACTCTAGTCTTTGGTTTTTGATGATGTAATCAAACTTATTTGTTTACCGCTGCAATGAATGAAGTTTTAAATTTTTAAATACTATTTTATATCTGTCTTGTTGTTAAGTTTCTGTTCTATACACACTTAAAATGCTCCATAGAAGTTAATGTATTCCCTTTGTGAGTGACATTAATGAACATGGGGTGTCACATATTTGATAAGTTCGTATATGTATGCCATTTTTTTTTAAAATGCAGGGTTCAGTGGATCTACAGGAGACAGATTTGGATGTCGTCAAGCGCCATTGGAATTCTAAAGTGGTAAAAAATTACAGAGAGACAATGAACAGTTTGAAATCATGTGGAAACAACCGAATTGGATAGGCGAATCAATGTGGGATGAGTTGCTTGCTTATTGGAACAATAATGAGGATTTTCTGGTAAATTTACTGCATATTTAATTTAAATTATTCTATTCATTTAATATGTGATTTGTAATAATACATTTTTAAAAACAAATTAAATGTATAGGCCTCATCTGAGAGAAATGCAGCTAACAGGAGCAAGAATCCTGTTATGCATCGAGGTGGGTCGAAGTCGTTTCAGCACCATCGAGAGGATCTGGTATATTTAGTAATTGCATCATTTAAATTTAATAGTTGATTTAACTTTAAGTTTTAATTTACAAACACACACATATACGTATATGCATGCTTATTTCAGGAGAGAGCGCGTAAGGCTTCTGTGTCGTACTGGGATGTTTTTGAGCATACTCATGCACTGAGTCATACTGACGACACAGGCTCAGTTTCGTACAGTTGGGACCATGATGATAAGGCGCGTGAGCGATATGTAAGTATAGAATAATTAAGTTATAGGTATAATTTAATTAAGATAGTGTTATCTAATTTCATTTGTTTTATGTTTAACAGGAGAAATTTCAAGCACATAAGGCGCAGTTACTGGAATCTACTGGGAGGACTGAGTTGACCAAGGATGAGGAGGACATGATATTTGATGTTGTCATGGATAAGCCCACCCGGAACAGACGATGCGGTTATGGAAATCTAGAGGTAATACTCAAATTATTTTACATCACACATGCAGAAGAATTATCTATCAACTCATTTTACATCACTCATACAAAAAATATTGGTGAGGCTAAGAGTATACCTTGAGGATAATCATGTAATTTAATTATATAATTTATTTTATTTCAAAATGTTCATAGTTTTGCTTCTTTCAATTTCGATGTTATCCAATACTAATTGTCTTTGTAAAATATCAACTGCTTCAAACAAATTTATATGCAAATATCATTATATGATGGGACTAAAGTGCAAAACTATGAACAATTTGTGCTTTAATTTTTGGAATAACTAAAAAATATTTCCCATTACTTAATATATTCATACAAAAATAATATGGTTATTAGTAAAATTCAAATTAAAATAATCAGTTACTTTTATACAAAGTACTTTCGAATACATTTAAAAATACATTGGAATGACATCTTATTAATGATAAAATAAGATCATTTAGTATAAGTAAAACAAAGACAACAATGTTGTTAATAAAAAAATTATGATATGACTAATTATACATGTACTTGTAAATGATACAAGTTAGATCATTTCAAAAGGCGTATCAGAGGGCTCAGGACAAGTAAGTAATCGAACAACTAAAAGCAGAATTGCGGAGCTTCGTGAGCGTGAGGATCGGCGTGACCAGCAGATGGAGTTGCTTAATCAGAAGCTAGCGGAGTTCATTGCCCAGTACGGTATGCCGCCTTCATCTTCCGGTGGAGAGACTTGATCAGGTTAGCGTTTGGACATGGTTGTGTTTGTGTTTCAAGTTAGTGAGGCTTGCTACATGTTTGTTGTATATATTGATGGTTTGGACATGTTATGATGCTTTGGTGATGGTATGGTGTGTTGGTTATGATGTTTGGACATGCTTGTGTTGTTTTGGCTACATTCGGACATGAGTTATGATGTTTTGGCGACGTACGTTATGTAAATATTGGTTAATTAATGTGTTTTGTGTTTGATTTTTATTTTGATTGGGTGTATATGTGGTTCAGATTTTGAGTTATATGCTCGAATTGGAGCAGTTTCGATGGTTGTATGTGTAGTTTGTGGCTTGAGGAGGCAAGTCCGAAATCTGCAAAAAAAACACCCAGATTTCCAACGGCGAGCAACGGATTACTGGTCATTGTATATCAATGGTTTTCAATGGCGATAAATGACTATTTTGCAACGGTTTCCATCCTTTTCCAACGTTCCTTTGATCAGAAATATGGGACACGTGGTCATATCTACCAGTTGGAAGCCGTTGGAAAATGGGCGTTGTTTGCATTGGAAGTCGTTCGAAACCGTTGATCTATATACCAACGGGTTGACCAATGGCCGCCAACCGCCCCCACTTGCCCCCCCCCAACCTCCCCCCAAGCTACGTCCCTGGCATCACCTGCCTTTTTGTATAAGAATTGCTTTCAATAAATGCAGAAATACACTGCAATCCTCCCTTACTATGTAACAAAATAGTTATGTGTTGGTTGTCACACTAAAGACAGTGAGAATCTGAACTGATTCATCTATAAGCACTGTAATTCTACCCTTACCGCCCATTTCATTATTATGCAGTTGTTTCCAGTGTGGATGTAGTCAAGGCTTTAACATTTCTATGCTCTTTGTACTTTAGTTTATTTTCTACCAAGCTCAGTACAATACGCTTATGGGTATGTGGAAGTGCGAATGTTTGACTAACTTTTTCATCATCATTAATACCTCTAATGTTCCATGAAAAGAAATTCATTTACCGTTATAACTGCTACTTGTAGATCTGTTAGGAGGAGAAACATTAGGGAGAGCAGGTTTCTTTGTTGTTTCATGCTTTTTGCTTGTAATAAGAGTTTGTCATTACCATGGGGAAGACATTAATATTCGTTGTAGGCTTTTTACCAATTTATTAAATTATTTTAGCAGTATCCTTGATAAATTTTGAATTGTGAAAAGAATTATCATCTTCGTCTATAGTGGACACTGCGTCCTTAAATATAACAATGTCATACAAGTTTATATATGCATTATCAATTTGGAGTGTTTTTTGCACTTTGGGAATGTCGCTTTTTCCTATGTTACAAGTTTATATATGCATTATCAGTTTGTATACACTCTGTTTCTCCATTATATGATTCAGTGAACGTTTCATCGGGTACTGAAAACCAACATTTATTTCTATCAGTACTTGAGCATAATTTATTCTACTTTCTATGCCAGTCATCAAATCCATTTTAATTGGATAACCTTACACACTAGAAATTCAACTAGTTCCCTCATTATTCCAGTAATCAAACTTTAGAAATCTCAAATGAACCTACTAGGATAGTTGAAATAAAATCTTTTGTAAAAGTCACTGCTAACTTCCATTTCTTAAAAATATGAATTCTCGAACTAATGGTGTATTTGCCAAATTTTATAATTTTAGAGCAATCAGTAGCATTATAAAGTGCGATCACCATAAATCCATATATATTTTTTGTCATGCAAATCATACATTCCATTTGGTTTCCATATTTTATTAATAAATCCCTTAACATTCTCACACGTAGGTCATTTTCAAGGATATAAACAATCAAGGTATTCATCTATTTTTGTTTTGATGCATTAACTGCCAAAAATGGTAACTATCCTCTCTCTATTGAATTTCAATTCAGTGATGCTTTCCTCCATGTTTAGTACAAATTCTCTGACCATTTACTCGCACTTGAACACGCCTGATTGCCTCTTCCTTCTGCTGTTATAGACCTTGCCCTGGTGTGGTTGCTATTGATATCCATGCACCTGAATAGTTGATACCCTGGGAGAATATATAGAAGCTGATGCTCAGTTTTGAGCAGAGTTGATGCTAAGTTTGCATCAAAACTGAGCAACTGAGAGCTCTTGCTCAGTTTTGTTTCAAAACTGGGCGTTAACGATTTGTAATAGTGATAAAAAATGCGATTTTTTGGCATTCAAAACTTAGTTAATGCTATATAAATCCGTGTTACAATTTGTTAGTAATTGCAAAATAAATATGTTATTTTAAATGTGTTTATCATCACTGACTTTTAAATTTCATTGTTACAGGTAGATGAAGTTTTTAGATGCAAGAAATGTAAAAGATATTTTTGATTTTTGGAGGTTCGGTCTAGTTAGCATATGAAAAGTTATTGTTTGCATGTTTTGTCATTAATACTTGATGCAAAATCTGTACATATTGTGTCTTTATCCAATGTTGTATGAAGATGATTTATAAATTTCATCGTTGTTTGTGAGTAAACTTTGCTAATGGATACAGTGTTCAACTTATTTTATGAAAATGATTAATTGTTATGTCTTTATTGTATTGTTTTTAGATTGATTTGTATATGTTTTGTATATTAATCAATTGAAATATAATTAGATGCAATTAATGTTATTGGTATGTGAATATTGCAATGACACAATATGTCTTATACGACAGAGTTTAAGACATGCCCGTCGGTTTTTTTTTTCTTTTTTTCTTTTTTTTTAAAAAAAAAAAAAAAAAAAACATGTTCACCCCCACAACGTTTATGCCTTGCTGCGAGTTTTTTGAAACAAGTAATAACAATGTCTATAAGTAGCGGTTGAAAATTTATGAAAATACAATATACAACGTATAATAAACCTGTCATAACTTTTAAAAAGTACCCTGCACATTTTCACAACAACATATAAACGCTGTTTTAATTTTAAAACAACAAAATATAAACGTTGTATAAGCGAAATTTATAGTGAAAAAACAAAGTTGTATAAAACTATTTTTCACAACATTTTTATTTTGCTGTGAGATGTTGTGCATCAACGACAGCATGTCATTATACAACATTTCTAATAACTCTGTTATATCTTATTACAACGTTTTCGAAAAGTCATGAAAAGTTGTTTCTGGTGCAGTACAAAAAGTTGTTATATCTTATTACAACATTTCTCCACTCATTCTCTCTTTTCCCATTTCAATATTATTTATTAGTGGGAAGAGAGAGAATGAGTGGGGAAATGAGTGGTGGAGATTAAGGGAGAGAGTTCACGTGCAATATAAGAGGTGTGGCGGAATCCTCCTCATATATATATATATATATATATATATATATATATATATATATATATATTGAAAATTGGTTCAGTATTATATTAAAACCAATAAAAAAAACCTCCTTTATAAGCCTCATTAAAACCTTGTAATCCCCCTAACCTAAGCGGGTACCTTACAAGGAAAAAGAGTGCTTATAAATTTGGTATACAATCAAAGTAGAAGACATTCTAAAGCTTTCAAAGGAAATACAACAAAGAAACAAAAATAAAGACTCTTGATCGGACTAGATACCACCTCCACGGCCCAAAATCCAGGCCCAATGTCAAAACAGAAGACATACGGCTTCAAACTTCTTCAAACTGACACGTATCAGTCAACCGGTGTCCACCAATTCAATCCCCCATCTATCAAGTATTCTCTCACTTCTTCCATCTCGAACAGATTTACTTCCGTTGTTAACCAGCAACAATTTGATTTCCCTTTCTATCTTCCAGAGACATGAAGATGAATCCGAGCTTTTGCCTTGAAAAATTCTTGAATTCCTTTCCTTCCAGATGAAGTAGATAGCACATGTGAAGGTAGCGCATGCTAAATCCCTTAGTTGACCTTTATTCTTGAAATTATTATGAATTGACATCGCTTCTTCTCTCAGATCTAGCAAATTGACTGGAAGATCCAAGCTTTGCTTCAAGTATAGCCATATGAATCCTGTATAATCACACGAGAAGAAAAGGTGTTGAATTGACTTCGGATGCTTGCTGCATAGAGGACACAACAGATCTGATATGTTGCTAAACCTCTGAACTCGATCCTTCGTGTTCAATCTGCCAAGACAAGCAAAATAAGTAATAAATGACATTTTTTTACTGTTTTTAGTATGCCAAATTACTTTAAAAAATTCATCCTGATTCTCATGATGTCGCAGATAATTCCATGCTTTGTGAAAAGAGAACTGGTCATCGTCACACCACTCATATTCATCCTGGGATTTATTTGGAAAAATTGAAATGGATCCAATTTCCTCTAGCAATTCTCTGGTGGCTGGGTGTATCTCAGGTATAAACAAATCATTCCTGATAATGCATTTAACCTTTTCATCTGGGTTGCCAATTATATTTAGTCTATCATAACCTAGCAGATCCACTAAGCTTTTGCAATTAATCCAAGGGTCAAACCACAAATTAGTTGTTTCCCCATTTGCAATAATTTTATTGAAAAGCTGTTTTGGACTAGACCTTAACCTTAGAAGTGATTTCCAAGTTGAAGATGCATTGTTATCCTTTGCCATTGACCAAAAATAGTCTTTTTTGCAATATCTATTGTAGGTCCATTTGCTCCATAGTGTGTTACTAGATAGAAATTTTCATAGTAATTTAACACTTGCAGCTTTCTTTAGATCTGAAAAAAGTTTTAAACCAACACCTCCTTCCAACTTTGGTCTGCATAATTTCTGCCATGATACTTTATGAGATGAGCCTCCCCAAAAAAAATCAGCACATAATGATTGTAATTTATCTGTAGTAAATTCAGGGATCTGGTAAATGAATATCCAATATAAAATAATAGGAGTAATGACTGAGTTAATTAGTTCAGCCCTGCCTGCAAAACTAAGAAGTTTAGTTTCCCATCCATTTATTTTACTTTGCACTCTTTGAATTAGGGCATTACATTTAGAATAATGTAAATAGTTGGATGATAGGGGTACTCCTAGATATTTAATTGGTAGAAATCCTTGCTGAAATCCCAAAACATCACATATCTGGTCTGAATTTACCACTGATGTGCTGAAAAACACTTTAGTTTTGGATGCATTGACACTTAAACCTGCATACATACTGAGATTTTTGAAAATCATCTTTAAAGTCTGAGCATTTGATATTGATGATTTTCCAAAAATCATGAGATCATCAGCATACATAAGATGAGAGATTATAGGTTGAATAGGACTGCTGGCCTGAAAAACCCTGTTGTTAGTAGCTTCATCCATCATAAATGTAAAATATTGCATTGCAATAGAGAACAAATATGGAGATAGGGGATCCCCCTGTCTGATACCCCTGTTTGAAGTGATAAACCCTTTTGGAACACCCTGAATCATTATAGAATAGGTGGCTGTGGACATACATTCATATATAATGTTTATGAAATGCATAGGAAAGTTCATTTTGGACATTATATAACAAATGAAAGCTCTATTGACTCTATCATATGCCTTTTGTAGATCCACTTTAATACACATCCTTGACATTCCCTTTTTCTTAAAATCCCTCAACAATTCATGAGCAAGCAGTATATTCTCTCCAATATATCTGTCTTATATGAATGCACTTTGATTTTCTGAGATTAGATAGGGCAGAAAAAGCTTAAGTCTATTGCATAAAACTTTAGAAAAGATTTTATAATAGACATTACAACATGCAATTGGTCTGTAATGAGAAATCTCAGTGGGTCTGTCATTTTTGGGAATCAAGGTGAGGAAAGTGTGATTTAAAGATTTGGGAAGTTTACCTGATATAAACATATCAGAGATTGCCAACAATAACTCATCTTTCAATTCATCCCAGTGTACTTTAAAAAATTTTGAGTTAATGCCATCTGGTCCAGGACTAGAGTCTTCCTCTATTGAAAATAATGCATCCTTGATCTCTGAAATTTCAATTGGTTTCATCAGGAATTGCTGTCCACTTGAATTGATAGTATAGATAGGATGAAAGTTAGGGAATGCAACATTACTTGGTCCATTAAACATTTCTTGAAAGTATTTGATGGCTTGAACTTCAATATCTTCAGCTTTGTACAACAGGTTTCCATTTGCATCAATTAAAGCTCTGATATGATTGAAAAATCTTCTGTTTGACATTCTTGAGTAGAAAAACTTAGAATTTGTGTCTGCCTGTTGTAACCATGTCACTTTTGATTGTTGTCTTAATGCTTTAAAATGTACTTTTTGCAGGTTTTGGTATTCTTCTTTGCCATCAAGTAATTTTCGTAAAGATCACAATCATCTGGATTATCATCAGCAGCTTGCTCTAATTGAAATGCAAAAGCTTCAGCTTGTTTAAGGTTAGAAAAATTTCTATATATATATATATATATATAAGTACTGTATATTAGGTCAAATCCATCGAGGAGTAGATAGGTGCAAATTATGCGCAAAGTTGAGAGTTTTGCCATCTTAATAAACCTAATATAACAAGGTTGACAATAGAACGGTATATGTAGTGCTATTTTATAAGTATATAGTTTACAAGTCACTGGGACATTAGTTCTGATCCTCTTCTCCAAACAAACCCCAGGATAGGTTGAGGGTAAGGTTTCTCATCTTAGAGACACTTGACATGAAAGTGTCAATACATCAGTGAATATTTATTTATTATTATATTTTTTATCACTTTCATTGTAGTTATTTAATTAAGCTCTGATATATATATATATATATATATATATATATAGGGACCGACTATAGAGACACAAAATTATGTACATAAAATCTGGACCACAAGATTTGTTTGTCTTTATGTGTGAGGAGGAATTCAGGGAGATATCTAATGGTTCAGATTGTGTGTGTTTAATTTTGTGTCAACATTATGTGTCCATTTAAACTTTCCTATATATATATATACATGTGTGTGTGTGTGTGTGTGTGTGTGTGTGTATCTTTGTCTATTTGCAGGACATCAAACATGCTACTCATGCTTAGTGGACTTTGGTTTAAGCTTTTTGTCAAAAAAACAAGGCTTGTTGGGGTATGGGTTGTTACATTCGGTACCAAAATTTAGGTTTAATATATCATATGTAAATAGGGAGTGAATATATTTGTATTTTTAAATTATAAATATAAAATATATTATACACACCAAGATCTTAGGAAGGTCGCTAATAGAGGAATGACATGTGGAAATCTTTGAGAACAGATTTGTATATAATTTTCAGATTAGGTTAAGATAATCCAAGAGTGATAGGTCCGTAAGTGACCTTAAGACATAATGTACAACAAGCCTAATTATAAAGCTGGATATCCGTATATTAATAAATGGTAATTCAGAAGCTCCATAAATGGTGGGCAAGGCAATAATGCTTCGACAGAAAGGGAAGGATTTGATATATAATAAGTATAAATAGTCCCAATAGATAGATTTTTTGTGTGTGTGTGTCTATATATATATATATATATATATATATATATATATATATATATATATAGCCGGTCTTTGGAAAGAATCAGCCCAGAGGATATCGGATTTGGTAAACAAACATTTGGGATGGAAAAAAGTGTTTATTAAGATAAAGTGATTAAGAGTCTACTTAGAGTTTGGCACCATAAATAGTTTCTGAAAATGAAAGACCTCAGATTAAAAAAATTTAGACTTAAAATCTATGATCTAAAGTATTAAAAAAGAAAAAAAGTTTTTCTGAAATAATTTTAAATAATACATACGAAGGAGTATCACTACACCAGAAATGCCAATTTGGCAGTGCTTATGGCCGTATCAAATTCGATTTGGCAGTGCTCTGGACCGTATCAAAAAATGGCGTCTTTGTTGCTTTGATACGGTTTTAAGCCATATCAAATCCATAAATTCATACGGCTTAAAACCGTATCAAATTGCACGTTTGATACGGTTTTAAGCCGTATCAATTTATGAATTTGATATGGCTTAAAATCGTATTAAATTTCTAATTTGATACGGCTTAGAACCATATCAAATTAGCATGCTGACACTGTCAACCTCATAGATCGATACGGTTTTGAGCCGTATCAAATTCGTAGATTGATGCGGCTTAAAACCGTATTAAACTGCTATACTGATACGGCTTAAAACCGTGTTTAATGTCTCATTCCTACAATGCTATCAGTGAATTAGATACGGCTTTTAACCGTATCAAAATCGGTATGTCATATATGCAATATACAGAAACACTCACCCATTGATATATATATGCACAATAAAAATGATACAATACACCTATATAACAGTATATAAAGAAGATACACTAAGCATAATTCGATTAATACATAAACCATAACTTTAGTTAATAAAAACCGCATAACACAATATATACAAAGCATAATGTTCACAGTTCTTGCTCTAAAAAAAAAACTGCAGTTGTCGAGCCCATGCAACTCATGATTGTTCCAAAGCCTGAAAAGAAATAAAAATAACAAGCATCAGTTCAGTTTCGTCTCCACAACAACAAGTCGTGTAATGTACATAAAATGAGAAATTAGATAAGAAGCATAATCAAACACAAAAGGCTTCCGTAACGATACATCAAACGTAAGAAGCGAAACTAAGCCGTAAGGCTAAGGTGAAACTGAGCTTTACGGCTCAGCTGAAACTGAGCCTTTCGGCTGAGTTTATTAGAAGAGTTTGCTCCACAAGAAGTACTAAAAGTTTGCTGAACTTTTAATGAAGAATGACTTGGAACTTACATTCCATGCACATCCATTTGTTTTACCCTCTGTACGTTGGCTCCTTTATTTCAAGAATAATCTAAATTCAATGCAACCTCTGCTTCATAGAGTGCTTAAGTTATACTTTCTTTCCATGATGTAGTGCAATATGGATTCATGGGATAAAAATAAAAATGTAGTTCAATAATATACTCAAATGCTTTACAATTATATTTTATATCTCAAACGTGTTATATTCTTTATTCTCGATTAAGAGTGTAGTTATTTAATACTGGAACTTTCTTTGGGACTTAGATTAAAATTGAGTGATAGGGTAAACAAGTAACATAACTTAAATATATGTAATCAGTGTTGCTACAAACTTTGATATTTTAATCATTCCCACTACTATGAAAATGTTTTGAAGGATGGATGTGAAGTCTTTGCAACAGACAACTTGTCACAGTAGGATTGGATAGTGGTACGATGGAGAGCGTTGATGAAACAATGGTGTGTTTTTTTCATATACAAAGGCCAGCAGAAAAGAAAGAAAAGTTTATGTTGTCCACAAGAATATGTTTAAACGACGAAAGCCTCGCTGAGCTTTCGCCATAGGTTAGTTTGGTTTATGCATTTGTATTAAGACCCAACCTATCATTTTATGCTATAATAGAAACTGAGCCTTTCGGCTCAGTGAAACCGAGCCTTACGCTCAGTTTCAACTGAGCCGTATAGCTCAGTTTCACCTGAGCCTTACGGCTCAGTTTCGCTGAGCCTTACGCTCAGTGAAACTGAGTTGTAAAGATCTGTTTCAACTGAGCATTATGGCTTCAAAAAGAAAATATTATTGTGCATTCATACGTTAATAACTTGTTCATGTATGCAACAACTATATATACGCCTGTTTTTATGTACTGAATATACCTGTTAATTAACAAAAAAAACCTGAAATGAATGGAGTCCAAACAAATCACATCTTGGGTTCTTCTTTTTGTGCTTCTGATAATGGCTTCAGGTCATTATTTATGTTTACATAATATGATGGTTATAGGCCGTTAATCACTACAAGGTATTCGTAAATACACGTCTATTGACTGTTGATATTTTGTGAGTGTAATACATACCCCTATTCACTTGAAAAGAATACCCCTATTCACTTCCAATCATACTGTGAATTTTACTTGTGACATTGTTTCACACAATATATTAAGTAAAATATGTACTGCAAAGTGATAAGATACTTATGTCAATACAGTTATGTTACTTGCGTATAAGAATTAACTGGATTTTTACCATGAAAAAGATAGACTAAGGGTTAGTCAATTGATAATCAAGCTAAGTAATGTTTGCAATTCTTCTTGGTGCTTGACCTATATCCAATCCATTTACAAAGCAGGTAAAAAAAAGGGCCCTACCAGCTCCTACAAAATGAATAATAACTATAACAGTGCAAAGTTTAAATAAAGTTTCGTAACTACTGAACAAAAAAAAATCCATACCATGATTGTTGTTATGCTTTCTTCCAATTTGTTCGCAAAATCTATTTTTGGACGTGCTATGAATTATGAAGCCTTATGCAGAAAACCTGTATCAGCTTTGAGAAAAGAGCTGATGTACATTTGCACGGTAAGTTACTGCTTTCTTTTACATGAAATAGTTGAGTTCCTTTTTCTTCCTCGACTCACCTTTACTATATAAATCATTCCATTGTAGAAGCTCATTCATGTTCGATGATTCTGATGACATACTTGCACATACTTGTTTGTTGGCCAATTTGAAGTCAACCATGGTAAAAGGACACATGTCAATACTGGAATACAATGGAGGAGGAGGTCTCTCTTCTGCTAGAGCTATGCTTCTCTCCATTTTCCTACTTTTCCAAAATCTGGACTCTGTGCAGTAGTAACACATAATCTTCAGGTTGCTTCCAGAATATCCATCAAACATATTTGCTGTCGCATCTAAACCAACATCAGGAGCATTTTTTCTACCTGTAATTCATTGCAAGTTGGAATCAATATTTATGAAGCGTGTAAATCTAAA
The DNA here is from genome assembly GCA_030737875.1 of Allium sativum. NCBI lineage: Eukaryota > Viridiplantae > Streptophyta > Magnoliopsida > Asparagales > Amaryllidaceae > Allium > Allium sativum. The sequence continues at coordinate 138,537,665 of CM060915.1, forward strand.
ATGAATATATTTGGAAGATATTTACAATGACATGAATCAATTAGTTAGAAATAATTTCAACTACTCAAATATAAAACCAAAATGGAGCAGTTGTTTAAACATTGCTGAATTGGTGAAATTGCAAATTTTATTTTATTTTCTTATACAGTAAATGAGCACATATGCATATGATTACATTTAACTACAACTAAATTCAAAATCAAATAAGTAAACAACCAATATTATTTTTCATCCTATTAATCATTTTTAAAATGTTAGCGAATCATGCACATGTTATATGTGTGTTTCTAGAGCAGTAAAAGACCAATGCCTTATTCCAGCTACATAACTTTTAAACTTCTTCAGTTGAAATTTGCATGATTAAGTTTAACTTCATTAAGGAGTCCTAATATATTTTAGTAAGAATTGACATTGTCATGCACTAAGCACGGTATCTTATACCAAACGAAACAATCAAAAGAGGATCCCTTTAAATATTTGAGCAAAAGAGAATTAAAAAATTGAAATATATGAAATTTTCTAGTCAATTGCTAATTGTTGAAATAGACGAAAGATAAAATTATGCTGATAAATTAATAGTTTAAAGCCGAAACACATGATAGAATAGAGAAATAGACAAAAGTGATTCAATTCAACATTTTTTGTATATGTATATCTCGTAAATGTCTAGCCAGCTGTTTGAAAAGCTGCAAAATGAGCCACACAAATTTAAAGCAACAAACTTCAAACCATACTCTATGATGTCTCATCTTGGATCTATACTGTCTCGTAAATGTCTAGCCAGCTGTTTGAAAAGCTGCAAAATGAGCCACACAAATTTAAAGCAACAAACTTCAAACCATACTCTATGATGTCTCATTTGCAGAGGAAGAAAAACTGAGATCGTGTAGAATCAAACCATACTCTATGATGTCTCATCTTGGATCTATACTGCAGCGAGAGAATCAGATAGTGAAACGTAAGCATCAGCAGAACCCCATGTATTTCTACTACATTTTTTTCTTTCTTTATTTCCTAACAAAATAATTTTTAATAAAATTTCAAATATTTTGATGACTTAAATTTCAGTCTGCATGTATAGAGATGTTCAGCCTAACTAAGATGAATACAATTAGTTATTTAGTAAAATATTTGTGTTCAAGAATAAGGAGTAAAAAAGGACCAAAAGAAACTAAACAATTGAATATGGAGCACAAAAATGCCTCACTCAAAATTTCAAACACACACAAAATGCTATGGTTTTTACAGTTAACCTACTTCTGCAATCAAAAACATGAATCTCTGTCTAACGCATCTTGTGTTAAATACAAACCACTTCATGTTTTAAGTATATGAAAATATACCGTCTCAAGTACTTCTCCATTTCAGGATGTGAACATAAATCTGCATTCTATTCATACATATACGTGTGAGTATACATGCACAGGATAATTTCAGTTAAATTAAATCATGCTACATAATTAGCATATACACCAAGTTATAGGTTGTCCGAGACAATGTTTACTAGGTGTATAAACATTAATTATGCCTGAAAATTTTCACAATCTTACCAACAAACATTGGGTGTGATTTATTTAATTTTTTTTCCTATCAATGTATTATAATGAAATGTGTAGAATAAGAAATTGACTGGAAAGTGGGATCTAACACAGGTTAAAACATTAAAAAAAACAATTTGTGTAACACCCCACCTCCGCCAGGGTGACTCTTGCAAGCACTCTGACTTTGGAGGGGCGTTTGAATCAGGTAAACATGCATAATGATATATCAAGGCAGAACAAGAACATATGTATATATGTAAACAGAGTAAATAACATAGATAAAACAGCGGAAGATTTCAAACCATTTCAAAACAAGTCTGGTCCAACATAATGTCAACTTTCCAAATAAATAAGTCTAGATTAAAACCACATCACTGAAAACTAAAATACATAAGTACTATCCCCAAAATTGATGATAACCATAGCTAGCTTCATGTCAAGACCGTACATGAGCTAAGATCCCACAAGCAAGCGATCAGAAATCCAGCTAAGCTCCAAAATTCCCTCCCTGAGAACCTGGGGGGGGGGGGAAACAGAAGAAAAGAGGCGAAAGAAAACAGGTCAGTCAAAAAGACTGAGTAAGCCCTACTACAATCAATGTAAACTGATAAAGTTAACTGGCATGAGAAGCAGGTATAATTATAAGGATAACAACGTACTAGCATGATGATTAACTAACAAGGTAGATAAGGTGTCATCGCATAATCAGGTTTAAGGTTTTGCACCACAGGTGTACTAGCAAACTAACATGACTGGAATAAACAAGTATTGATCCCTTGGCCCAAGCTTTGGCCCAATAACATGAAGTGACCCTCATACGAGGTCCAATAACATGAGGTGACCCTAACACAAGGTCCAACCAAACGGTCTAATCGATCGGCTCCCTAAGCCTAACTCGTCACGTGTTGGTGTCAATACGGCCCAAACATAATTGTAGTCGAACTGTGCCGGGTCCACCCTTCGGGTGTATCAAGCCCTAGGGTGCCAACCCCTGGACACCATAAACATGAGTGCACAGTCTCGATCTACTGGTACCCATGCTTGACTTCTCCAAATACGGACTACGTGCACGACCATAGTCCGTCCGGAACTACATCGGCGTACCACCCGGCCGTCGTTTATTGGTCGCTTACCTCCAGCCCAGTAATCGTGCCCCCTCCCTAGCCTAGTCCTTAGGGTCTTAATGATACAAACTTGGGATTACTGCTGGAGTGGGCCCCCATTGCTAGGATTTTCTAGTGGGTTAAGTACGGTTTAACCCTCTTGCTAATCATGGATTAACTTGGTTAAGTGTAACAATGAGTTCACGACTTAACCCCGATTAATCTACCAAGCCCAAATTGGTTAAGTATTAAGTGGACCATGACTTAACCCTAATCATGAGGCATTAATTAATTAATGCGCCTTAACCTCTCACATTAGACTTTGTTGCGGTTACTAGTTAAGCCGGGCGGGTCCGGGTAGCTTTACACCACAACTTGGTCTAACCTCGGGTTCAAGGTACAACATGGCCAACTTCTCACATTGGGTCCTATTGTTTGTAGCAACTAGTTAAGCCGGTCGGTTCCGGGTAGGTTTACGCTACAAACTCAACCCAACCTCGAGTTGGTCACACTTATCTTTTCTAGGTGTCATGTCCATCATGTTCCCAAAACATGTTACAAATTTTCAAGCAATTGGGTAGACCTAACTTAATAGGTAAATTCCCAATGGGTAGACCTAACTTAATAGGTAAATTCCCAAGCTTATGTTTTTATGTCTTTTAAGTTTACCCAACCCCAAACGCAATCCCATCGCTTACATATCGCGATAGCGCATAAAGGATAGAAAGAGGGAACTTGGCATAATCATGACATAAAAGTGTTGAAGCCACAAGTTTAACATGGTGGCATATGAAACGTACATATGTTCATATATTTGCATATTACATTTTAGGCCTCAAAAGCATGCATAAAACCAAACTTAGCATTTTGGTGATACATGGTGATAAATGACATGTAAAAATGGCCATAAGTTCGCATTTAGCCTCACATGCAAGTTATCATAAGGGATATGATAACTTACATGTTGCCAAAATGCAACCTTTAGCATAAAGCTTGAAGCTTTATGTTCACATACTCAAGATAAGCTTGCATAACATGATAATATGAACAAGATGATCATCCCAAACTTGCATAACGTACTTGCATATCATAACATGACATATTTGCATAGCATAACATGATAAACTTGCATAACATGACATGATGAACTTGCATATCATAGCATGGCATACTTGCATACAAACTTGCATATTACAACATGACATACTTGCATATAAACTTGCATATTACAACATGATAAACTTGCATATTACAACATGATAAACTTGCATATAAACTTGCATATCATACATTTAACTTTAGAGTTTAAGTATGAAAGTAGAATAGGGCTTACTATGCTTAGGAAGTCACAAAAATATGACAAAGCCCTTATGAAATCAATTAAACCCAAAATGCAAGCAAAACCCTTGAGCCAAAATGATCAAAACTCTTCCTTTATGATGCAAATATAGAAACTTGACTTGAATGCAAGCTAATGATGCTCATACAAGCTTGAAAACACTTGTATGCATGGAAAATCTCATAAAAATTTGTTTAGGAATTTTATGAAGAGAGTGGAGGCCATGAGAGGATTGATTTTGCCATAGTTTAGTTGTAGGATTGATTAATAATGATTTAGGGCTAGCTTAGGGTCTTATTTATAGATTAGACAAGTATTTTAGGCCATAGGATTAAACCCTAGTTCCAATCTCAGCCCTCAAAACCGAATCTGGCCCCAAGCTCAACACAATCTCAAAATGGTGCACCAGGCTAAACAGCCCGGCTGGACCAAGTCGACAGCCAAGTCGACAGGGCTATCGACTTGGGTCCAACCAAGTCGACTCCCAAGTCGACAGGGCTGTCGACTTGGGTGTTCTGGCGGGATTTTTCCCGCCTGACCCAAACTGGCCCAAATTTCCAAATTCAATTTTGAATTTGAAATCTGTTTTTACTTTGAATTTTTCTGAAAACTTCGTTGGGCCTTAATCGGGTCATACGGACTCCGATTTTCGAAAACTCGGACTCTATTTCGCGTATTTTTCCGAGACGAACGCAATGGCATAGCCCGTTTCCCTTGATTCAGATTTTAGAATTAAATTCTGCCTCGATTTACATCATTACAGGTTATTGAAAATACGGGTTGTTACATTCTCCCCTCCTTAAAGGATTTCGTCCCCGAAATCTTCAAGTTAGGAAGAACGTATCCTACCATCCAATCATCCATCTACTCAAAACATCATCCACGAGCAATCATTGTCCTTACAAGATTCTAAATGTTGTATGAACATATGCAAAGGAGTGTGTATATGTCCTTATCTAATGCAAATATCCTCAATGCAAATTATGTTAGTGAAATATATCCATATGTATGCAATTCCTAACATAATGTATAACATCTATATGTGTGCACATAACATACATCCATATGCAACATCCATGTGATAACACAAAACTTTTCATCTATGAATAAGCATAAACACTCATGCATATGCAATATGAGGAGTGTGTGAGCCGATCTAGTGCCTAACGTGTATAATGCATCCACGAGTAACCACTTGCAAACACTTGCAACCACTTGCAACCATCAAGCATAACATGTTTCAAACACATGTTTCATCCAAAGGGTTTCTACCTAAGGTTCTCATGACAAGATTAACACGATAAACTAGATAAACATGGATAGCAAAGAGAAAGACATGCTAACAAAGAAAAGAGATTGAGAGTGTACCCTCAAAAAGGAATGGATAAAGCCCACGCATCTTCTCCTCGGTTTCCCAAGTTGCGTCTTCTTCGGCTTCACCCCATTGAACCTTCACCAACTTGACCTCTCGATTCCTTAGCTTCTTGGTCTCCGTCCCCAAGATACGAATCGGAGCTCTCCTCAAGGTAGCCTCTTTCTCCACTTCCACATCTTTCAGAACACTTGGCTCAACAACCTCTGCTGATTCATGTAAACACTTCCGGAGATGCGAGACATGAAAAACATCGTGTACTCCGGCAAGCTTCTCGGGCAACTTCACTCTATAAGCCATCTGCCCGATCCTCTCTATAATAGGGAATGGTCCAACAAACCTCGGTGCTAACTTTCCAACGGCTCCAAATCGGACCACATTCCGCAAAGGAGAAACCTTCACGAAAACCATATCCCCAACATCAAACTCCAAATCAGTTCTTCGCTTATCAGCATAGGATTTCTGTCGGTCTTGGGCCGCTTTCATCCGTCTCCGAATCAACTCGATCTTCTCGGATGTATCTCTGATCATATCAGGCCCAAGTATAAGCTCATCTGTAGTCTCCCACCAACATGTAGGCGACTTGCACGGCCTCCCATATAAAGCTTCAAATGGTGTCATCCCTATGCTTGCCTGATAACTGTTATTATATGCAAACTCAACAAGAGGAAGATGGTCTTCCCAAGTACCACCAAAATCCAGAATACAAAGCCTCAACAGATCCTCGAGTACCCTATTTACCCTTTCGGTTTGACCGTCCGTCTGTGGGTGATAAGCAGTACTTAGATTCAACCTCGTGCCCATGGATTCTTGCAAGCTACCCCAGAACTGACTTGTAAAGATTGGGTCACGGTCACTGACTATACTAGAAGGGACTCCATGCAGTCTCACAATCTCACGAAGATATACAGACGCTAGCTAAGATGCGGTCCTCTTGCTCTTCACCGGGATGAAATGAGCACTCTTCGTAAGTCTATCCACAATAACCCAAATGCTCGTATTCCCTTTCCTTGACCTTGGTAGCCCATCGATAAAATCCATGGAAATACTCTCCCACTTCCATAGTGGAACGTCTAGAGGATGCAATAGCCCACCGGGCTTCTTCGACTCGGCCTTAACTTGCTGGCAAATGATACATCTAGAGACAAACTCTGCCACATCCTTCTTCATCCCAGGCCAAAAGAAAATGCGCTTCATATCTCTATACATCTTATCTCCGCCTGGATGTATAGTCAACTTAGAGCGATGCGCTTCCTCAAGAACTTTTCTTACTAAATCTTCGACCATTGGAACACATAACCTTCCGTCTCTCCTCAGCCAACCCTTGTCATCAATAGAATATCGAGCGAGATGACTAGACGTCTCTCCTCGAATCAGCTTATCCATAATCTCAACTATCTGAGGGTCTTCTCTCTGCGAAGCCCCAACTTGATCAAGAAGGGTAGGTCTGAGTTCCAGAGATGCTAAAGAACCGGTCATCGACTCAATCGCCAAAGAGAAATCAAAGGTTGCCACATACTCTAAATTCTTCATCTCAACGAATAGAGGACTTAGGGTCAACCTTCTTCTACTCAATGCATCAGCTACCACATTCCCCTTGCCAGGGGTATAAGCTATCTCAAAATCGTAGGACGCCAAGAATTCCATCCATCTTTGTTGCCTCAGATTCAGATCCTTCTGAGAAAAGAGATACTTCAATGACTTGTGATCGGTATAAACCTCAAATCTTTCGCCCAGAAGATAATGGCACCAAGCCTTGAGTGCATATACTATTGCTGCCAACTCTAAGTCATGAGTGGGATAATTCTTCTCATGCACCTTGAGTTGTCTACCGCCAAAGCATATCACTCTTCCTTCTTGCATCAGAACAGCTCCTAACCCCGTGCCACATGCATCAGTGTATACTGCAAATAACTTCCCTCCATCGGGCAAAGCTAGAACAGGTGCTGATGTGAGAGCTCTCTTGAGCTTCTGAAAAGCAAGCTCGCATTCTATGCTCCAAGCAAAAACTAAATTCTTCTTCGTCAATTTAGTGAGAGGAGCGGATATCTTCGCGATGTCCTTGATGAACTTCCGGTAAAAACCCGCAAGACCTAGAAAACTTCTCACTTCGGTTGCATTCCTTGGAGTCTTCCAATCCTGAACTGCAACTACCTTAGCGGGATCCACCGCTAAGCCTTGCTTAGACACTATATGCCCAAGGAATCTAACTTCCCTTCTCCAGAAGTGACACTTGGAGAACTTGGCCTTCAACTGATGCACTCTAAGCGTATCCATCACCTCCACGAGATGCCTTGCGTGCTCTTCCTCATCCTTAGAGAAGATCAGAATGTCATCTACGAAGACCACGACAAACTTGTTCAAGAACTCCCTGAACACCCTACTCATCAAGTCCACGAAATATGCGGGTGCATTAGTCAAGCCGAACGGCATGACAAGCCATTCGAAGAATCCATCTGGAGTCCTGAACGCAGTCTTGTCTATACTATCTTCAGCTACCCTGAGCTGATGGAATCCAGTAGCAAGATCAAGCTGAGAGAAAACAGAAGCACCGACAAGCTGGTCAAAGAGATCATCAATCCTCGGTAACGGGTGTCTGTTCTTCTTAGTCAGCTTATTCAACTCTCGATAGTCAACACAAAGTCGGAGAGAATTCAACTCTCGATAGTCAACACAAAGTCGGAGAGAACCATCTGCCTTGGTAGCAAATACCACAGGCGCTCCCCATTCAGATATACTTCGTCTAATGAAGTTCTTCTCAAGCAACTCCTTCACTTGCTTACTTAGCTCCCGCCTTTCACGCGGAGCCATGTGCCGAACGGGCAAAGAAACCGGCTTTGCATTATCCACCAGATAAATGCGGAAATCAATCTCTCGCTTAGGGGGAAACCCCCTAACTTCATCGAAAACATCCGGATACTCTCGAACCACTCTCACAGACTGAAGAGTTTCCATTGACGAGTCGAGTGATTCAAGATAGCACAACATGACGGGACCTCTCGGATCACAAGAAATCTCTAGGGTGTTTCCGAGGCGAGTCACGAGCCTCACAACCCTATGCTCACAATCAAGAATGGCTCCATATCTGGACAGCCAATCCATGCCCAATATTAATCCGTATCCCCTAAAACCAAGAACATAAGCACTGCACAAGAACTCTACACTCAGTATAGAGATCCTCAAATCCCCACATATCATAGACAAATGGGCGGAACCCCCAATTGGATTTGAGACACAGACGGGATCATCTACCAAGCTAGTACTAAGGTGCAAACTATCAACAAGATCAGATGAGGTAAAGCTATGCGATGCACCAGAATCAAACAAGGTACGAACTGGAAAATCAAAAATATATACAAGGCTCTCAACAGAAATACTACCTCGATCGGGAACTGGAGCGGTATTGAGAGCATGAACTTGCCCTCCTGAAGGTCCAACACGCTGAGTCTGACCCTGGCCTTGCCCTTGCTTCTTCGGGCAATCCTTACTGAAATGTCCAGTCTCACCGCAGAAAAAGCATTCGCCATTCTTCCTTTTCCTCTTCTTACAATCCTTAATAAGATGCCCAACTGAACCGCAATAATGGCACTTCCCCTTGACGTTCTTGCCCTTGTTGTTGTTTCCCTTGTTGCCTTGACTCTTGTTCTTGTTCTTGTTCTGATTGCCTTGACTGCTCTGACCACTTGGATTACCCTGATTTCCTTTCCACTGGGAATCGGTCTTCTTGGCTTGAGTATCATTCACCTTGATCTCTTTCTTGCCATCTCCCTGAAGTAATGCCATATCAACCAAACTCTCAAACGTGGCCCCATGGGGAATATGTGACATAGCCAATCCCTGCAACGGCTCATTCAATCCTCTAGCAAAACGAAGAGCCTTCTTCTGAGGAGTATTCACCATATCCAGGCCAAAACGAGCTAACTGATTGAACTTGTTCACATATTCTCTGACAGACATATCTCCTTGTTTCAAAGTTATGAACCTCTCCATTTGCAGATTCTCCTCAGCAGAAGATAGAAACTTAAGCATGAACCTTGCCCTGAAATCGGCCCAAGTCTCAACAGGCCTAGTACCATTGGTGACTTCCCACCAATAAGCGGCTTCATCCTTCATAAGCCAAACCGCCAACAAGATCTTCCTCTGATCGTCTAACCCAAAGATAGAAAATAAATCCTCGGTCTCTTTCAACCAATTTCTGGCCTCTACAAAAGTCTCAGTGCCTTGAAAGTTCTTGCCACCCATTGCTTTGAAATCTTTGCAAGTCTTTGCGAAGTCAGCTTGAGGATGCTGGGGAGGAGGAGGAAGAGGAACCTCAGCGACAGGAGGAGGAGGAACATTAGCGACAGGAGGAGGAATATTAACTACCGGAGGAGGAGGAGGAGGGACATCTACGGGGCCGGCTTCGGTCGCCCTAGCCTCCAAAAGTCTCCTATACCAAACAGGTACGTGTACTCCCTCCGGAATAGCAAAGTTATTGGCCATACTGAAAAAGAAAAAAGACAGATTCAGAATGGAAAAAAACGAAGGGATTTTGCTAATGGCTTTTTGGGGAATAGCCTTTAAAATAAACTAGACTTTTCTTTGGAAAATACTTTATACTTGGTTTTGAAAATAGTTTTCCAAAAGTTTTCTAAAAACCTTTTTGTTCCTTCTCGTAAACCATAGGCTCTGATACCAAATGTAACACCCCACCTCCGCCAGGGTGACTCTTGCAAGCACTCTGACTTTGGAGGGGCGTTTGAATCAGGTAAACATGCATAATGATATATCAAGGCAGAACAAGAACATATGTATATATGTAAACAGAGTAAATAACATAGATAAAACAGCGGAAGATTTCAAACCATTTCAAAACAAGTCTGGTCCAACATAATGTCAACTTTCCAAATAAATAAGTCTAGATAAAAACCACATCACTGAAAACTGAAATACATAAGAAATATCCCCAAAATTGATGATAACCATAGCTAGCTTCATGTCAAGACCGTACATGAGCTAAGATCCCACAAGCAAGCGATCAGAAATCCAGCTAAGCTCTAATATTCCCTCCCTGAGAACCTGGGGGGGGGGGGGGGGGAACGGAAGAAAAGAGGCGAAAGAAAACAGGTCAGTCAAAAAGACTGAGTAAGCCCTACTACAATCAATGTAAACTGATAAAGTTAACTGGCATGAGAAGCAGGTATAATTATAAGGATAACAACGTACTAGCATGATGATTAACTAACAAGGTAGATAAGGTGTCATCGCATAATCAGGTTTAAGGTTTTGCACCATAGGTGTACTAGCAAACTAACATGACTGGAATAAACAAGTATTGATCCCTTGGCCCAAGCTTTGGCCCAATAACATGAAGTGACCCTCATACGAGGTCCAATAACATGAGGTGACCCTAACACAAGGTCCAACCAAACGGTCTAATCGATCGGCTCCCTAAGCCTAACTCGTCACGTGTTGGTGTCAATACGGCCCAAACATAATTGTAGTCGAACTGTGCCGGGTCAACCCTCGGGTGTATCAAGCCCTAGGGTGCCAACCCCTGGACACCATAAACATGAGTGCACAGTCTCGATCTACTGGTACCCATGCTTGACTTTTCCAAATACGGACTACATGCACGACCATAGTCCGTCCGGAACTACATCGGCGTACCACCCGGCCGTCGTTTATTGGTCGCTTACCTCCAGCCCAGTAATCGTGTAATAACCCGGAAAATCTGGGCCAGTTTAAAAATTTTTATTTTGGCAATTTTATCGAATTTTGATATTTAAAATAAATTATTTTAAATAATATCGACGAGAAATTTATTTTGAATATAAATGGAACGAATATATTTATACGCGTCGTCGTTAGAATATAAATATTTATATATAATTATAAATAGAATTGAAAATGGCGCGGTAGTTCGATAATTCGATTTCAAACTTCAATTGAATGTACCGGGAGCAAAACAATCCGGATTTTAGTGAAACCAAAAATGATGGGATCTAATTGATAATATCTTTCCAACGAATCCGACAAATCAAAATTTCGTAGCGAGAATCAAAAGATATGTGCAGTTGAAAATTCTGAATAGTCGCTATGGAATTCAGGCCCTTAAAAATGGACATTTTGCAAACGACCTCGGATTTCGACGAAACCAGTTTTGTTGGGTCCGTGATGTCAATTTATTGCTAGATTCCAAATTTCATAATTTTCCGAATCAATATGTGAGCGTGGCAAAGGAAAACGCGTTTTGACCATTTCAGTTGATTTTAATCGACTGGAAATTGGCCATTTTTCCAACGGTCTCAGAATTCGACGAAACTAGTTTTGTTAGGACCGTATCGTCAATACGAAGCTAGAAAATATTTTTCTGAAATTTTTAGAGCTAGTATGTGACCCCGGTAATTTGAAATGTACGTTTAAAATTCAATATAGTGATTTAAATGTAAATTCAACGAAAACTGATTCAAACAGTCGAATCAGCTTGCGGTACATATCCCATTGTGTTCGGAATGGGGGTGAAACGCTACGGGCGACAGGCGGTGGGCCTCGTTTCGAGTTCGGTAGTAAAAGTTAACTTTTTGCGATTAAATTAATTAAATTAATAAAAAAAAAATATATAAAATATAATATATAGGCCCCCCCTTCTCGTTTCATTCAACAGAAAAAAAAAAAAAAGGAAAAAAGAGGCGAACGACGGGGGGCCAAAGCCGCCACCGCCGATGCCACCAGGGCCGCCGCACCCTGGCGCCGACCTCCAGGGGTCCTCCGCCTCTCTCTCCCCTTCCTCTCCCATCGAAACCGCCCCGATCCCCAAATCGCTCGCCGTCCCCTTCCTTCCCCGATGCAACCACGGCCCACCGCAACCTAGTCGCCGCACCCTGCCACCCTCGCCTCCACCTTCGCCCCTTCCTCCTCCACCGACGCGACACCACAGCCCCCCTTGGACCCAAAACCGATGATGAACCCCCCCTGTAAGTTTTTCTGATTTTATTTATTTTATTAACTAATTTTATTTATTTTATTTACTGATTTTATTTATTTTAATAAACTGAATTTTCATTACTTAAAAACTGATTTTTTATTTACTTTAAAAACTGTTTTTTTTATTTATGTTGTAGAGTGTTAAAAATGTAATCTTTTACATTGTAGAAAGATAAAGATACGATCTTTGTATTTTTAAAGTGATAAAAATATGATTTTTATATTTTTAAAGTATTAAAAATATAATCTTTACTATATAGAAATATTAAAAATATGATTTTTATATTTTTAAGGTATTAAAAATATAATCTTTATAGGATAGAGAATATAAAAATATCATCTTTGTATATGTAGCGAAATAAAAATCTGATTTTTATTTTATATACGTTGAAATGAAGTGTTTATTTTTATAAAGGCGAAAACTTTATTTTTATAAAGGCGAAAACTTTATTTTTATAAAGGCGAAAACTTTATTTTTATAAAGGCGAAAACTTTATTTTTGAAAAGGCTAAATCTTTATTTTAGAAAGGCGAAGTCTTTATGTGGAAAATAGCGTGATAAAAATATAATTTTTATCTATTTGACATAGCGATAGAAAAAGTCGATTTTTATATATTGAACTTCGATAAAAAAATACGATTTTTATATATTGAACTTTGAAGTAAAAATTCGATTTTTATATATTGAACTTCGATAGAAAAATAGAATTTTTATATATTGAACTTCGATAGAAATATAGAATTTTTATATATTGAACTTCGATAGAAAAATGGATTTTTATATATTGAATAGCGAAGTAAAAATTCGATTTTTATATATGTAGTGGCTACGGACGACGAAGCTGACGAAGATGCGAAAACAATGAAGATTTCTATCAAAGAAGAGTCAAGATGTTTGGATAGCTATAAGTGAGAACTTCTCACTCTTCAATTTAATTTCTAGTTATATATATATATACTAGGATGCAGACGGTGTTTAGTAGCACCCGACACAATCGTCCACAGACCATGGACTTGTTTGTTTGACTGTTTGGTGATTGATTGCGATATTGGTTTGAATGTGGTTTGTGGTGTGAAAAATCGAATCGATAAATTGATTAGGATTAGACGTGCGCCGTTATAAGGCGAAGGAGTAAGGCTAGGTTAGACCCTTACTCCAAATTTTGTGGTTTGCATAACGAAAGTGAATTTGATTGATGTGTGAATGGCGTGGGCCTTCACTAGACCGGGGATAAGGCTGGGCCTTGTCCCGTTTCTAGTATCGTGCCGTTATGCCGCCCAAAATTTTCTAAAATAAGTTAGAAAAATAAAGATATCATTTTATTTAAAGAATGAACTGAATAGATATTCATATGTTAAAATAAAATGTTTTATCGTTAAAAATATAATTTTTAACGTGAAGTGAATAAAATAAATATTCATTTACAAACCAGACGGTTTGTTTATGTACACCTATTTGAATGACATTGATTGGGTCGATAAATTTTACACATCGCCCAACTGCACAAATAAAATATGTGTTTGATTGTTTGAAACCCCACACGGGTGTTGGGATGAAATATGAAGTTCACTCATCCTGATTGATTAAATATGTCGATCGATTGATTGACAGGCTGTTATAAGCGTTAGATATCTATATTTGATGCTTATACAGTGTAGTGCACTTTGGTTGATGGTTGATTATTTTTCAATGCTATTATATACATGTGTTGTATGAAAATCCATATAATTAACTTTATATGGTAATTGATTGGGCCTCATTCCAATTTGAAAAATAAAGAATAATATATAATAAAGGTTCATGTGTTGACTATATTCATCCGTTGATATTAGTCATGTGTTGAACGAAATATTTTTATAATAGAATTTACATCTTTATCATATATAGAATTAGAAATCAACTGGAAAATAGATGAGATGAGTGGCCTCCTGGATATTAATCTGATGTTGGTTTCGGCCTTCGGGATTAATGTTCAGGAAATCGTTCTCTCACTAAATTACGGTTGAAGTCTGATTCAATATCAAACGATGGATACCTTAACTTTTATAAAATATATTAAATAGCAAAAATAGTCGCACGTGGACAGTACTCATTCGTTGAGATTAGTCGTGTGTTGACAAAAATAAATATTCATTTGTTGAATGGAATATTTGAAATAGAATATATAAAGCCGTGTTGATTAGTGATGCGCCATTTTGACGCGAACGATATATATAACGATTTCGAAATGAATTGAATATATAACGATTTCGAAATGAACTGAATATATAACGATTTCGAAATGAATTGAATATATAACGATTTCGAAATGAACTGAATATATAACGATTTCGATTTGAATTGAATATAAAACGATTTCGAATTGAATGAAATAGAAAACCAATTTGATTTCAATTGAATATATAATGAATTGAATTCAAATAGAAAACGAATTTAATTTGAATAGAAAATGAATTTGAATCGAATAGAAAACCAATTTGAATTGAATTGAATTGAATTGAAACCGAATTCAAATTGAATTGAAAACGAATTCAAATTGAATTGAAAGCGAATTGAAATGAATTCAAATTTAATTGAAATTTGAATTGAATAGAAATGAATTTTAAAACGAATTTATAAAGAGGAATTCAATTTTGATTTGAATTGAAATGGAAGTTGAATTTGCTTTTGAAACGAATTTAGAACTATTTATATAATTCGTTTTAAATGGAAATCGACGAAATTTATATTATATATATTATATATATAATATAATGGCCTGAATAGAACGCGCCGCGCCGCGGCAGTTCGCGAATTTCGACCATTTATTTCAAACGAACATTTCGGGAGATCCGACCGTCGG
Source organism: Allium sativum (assembly GCA_030737875.1). Classification (NCBI taxonomy): domain Eukaryota; kingdom Viridiplantae; phylum Streptophyta; class Magnoliopsida; order Asparagales; family Amaryllidaceae; genus Allium; species Allium sativum. The sequence continues at coordinate 138,552,828 of CM060915.1, forward strand.
ATTCTCCTAAAACCGGAACCGTTGGGTTCGTATCGAAAAGAACTTTCTAACGAATATTTGAAATTTGAAATCTAACGGTTGGATTTGGAGATACGTCCAAATCAAATTCGAAAAAGGTCGCTGTAAGTGCAGTTCGATGGCCATTGTTGGAAATCGACTGTACGGGCCTTGATAAAATTATTAAAAATAGTAATAATTAGTGTAAAATCATAAGAAATGATTTGGGAAAAATTGGGATGAAAAACTCCATATTTGAAAAGATAAAAATAGATTTTTATCGAAATGAACTAGTTTTGAACTAAATTTAAAACCCGATTTCTTTTTAAATAAATAAATAAGATTTAAAAAGGGGTTTTAAATAATCGAAATTTCTAATATATTTGATTGAATTTGAAATGGGTTTATCGTGAACAGTGTTTTAAATAACACTAGTTCTTTAACCCGATAATAAATAGAATTTAATTTGGGTTTGTCGTGAACTGTGTTTTAAATAACACCTAGTTCTTTAACCCAGAAAAAGGGAGTTTTGATGAATTTGCAATTAGATTGAAATTCGAATTGATAATCTAAATTATCAAATTTAGAATTGAGCGAGAATGGAGTTTCGCCAGTTTTACTCCAAAGCGATAGTTAAATCTTTAATTAGATTTGAACGTGAAATGGTAATTAATTTTACTGATAACACCACGGTGTTAGATATGGAGTATTACCAGTTTTGCTTCATGGGATGAATAGGTTGGGATTGGGAAATAAAATAAATAATTACTTCGTTGTGGTTCGCTAATCTCGACTAGGTGGAAAAACCATAATTTGGTTTTAAATGTCATCCAAAGGAAGATTTCAGGATAAATTTTAAAGAATTTATCTTGGATAGAATTAATGGGAATCTTTCCCTAAGAATATGAAATTTAGAAACTAGCTGTAGGTTGGCTAAGAAGAATGGTTTCCTGGGTATTGATCTGATGTTGGTTTCGGCCTTCGGGGTTAATGTTCGGGAAATTATTCTCTTGCTAATCTGCGGTTAGTGGCTAATGAATTGGAATGAGGCGTATGTTGTGTTTGTGTAACATTTGTTTTTAATATACGCGGGTTGTTCGGAAAGTCCGGGTTTATACCCATTCTGAATAACCGATTCGACGATATGTCGAAGATGAAGACGGTGGTCGAAGACCGGAAGTCTTCACATCGTTTGGGTAATTACTGATGATCCTGATTGGGCTGTACACCCAAGAGGATGGAAATAGTTGGTGGTCGTCCAGACGTACTTGGAGATGGATGGATATGCGAGGAAAGTGCCTCCGGTTTCGTTCAGACCCAGAACGGACTTGTAAATGGATTGTGTGTCTGACATTGGATTTTATTCTGTGTTGATTGATTTCTATTAAATATACATCTGTTTGGCGGCGGAGAATTTATTCTTTTGCTTAACGCCCTTCTCTGAGACGTACGAGCTCAGAGGTTGTATATCGATGGACATCAGTCGCATGGCATGAATTGCCTGTGTGGCACGCTAAGATGCGATGATCAAGGCTTCTGTTGAAAAGCAAAGTCTTGTGGTTGATGATCAAAGCACGCCTACGTGGCAGCTTTGTGTATAACGTGTATTCGCGAGCCTCACACCTCGGTATGAGTTAAAAACGGGATACGGACTGCAGGGAGAGCACACGTTTCTTTCTAGCTTTGGTGGTGTCAGTGACTTACCAGCCCTGACATATATATATTTTTCACCTTTGTGGTAGTTGGATGAGGCGCCTCGATTATAGGTCTGTAAGGACCGGGAAACGTGTGTTCAGGAATTGCCAATCCTCTAACGTAAGTGAGGACCGGCCCTGAAGCATCCAGGGGTTACCCAGTGTGCGTAATCCTGAGGCATTTGCTAGAGTGTCTCGAACGCGGAGAGGAGCTTGCCCCTTGCCTCGACTCATGACGGAAATCCAATTTCCAATACGAGATATTTCGGCTTTATTTGTAGAGCCTAGTATGGCGACATAGTAGCATGGGATACTATGCCGTCTATGATTTATATTTATGATTGAAATGTTTTGACACTATACACTTATTATAGTATCAAATGATTTGTTTTAAACGTACCAAGCATGTTTGGCTATTATAAGGGAAAACCCTATCCTCCGGCTTGCGTTGCATTGTGTGATGGGACCTGGGTCTTATAATAGCTTCATTTTTCGAAAATGCATTGCGTTGTTTATTCTATGCACTAGTATTCTTGGGAGGAAACCCGTTCCGTGTTATACGGCGTGGTCCCTTGAATTACTCTCTTTTAAAATAAAGTTTTAATAACTGTTTTAGTTCTCACACCAGTCACATGACTGACCTGGAGTTTATTGTTTTAACCTAAACTCTGGGTGCCCCTATTTTCCGCACGGGCAGCTAGTAGTTTTGGTTTTGCAGATTTATATTCACAGGATCCTGGTTTACAGCTGGAATGATATCCGGAAAGCTCTGTATCCGTATATCAACTTCAGTTGTGCTTTGTATTATTTTCCGCTGCTTTAAAATCTATTGTAATCTCTGATATTTATCGAATGTAATTTATTCATTTATACTCTGTATTTTCTTGTATCTGATGGATATTGTTGTAATATACAAGGAAATGTTCTTCTGTTTGTGTTCTGATTTGTCCTGTTCTCAACAGTCAGGGATTTCGAACGGTCTAGATTGGTTTAACGACTGATTCGGATCGAGCAAAATTCCAGGCCGTCACATTTGGTATCAGAGCTTTGGTTTACAGAGCTCGAGAACAAGACACATTAGAACCATACGAAAGAATTCATCAGATATTGGATTAGTAATATCCAATTAGAATGACTCGTTAGAGATAGGATCAGTAGTATCCTAGAACGAGTGTGAAGAGTATATTTTCCAAATAAAAACAATTTTGTTTTGAAAATTTAAACCATTTTAAAACGTATTTGACTATTTATTTATTTTGAATATGGACAATCGAGTATATATAGATTTTGCATATACGCGTCATGAACGTATATTCGAAGTTTTAATATATTGGATAGATATAGAATCATACTCGAGTAGCCCGAAGATGATGCTGATGATTGACTAGTTGTCATTAGTATTCATGTTCGAGTAACGAAGGTGTGATATCGATATATTTCCATTAGGCTGGTGTGAGAACCAAAACTTATGTAGTTAGAACACATTGTTGTGAATTGGCATCAAAAACAAGATTTTCTGTATATATATCAAATTTTATGGATTTGAAACTCTAATCCACTAATTGATTGATGTTTGTGTTGTTTGTTCATTGGTTTGCTAATTTTGAACCATTTAGCCTAATTGAAACAAATATTGAATTGTATTGAAAATTGGTCGCTTGCATATACATATACTCATATTGAACAGGTCATAGCAAGGAGGCTAGAGCCAGAGAATAAAATTTGTTTGCCCGACAAATAGGTACATGTTTACTATAATTTACTGTTTTGTTTGGGTGATGATGATTTTGTGAGCCTATTGGCTAGCCGCTTGGCTTTTTCTTTTTCTTTTTGAGATCTGAAGGACCGGGGAAGCTATTTGAAATTCCCCGATGCTCCCGGTGCAGGGGAGGTTATGGCGAAATTTTTCGAAAATTTAGGGTGTTAGCCAAATTTTTGAAATTTTGAAAATTCTCAGAAACTAAAAAGTTGGAGAATGGAAGCCAGAATGAATGTAGAGTTGAATAATCAAACCGCTTTCGACTTTGTTCCTTTTCGGGGACGAAAAGTTTTAAGTGGGGGAGATTGTAATAACCCGGAAAATCTGGGCCAGTTTAAAATTTTTTATTTTGGCAATTTTATCGAATTTTGATATTTAAAATAAATTATTTTAAATAATATCGACGAGAAATTTATTTTGAATATAAATGGAACGAATATATTTATACGCGTCGTCGTTAGAATATAAATATTTATATATAATTATAAATAGAATTGAAAATGGCGCGGTAGTTCGATAATTCGATTTCAAACTTCAATTGAATGTACCGGGAGCAAAACAATCCGGATTTTAGTGAAACCAAAAATGATGGGATCTAATTGATAATATCTTTCCAACGAATCCGACAAATCAAAATTTCGTAGCGAGAATCAAAAGATATGTCCAGTTGAAAATTCTGAATAGTCGCTATGGAATTCAGGCCCTTAAAAATGGACATTTTGCAAACGACCTCGGATTTCGACGAAACCAGTTTTGTTGGGTCCGTGATGTCAATTTATTGCTAGATTCCAAATTTCATAATTTTCCGAATCAATATGTGAGCGTGGCAAAGGAAAACGCGTTTTGACCATTTCAGTTGATTTTAATCGACTGGAAATTGGCCATTTTTCCAACGGTCTCAGAATTCGACGAAACTAGTTTTGTTAGGACCGTATCGTCAATACGAAGCTAGAAAATATTTTTCTGAAATTTTTAGAGCTAGTATGTGACCCCGGTAATTTGAAATGTACGTTTAAAATTCAATATAGTGATTTAAATGTAAATTCAACGAAAAATGATTCAAACAGTCGAATCAGCTTGCGGTACATATCCCATTGTGTTCGGAATGGGGGTGAAACGCTACGGGCGACAGGCGGTGGGCCTCGTTTCGAGTTCGGTAGTAAAAGTTAACTTTTTGCGATTAAATTAATTAAATTAATAAAAAAAAATATATAAAATATAATATATAGGCCCCCCCTTCTCGTTTCATTCAACAGAAAAAAAAAAAAGGAAAAAAGAGGCGAACGACGGGGGGCCAAAGCCGCCGCCGCCGATGCCACCAGGGCCGCCGCACCCTGGCGCCGACCTCCAGGGGTCCTCCGCCTCTCTCTCCCCTTCCTCTCCCATCGAAACCGCCCCGATCCCCAAATCGCTCGCCGTCCCCTTCCTTCCCCGATGCAACCACGGCCCACCGCAACCTAGTCGCCGCACCCTGCCACCCTCGCCTCCACCTTCGCCCCTTCCTCCTCCACCGACGCGACACCACAGCCCCCCTTGGACCCAAAACCGATGATGAACCCCCCCCTGTAAGTTTTTCTGATTTTATTTATTTTATTAACTAATTTTATTTATTTTATTTACTGATTTTATTTATTTTAATAAACTGAATTTTCATTACTTAAAAACTGATTTTTTATTTACTTTAAAAACTGTTTTTTTATTTATGTTGTAGAGTGTTAAAAATGTAATCTTTTACATTGTAGAAAGATAAAGATACGATCTTTGTATTTTTAAAGTGATAAAAATATGATTTTTATATTTTTAAAGTATTAAAAATATAATCTTTACTATATAGAAATATTAAAAATATGATTTTTATATTTTTAAGGTATTAAAAATATAATCTTTATAGGATAGAGAATATAAAAATATCATCTTTGTATATGTAGCGAAATAAAAATCTGATTTTTATTTTATATACGTTGAAATGAAGTGTTTATTTTTATAAAGGCGAAAACTTTATTTTTATAAAGGCGAAAACTTTATTTTTATAAAGGCGAAAACTTTATTTTAATAAAGGTGAAAACTTTATTTTTGAAAAGGCTAAATCTTTATTTTAGAAAGGCGAAGTCTTTATGTGGAAAATAGCGTGATAAAAATATAATTTTTATCTATTTGACATAGCGATAGAAAAAGTCGATTTTTATATATTGAACTTCGATAAAAAAATACGATTTTTATATATTGAACTTTGAAGTAAAAATTCGATTTTTATATATTGAACTTCGATAGAAAAATAGAATTTTTATATATTGAACTTCGATAGAAATATAGAATTTTTATATATTGAACTTCGATAGAAAAATGGATTTTTATATATTGAATAGCGAAGTAAAAATTCGATTTTTATATATGTAGTGGCTACGGACGACGAAGCTGACGAAGATGCGAAAACAATGAAGATTTCTATCAAAGAAGAGTCAAGATGTTTGGATAGCTATAAGTGAGAACTTCTCACTCTTCAATTTAATTTCTAGTTATATATATATATACTAGGATGCAGACGGTGTTTAGTAGCACCCGACACAATCGTCCACAGACCATGGACTTGTTTGTTTGACTGTTTGGTGATTGATTGCGATATTGGTTTGAATGTGGTTTGTGGTGTGAAAAATCGAATCGATAAATTGATTAGGATTAGACGTGCGCCGTTATAAGGCGAAGGAGTAAGGCTAGGTTAGACCCTTACTCCAAATTTTGTGGTTTGCATAACGAAAGTGAATTTGATTGATGTGTGAATGGCGTGGGCCTTCACTAGACCGGGGATAAGGCTGGGCCTTGTCCCGTTTCTAGTATCGTGCCGTTATGCCGCCCAAAATTTTCTAAAATAAGTTAGAAAAATAAAGATATCATTTTATTTAAAGAATGAACTGAATAGATATTCATATGTTAAAATAAAATGTTTTATCGTTAAAAATATAATTTTTAACGTGAAGTGAATAAAATAAATATTCATTTACAAACCAGACGGTTTGTTTATGTACACCTATTTGAATGACATTGATTGGGTCGATAAATTTTACACATCGCCCAACTGCACAAATAAAATATGTGTTTGATTGTTTGAAACCCCACACGGGTGTTGGGATGAAATATGAAGTTCACTCATCCTGATTGATTAAATATGTCGATCGATTGATTGACAGGCTGTTATAAGCGTTAGATATCTATATTTGATGCTTATACAGTGTAGTGCACTTTGGTTGATGGTTGATTATTTTTCAATGCTATTATATACATGTGTTGTATGAAAATCCATATAATTAACTTTATATGGTAATTGATTGGGCCTCATTCCAATTTGAAAAATAAAGAATAATATATAATAAAGGTTCATGTGTTGACTATATTCATCCGTTGATATTAGTCATGTGTTGAACGAAATATTTTTATAATAGAATTTACATCTTTATCATATATAGAATTAGAAATCAACTGGAAAATAGATGAGATGAGTGGCCTCCTGGATATTAATCTGATGTTGGTTTCGGCCTTCGGGATTAATGTTCAGGAAATCGTTCTCTCACTAAATTACGGTTGAAGTCTGATTCAATATCAAACGATGGATACCTTAACTTTTATAAAATATATTAAATAGCAAAAATAGTCGCACGTGGACAGTACTCATTCGTTGAGATTAGTCGTGTGTTGACAAAAATAAATATTCATTTGTTGAATGGAATATTTGAAATAGAATATATAAAGCCGTGTTGATTAGTGATGCGCCATTTTGACGCGAACGATATATATAACGATTTCGAAATGAATTGAATATATAACGATTTCGAAATGAACTGAATATATAACGATTTCGAAATGAATTGAATATATAACGATTTCGAAATGAACTGAATATATAACGATTTCGATTTGAATTGAATATAAAACGATTTCGAATTGAATGAAATAGAAAACCAATTTGATTTCAATTGAATATATAATGAATTGAATTCAAATAGAAAACGAATTTAATTTGAATAGAAAATGAATTTGAATCGAATAGAAAACCAATTTGAATTGAATTGAATTGAATTGAAACCGAATTCAAATTGAATTGAAAACGAATTCAAATTGAATTGAAAGCGAATTGAAATGAATTCAAATTTAATTGAAATTTGAATTGAATAGAAATGAATTTTAAAACGAATTTATAAAGAGGAATTCAATTTTGATTTGAATTGAAATGGAAGTTGAATTTGCTTTTGAAACGAATTTAGAACTATTTATATAATTCGTTTTAAATGGAAATCGACGAAATTTATATTATATATATTATATATATAATATAATGGCCTGAATAGAACGCGCCGCGCCGCGGCAGTTCGCGAATTTCGACCATTTATTTCAAACGAACATTTCGGGAGATCCGACCGTCGGATTCTCCTAAAACCGGAACCGTTGGGTTCGTATCGAAAAGAACTTTCTAACGAATATTTGAAATTTGAAATCTAACGGTTGGATTTGGAGATACGTCCAAATCAAATTCGAAAAAGGTCGCTGTAAGTGCAGTTCGATGGCCATTGTTGGAAATCGACTGTACGGGCCTTGATAAAATTATTAAAAATAGTAATAATTAGTGTAAAATCATAAGAAATGATTTGGGAAAAATTGGGATGAAAAACTCCATATTTGAAAAGATAAAAATAGATTTTTATCGAAATGAACTAGTTTTGAACTAAATTTAAAACCCGATTTCTTTTTAAATAAATAAATAAGATTTAAAAAGGGGTTTTAAATAATCGAAATTTCTAATATATTTGATTGAATTTGAAATGGGTTTATCGTGAACAGTGTTTTAAATAACACTAGTTCTTTAACCCGATAATAAATAGAATTTAATTTGGGTTTGTCGTGAACTGTGTTTTAAATAACACCTAGTTCTTTAACCCAGAAAAAGGGAGTTTTGATGAATTTGCAATTAGATTGAAATTCGAATTGATAATCTAAATTATCAAATTTAGAATTGAGCGAGAATGGAGTATCGCCAGTTTTACTCCAAAGCGATAGTTAAATCTTTAATTAGATTTGAACGTGAAATGGTAATTAATTTTACTGATAACACCACGGTGTTAGATATGGAGTATTACCAGTTTTGCTTCATGGGATGAATAGGTTGGGATTGGGAAATAAAATAAATAATTACTTCGTTGTGGTTCGCTAATCTCGACTAGGTGGAAAAACCATAATTTGGTTTTAAATGTCATCCAAAGGAAGATTTCAGGATAAATTTTAAAGAATTTATCTTGGATAGAATTAATGGGAATCTTTCCCTAAGAATATGAAATTTAGAAACTAGCTGTAGGTTGGCTAAGAAGAATGGTTTCCTGGGTATTGATCTGATGTTGGTTTCGGCCTTCGGGGTTAATGTTCGGGAAATTATTCTCTTGCTAATCTGCGGTTAGTGGCTAATGAATTGGAATGAGGCGTATGTTGTGTTTGTGTAACATTTGTTTTTAATATACGCGGGTTGTTCGGAAAGTCCGGGTTTATACCCATTCTGAATAACCGATTCGACGATATGTCGAAGATGAAGACGGTGGTCGAAGACCGGAAGTCTTCACATCGTTTGGGTAATTACTGACGATCCTGATTGGGCTGTACACCCAAGAGGATGGAAATAGTTGGTGGTCGTCCAGACGTACTTGGAGATGGATGGATATGCGAGGAAAGTGCCTCCGGTTTCGTTCAGACCCAGAACGGACTTGTAAATGGATTGTGTGTCTGACATTGGATTTTATTCTGTGTTGATTGATTTCTATTAAATATACATCTGTTTGGCGGCGGAGAATTTATTCTTTTGCTTAACGCCCTTCTCTGAGACGTACGAGCTCAGAGGTTGTATATCGATGGACATCAGTCGCATGGCATGAATTGCCTGTGTGGCACGCTAAGATGCGATGATCAAGGCTTCTGTTGAAAAGCAAAGTCTTGTGGTTGATGATCAAAGCACGCCTACGTGGCAGCTTTGTGTATAACGTGTATTCGCGAGCCTCACACCTCGGTATGAGTTAAAAACGGGATACGGACTGCAGGGAGAGCACACGTTTCTTTCTAGCTTTGGTGGTGTCAGTGACTTACCAGCCCTGACATATATATATTTTTCACCTTTGTGGTAGTTGGATGAGGCGCCTCGATTATAGGTCTGTAAGGACCGGGAAACGTGTGTTCAGGAATTGCCAATCCTCTAACGTAAGTGAGGACCGGCCCTGAAGCATCCAGGGGTTACCCAGTGTGCGTAATCCTGAGGCATTTGCTAGAGTGTCTCGAACGCGGAGAGGAGCTTGCCCCTTGCCTCGACTCATGACGGAAATCCAATTTCCAATACGAGATATTTCGGCTTTATTTGTAGAGCCTAGTATGGCGACATAGTAGCATGGGATACTATGCCGTCTATGATTTATATTTATGATTGAAATGTTTTGACACTATACACTTATTATAGTATCAAATGATTTGTTTTAAACGTACCAAGCATGTTTGGCTATTATAAGGGAAAACCCTATCCTCCGGCTTGCGTTGCATTGTGTGATGGGACCTGGGTCTTATAATAGCTTCATTTTTCGAAAATGCATTGCGTTGTTTATTCTATGCACTAGTATTCTTGGGAGGAAACCCGTTCCGTGTTATACGGCGTGGTCCCTTGAATTACTCTCTTTTAAAATAAAGTTTTAATAACTGTTTTAGTTCTCACACCAGTCACATGACTGACCTGGAGTTTATTGTTTTAACCTAAACTCTGGGTGCCCCTATTTTCCGCACGGGCAGCTAGTAGTTTTGGTTTTGCAGATTTATATTCACAGGATCCTGGTTTACAACTGGAATGATATCCGGAAAGCTCTGTATCCGTATATCACCTTCAGTTGTGCTTTGTATTATTTTCCGCTGCTTTAAAATCTATTGTAATCTCTGATATTTATCGAATGTAATTTATTCATTTATACTCTGTATTTTCTTGTATCTGATGGATATTGTTGTAATATACAAGGAAATGTTCTTCTGTTTGTGTTCTGATTTGTCCTGTTCTCAACAGTCAGGGATTTCGAACGGTCTAGATTGGTTTAACGACTGATTCGGATCGAGCGAAATTCCAGGCCGTCACAAATCGTGCCCCCTCCCTAGCCTAGTCCCTAGGGTCTTAATGATACAAACTTGGGATTACTGCTGGAGTGGGCCCCCATTGCTAGGATTTTCTAGTGGGTTAAGTACGGTTTAACCCTCTTGCTAATCATGGATTAACTTGGTTAAGTGTAACAATGAGTTCACGACTTAACCCCGATTAATCTACCAAGCCCAAATTGGTTAAGTATTAAGTGGACCATGACTTAACCCTAATCATGAGGCATTAATTAACTAATGCGCCTTAACCTCTCACATTAGACTTTGTTGCGGTTACTAGTTAAGCCGGGCGGGTCCGGGTAGCTTTACACCACAACTTGGTCTAACCTCGGGTTCAAGGTACAACATGGCCAACTTCTCACATTGGGTCCTATTGTTTGTAGCAACTAGTTAAGCCGGTCGGTTCCGGGTAGGTTTACGCTACAAACTCAACCCAACCTCGAGTTGGTCACACTTATCTTTTCTAGGTGTCATGTCCATCATGTTCCCAAAACATGTTACAAATTTTCAAGCAATTGGGTAGACCTAACTTAATAGGTAAATTACCAATGGGTAGACCTAACTTAATAGGTAAATTCCCAAGCTTATGTTTTTATGTCTTTTAAGTTTACCCAACCCCAAACGCAATCCCATCGCTTACATATCGCGATAGCGCATAAAGGATAGAAAGAGGGAACTTGGCATAATCATGACATAAAAGTGTTGAAGCCACAAGTTTAACATGGTGGCATATGAAACGTACATATGTTCATATATTTGCATATTACATTTTAGGCCTCAAAAGCATGCATAAAACCAAACTTAGCATTTTGGTGATACATGGTGATAAATGACATGTAAAAATGGCCATAAGTTCGCATTTAGCCTCACATGCAAGTTATCATAAGGGATATGATAACTTACATGTTGCCAAAATGCAACCTTTAGCATAAAGCTTGAAGCTTTATGTTCACATACTCAAGATAAGCTTGCATAACATGATAATATGAACAAGATGATCATCCCAAACTTGCATAACGTACTTGCATATCATAACATGGCATACTTGCATAGCATAACATGATAAACTTGCATAACATGACATGATGAACTTGCATATCATAGCATGGCATACTTGCATACAAACTTGCATATTACAACATGACATACTTGCATATAAACTTGCATATTACAACATGATAAACTTGCATATTACAACATGATAAACTTGCATATAAACTTGCATATCATACATTTAACTTTAGAGTTTAAGTATGAAAGTAGAATAGGGCTTACTATGCTTAGGAAGTCACAAAAATATGACAAAGCCCTTATGAAATCAATTAAACCCAAAATGCAAGCAAAACCCTTGAGCCAAAATGATCAAAACTCTTCCTTTATGATGCAAATATAGAAACTTGACTTGAATGCAAGCTAATGATGCTCATACAAGCTTGAAAACACTTGTATGCATGGAAAATCTCATAAAAATTTGTTTAGGAATTTTATGAAGAGAGTGGAGGCCATGAGAGGATTGATTTTGCCATAGTTTAGTTGTAGGATTGATTAATAATGATTTAGGGCTAGCTTAGGGTCTTATTTATAGATTAGACAAGTGTTTTAGGCCATAGGATTAAACCCTAGTTCCAATCTCAGCCCTCAAAACCGATTCTGGCCCCAAGCTCAACACAATCTCAAAATGGTGCACCAGGCTAAACAGCCCGGCTGGACCAAGTCGACAGCCAAGTCGACAGGGCTGTCGACTTGGGTCCAACCAAGTCGACTCCCAAGTCGACAGGGCTGTCGACTTGGGTGTTCTGGCGGGATTTTTCCCGCCTGACCCAAACTGGCCCAAATTTCCAAATTCAATTTTGAATTTGAAATCTGTTTTTACTTTGAATTTTTCTGAAAACTTCGTTGGGCCTTAATCAGGTCATACGGACTCCGATTTTCGAAAACTCGGACTCTATTTCGCGTATTTTTCCGAGACGAACGCAATGGCATAGCCCGTTTCCCTTGATTCAGATTTTAGAATTAAATTCTTCATCGATTTACCTCATTACAGGTTATTGAAAATACGGGTTGTTACAATTTGATATCGAAGAGGATATGATAATTAGGATAAATAGAACCAAAGGAGAATGACAGATTTGTGGAAAAAATGCTCGCAATCAAAGATCTTCATGAACTAATTTAGGATAAATCGACGGTTTCTTTCAATAGAAATTAAGGATAGTTTTATAATGGATGAATCTCTTAATCAAATAATTAAAAGCACAAAACAAAATTTCATCTAAGGTCTTGTTGTCAGCACAGTCTAATCTTTACATAAAGAGAGGAAAAGAACGGACAATGATATGATCAGCATCATTCTCAGTTGAATTTGATGGCGTTGGGTTTTAAATTATTGTTAATTAATCTCTCAAATTTAATGACAGTTAGGAAATAGTCCTTAAAAGCAGAAGAGGAAAAAAAACAAAAGGGCCTTAATTAAACCAGAAAATCAATGAGAACATCTTTTTGTACCGGATTTCCTTAAGCGGTTTACCTTGGCATAGAATATACTTGTTTTTTAACCTGTAAGGACACAATTATAATTTTGTTAAAGTTTAGGGTATATCAGTGTTAATATAGTTTATTTAGTTCATAAACTGTGGTGGCGATCGAATGTAATGATTCTCCCAGCTCAGGTTTGAGCTGTGATGTAATCGTTAACTCATGAATTCAATTTTAAAACTTTAACTTTGAAGTTCCATACATACAAGTGACAGATGAAGTTCTGATCATACTAATAATATGGTGTTTTTCCTATTATTTAAAAAAACAGTTGTCGGAATAAAACAAGTAGACTTGTATATGTTATTATCATCATTAGGTGTATACTTTAGTAAGACTACGATTGTTTGGTATTAGTGTTATAGTTATGGATTAACAGTTAATGTTATCCCATACTCAGGGTTGGTTCCATCTTATGGGTCGCCCTAGGCAAAAACAAATTTTATTGTCCTTCTTTAAAAAAAAATGAATATCATATTGTAATATGCTAGATACCATTCACTAACTTGACATAATAAAAAATATATTCCTTTATCATGTTGCTCGCACTGTGAAGTAATCTAAAAGTAAGGATACTAAGAAGATGGTACAATTATCCAGCATGACTTGAATACAGCAGCTGAAATCCACTATTTTTTAAAATAAGATGTTTATAAAGAAATATACGGTAAAAAGTAGGCAGAATTTGAAGTGACAGGAGGAACTAGTTCATCACATACTTGCTTCAGAAATTCCAATGTTAGAAAGAGTGTCATCATGGGAATTAAACATCAATCACTGAATGCTTTTAAACGTTCTATCTTCCAAGTCATTGAGTATCATTACAAATTTGTAATTCTATCAAAGACTTCAGGAAGTGATGGCTCTAAGCCAAAAAAAAGCTAGTAACATGAAATGTGGGTAATGTGTGGCCTGAAACACTGAATAAGTACGGTTCTGGACATTGAATATCATAACAAATTTGAGCAAAACATATTGGTTAATTCGTAAGGCAAGAGGGGATGAAAGAATTGGAAAAAAGATGCAGGCATCGCAGCCTGCCCAAGCACGTAACAGACATGCTGAAAAATAACAAAGCAGTACTATGAAGCAAAAATATATTGTGGCTGTAGGAATTGAAGTAGGGACATCCTAGCCAGTGGACGCATGAATAACCAACTACTCCAAACTTACTTGAGGACGGTCATTGAAAATTAAGACTTATTGCTTAATGTTTAAGCAGCCATCCCTGCCGACTACTCCATGGTTGCCCCTATCGAGGGAGGTTGTCCCAGGCGGTTACCTGGTCGGCCTTCCCCTAGAGCTGACTTTGCCCATACTGTTCCAACTTTCCAAATATTTTAATTTCACATTTTAAAAATTATATCAAACTTGGGTATATTTTGATGACAAACATGGTTAAAACTGGTCAAGAAGCTATTAACCAGCTGTGTTGTTCCACTTTTAAAACCAGTTGTACATTATCCTCGCATCACTCATAAATTGATTTTTGTAATCAATTTAACCTACTTTTAAAAATGTAATATGTACAACATCAAACTGTACCATGAGAAATTGGTAAATAAATACCAATATGGCAAAAACAGACCAATCAGGGTAATATTAATATTAATATTAGTAGTATTATTATTGTAGTTTAACATACATTCCTTTTTCTGTGACCAATAGTGCCTACTTTGTTTGTTCAATCAAACCGTCATATGAAAAGCCCCAAAAAAAATAAGCTGCTGAAAGTTTACGAACTGTCGAATGTAATAAAAAAAACCAAATCCAAGAAGATTAGACCAATTCCAGAGAACATACCCTTTGCAACTAAAAGTGAAGTATCTTCGCAGATCCGACTTCTCTAAGGATCGGTTGTGAGAAACGCAGATGGTTTGACATGAGATAATCTAAATCGAAAAACATTGTTGCCAAAATCAGTCAGTTTCTCTAATCTTGATCCTAAGTGAATCGAGAGAAATCACTTTTCTTCGAGATCCGATGTAGCAAAACAGATGTTACTGATAATTGATGGCATCGACATTAAAGCACTCAAAATTGTGAGTTTAAATCTAGATTTGAAGTCTCGAATGAACGAGTGGATTGAATTTTGATTTAGGGATTACATAATACAGGATTGTGAGAAATGAAAAATAGCGGCCGGGGGAACGGGAGGGAGTGAAAATATGAAGAAGCCGTATCAAATGAATATCAAATGAACTGATCCGAGGGGTTGAAAATGTAGGGTTGGATTTTAGCCGTTTGGTTGGTGCGGATCGCAAGTGAAGTGATCCGATGGTTGAGGATGTAGGGTTGAATTAGATACGGGTATTGGCCCTATCAAATTTGATACGGATAAAAGCCGTATCAAATTTCCATATTCTGGTGCGCCAAATTTGCTGTTTTTATGTAGTGTATACTTGTTTTGAGAAAAATATATGGGGTTGGACAATATAGGTGGAAAAGGATTAAGGATTGAAAGTGAAAGGGTTAGGCATGGATTTGGAATATGGATATAACAGAAGTATTAGACATGTGAAGGCTCTACTTGGAGCGTGGAGTAAACCTTTAAGATTTTTAGGCAAATCCGTAACAACGACTTTGTTATTTATAGTTAGTTAGGATAAATAGTTTAGCCTTGGAAAAAAGACGTAGAAGATCAAAGGAAAGAACAAAGAACAGTTCAAGTGGCAAGTCGACTCCACTATGGGACTTCTGACCCACATTGATTTAAAACATTTTTAATACTATATACATATATATACACACACATACATACATGAAGTAGGGCTGTTATGGTAATGGTTACCGTTACCGTTTGGCAAATACCGTTACCATACTGTTTTTACTGGTAAGCCAGAATTGCTTACCGCTATCGTTACCGATCGACTGGTATACCGATCGACTGGTATACCGATAATCTGGTAACCGTTACACTGGTAATGGTAAATTACCGTTTGTCCATCAAAGTTTATATCTTAACATATTTTTTGTACGCTGTGCATTTTTATTATACTATATGTAGTGTTAGTTTAACATAAATGAAAAAGAAAATAAGTCTATCTGGAATTATTTCGTCTGATTATTTAACTAAATATAGTCATTTATTTGGTTCTATGTGCATGTAATAAAGCATATCACAGGAGCATACTTACGTTTTGAATTAACTGGTAAAATTACCGTTACCGCTGGTATTGAAGAAACGTTACCGATAATTTACCGTTGAAAATGGTAAATTTACCGTTACCATACTGTTTTAACTGGTATACCGATTTCAATCAAAAATGGTTACTAATCGACTGGTAATAGTATGGTAGTGCTAAGTTTACCATTAGCATAACAGCCCTAATGAACATATTTTTCGTCACTTTCATTGTCTTCCTCCCCCAACTCTACCGCATCTAAATGACGACAGTCAAAAACCACCGCTCCTTTAACCAAATCACTTTGAACTCCACCATTCCACTCCAAAAATTATAACAAATCAAAGAGCGCCTCTCGATCTATCTATTTCTACACTTCGTTTTCCAAAATTTGTTAGCTTTTCATCATGCCTCCATATGGACCCTTAAGTGCCCATTTTTCAGAGATGATACCCCAGGTGATATCATGGTTTTAGAATAGGAGGAGTATTCTTATGTCTTACTGGGAGACAACCGCTTATCATATTCTACTGGGCACTTAGATTTGGAGACTTTAGTGCAATATAGTTGGAAAATCTTTTTCTGGACACGGGGCTAATTCATATTTTCTGACATGATGCTTTTTAGAGGTACGCCTACCCACGATTAATGCGTTTATTTTACGCTAATTTACAGTACAATTTTGCACCTCGTGTGGCGACATTTGAGTCAGAGGTTAAGGGAGTTAGAGTAGCCTCTACTGGCGCCTAGTTAGGAGGGATAGTTGGTACTTGTGGGAACGAACAAGATCCGGACGACATCCAGATGGTAGATGATATCATTCTAGAATATATCTTTTTAGACCATCAACAAACAACATAGTGCGTTGGACATTTGCGCCCTAGAATCAAACTGGTTATACATATTATGCAGTACAACCTCATCTCCAAGATAAGGTTTTTCATGATCGTATTTACCCAATAATTAGGTTGATCTTTGGAGGCATTCGAGTGAATTGAGCTAAAGCGATTATGGCCCATAATGCAGAAGAAGTCGACGCTTGTACAACTTTCCTCCCTTCCAGCAACCTTTGGGCCATAATGTTTTAGTGGGCGAGAGTCACCCTCATCGATGAGGCCCGAACAGAAGTCAATCATCCTCTGTTTGATGCCTCCACTTTAAGGAGGATGGGTATGAATTTTGTGGCATAGAAGCCTCCATGACAACAACCTCAGTAGGAGCTGTAGCAACCTCACCACCAGCTTTCTCTATAGTATGATCTGCCACGGTATTTTGAGCCCCAGCTGGCCATTCAGACACTTCCATTTTCGGAAGAGGAAGAGGCAGAGTGGACTCCTTGTCCTTATGGATCAGAGCCATATATGCCATGGCAGCATAGACCATTGGGAGAGGGATCCTCCCAACTAACATGGAAGGAGGATGTTAAGGAGCAAATGAGGGCCATAGCTCCGTGTCAAGAGCGGATGGATAATGAGAAGTAAATTCTCCTACATGTGCATCGCAAGTTAGTGTATAGTAATAGGAGGTAGGAGCAACGTTTAGGTTGCATTGATGCCATAACCAGGACCTCGCTTTGTTGAGGAGGGCATAGCTTTAGGCCTCCTATCCCTAGAGAGTAGTTATGTTGTTTAATAGTTGTTGTACCTTAAAGTAGGATTTGTGTTTTTCTTTCATTTGATAATATGTACTCATATTAATACTATTAACAATAAAAAGTTAATGCTAATACTCGAGGAAGTGTACTAACACCGTAAAATTGTAAGAAACAAGGTTAAAAGCAAAAATATGCAGAAAATAGCAGAGTAAAGAGCAAATTTATAGTGATTCGACCTTGGTTTTGGCCTATGTCCACTTTGAATGAGAATTTCATTGACTTCACCATCACAAGGTACTCATTTTATCTCAGTTTATACATTTCTCTATCTTTTACAATGATTCTCTCTCTCTTCTCTACAATAACTCGATAATTCTTTATCTCTTTCTATTCCTCCGTAGAAACGCTCGAATCTCACTGGTAGCGGTGATTATCGATTAGATCTTCGGTAATCGAGCTCGGTGATGATCTTCGATGATTTCTCGAGGAGGATGATGATGGGGATGCTTGAATGTTGCTTGAAAAATCTTTAATGGTGTCGGGGAAGCTTGAACGATGTTGGAGATCAATAATAGCAGCCCTTCGGCAAGAGAAAATCTAACCCTTTTTATGTGTGAGGGGGTCTGGTATTTATAGGCGAAGTTTGGAGTGAGGTTGAGCTTGAAATAGTGTATAGGCGGTCCGTAGGGATCGGATCACGATCTATATGGATCGGTCAACGATCCATGATCCTTCAACGGTCCATCTCCTTTAGCATCGAGGTAGTGTTCCATTGTATATATCGATCGTATGCGATCCATGTCTACAGATCGGGTTATGACGATCCATGCTTCAGAGCAGTACACAATACGTTTTTCCACCGATCCATCGCTTAAACTATGTGCACCCAATCCATGCCCTTGCGTGCGATCCGATCCATCGCATTACACTATATCCGGCCGATCCATGTCCTTTCATGCAATCTGATCCATGGTACTTCGAGCCATGTCATATTTGCGCACACACCCAATCCATTGACGGTTGCTCCATCACTTATGCCCCGTCACTGATCCATCATATAAACTATCCAATGCATTATTCGTGAATCGTGTTTCAGAACATTATTAACGTTTGCTCCTCGAAGTTTATGTTTTTGTTTGTAAAAAATGTGAGCTTCGAATTGTGACGGTCTTGATTCTTTCTGATGGGTCATGAACAGTCTACCTGATGGGTAAGCATAAGCAAATCACAGTGGGTCGCGGTTAGCTCATTTGATGGATCGCACAATCCCATTTAAAAATTACTTTTATCTTCTTTCGATTCTATCCTTCTTCCTCACTTCTATTTTTTCCTGTCGAAGATCATTTTAATGGCCAACGTCCTCTTTTAAAGAAATTGCTCCGATTCACACCTGTTGTCTTGCTGCCGATCAGATTTGTCGTTCATCACAACGTTCAGATCCATTTTCAAACCTAATCTATGGAACAATTTCAACCTATTTGAGTCAATTTTGGGTTTCCGGATCTATGCCCCCATCACCGAACAAACCTTGTTGATCTTCGGAGATTTCTTTCTCCGATTTGAAATCAATTATTCGCTGTTCTCATTTGAATCAAACCCAAACATGTGTTCTCTTCACCTCAAGTTCGAATCAAAATAACATACTTCCATTTGAAATCGTATGATTTTCCAATTGCCAATAGTCGACATCTATGGTGAATCAGATTCTGATGCAGGGGTTACTTTGGATTGATTTTTTGTTCGACTATGTGTCTTGATGAATTCTTCTTCCACTTGGATTTAACGATGATGTATAATGTTGTGAATTCTTGTACTGATTACACGTTTTGGGTGAAATATGCTTCGAATCCTTGTGCAACATCTTTTATAATGATTCGTTATTTTTTCTTGTTCATGAGGTGATGACAATATGTGAATTTCTTTGAATAGTCGCGTGTTCCTGATAATCCATGCTTCAATTTATGCTGAATGCCTTGAGATTGTGATGATAAAGCTTAGCTTTGATCTTGCGATTTTTGGCACATTGATTGTTTGTGTTTTGATGATGATATATGAATCTCATTGTCGATTATTTGTCTTGATGGACGACCCTTCAATTCAGACTTGGCACTTTTGCACTTAGAACGGTTGACTTTGATCGCACTATCCACGAATCGCATGCCCTGGCCAGTCGATGGATCGTGTGCCTGGCTTGAATGATCAACAACGACATTTCATGGATCGCCGGTTTTGATTGAATGGCGGATCGACCTTAGAAATATTTTGATGTTGAGCTTTGCTCTGATCATAGGTCGCTAGGCTCGATTCATCGCTTGGTCAGGCAGAGTTGTTGAAGCGATCTAAACATGAAAATGATCACCAATTTAAACTTGCAGCTTATAAGTTGAACGTGTCTTTCATCACTAATTGTCCTGTAATAACAAGAGCACTTGCACGATTTTAGGCAAATATTTTTCCATTTATTGCCCACATCAACGATAGATTAGTTTAATCATTAAAAATGAATTACAACAATTTTCCTTACTTGAACTGAATGAAGTGCTTATACAAGATTGCTTTGTCCATCCATCTATAACTTGTTGAACATTGCTTATATAAACACATCATTCTAATTCTAATTCGCGACGACGCTTGAGATCAACTAATCGATACACGTAGACTGAAGATTTCAAACTTCTTTTTCAATAACTTATATAATTTTATACAACACTTCACATTTAGGAAATATGCACCCGTAAATTATTTAAAAACAAGATTCCTTGTGTAGAATGGAGACTCGACAGAAGACTCATCACCAGTCTGAAGAGACAACCACTTCTGCCCAAGTTGGAGCTTCTACTCAAACTCTTGAAGTAAGGATGACTGCAGGTTGCAGCTCCAGAGTAGGTAACACATCAGCCTACCCTTGCTCCACGTCCTCTTGACAATCCACCATCGGAGAGATGCCCTTCCACGCTAACTCCATGCGTTTTAAACAGTTATTCGCTCAATTTGGCATTCCCAAAGCTGACGCAGGATTACCGGGGAAGGATGAGTTTATTGATCGTCCACCCTTTGGCTTTGTTGCAGTTAACATGTAGATTTTAATGAGTGGATCTGTTCCCCCCTTCAACCCATTTCTGCAGATGGTCCTTTGACATTTAGCGATCACCCTTTTCAGTTACACCCGAATGGCTATAACATTTTAATTGGGATATGCGTGCTTTTTATAAGGACGATGCGTTGTATGCCTACACTTCAGGACATCTGCTATTTATACGTCATTAAAAGGAGGAAGGAACATCCCTCTATTATAATTGTCGAAGGCGCTCGAAATCGTCGGCTTATCCTTGATTTACAAGATAACACTTCGGTATTCCTAAAACAATTCTTTTATTTTCGACCCCCATAGAGCTTCTATGGAATTTGGGTGGAAGGAGGTGAACATATTTGCTCAGAGCTCTTCATCCAGATTTTTCTAAGTCTTAATCATTAAATCTTCCTTTTCTTTTGCAGAAATACCATCTCTTGTCAAAGACTCTATTGTTTGTAAATTTACTCTTGAGATTCTGAAGGTTGTTGTAGATCAAGAGAGGACCAAAATGTTCTTAATTAAGGAAGAGTTTCTTTGTCAATTTGGGTTGCTTGACCCGTCTCGATCCTTCCTTTCTACAAAAATTTCTTCTATTCCTCATTCTACACCTGAAGCATTGGGTGACCCAGCTTCTGGATAAGATGCAACATTGCCAGGTCCTACCGAGGAGTCCATTTTAAAAAAGTGCTCGGATCCTACTATCGGAGCTGGTTCATCCGATCAACCTAAGATGCCTTGTAACATCCCGGATTTTTAGAGAATTAATAATTAATTTATTTAATTTATTTAATATAACAGTTTAATAATTTAAATGGTTTGAATTTAAATTATTTGATTATTTAATTATTATAAAGAATAGGATAATGTAATTTCTGAAATAGTCAGAAATGGTTGAATTAATAATATTGTGTAAATTAGATAATATTATATATTTAATTGAGTTTATATTCGAATTATAGTTCCGAATATATTAATTAAATGGCGATTGAACATATTAATTAGAATATAATTATAATCGAGCTCGTAACGTCGCGGTAGTTCGTAATTTAATGTTTTGAACTTCAACAGAGTGTACATGATTCGTTATTAGTCGGATTTCTTCGAAACAAGAAACGTTGGTGTAACACCCCGCGAATTCTATAACTGTGAAATTCATAAATTAAAGTATAATCAAATTCAAATCAAAGAACTAAGGGAAACGGGATACGCCATTGCGTTCGTCTCGGAAAAATACGCGAAATAGAGTCCGAGTTTTCGAAAAACGAAGTCCGTATGAAGAAGATATGGCCTTCGGAAGTTTGAGAATTAAGTTTAAAATTCAAACAGAATAAAATAAGCTCAGAAAAACAGAGTGGGGCCCAGTGGGCCAGGCGGATAAACACCCGCCTAGGCCACCCAGGTCGACTGGGCTGTCGACCTGGGCTACCCATGTCGATAGGGCTGTCGACAGCCCTGTCGACAGGGGTATCGACCTGGTCGAGCCCAGTCTAACCTGGCTGGCCAGGTCTGTGTTTGGCCGATTCTCTGTGGTCTGCTTTGTCATTAGGGCTAGGTGGCGGGTTCTAATTGGTCTCTCTATCTAATGAATGGCTACGATCTAACCTAGCAACATCAATGGTCCTAATCAATTCCTAACCTCTATATAAACAACCCTAGACTAAACCCTAATCTATTCATTCAAATTAAGAGCATAGCCGCCATGTTGCTGAGGAACGACTAAGAGTAGCCGCCAACTAGAGAGAGGATTAGGAGGAAAATTCTAAAGCTTAAAGCAACCTAAGCAAATCAATTCAACAAAGGAATTTGCGTCTTCAATCCCTAAATTAGAGAATTCATCACACCATTGTAAGTAGAGTATTACTTTGGTATGAATAAACAATTGTGTTGGTTTGTATGCTTGAATTGTGGCAATAAAGTTATTCATATTTGTGCGTTCTTATCAATTTGAAATATTATATACGTTTGGATATTCTTGAATTATGTTATTCATGTTATAAAGAACTACATGCGGTAGTTCTATGCAAGTATACGTTTGGAATATTTTGCAAATTATGTAATCCATGTTGAAGCTACATGTATGTAGTTGATTTAAATTTATGCAAGTTTGGGGTTTTGCTACTATGCCATCATGATGTATATTTTTGTGCATAAATCAATTTGTAAGTAATTAAAACAAGTTTGGTTATTATAATCCATATGAAATTATGTTGAGAATTTGACATCATGTATTAAGCCATGCTTTTGGACTAGAAAACCTATTTGCAAACTTATGAATATGGCTAGGCTATGAATGATATTTGGCATAATTGAAATTCATGATTAAGTCTATCTTGTTTACAAGAATTATATGATGACATATGTGGTACATAGTTAGGATTAGATTCAAAATCCCTTTTTGCAAGATTACATGACTAAAGTAAGAATCATGATTTCATGTTAGAGATATTTATGCCATGCTTATGTTTGACATTATGCCATGCTTATGTTAGAAATATTTATGCCATGCTTATGTTTGACATTATGCCATGCTTATGTTAGAAATATTTATGCCATGCTTATGTTTGACATTATGTCATGCTTATGTTAGAAAATTTATGCCATGCTTATGTTTGACATTATGCATAAATAAAAGTATAGGTTCATGTTGTAGTTATGACTATGTGTCAATAATGATACCCAATTTAGACTCTTATCTCAACTACAAGTTCACGTGCTTTGATTCATGTCACCTATGCTTTATGACCAAAGTATATGTCGCTACTATGCAAGTACACCAATTTCTATTTTGTATTCCCAACGTCATATTGCAAGTTCATACGCTCACCTTCCCCTCTTTGTGTATGTAATCACGCTTTAAGCCTCCCCTTTTTGCATGGCTAAATTGGGCTTTAAAAGGCTAAGCCCAATATATATAAACGGACGTGTAAAACGGGGGAAAATAACGTTGGGTTAAAATTAATTAATGAATGAAAATATAAAATAGAAGGGCCCAAATTCAAGTATGGGTTGGGCCCGTGATTGGTGTAACCTTTACACCATTAACTTAATAATGGGCCGCAAATATTTACATATAAGAAATAAAGAGGAATGACAAAATATGTAAATGTAGAACATACGATGTGTTTAACCCGAGGTTGGATTGAGTTGTGATGTAAACCTGCCCGGAACTGCCCGGCTGTCCAGTAGTCACAACAATACCTATCCAATGTGGGAGGTTAAACATGGAGCCCAATAAGGACCCGAGGTTAGACTGAGTTGTGGCGTAAGACTGCCCGGAACCAACCGGCAACAGGCAGTCACAACAATATCTGTCTAATGTGAGAGGTCAGGGCCTTAATAAGACAATTAAGGCTGAGTCAGGATTGTTAGGATTAAGTGAACTAAAGACTTAATCAAAATGGAACATGCTAAACTAAACGAACTGGGGGGGGGTTAGGTTAGGGAACACTTAACCAACTTAACATGTTGGCTAGAGATAGAAAACCTAGTAACGGGGGACCCTTTTCAGCAGTAACCCTAGAAGGTGTATCAGGATACCCTGAACTAGGCAGGGTGGGGCACGATTACTGGGCTGATTGTAAGAGGTCAAAGCGACGGCGGTGGTGTAGCAGTGTAGGTTCTAACGGAGTGCGGGCGTGCACACACTCCGGCGCAGAAAAATAAGGCACTGGGCACCAGTAGCATACCTGTGCATTCTAAGGTTGTGTCGGGCCGCCACCACGGGACTTGATACACCCCATGGTGGGACCAGCATAGGTAACTACGACATCGGGGGCCGTAAGACACATGTAACTATGCGAGTAGGAGCCGATCATCATTGAATGGATCACATCACCCTGATTATGGGGTGCCAGTTGGAAACTAGTTTATATGGGTTCAGAGATCAACATGGGGTACGATAGTATATTCGACCCTAGACAACTTAACCAAGTTTATAGTGCATGCCCACTTCTTGTTTATACTTATCATACACAGTTCTTTATTCATAGACAAAATAGTACTAGACTTACTCAGGCTTTATGTCTGACTCTACTTTTCTTTCGTCTTCTTTCTTCCGTTTCCCCCCCAGGTCCTCAGGGAGGGAACACAGTAGCTTGACCTACCTCAACATCCAGCTTGAAGAAGAGAAATGTATTGCTTGGACTTTCCTGTTTTGAACTATGGCTTTGGACAATCCACTATGGGGCTTTTGCAGTTTATCTATGTTTTATTTATGCTTCTTTAAATAATGTACTCAAGACAGATTATGAAAGTGTTATGTTATGTTTTTAGAAAGGATGTTGTTGTAACACGTATTTGACTTTATGAAATAAAAGTTTGTTGTTCTTCCGCTGTTTACAAATATGTGTTCTTATATCTGTCTTGTATATCTGTGACTTGTACTTATAAACCTCCACCAAAATTAGGGCATTCCCTTTGAGAGTGACCCTAACGGAGGTGGGGTGTTTCACTTGGTATCAGAGCATAGGTTTACCAGATAAGATAAAAAGTTTTGAAAAATTATTTTCATTCAAAAAGGAAATTTAAAGAAGCATTTTTAAAAGAAAAATATTATTTTATTTTAAAAAGGCAAAGTCCACCCCCCAAAGCCATAGGAACTATCTCTATCCTTCGTTTTGAATCTATCCTTTTTGTTTCAGCATGTCCCAAGAACTTAACTTGCCGGAAGGGGTGCCAATACCTGGTTGGTTTAGACGGTTCTTAGAAGCAAGGGCCACTCAGCCAGGTCCTACCATTCCTCCTCCCCCAGCTGAGGGAAATCATCCAGCCGCAGCGGCACCTTTTCCTCCACCTCCTCCTCGGGGAAACACGTTTGCTAAGATATGTAAAGATTTTAAAGCTATGGGAGGAAGGGATTTCCATGGAACTGAGTCCTTCGTGGCAGCTAGAAATTGGCTGAAAGAAACGGAGGACCTATTCATCATCTTTGAGGTAGAAGATAGACAAAAAGTACAATTGGCAGTATGGCTATTGAAGGGCGAGGCTTCCTACTGGTGGGAAGTCACTAATGCTGAAAGACCAGTGGAGACATGGGAGGACTTTAGGGCAAGGTTTGAGACCAAATTTCTCTCAGATGCGGAAAGAAGTTTGCAGTTGGAAAAATTCTTATTTCTTAAGCAAGGGGACAAGACAGTCAGAGAGTATGTGAATCAGTTCGATGAGCTGGCTAGGTTTGGGCTTGACCTAGTCAACACCCCGCACAAGAAGGCTCTCCGTTTCGTCAAAGGGTTGAATGAGCCATTACACAGTTTGGCCATGACCCATATACCCATGGGAGCCACGTATGAAAGATTGGTGCAAATGGCATTGCTGAATGAAGAGGATAAGGGCAAGAAGAAAGAGGGTTTGCAGCCTAAGAAGACAGACTTTAAAAAAGGCGGGGAAGGCAACAAAGAGAAGAGGAAGTGTAATTTCTGTGGCAAAGTGGGGCACTTAGTAAAGGACTGCCGGAAAAAGAAGGCCAAGGAGAATGGTGGGTGCTTTTCTTGCGGTGAGACGGGCCATAGGGCTAAGGACTGCCCAAAGAAAAGGGGACAGGGGCAGGGCGCTGGATCCACCCCAGGGGCACAGATTCATGTGCTGGAAGCGCCACCTTTGCAACAGCAAGGTACAAACACTTCTGTAGAAAGTGTAGTTTATCTTTACGATCACCCCGTTCGCACTTTATTTGATTCTGGCGCATCACACTCCTTTATCTCGTCTGCTTTAGTAGAATCTCTGCACCTAAAAACTAGTATGGTAGAGGACCCCTTAATTGTTTCAAACCCAATTGGGGGCCCAGCTCATTTGTCTATGATCTGGGTGGGATTGAAAATTTCTATTCTAAGTGTAGAATTTCAATGTAGTGCCTTTTTTTTGGGCTTTTCGGGTTATGGTTTGATTTTGGGTATGGATTGGCTATCCAGTAAATGGGGCCATCCTTGATTGTGAGAAAAGGGTTGTTAGGCTCCTAACCCAACTCGGTAATACTTTGGCAATTTCTTGTAATCCCTCGTATGCGGTTATGCTTAGTTATCTTGAATCGCTAGATGCCTCTGTTGAAAATTTGCAATCAGCTAAAGTGGTCCGGGAATATCCGGATGTCTTTGAAGAGGTGAAGGGCTTGCCTCCGAAGCGGGAAATAGACTTCCGCATATATCTTGTAGATAATGCAAAGCCCGTTGCGTTGCCCGTTAGACACATGGCTCCACGAGAAAGGAAAGAGCTCAGTAAACAGATTAAAGAACTTCTAGAAAAGGGGTTCATTAGGAGGAGCATTTCAGAATAGAGCGCTCCAGTAGTGTTCGCCACTAAGGCTGAAGGTTCATTTCGCTGATGCATGAGTTGTAAAGAATCACCTTAGTAAGTACATTTAGCAACATAGTTGACATTTGTTTATTTTCAAGAGGAAATTCATCTATGTGGAATACCTTATAGTAAGTTAACAAGATCCAAGATTCACTAGTGAATTTTGGAGAGCTTGCATGGAACCATGAGTACGCAGTTAGGATTGAGCCAAGAATATTAGAAGTAGAGTAAGTGAAAGAGGAACGTGAGGCAACAGTGAAAAAGGTTCCAACTCATATTTTGGAAACAAGAATTAAGACGCTACGAAATTGTGAAGTTAAAGACGGACAAAGCATAATGGAGTCAAGCTCAAGGAAATGCGACTTAGAAGATCGAAGACTAGATTCGTGCATCATATCTCTTCTTAAGAGTATATCCTTGGTCCCTCTCTTCCTGTAGAGCTTACTTGCATACTATCTTTTGTGTTTATCCTCTCGGTCCCATTCTCAATCCAATTTCTGTCGCAAACCCCATTGGGAGTATGACTCATCTGTTAGTAACACATGTTGGGGCTTGAGGGTGTTCGTTGGATTGACCAAACTTTTTGGGTTTTTTAGGATACGGGTTGGTCTTAGGAAGGGACTCCCTTGTGACCTAAAAGAAGTCCATCATGCTTAATTTCCTAGAATCATATATGGTGGTTGGGTTGAGTAATTCTTTGGGTGTCAGTCTGATGTTGATTTCGGTCTTCGGGGCTGATGCTTAGAGAGTTCTTCTCCTAATCAATATATATGTGGCATAGATTTCCAGTTTTGACATTGCCTAATGGGCACAAAGTTTTTACTTGTTTCTATCATTCGACTATACCTTTAGGTAGGACCATTTCCTATCATTGAGAAAATTTGGAAAATGACCTATAGATTAGAGCTACCCGAAAAATTGGCCGGAGTCCACAACGTTTTTCACGTTTCACATCTCCGAAAATGTCTACACGAGTCTGCTGAAGTGGTAGAGCCAAATATTCTCGAAGAGGCCGAAGTGGAACGCGAAGCAACCATAAGAAAAGTTCCAACCCGCATCTTAGGAACGGAAGTGAAGAAGCTACGCAACCGCGAAGTCAAGCTCGTCAAAGTTCAGTGGAGCGACGCCGAGGGAGACGCGACTTGGGAAACTGAAGCTAGAATACGCACTGCCTACCCTTTTCTGTTCGAGGGTACATCCTTGATCTTTCCTTTTCCTTAAGTTGCGCTTTTATCTATCTTATCTTTTAGGTAGAAACCCTTTGGATGGAAACATGTAATTGAAACATGTTATGGATGATGGTTGCAAGTGGTTGCAAGTGATTGCTAGTGGTTGCTCGTGGTTGCATATACACACACAATCTAGGTTTTAGATCGGCTCAGTCACTTCATATTGCATATGCATATATGTTTGTATTCGTATATGGTTGAACTTTAATGTGTTGTCATATGGATATTGCATTTGTATTGAATGATTGTGCACTCATGTAGAATCAAGAATAGGAAAATTTGCATACATAATGGATTCATGGCACCTACATAATTCGCATTAAGGAGGTCAACTGAATCAGTAGACCGCCTGATTTTGCATTAGATAAGTTCATGTACACACACACTTCGCATATGATCATGAAACATTAGAAGTCTTTTAAGGACAATGGATACTCGTGTTTGATGGATGAGTAGATGGATGATTGGATGTTAGGATATACATTCCTCCTAACTGGAAGATTTCGGGGACGAAATCCTTTTAAGTGGGGGAGAATGTAACACCCCGCGAATTCTATAACTGTGAAATTCATAAATTAAAGTATAATCAAATTCAAATCAAAGAACTAAGGGAAACGGGATACGCCATTGCGTTCGTCTCGGAAAAATACGCGAAATAGAGTCCGAGTTTTCGAAAAACGAAGTCCGTATGAAGAAGATATGGCCTTCGGAAGTTTGAGAATTAAGTTTAAAATTCAAACAGAATAAAATAAGCTCAGAAAAACAGAGTGGGGCCCAGTGGGCCAGGCGGATAAACACCCGCCTAGGCCACCCAGGTCGACTGGGCTGTCGACCTGGGCTACCCATGTCGACAGGGCTGTCGACAGCCCTGTCGACAGGGGTATCGACCTGGTCGAGCCCAGTCTAACCTGGCTGGCCAGGTCTGTGTTTGGCCGATTCTCTGTGGTCTGCTTTGTCATTAGGGCTAGGTGGCGGGTTCTAATTGGTCTCTCTATCTAATGAATGGCTACGATCTAACCTAGCAACATCAATGGTCCTAATCAATTCCTAACCTCTATATAAACAACCCTAGACTAAACCCTAATCTATTCATTCAAATTAAGAGCATAGCCGCCCTGTTGCTGAGGAACGACTAAGAGTAGCCGCCAACTAGAGAGAGGATTAGGAGGAAAATTCTAAAGCTTAAAGCAACCTAAGCAAATCAATTCAACAAAGGAATTTGCGTCTTCAATCCCTAAATTAGAGAATTCATCACACCATTGTAAGTAGAGTATTACTTTGGTATGAATAAACAATTGTGTTGGTTTGTATGCTTGAATTGTGGCAATAAAGTTATTCATATTTGTGCGTTATTATCAATTTGAAATATTATATACGTTTGGATATTCTTGAATTATGTTATTCATGTTATAAAGAACTACATGCGGTAGTTCTATGCAAGTATACGTTTGGAATATTTTGCAAATTATGTAATCCATGTTGAAGCTACATGTATGTAGTTGATTTAAATTTATGCAAGTTTGGGGTTTTGCTACTATGCCATCATGATGTATATTTTTGTGCATAAATCAATTTGTAAGTAATTAAAACAAGTTTGGTTATTATAATCCATATGAAATTATGTTGAGAATTTGACATCATGTATTAAGCCATGCTTTTGGACTAGAAAACCTATTTGCAAACTTATGAATATGGCTAGGCTATGAATGATATTTGGCATAATTGAAATTCATGATTAAGTCTATCTTGTTTACAAGAATTATATGATGACATATGTGGTACATAGTTAGGATTAGATTCAAAATCCCTTTTTGCAAGATTACATGACTAAAGTAAGAATCATGATTTCATGTTAGAGATATTTATGCCATGCTTATGTTTGACATTATGCCATGCTTATGTTAGAAATATTTATGCCATGCTTATGTTTGACATTATGCCATGCTTATGTTAGAAATATTTATGCCATGCTTATGTTTGACATTATGCCATGCTTATGTTAGAAAATTTATGCCATGCTTATGTTTGACATTATGCATAAATAAAAGTATAGGTTCATGTTGTAGTTATGACTATGTGTCAATAATGATACCCAATTTAGACTCTTATCTCAACTACAAGTTCACGTGCTTTGATTCATGTCACCTATGCTTTATGACCAAAGTATATGTCGCTACTATGCAAGTACACCAGTTTCTATTTTGTATTCCCAACGTCATATTGCAAGTTCATACGCTCACCTTCCCCTCTTTGTGTATGTAATCACGCTTTAAGCCTCCCCTTTTCGCATGGCTAAATTGGGCTTTAAAAGGCTAAGCCCAATATATATAAACGGACGTGTAAAACGGGGGAAAATAACGTTGGGTTAAAATTAATTAATGAATGAAAATATAAAATAGAAGGGCCCAAATTCAAGTATGGGTTGGGCCCGTGATTGGTGTAACCTTTACACCATTAACTTAATAATGGGCCGCAAATATTTACATATAAGAAATAAAGAGGAATGACAAAATATGTAAATGTAGAACATACGATGTGTTTAACCCGAGGTTGGATTGAGTTGTGATGTAAACCTGCCCGGAACCGCCCGGCTGTCCAGTAGTCACAACAATACCTATCCAATGTGGGAGGTTAAACATGGAGCCCAATAAGGACCCGAGGTTAGACTGAGTTGTGGCGTAAGACTGCCCGGAACCAACCGGCAACAGGCAGCCACAACAATATCTGTCTAATGTGAGAGGTCAGGGCCTTAATAAGACAATTAAGGCTGAGTCAGGATTGTTAGGATTAAGTGAACTAAAGACTTAATCAAAATGGAACATGCTAAACTAAACGAACTGGGGGGGGGTTAGGTTAGGGAACACTTAACCAACTTAGCATGTTGGCTAGAGATAGAAAACCTAGTAACGGGGGACCCTTTTCAGCAGTAACCCTAGAAGGTGTATCAGGATACCCTGAACTAGGCAGGGTGGGGCACGATTACTGGGCTGATTGTAAGAGGTCAAAGCGACGGCGGTGGTGTAGCAGTGTAGGTTCTAACGGAGTGCGGGCGTGCACACACTCCGGCGCAGAAAAATAAGGCACTGGGCACCAGTAGCATACCTGTGCATTCTAAGGTTGTGTCGGGCCGCCACCACGGGACTTGATACACCCCATGGTGGGACCAGCATAGGTAACTACGACATCGGGGGCCGTAAGACACATGTAACTATGCGAGTAGGAGCCGATCATCATTGAATGGATCACATCACCCTGATTATGGGGTGCCAGTTGGAAACTAGTTTATATGGGTTCAGAGATCAACATGGGGTACGATAGTA
The DNA here is from genome assembly GCA_030737875.1 of Allium sativum. Classification (NCBI taxonomy): domain Eukaryota; kingdom Viridiplantae; phylum Streptophyta; class Magnoliopsida; order Asparagales; family Amaryllidaceae; genus Allium; species Allium sativum. Next base: position 138,584,597 of record CM060915.1, read on the forward strand.
TATTCGACCCTAGACAACTTAACCAAGTTTATAGTGCATGCCCACTTCTTGTTTATACTTATCATACACAGTTCTTTATTCATAGACAAAATAGTACTAGACTTACTCAGGCTTTATGTCTGACTCTACTTTTCTTTCGTCTTCTTTCTTCCGTTTCCCCCCCCAGGTCCTCAGGGAGGGAACACAGTAGCTTGACCTACCTCAACATCCAGCTTGAAGAAGAGAAATGTATTGCTTGGACTTTCCTGTTTTGAACTATGGCTTTGGACAATCCACTATGGGGCTTTTGCAGTTTATCTATGTTTTATTTATGCTTCTTTAAATAATGTACTCAAGACAGATTATGAAAGTGTTATGTTATGTTTTTAGAAAGGATGTTGTTGTAACACGTATTTGACTTTATGAAATAAAAGTTTGTTGTTCTTCCGCTGTTTACAAATATGTGTTCTTATATCTGTCTTGTATATCTGTGACTTGTACTTATAAACCTCCACCAAAATTAGGGCATTCCCTTTGAGAGTGACCCTAACGGAGGTGGGGTGTTTCAGTTGGAATCTATTAAACTGTATTTTTCTAATGGAATAGAAAAATGGAGATTTCGTCTTATAAATTGTAAGTTATGTCCAAGTCAAAATTTCAAATAGTCGCTATGGAATCGTTTATAAGCCATAACGATTTATTTAATATAATTAAATATTTGTTCCGAATTTGGACAAGATATTTGAGATGTATTATTAATTTAATTTATAGAATTTTTCCATAATTTTTAATTTGGAAAATAGGAAACTTTTTATTTGACGTATTTTACATCCTATATCGGTGTTTTGGAATTTTATAATATAAGCTAACTTGTCTATTTTTTTTATAGTTTTGAAATCTTGATACATTGCTCGTTTTAACAGTATTTTTATATTGGTCCATAGCAATTCATACGTGAACGGCATTTTACGTAATGGGGTAAGCCAAAACTTAAAACTTAAAACCATAAAAGCAGACATGGTATTGGCCACTTACACTGTATAGGTTTTCATTTTAGAAGTTAGATCATGTGATTATACATTATATATGGTGTGAGTTTATGGTACATATGATGTTTACTGATTCTTTTATTATGGATGAAAATGTAATATTGTTTTGCTATTATAACCTAAGTTTAAAATGTAAATGAGTGATCAGAAAAAATATAAACAAACACAATTTAGGCTACCATAAATACAAAAACAGATTATACCGTATGGACATCTAAAATGCTTTTAGAGAACCTTACTGATGTTTCTTTGATCATGTTTGTATTCCTAAATACCCACTCTCCGAAATGGTTAATGTTGCATATACTTAAGCATTGCATGAATGAAGTAACTATGATATTGAATACTTTGAGGACCGAATCATTTCAATGTACTTAAGGCTTCAGTTTCCTCATGTTTATTTACATTTTATTATAGCTGTTTGTGATATGCTGCAAATAAAGAAAGTTACTTTTTCATTGTTTTGTACACTGGTTAGCGTGTGTTTTGGCTAAGATAGCATATCATGCCTTGTAATCCAGAAACACAGTCGCAAACAGTGAATTGGCACATCTCAGAGCTATTCCATAGAAACTGAGGCATATATTCTACTATACTTCATGTTTAAGTATGAGGGTAGTGTAGCTAACCTACTAACTACAAACGTAGAAAAAACATGTACTGTCAAATTTAATACAGATAAGTATAGTGAAAACTCAAACTCTACCTACCCTAATGAAGCAACATATGCCTATACGTATTCCTTCACCACCATGGAATTCATCCATATAAATACTGAGCCATTGTTCGTTTCTTCCTCTTCAGAAAACAAAAACCGATGGTTTCGATGGCTTTTAAAAATTAAAAGTAAATACATTCGTCCATTATAAAATCCGTAACATGCATACATGCGCGCGCGCGCACACACACACACACACACACACACACATATATATATATATATATGAGATCCTGACGTGTTTCTCTCCAATATGAGATGAGCTTTAGTGGATTTGAATTCATTTTTGTTCGTTGAAAATTCATGGACGTGAGCTAGGTTAATCGTTAAGAGAGATATAAGCATCTACTCGAGATCTGAAGCTTGTAGTTAGATTGCGCAGTTGAAATGGAGTTTATTTACAAAGATTTGGGAAAGTCGGTGGAATTATGGGTCGATGGCTTCACCATGGGTAGAGTTACGGTCTAAAACTGGGCGGAGGGTAATGCCGCGAGTTGAACAACAAGGTGATGGGCTGAACAAGATTTTGAAGGGGAGTTCGCAGGTATTATTAGCTTGGGTTTTCACGAGGTGGTTACGAGGGTTTTTGGATTTGGAATCGTATGTAATGGCTATGAATAAGAATACGAGTAGAAGATAACAGAAGGAGCAGTTTCTATAAAATGGTTGGGGAAGATAGAAGCTGTTTATGTGAAGCGGGCGTTGGTTTTATTTGGCTTAATGGGCCAGTGTTAAACATTGAAGCCCAAGTTTTTAAAGAAATAAAAAAAGGAAAAAAGGGTATGCTGGAGCGAGTAGATCATTTGGGGTAGAAAGCTATGTACAATTACAAGGCAGCGGTCTTCATTTTAACGTGTAAGGGAACGGGTCGATGGGATAAATGGTAAGGCCCAAAATATTTAAAATTCAAGTTTTTAATTAATTTAAATATATGTCTTAAATTGTAAATTAAAATCTCGTACATATGTTGTCAGTTTAACGAACGGTCTGATCCGTTGGGATCTTATGGGCGCGGGTGACACGATAGAACCAGTTTGGAGCGATTTGGAGGTCGTTAAAATTTTAAGCAAAATTAAATGCTCGATTTAATCTACCGACCGTTAATCATTATTCAACGTTTGACGAACGAGGTGAGTAAACTCACTAACTCTTTCTAGTTTTATAATTTTATAAACGTTATTTAATATTGATAAAAATGATTGAATGTTGTGTGTGATGGTTCTCTGGATGATTGCTTATTAATTGGTTAAAATTATATATATAGTCATATATGTATGTGTGTGCGTGTGTGTATATATATATATATAAGTTGCTTGGATACAGATTTATTTATTTTAGTATCTCGTACTGATATGAAATTGGGATTATTTATATTGATTAACATCTGTGGATGCAGGAAAACAGGTTGGAGGGATCCAACTGGATTCCTTAACAATTTTATTGTTGATTTTCATATATTACATTATATGATGTGACAAATAATTGGTGACTGATTATTGTGTGTTTTGGGATATTTGAACACAATTGACCTGAAATAATTGGTATATAAATACCATAAAATATATTCGAATATATTAGAAAGAAATTAGGGTTTTTTAAAAAGGGAATTTCTACTCTAAAGATAGAGATTGAATTTCGACTGGCTAGAATATATTAACTTGTTTTTAATTATATTAAAGCAAGTGATTTGATTTATAATCTATATTTATATATGATATGAAATAATTGCGATTAAATAAATGGGAATTGTAAATTCAAGAACAAACTAAAAGGGGAAATTGGGAAATCATTTAAAAAAGGAAACGATGAATATATTTCGTTGCTCGAAATATAAATAAAATTGAATTTAAGCCTTAAGGATTTGTAAATTGAATTCGACTTTGTCGAATGTTATTATTTTTAGATGTTATATATTTTATAATTCATAATTCGATAAGATGATTTATATTTGGTCTAGAACCAGTAATTCGTAATTAAATATGTAATGGAGGTTACGTTCTAAAATTAGTATATAATTAACATGGAGTTGATTTGAAAATGGAGTTTACGGAATAGATTATGGTGATTAATATGAATTTATAAAATAGCTCGATAATATAAGATTTGAAACTATAATAATATTTATTATTTAAATCAAGATTTGATTTAATAAAATGAGCCCAGCTTTCCATAGAAGAAATAATATTCACATTTTAAAGTGAAAAATGGTTTAGAAACAAACATTTGCAAATCAGAATGGTGATGAAAAGGAAATTGGTAAGTGTTGGGAAGTGATAAATTCAAAAATGAGTTTAGAAACCGAGTTGACCAGAAACGGTGAATTTATTCCAACGTTCAGAACGCTAATCGAATATAAATATTCGAGAGAGTGTTATCGAATAGGTATTATTCAAAAGGAAGCTGTATGTTGAAATTCGATTATATCGAATTCAGGAAAGTGATATTTACTTTCTATTTTTAAATAAATATTATTATTTATGTAATTAGTTTGATATTACGTATTTATTCAAAGTAAAGAATCAAAGTTATATTTAAAGATAAATATTTTGGAAACAGAGATTATAATGCTATCGTTATAACCAACATTTTCCGTAAAAGAAGTGGATTCGTAAACTAAATCCGAGAGTTTCATAAGTAATGATTTGATAAGAAATTTAGAAATGGAGTTAAGGAAATTAGAAACTGACTGGAAATTAGTTAAGTTGAATAGCCTTCTGAGTGTTGATCTGATGTTGGTTTCAGCCTTCGGGGTTGATACTTAGAGAGTTGTTCTCTTACTAGTTTACGATTAGGGACTGATTGACGTGAAAGAATAGTGATGTGTAAATAAGATGGAAATGTTTTCTAATAATAATGTACATTTTCTAAATATAGGAAATACGAATTTTGTGAATATATGGAAATATTATTCCGATGTAAATAAGAGATATTTTTTGAGATATAGAAATTAAATAGTTTAAATAGATGGAAATGGTCTCCAAGGAAACATGAGAGGATAAGTGAGTTGGAGAAAATATTGGGTAAAGATATCGAAGAGAAATTGGGAAATGAAATCATTATTGATAAATAAAATTTAAAGGGCTCAGTGTTGATTGATGATTGATTGATATAATTTTCATTTGGAAATATAATCATTATTGTATGGATGTTTTCCTTTGATAGTCAAATCAACAGCTATCAAAGAATTTTGAGCATTTTTTCGTTGTTAATACGGAGAGTCTGGGATCAGATTTATTATTTGAAAACCACTACGCATGGGCATTAGCGTTGCGAATCAAATATGATGAAGATAATTGAAGACTGTTTATGCAAGGGCTGTTCTCGTGATCCTAGGTAGAAATTGCCTAAGATGGGTTTACAAAATACTGCTTTCAGTTTGTCCAGTCCCAGGACAACTTGAATGGAAGAGTGTCTACAGAGTATATCTAATAGATCGCGTAAGTTGATCTCTTCAAACGTATTTACGTTGGTGGCAGGGAAATTCGTTTCTCTTAGCTTTATACCTGTGGTATTTTTAGGGAAATCAATTTGTGATTTGGCGGGTATGACGATGTGGCATTCAAAGTGAATGGTGGCTAGATGTTCCAAAAGATACGTTATGACCTCAAGCTTCATCAACCGGGAAAAAAAATTCGGGCAGGCGGCATGGCTAAGTGGGTCGAACCCAATTAATGTATATTGTCACCATCTAGAGAATATTCATATTTGTTACTTCTTTTCACTTCTGTATCTCCCTGGAACGGTTATGTTGGTATACCAACTGGAAGGTGACAATATATTCAGAACAATCAAGCGAAATGAATGGTCGGTCATGTGTGGGCCGAGATGCATGATGTTCTTGTTGAACTCCAGTGTATCCCCTCTAGGGTACACTAATCGGAAGGTGGTTCCATACCTAGCCATGGTCGGAATCCAAACTTCAATAAGAGCTCGTGGTTTTGACAGTATATTATATATGTGGGGCGTGAGATGCAAGCATTACGCTAGATTGCTATAATTGTATTTAGACATTATTAGAATATAAAAATAATATTGTTTTAAAAATAATTTGGGTTATCATAAGGTAAAAACCATCTGTGTTTATGTGTGGATCGGTCTTATGATTATCTTCTTTTATTTTTTTTTGAAAAGGATTTGAAAAGTTAAACCAAATGGTTGAGTTTACTCACACCAGTCCAATGACCGACCCATAGTTTATTTTGTTTTGTTTTACCCTTAACTCTTGGGTGCCCAAATTTGTATGGGCAGTCAAGTAGTCGGGATTTACAGAAATACTTAGAAGAGCTTGGAGCAGGAGGCTTCAACACTATTTATATATATATAGTTATTTCCGCTGTGATATATATGTGGTGTACTCTGATGACATATGTAAGTATAAGTACAGTTTGTATTTCCAAGTTATGATATATTATATTTTATTCGTTCTGCTGTGAGTTTTGTGTTTACTCTGATTTTGTCGTGTTGCGATCTTCTTCTTATATTCTAATTTTCTTTCTTGCTATTTCTCACCCTCTAACTTCTTTCTATTAATGATCTGGTGTTTTCGATTCTTGAATGTTCGACATTGTGTTGGTGTCGATTTTCGGGGTCAAATATCCCGTGGTCGTTACAGTATTATCAAAGCTGAAGGTTGAGTAATTACCTTGGCTCTATGGCGTGACTTAATAGAGATAGGTTTAGTAATACACTAGATTGAGTTTGAGTGTATATATATATGAGAACATATTTGTAAATTGATATAAAAACTATTTTATATTGTGTTGATTGGTTTGTCGAGTGATTTATGAATTCTGGTTGATACAGTAATGCAAACTGTATCGATATGTGTTTTTAAACTCTTGAATAGAGTAATCCGACACAATATAGTTTCAAAAGCTGGGTAAGTGAAATAATTTTACCCAAATTATATTTTGATATAAAAGATGTATTTATGCTAGAATTATTATAGTATATATTGGATGTGTTGGTTGTTATTATAATCGAATAAGATTATAATCAAGATGGTTATAAAAAACCAATCAGAAATTTGTATAATATATAGAATCAGATGGAATAAATATGGATTTAGACCAGAATTGGAATTAAAACCCTAGACACTGGGAAAAGTGGTTATAAATGGACTTGGATTAAATATATGGGAATTTTAAAATCCTGGGAGATTTTTTATTTTTTTACAAACATCGTGAAGGATATTTTGAAATAATTTCAAAATGGAAATGTTTAAGAACGAGTTTTGGAAATGATATAGTATTGAACTCACTTTGATCGTTGGGAAATAACCCTGATGATGCGGGCCACATCATCAGTGCTCATTTCCGAGTTTCTAAGTGACGGATTACTACCGAAAATTTTGTTTTTGAGTTGTTTTGAGAAAATAAGTTGTTTAGAAATTCAAATGTTTTGAATTACTATTATTATGTATGATTTCAGACTAAATAGAAATAAAACCCAGGGATTTGAATTTTTGAAATCTAGCTATGGAGTTAAACAGTTTAAAATGACGAAATTGAATAAATAAATTGAAATTTAACTAAACTAACTTAAATAAAATTGGGTTGGATTATAAATAATCTGGAATGGATTTGGAATTGAGATTGGAAGTGGAGTTTGAATTTGGCTTGGGTAAAAGAGAAAGATTGGATTGATTATAAATTGAATGAAGTTGGATTGGGATGGCATTTTTATAAGCTGAATTGATAGCAAATGGAAGAGATAAAGTTGAATGCCCGACAAAAAGGTACAAGTTAATATTTTAATTGGGTATTAGATTTTTATGAGCCTATTTGGCAAGTTGCTTGGCCGTTTGATTTTCTTTTGGATTGAAGAAGGCCTAGAGAAGCAAGTTGAAGTTGTACGATTGAGCCGTGCAAAGGAGACGCTGGCGAAAATTTTCGAAAATTTAAGGTGTTAGAAAATTATCAGAATTTTTGAAACATTTCATCAGTATGAATAGATAAATACTTAATTGGAATTAATTGGTTAAGTTGAAACTGAAATCAAAACAAATTATTTTTATAGGGTTAATAAAAAATTTGTAGCATTTTTCCTACTTTAGTAAATTTCGGGGACGAAATTCTTTTAAGGGGGAAGGAATGGTTTTTAGAGATTTAATAATTAATTAATTAATTTAATATAGCAGTTTGATAATTTTAATGGTTTGATTTTAAATTATTTGATTATTTAATTATTATAAAGAATAAGATAATGTAAATTTTGAAATAGTCAGAAATGGTTGAATTAATAATATTGTGTAAATTAGATAATATTAGATATTTATTTGAGTTTATATTCGAATTATAATTCTGAATATATTAATTAAATGGCGATTGAACGTATTAATTATAGTATAATTATAATTGAGCTCGTAATGTCGTGGTAGTTCGTAATTTAACGTTTTGAACTTCAACAGACTGTACAGGATCCGTTATTAGTCGGATTTCTTCGAAACAAGAAACATTGAAATCTATTAAATCGTATTTGAAACGACCCAGACTTCCCCGATTCCCGAGGAGACGGAGGAGCCCAAATTGCTTTGAGAACACGACGCATCAGAACACAAACACTAGAACATTTCATTGATATTACAACAATTTACATCAGAGTAGAGGAACAAAACGAATTGAAATTGAATTGAAATCAATTTGAAAGGAATTTGAATTGAAGTACATAGAAGGTAAATTCAAATTGAATTGAATTAAAACGAATTAGAATTTGAATTGAATTGAAATGAATTTGAATTCGAATTAAATAAAAATTGAAATGAATTCGAATTGAATTGAAATCAAATCGATTTGAGATTGAAGATGAAGTTGAAATTGTTTTTGAAACGAATTTAGAACTATTTATAAAATTCGTTTTAAAAGGAAATCGACGAAATATATATAATATATATTATATATATATAATGGCCTGAATAAAATGCGCCGCGCCGCGGCAGTTCGTGAATTTCGACCATTGACTTCGAATGGACGTTGCGGGAGATCCGACCGTCGGATTCTCCTAAAACCGGAACCGTTGGGTTCGTATCGAAAAGAGCTTTCCAATGAATATTATAAATTTGAAATCTAACGGTTGGATTTGGAATTATGTCCAAATCAAATTTGGAAAAGGTCGCTGTAAGTGCAGTTCGATAGCCGTTGATGGAAATCAACTGTACGGACCTTGATAAAATTATTAAAAATATCTATAATTTGTGTAAAATCATAAGAAATGATTTGGGAAAAATTGGGCTGAAAAAAATTCCAGATTTGAAAAGATAAAAATAGTTTTTTATCGAAATGAACTAGTTTTGAACTAGAATTAAAATCAATTTATTTTTGAAATAAATAAATTGAATTTGAAAGTGATTTTATAAATAATCAATATTCCCAATACGTGGAATGAGACTGGAATTGAATCGAAATTATCTTCGGAATATTTCGATGTTGCATTTCGCGACTATACAGACATTGTTATGGGAATTTGAAAGATATATTTTATATCGTTATTTCCAATACGATATTTGTTGGTTTCAGAATTTGATATTGAATATAAGCCAATATATTTTCTATTCAAAGCCTTGTATTTAATATCAAATATGATTTGTGTTTATCGTGAATCGTGTTTTAGATGACATTGGTTCTTTAACCCAGTTAAAGACAGGATATTGATTTTTGAAAAGATTAAAACTAAGTGGAGTTTTAATGAATCCTTAATTAGATTGAAATGTGAATTGATAATTTAAATTATCAAATTTGGAAAGTGATCAAGAATGGAGTGTTACCAGTTTTGCTCCAAGGCGATAGTTAAATCTTTAGTTAGATTTGAACGTGAAATGGTAATTAATTTTACCGATAACACATGGTGTTAGATGTGGAGTATTACCAGTTTTCTCCATGGGATATATAGGTTGGGATTGGGAAATAAAATAAATAATTACTTCGGTGTGGCTCGCTAATCCCGACTAGTTTGAAATGATATCCAAAGGAAGATTATAGAATAAATTTAGAAGAATTTATCTTGGATAAAATTAATGGGAACCTTTCCCTAAGAATGTGATTTTGTGAATAAAAGAATATTCTGAATTGGAATGAGGCGTTCGTTGTGTTTGTGTAACATTTGTTTATTATATACGTGGGTTATTCAGAAAGGTCGGGTTATACCCATTCTGAATAACCGATTCGATGAGATGTCGAAGATGAAGACGGTAGTTGAAGACCGGAAGTCTTCACATCGTTTGGGTGATTACTGATGATCTCGATTGGGCTGCACACCCAAGATGAGGGAAACAGTTGGTGATCGTCCCAACGTACTTGGAGATGGATGGATATGCGAAGAAAGTGCCTCTGGTTTCGTTCAGACCCAGAACGAACTTGTAAATGGATTGTGTGTCTGACATTGGATTTTATTCTGTGTTGATTGATCTCTATTAAATATACATCTGTTTGGCGGTAGAGAATTTATTCTCTTGCTTAACGCCCTTCTCTGAGACGTACGAGCTCAGAGGTTGTATATCGATGGACATCAGTCGCGTGGAGTGAATTGCCAGTGTGGCACGCGTAAGTGGCAATTGATCAAGGCTTCTGTTGAAAAGCAAAGTCTTGTGGTTGATGATCAAAGCACGGCCTGTGTGGCGTAGCTTTGTGTATAGCGTGAATTCGCAAGCCTCACACCTCAGTATGAGTCAAAAACGGGATAGTGACTGCAGGGAGAGCACGACGTTTCTTTCTAGCTAGGGTGGTGTCAGTGACCTACCAGCTCTGACATTTATATAATTTTCACCTGTGTGGTTGTTGGATACGAGGCGCCTCGGATATAGGTCTGTAAGGACCAGGAAACGTGTGTTCAGGAATAACTAATCCTCAAAAGTAAGAGAGGACCGGCCCTGAAGATCCAAGGATCAGAGTGGGTTCCTGGGACATTTGCTAGAGTGTCTTGAACGCGGAGAGGAGCTTGCCCCTTGCCTCGGCGCATGACGGAAATCCAATTTCCAATACGTGATATTGCAGTTTTAATTGTAGAACTAGTATGGCGACATGATATATGGTATCCATGCCGTCTATGATTGATATTTATGATTGAAAATGTTCTGACACTATTCACCTATGATAGTATCAAATGATTTGTTTTAAACGTATCATGCATTATTTGGCTATTATAAGGGAAAACCCTATCCTCCGGCTTGCGTTGCATTGTGTGATGGGACCTGGGTCTTAAAATAGCTTCATTTTTCCAAAAAGCATTCCGTTGTTTTGTTATATGCACTAGTATTCTTGGAAGGAAACCCGTTCCGTGTTATACGGAGTGGTCCCTTGAATTACTATCTTTAAAGTAAAGTTTTAAATAACCGTTTTAGTTCTCACACCAGTCACATGACTGACCTGGAGTTTATTGTTTTAACCTAAACTCTGGGTGCCCTTATTTTCGACACGGGCAGCTAGTAGTTTTGGTTTTGCAGATTTATATCCACAGGGCCCTGATTTACAGCTGGAACGATGCTCGGAAAGCTCTGTATCCGTGTATCACTTTCAGTTGTGTTTTGTATATTTTTCCGCTGGTATGTAATTTATTGTAATCTCTGATATTTATCAAATGTAATTTAAATCTCTGATATTTTCTGTGTAATTTATTCATTTATACTCTGTATATTCTTGTATCTGATGGAATTGTTGTAATAACAATGAAATGTTCTTCTGTCTGCGTTCTGATTTGTCCTGTTCTCAAAACGATCAGGGGTTTCGAACGGTCTTTGTCGGTTTAACGATCGATTCAGATCGAGCAAAATTCCTTGCCGTTACAAGGAATATAGCAGAGTTCAAATAATATACAGTAGAAAAATATCAGAGATTTAAATTACAAAACAGCAGAACATATATACATAAATATAATGTGCAGTGGAATACATCAACTACCACAACTGAATGAAATATACGGATAAAAGCTTTCCGAATATAGCTCCAGCCGTAATCCAGGATCCTAAGAAATGAAATATCTGTGAAAACCAAAACTTCTAGCTGCCCGTGTGGAAAATATGGGCACCTAAAGATTAGGTGGAAATAATAAACTCCGTGTCAGTCATAGGGATGGTGTGAGAACTTAAACAATAATTAAATCTTCACTTTAAAAATTGGGAAATCATGAGACCATGCCATGTAACATGGAACGGGTATACTCCACATGAATCTTAGTTTAAAATAAAATAACACAATGCTTTTTGGAAAATGAAGCTATTATAAGACTCAGGTCCCATGACACAATGCAACGCAAGCCAAAGGATAGAATTTTCCTTTATAATAGCCAAACATGCTTGGTACGTTTAAAACAAATCATTTTGATATTATTATAAGTGCATAGTGTCAAAACAACTTCAAATGTAAATGTATCAACCATATAAGACATGAGCGTCCCATGCCACTATGCCACCATATAGGTTTACAACTAGAACAAAAAATAATATCATATTGGAAATTGGATTCCATCTATGAGTCGAGGAAAGGGATCGTCCTCACCAATTTCAAGACAATCTAGCAAATGCCTCAGGATCGCGCCCTTAACAACCCTTGGATCTTCAGGGTCGGTCTACACTTACTTTAGTGGATCGGTTATTCCTGAACACATGTTTCCCAGTCCTATCGGACCTATATCTGAGCCACTAGGGACACAATATCCGAGGCGCCTCATTCCATCATCCACATAAGTAAAAATTTTAGGGCTCCATACCATGACACCACTTCTAACTAGAAAGAAATATCGTGCACTCCCTGTAGTCACTATCCCGTTTTTGACTCATACCAGGTGTGAGACTCGCGAATTAACGCTATACACAAAGCTATGCTACTTAAAGTTGTGCTTTGATCATCATCCAAAAGGCTCTGCTATTCAACCAAAACCTTGATCCTTTGCATCTTAGCATGCCACATTGACAATTCATGCCATACAACTGATGTCTTTCAATATATAACCTCTAAGCTCGTACGTCTCAGAGAAGGGTGTTAAGCAAGAGAATAAATTGTCCGCCACCAAACAGATATATATATTTAACAGAAATCAATAAACACAGAATGAAATCCAATGTCAGACACACATCCATTAACAAGTTCGTCCTGAATCAGAACGAAACAGGAGGAACCTTATTCCTCATCCTATATGTCCAATACAGGAGAGGGATCCTTGCATATCCGGTCGATCTCCAAGTACATCTGGACGATCACCACTTGTTACCTCTTCTTGGGTGTACCACCCAATCAAGACATCAGTATTCATCCAAACGATGTGAAGATCTCTGGTCCAACCACCGTCTTCATCGTCGACTTTTAGTTGCCGTAACAATTTTTCAGAATGGGTTAAACCCGGTCTTTTCGAACAACTCGCGTATGTTATAATCAATAATTAAGTGCTATAAAAACATATCATATGTCTCATTCCAATTCAGAATATTATTTTATTCAAATATTCACATCTCTAGGGAAAGGTTCCCATTAATTTTGTTAAAGATAAATTCTTTTAAACTTATTCTTTAATCTTCCTTTGGATATCAATTTTAAAAGATTTTATTTTATCATTTAACAATTCTAAACCGAATTAAGGTTTATAAAACTAGTCGGGATTATCGAGCCTTACCGAAGTAATCATTTATTATTTTATTATTTCCGATCCTAATCTATTCATCCCATGGCGCAAAACTGGTAGTACTCCATTTCTAATGCCCATCGTTTTATCGGTAAATTTAATTACCATTTGATGTTCAAATCTAATTAAAGATTTAACTATCACATGGAGTAAAACTGGTAGTACTCCATCTTGAAACATTTCTTGAATTTGGTAAATTTAATTACCATTTCACTTTCAATCTAATTAAAGATTCATTAAAACTCCATTTAGTTTTAATCGTCCAAATATAATTACTTAATGATTTTCCAACCTTTGGAAATTAATCTTGTCTTTAACTGGGTTAAAGAATCAATGTCATTTAAAACACAGTTCACGATAAACCCTAATCATCTTCCATTGACTATGGAATTGAAACGACCCGAAAATCGCCCTTGCGGGAAATCGCCGGATACGCTTACTTTGGGCTACAACACATCAGAACAACAACATCATACTTTTATAAACATTTCAATAATGTTACATCAGACTACAGAATATCAGAGTACATCGAATAAAATTACAGCGGAAGATAAATTACAATGTTAAATACAATGCACAGCGGAAATAAAATAACTAAGGCAGCGAAAGACAACTATGCTCTGGACACAGCTTTAGGCTTCAATCCAGAAACCTGCTCGAGATAAGAACCTGTAGACAAACTACTCGACTGCCCGTGTGGAAAGAGGGCACCCGAGTTTTTAAAGGTGGAAACAAACAACAGGTCAGTCATGGGACTGGTGTGAGAATTCTTAACTAATCTCACTAATAACAATAAGACAAATCCAAGGACCACGCCGCTAACGCGGAACGGGGTTACTCCAATGGGTTGTCGTGCATAAATTAAAGTAAATCGTTAAACAACGCAATGCATTTTGGAAAAATGAAACCATCATAAGACTCAAGTCCCATCACACAATGCAATACAAACCGGAGGATAGAGTTTTACCTTATAATGGTCAAAAATGCTTGATACGTTAAAAACAAATTTGATATTATTATTAGTGTATATATGTTTCAAAAACATTTCAAAGTAAATGTATCAATCCTAGGAAGCATATCTACCGTATATTATGCCTCCATACTAGTAATACAATCAAGTCCGTAGGGTCGTATCGGGAAATGAGTTTCCATCATGAGTCAAGGCTAGGGAGGAGCTCCTTACCGATTCGAGACACTCTAGCTGATGTCTCAGGATCCCCCGCAGTGAACCCTTGGAAAGCTGCAGGGTCAGTCCACACATACAGCTTCGTGGATTGGCAATTCCTGAACACATGTTTCCCGATCCTATAGGACCTATCATCCGAGGCGCCTCATTCCATCATCCACATAAGTATAATATCAGCCAGTTTAAGCACTGACACTACTTCTAGCTAGAAAGAAACGTACTGCTCTCCCTGCGTTCCCTTCTCCCGTTTTAGACTCAACCGGGTTGTGAGGCTCGCGAAGTAACGTTATAACAACAAGGCCTGCCTTTCAACTAAGCCTTGATCATCTTCATCTTGGCGTGCCACGTTGACAATTCACGCCATGCGATTGATAACTATTAATACAAAACCTCTAAGGGCGTTAAGCAAGAGAATAAATTCTCCGCCGCCAACTGTCGTATATTAATAGAAATCAATTTACATGGAACAAAATTCAACGTCAGACACACATTCCATTTATAAGCTTATGCTCTGCGTCTGAGCGAAAGCCAAATCCGTACAAATCAACACCACGTCCGGATAACTACCATCTTGGGAGCAAATCAATCAAGGGCCTCAACACTAGTTACCCATTTGATGCGAAGATCGTCGGTCTTCAATCGTCGTCTTCAATTCTTCGAACGTCGTATCATTATTTGGAATGGGTTAAACCCGGTCTTTCCGAATAACTCGCGTGATTTAAAATTAGGTGCTATACATAAACCACATCCATGTCTCATTCCAATTCAGAATATCCTTTTAATAAAGTATTCACATTATTAGGTAAAGGTTCACATAAATTTTATCAAAGATAAATCTTTCAACTTATTCTTTAATCTTCCTTTATTCACCTTCAATCTAATTAAAGATTTATTTAAAACTTTATTAAGTTTTAGTCCTCTAAAATCATTGTTAAATGACTAATCGCTTTTCTGGAATTAATCTTATTTTTAATCCGGGTTTAAGAACTGTTGTTAATTAAAACATAGTTCACGAGAGACCCCATTTCATGTTTCATTAATTCCTAATTTAATATATAATATTAGGCATCTCTTCTTTTAGAAAATTTCATTTAATCTTAATTAAAAGATAAATTAATAACAAATCAAAATTTCACTATTGATTTGAGTTTCAAGAACTAATGTCCTTCAAAACATTGTTCACAAACAACCCATAATCAATTTCCTTTTTATTCCAATTATAATTAATAATTGAGAACCTCATTTAAATCTAAATAAAAAGATTTTCCTTATTTTTACGTATTTTAAAACGTTTATAAATTCGTTTCCAAGACGATTCCAACTTTTATTCCAACTATAATCTAAAAATTGATTATTATATAGGTTATCCTTTTATAATAATATTATTTTCCAAAATATTAATTTTGAAATTTCTCTTTTAATGTTCATTATAAAATGGATAAAATAAATCGATAAACTCGTTTGGGTTTTTTAAAATGCGTTGCTATTTTTAAAACGGATTAAATAGCCCAACTCATTTTCTTATCCATTTGTATTTTATAATGGGCTAGACCTCTCACATTAAGCCTACGACTTGTGGATGCTGGATGTGCCAGTCGGTTCCGGGCAGACTTATTCCACAAGTTGGGCTTAACCTCGTGTCATGGCCCGTTTCGTATTTGTGCACTTGGACCTCTCACATTAGGTTCAACATTAGTGGCTGCTGGATATGCCGGTCGGGTCCTGGCAGACTTCCACCACAAATGTATAACCTAACCTCGTGTCCAAGCACAATTATAATTTATAATTATCATTAATTTTTCCAAAACATATTATTTGAAATTATCCTTTCCATTAAGGAATCTTAATTTTAAGATATTATTTATTTCTATATATCTTGATTTCAAGTATCTTGATATAAATTGTAACATTCCATATTCTTATAATATTAAAATAATATTAAAATAATATTACAATAATATTTTCAAAATGTGTAATTTTGAAATTAAACTTGAAATATTAATTAGTCATTTATTGCTACATTTATTCTTATAATATTTAAAATAATATTATAATAATATTTTCAAAATGTATAATTTTGAAATTCAAACTTGAAATATTAATTAATTATTTATTACTGCATTAACCATTCTTGATAACTTTAGAAAATTCTGCATTGGAATGAGACTCAAATCAAATACCATTAATTAATGGATTCATACAACGCATTTGTGAAATAATGATAGACATTCCTTTATCACCAAATTAACATTCCAATAACAATCAGATAACATTCACACAACATTCAAATGACATTCAAACAAAATCCAAATAATAATATATTATTTGTGCACTTGGGCGATGTGTGAAAATATCAGCCCAATCAACATATACAAGTCAGGCAACTTGTATATGGCAGTGTAACATATTTGAATTATCATAAATAATAATAAATTAACATTAATTAGCATGCTACCTATTTTCAAAATTCAACAAAAATGCTAAAATTAATTTTATTTTTTTATATTTTATAACGACACTAAAATATAATTAGTTCCACCTTTCATGAATACTCTAGTTTTTATTTTCATTTTTCATAAAATTAGATGACGCTAACTTTACTTCCATTTTTCTCAAAATTAATCCAACTTTTGTTTACTAACATGTAAATTTATAATAAATGAAATTAATCCAACTTTTTTATACTCACATAAATGACATATTTTTATATTAACATAATGACAACCTTTTCTTATATTAACATAAAGACAATTTTTTTTTTATTAACATAAAGACAACCTTTTTTATACTTTCATAAATGACAACTTTTATATTAACATAATTGACATATTTATATCATAAATGACAAATTGATATTAACATAATTGACCAATTTATATCATAAATGACAAATTTGATATTAACATAATTGGCGTATTTATATCATAAATGACAAATTTGATATTAACATAATTGACCAATTTATCAACAAAATGATACTTTAATGTTAACAAAACATTTCTTAACAAAATGATACTTTAATGTTAACAAAACGTTTCTTAACAAAATGATACTTTAATTCAAATTTTTCATTACCAATGGAAGTGACATTTTTATCTTAATATTCCATTACTAACAAACGTGATATTTTATTCTCTAACAAAAAGATGACATTTTATGTTTTCTAACAAAAGATAGCAATTTATGTTTTCTAACAAAAGATGATCCTTTTATTCTCATTTAGCATTTCTAAATAAAAATGATCTTTTTATACAAACGTAAACATTTCTAATAAAAACGGTATTTTAAATCTAAATCATCATCTCAAACCAAAATATCATTTTTAATTTGAATGAACATTTATAAGCAAAATGTTATTTCATTTTTCTATCTAACAATAATCTAATTCAACAAATTGACATTTTTAATCTGTCAATCTTAATATAACAAGTTTTACACCTTTATGATGTCAATTCTAGAACAACAAAAATACTCCACAATATCAACACAGTAAATCAACCAATCTAAATTTCACACAGCGCATATATTTAGTATTACAATAAAAATCAACAAATATATATATATATATATATATATATATATATATTTTATTCTAAATTTAAAACGAGAAATCTCACATCGGTTGTTGAATCCTTCAAAATTGTAGAAAGCTTCAAAACGCACCACCACCGAAGGCCTTAACCGCCGATCGACATAGCCTACGTCGAAGCCCTGAGCTTCATCTCCTACCACCATGAATCGTTCCCAATTCGAAGTCTCCTTCGCTATTGAAACTCGCGTCGAACACGTTGGTTTTGGGCCCAAATTCGAGCAACTCCTTTCACCAAACTTGATCTTGTCGGTATGATTACGAAGATCTCGATTAGCTCTTGCTTTTCCGTTCATTAAATTTTGTTTGTTCATGATTGGATTGAAAGAATTTTAAAAGAGAAAATCGCAGCTTTTCAGCCCTAGAATGATGGAGACGGCGGTTACTATTCCGATTAAGGTTTTGTAACATAAGGGTATATATATATTAATACTTTTTAATTATTTAATTCCCCTTTTAATTTCAATAGAATTGTTATCATACGCTTACGTTTTGATATATTAAAGGGGAAAGATCAATTATACATTATGACATATAAAAATGTAAAGTGCAATTATGCTCCTTGGATATTGCAAATCAATTAATTTCCCTATATGCAACGCTTAGACTCTGTTTGAATAAATGTTGTGAACCACTAATAAATGTCATTTATACGGTTTCTATTATTGTTCTAACCAAGTTTTTTTATTTTTTTTATTTACTTATATTGGAATGCAAATTCCAATATACAATATAACATTTAATTAATTAATGTCAACAATTGTATTTAGTTTAGTCTTATGAAAATTAACTTACCAACATTGAATTCTAACTTTCAAACGAAATGAATTGCTATATATATTTATTTCTAGCAATAAATTACTTATAACCTAATGTACAGAAAGAAATTGAAGGTGCATGTGTTATGTGAAAATAAATTGGAAATTATGAAACATAAAGAGAAGGCAACATATATATATATATATATATATATATATATATATATATATATATATATTAGTAAGGAAGGGGAGAGAGAGAGAGACTTGTAAGTTCATATATTAAAATGTAGCATGCGTTTTGATAATTTGACTTAAAAAGGGTGTAAAATGAAGAAGTAAAGAGAGGCAACAATGTTTAAAATATGAGGGAGATGAATGAATGCATGCATATTTATGTTAAATATATTTGTCTTTCCTGATCTTGAAAAGGCATGCACATGAATTTATGCCAAATCCATTGGCATTCACTTCTTCCTTAATTGTTTTCTCAACATTATCATTTATTTCTTCCAAACACTTTTGAAATTCAAAATTAAAATTATTAATGAGGTGTGAGGTAGAAAACTTTCCCTACACTGTGAACCTCAGTTTAGAACAACGATAAAATTTTCTTTCTTAATATATATTACTTTTCAATTTTCAAATATATAATATTAACGTTTCAGTATTTAATGAACTTATTCAAAAATTCAAAAGAAAAACATAGGAGAGAGAAAACGAGAATGTAATTAATGTTTGATCTATTGTTTAATGCCAATTGTTAAAAAGTTTATAACTTCGTTTGCATGTACATGTTAGTATTTAATAAATGTACATTTTCTACCTATAACATTTTATTACACAATGAATCTCTTTTAATGATTTATTTACATTAAACACATTTTCAAACAATGAATCTCTTTTACATTAAATATATATATATATATATATATATTTTTGAAAATTGGTTCACTTTATTGCTTAAAACCAATAAAAACCTCCCCCATAAGCCTTGTTAAAACCCCATAACCCCCCTAGTGGGTACCTTATAGGGAAAAAGAGTACTCATGAGCTTGGTATACATCATAGCAATGACCATCGTCATAAACAAAAGAAAATACATCAAAAACGACTAATATATCAAAAGATAAAAGCCTCTCTTCTCGGCCCATATATTCAGGCCCAACCATCTCCCTTCAAACACAAAGTCAAAAGTCATCCTGTATCTCGAAGTTCAATACCCCACTTCAAAAGTAGTCTCTCGTTCTTCAAAGTACGAATGGATCTAGATCCGTTATTTTGAACCATCAGCACAATTTCTCGTTCAATTCTAATTAGGGTTGATGATGAATGATTTCTCCTACCCTGAAAAACTCTCAAATTCCTTTCTCGCCAGATGAAATAAATTGCTGTTACCAGAGATCCACAAGCTATGTCCCTTAATTGATCCCTTGATTTAAATTCTTCATGTAATTGTCTTACTTCTTCTTTTAAATCCTGATTAATTGTTAAAGGAAGTTCCAATTTTTGCTTCAGGGACATCCAGATGAAGGAAGCGAAATCACACTGGAAGAAAAGATGTTCAATTGATTCAGGATGATTCTCGCAAAGAGGACATAGAGGATTAACTGCTGAATTATAGCGCAAGACTCTATCTTTAGTATTCAATCTTCCCAAAATCGCCAGGTATGATATAAAGGACATTCTTCGACTATTCTTTTTATGCCAAATGACTGAAAATATTAGATCTGGATTTTCATGACTACGAATAAAGTCCCAGACTTTATGAAAAGAAAAGGGTCCACCTTCACACCATTCATAATTATCTTGAATTAGATTTGGATGAGTTTGAATTGCGTTTATTTCATCTAATAACTCTCTTGTTGCAGGATGTATTTGAGGATGAAACTCTTCATTTCTGATGATGTCAGATACCTTTTCATTAATTTGGCCAATAATATGCAATCTGTCAAAACCAAGAAGATCAACCATGCATTTACAGTTTATCCCGGGCTCCAACCATAGATAAGTATTTTGACCTTTTGCTATTATTTTATTAAAGTATTGTTTTGATCTGGATCTAAGTCTTAAAATTGATTTCCAAGTGCTTGAAGCATTCACATCCAAAGCCATAGTCCAAAAAAATTCCTGCTTACAATACCTATTACGAACCCATTTGCTCCACAAGGACTTATTAGAAAGAAAGTTCCACATCTGTTTTATACAAGCTACTTTTTTTAGATCATTAAAATTCTTCAATCCAATACCCCCTTCTTCTTTTGGCTTACATAAAAATGACCATGCTACTTTATGTGATGTTCCACCCCCAAAAAAGTCTGCACATAGAGTCTGTAATTTGCTAAGTGTAAACTCTGGAATCTGATATATACAAAGCCAATATAATACTATAGGGGTAATGACTGAATTTATAAGTTCTGCTCGACCTGCAAAACTAAGTAGCTTAGCTTCCCAGCCTTGAATTTTACTTTGAACTCTTTGAATTAAAGAATTGCATTCTGAATAATGCAAATAATTTGAGGATAGAGGAACTCCAAGATATTTAATTAGGAGATTGCCTTGTTCATATCTTAAAATATTCAAGATATCATCTGCATTTGTTACTGATTTGCTGAAGAATATCTTTGTTTTTGAAGCATTCACATTTAAATCTGCAAACTGACTTAGATTCTGAAAAATTTCTTTAAGTGAATTTGCATTTCGAGTTGAGGCTTTTCCAAAAATCATTAAATCATCAGCATATAGTAAGTGAGAGATTATAGGCTGCACTTGACTACTAGGTTGGAATCCTCTTGAATTAGTAGCTTTATCCATCATAAATGTGAAGTACTGCATTGCAATAGCGAACAGATATGGTGATAGAGGATCACCCTGCCTCAGACCCCTTGTAGATGTTATGAAACCTTTGGGAATTCCCTGAATGATAATAGAAAAAGTAGCAGTATCCATGCATTCAAAAATCACATTTATAAAGTGTACAGGAAAGTTCATCTTTGACATCAAAAACCATATGAGTTTCCTGTTTACTTTGTCATAAGCCTTTTGTAAATCTACTTTCACACACATTTTAGGCATTCCACCCTTTTTGAAATCTCTTGATAACTCATGCGCTAGCAATATATTATCTCCAATATACCTTTCAGGTATAAAAGCACTCTGATTTGGTGATATCAATGATGAAAGAAAAGGCTTTAGTCTATTACTTAAAATTTTTGAATTTTTTTTATAATAGACATTACAACATGAAATAGGCCTGTAATGAGAAATCTCTGTGGGTCTATCATTCTTTGGGATTAAAGTTATAAAAGTATGATTTAAAGATTTTGGAAGATTACCAGACTTGAACATATCTGACATGGCTGCATGTAGATCATCTTTTATTACATCCCAATGAAATTTAAAAAATTTAGCACTCATTCCATCAGGGCCAGGACTAGAATCATCATGAATTGAAAAAACTGCCTCTCTGACTTCTGATAATTCAATATTTCTGAGTAGAAATTTATGGCCAAGCTCATTTATGGTTGATATTTGTTGAAATATAGGAAATTCAGATCCACATGAACCATTAAACATAGTCTGAAAATAATTGATGGCCTCTACCTCAATCTCTTCTGATTTGAACAACAAATTACCACTAGAATCTATAAGAGCTCTTATATGATTAAAGTATCTCCTGTTAGACATTCTTGAGTAAAAAAATTTGGAATTTGTATCACCTTGTTGAAGCCATGCTACTTTGGACTGTTGCTTTAAACCACTAAAATATATTGCTTGCAAACTCTGAAGATTTCTTTTTGCATGCAGATATTCATCAAAAACTTGTACATCTTCTGGGTCAAGATCAATTGCTTCCTCCAAATTGGCAACTAAGGTTTCAGCTTGTTCAAGACTAGATGAGTTTCTACTTCTCACTTTATTCCAAAATTTTAGCTCTTTTTTACAGTTACTCAATTTTTGTAAAAACTGGTAACTTTCAAAACCCCAAACTGAACCACTCAATCCTTTTAAAATTGCATCATGATAACCATCCTGAAGAAACCAATCATTTTTATATCTAAAAGGAAATCCTTTAATTTCAGGTGTAGGAATTATATCTAACAAAATTGGGTTATGGTCACTTGAGTTTTGGGGAAAGGATAAAGCCTTCATATTTAAAAATTGATGCATAGAGATATTATTCACCAATATTTTATCTATATGTGTTGCTATACCTCTTCTATGCCAAGTAAACTGAAAACCCAAAGGCTTTAATTCTGATAAACTGGTCTGTATTAAGAACTTTTGAAATTCTCTAATTTGAGAATAAGGAACAGGGAGCCCTCCTTTTTTGTCATATGGTGATAGAACATTATTAAAATCACCCATTAAGATCCAAGAATTAAGAATAGAGCTTGATTCATTAATAAGCTGATTCCATAACATAATCCTTTCACCAAAAGTATTACTACCATAAATCACTGTGAAAGTCATTATCAAGCCTCCTTTATTTTTAGCACTTACTGTCAAATATTGAGGAGATGTAAATATCACATCCAAATCCCAAATATTTGAATTCCAGATCAATAGAATTCTTCCAGTGGACAATGAAGAATTATTAGTTATAAATTTCCAGTCATTTGGTAGAAGAGAAGAAAACAGAACTAGGTTGTTTGGATTTAACTTTGTTTCTACTAAACCAACAAGAGTTGATTTTGTAGAGTGTAGGAGTTTGATCACTTCTTTCATTCTAAAAGAAGTATTCATTCCCCTAACATTCCAAACTAACAATGTCATTTTATTGATGTAGAACTCCTCGTTGTTCTTTTAGCAGGAGTTGGAATTGTTTGTTTAGCAGCCTGTAGATAACTAGTATTCTTATTCACAAATGCAGACACATCCACCTGTTTTCCTTTTTCTAAATTTTTTGCTTTATCATTTTCTGTAATAACATCAACAATGTTATTTAAATCATCTGGCATTACCTGAACAAGTAGTTTGGTATTCAAGAATGAGAGATCATCTTGATCATTTGAGCTTGATGGATCTAAGTTGCTTGATGAAATATTTGTTACATTTGCTTCAGTTGAGTGAGTTTGATCATTTGCAACTTTAAATCCTGGATCCATATTGTCAGTTTTTTCAGATTCATCATGAGTTTCAGAATTTATTTGATGTTCTTCAGGTACATCAGGAGGAATCCACCTTGGATCTTTTGCTACTTCATGGTACTCATCATCATGACCAAAAAGTTTACATTGAGAACACATTGAAGGTATGAATTCATACTCAACCTTAATTTTGAGTTTCTCCCCATTATAAAGCAAAGTTGGTATTTCAGTTATCAGATCTGTTTGAGTATCTATTTCAATTAACACTCTCGCATACTTTGTGTATTTTTTCTCAGCTGTATTTTCATCTAAGAGAAGAGGTTTTGAAATAAAGCTTGCTAAGATCTGAATTGCATCCTTTGTCCATAACTCTAAAGGTAAATCAATTAGTCTGATCCAGATCTGAACCAGATTACTTTCTTTTCCTTTAAATACAAAACCAGGATGCCATGATTCTACATATAGCAATCTCCCAAAATAAGAATAAGTTGAGCTTTCAGTTATTCTTTGAAAATCATCACTATTTTCAAATTGTACCACAAAATCATAGCTGGGAGAAACATGTATGTTGGAATTACCCAATGGTTTCCATACCTTTGTTATAAATTCTTTTAGCTTGACTGTTGATAATCTGAAAAATATAGGGATCAAAGCTATCGTATTCTTCCAAGAAAACTCTGATTGGTTATAAACTTTTTCAGGAACGAAGACATACTCCAGTGAAGGCTTGATGAATTCAAGTTTCCTGCTCTGAGATTTTGAAACTGGATCTGATTTCGTTTGAGACGCATTTGGATCTGGAACATTAGATTTGAGATCAGATCTGAGATTAGAGTTTGAATTCGATTGAAAAACTTTTGATTGAGGTTGTATAAATGAAAAAGTAGATGTTGATGGATTTGCTTTATTCGCCATTAAAATGTAAAACTGATGAAAAGTTAGATTATAGTATCATTAAATATATATATATATATATATATATATATATATATATATTTAAATGTAAACATATCTAATCAAACTTTAATCTTTTTATACCTTAAAAACATAATGTTTAATGTAAACATATTCCAATCAAAGTTTTAATCTTTTTATTCTTTTTTTTATAAACAACAACACTGTGAATTTTCACGTTAGCATATTTTCATTTATAACCTACACATTATTTTCAATCAATAATTTTTTTTACACACAAATTGTATACGCTCCGTATTTACATTAAAAAGAATATATTTATATTTTCAAAATAAATTATTTTAAACAACCAGAACTCATTAAAATAACTTAAAATAAATTTTTAAATTTACCCCCCAAAATTCAGGGTTACAGGAATCTTCATGGAAAACAGATCAATATATAATTAATATAAATTTCCGTATCATACTAATAATATAAATGGAATAATGACAAAGCCTTTTAAATTCCATATATAGTAATGGTCTTCCTTTATAGAAGCTCATCTCGGTAATTACCAAATCGAATTCCATTCAATTCCAATTTAGTTTATTAAATTGGAAAAACTTTAATCAGGAAAATATTCTGAAGGACAAAATGAACAAAAAATTATTCCATAAGGACAAGAAGGCAAAAATTTGTCCATAAGGACAAGTTTTAGTGTAAAGGGAGGAATTATAGTGGGCCCATGAATTCCTCCCTTTACACTAAATTTTATCCTTGAGGATAAAATTTTGCCCCTTTGTCCTTATGAAACAATTTCCTGTTCCTTTTGTCCTTGAGGGTAAAAATCCCAACTTTAATTTGGAAAATTTCCATCAAATTTTAGAATAAAGATTTATAAATTACAAATCATAACTTCACTGTTAATTGGGTTAAAGAACGAATGTCATTAAAAACATCGTTCACAATAAACCCAAAATCAACTTCCTTATAATTCCAATTATATTTATTGATTGGAAAACTTCATTAATCTTAGTTAAAAGATTTATGCTATCCTCAACTAGGTATAAGAACAGTATTATTGAAGACACCATTCACGACAATCCCAAAACCCAAGTTGATACTAAATACAAGGCTCTGAATAAAAATAATATCGGCTTATATTCAACATCAAATTCTAAGGCCAACAAATATCGTATTGGGAATAACGATATCTGTATCTTCTAAATTCCTCAACAATAGTCGTATAATTATGGAATCCAATATTGAAATATTCGTAAGATTATTTCCATTCAATTCCGTTCCAATTTATATGGAATTCCTGCTTATGTAAAAACCCATTTGCAAATCCAACACTATTATTTCTAAAAATCGTTAGATTTTTATTCTAGTTATTAACTAGTTCATTTAGATAGAAATATCTTTTATCCTTTCAAACTCGGAATTTTTCATCCAAAATCTTTCCAAAGCCTTTATTATGAATTTACATAATTTATTCATATTTTTAATAATTTTATTAAGGCCCTTACAGTCGGTTTCCAATATCTGCCACCGAGCTACATCCATAGCGACATTTTATGAAATTGATTTGGACATAATTTGAAATCCAACCATTCAAATTTAAATCCCACATATTCATTTGAAAGATCTTTTCGATGCGAACCCAATGGTTTCGGTTTTAGGAGAATCCGACGGTCGGATCTCCTGTTACATCAATTTGAAGTCAATGGTTGAAATTCGCGAACGGTCGCTGCGCGGCGCGTTCTATTCAAGCCATTTAAATATATATATATATATATATATATATATATAATTGTCGATTTCCATTTAAAACGTATTTTATAAATCGTTTATAATTCCATTTTAAAACAATTTCAACTTCGTTTTTCAATTTTAAATCAAAATTGAATGTTCTATATCATTATAATATTAAAATGATAATATTTCCAATATATCAGATTTTGAAATCAAATCTTTTCGATATTCATTATAAAATGGATAAAATCAAAAGAAAAATCCGTTCGAGTTAAAATGGCGTACATCTACTTAACTAGGCTTCATATATTTCAATATTTTCGTGTCCATCCAAAATCGGACATCAAAATCATAATTTTATTCTTCACTGAATATTATTTTAAAATATTCGTTGATATTCTGAATCGGAATGAGACTCAATCAATTACCATACAATTTCAGTTATATGGATTTCATACATCTCATGTATTCAACAGTAATGATAAATAATCATTGAACATTCAAACATCATCCAGGAGCATTCTACAACTGTATAAGCATTAAAATAAATAAATAATACTCACAACAGTCTGTCAATCAATCGATCGACATACAACTAAATATTGGGATTAGTGTATGTCAAATATCATCCCAATACCCATGTGGGGTTTTTCAAACAACAGTGAATTCAAATTAATCAGTGGTTAGATAACCGATTCTAACTTGATTCAAATTATTTTTCTAATTAACCGATTTTCACTGTTTACATTATAAATGGGTATTTATAATTTAATTTCAACTACCATAATAATATTAACATTATTTTTTAATATGTTAACCATCACAATCACAACACACAAATCATACATATAAATACTCAACAACCAAATGCCATTTACGGCGCCACAAGTGTCCATCTGCGGAGTATGAAATGTGAGTGTTGCTAATATCCATACATCGCTTCTATTTCAAATGATTTGTAAAGAGTCCGTGTGTTGAACTCCAAAAATAAAAAGATAACAAAAATGATTTGAGTGAGAGAGTTCTCACTTTGGTTTCCACTCCGTTAGTCTTTAATGGATGATTTTATTTTTAAACCGAATTAAACGCACATTTAATTTAGCTGAAAATCCAATTTGCTCCGTTTTCGTTATGGCCAGTTCCATGTTGTAGTATTCGACTCCACGATCACAACGCAAATGAAATCATTGAATTTGGACTTTGTATGAAAAAGATACGATAATTTAAACATTGATTACACAATTTAAAATTATCAAATAATTAATTAAATTAATTACACACTTAATCCCATTCTTCCCGTTTATCTCTACAGCTGAATACTAGAACCGTCGTTCAAAACTATGGTTCCTCCTTGCCACCTCCACACGCCGCCGGACCTCCATCGAATTCTGCCACGCTATTTCCCTTCAGACCACCAGTTAGACCAAAAAATGGTCCTAACACCCAATTGATAATGTTCTGTAGAGAATAATGAGGAATCATGAACAAAAAGCAAGAAAAATCAATCAACACACGGAATTTATAGTGGTTCGGCGTTAACAAGCCTACATCCACTTCATAGCTTCTCAATTCATTCAGAAATTACAAATACAATGAGTATTGACGCTTAAGCACTCAATTACAATGAATAATACTCTCCAAATTCATTGATTTTATTAAAGAGGATGAAGGTTCTTCGTTGGTAGCCATGGCCGAAATAGATAGAGCTTCCTTGAGGCCAAAAAGTCCCCTTAAATGATGTGTTGTATGTGTATTTATAGGTAGAAATTCGGTTAGGGTTGAGTGGCCACGTGGCAGCTTCAGAGTAAATCTCGGAAGTAGTGGAGAACATGGGGAAATGGTCTTTAACTGCCCAGAATTCGGTTAGGGGTAGAGACCCGATCCGGTTGGCCCGATCCGGATAACCCGATCCGGATGACCCGATCCGGTTTACCCGATCCGGATGACCCGATCCGGTTTACCCGATCCGGTTTGGTTGGTCAGAAATATTCGCTTTAGCTTGATCCGAAATGGTGGAATCCAACCCGAAGCTTATGTGCACAGAAATACGAGTTTTCCCATCCTTCGTTACTTCGTCCAAGCAAATATCGATCTCTGGCAGTTCGTACTCAAGCCCTGAGTGGCCTTCCTGATAGAGTTCTTCGGCTTTGGATAGTCTGGTCACAAAGCAGGCTAACACCACCTACCATCGCCTGGAACTGAAGTGAACTCGATCGCCCATGGGAGCCCAGAAACCCATGCAAACGACCTAACTTTGAGCTCGAAAATTGAGCTATCCATGCCACTAAACTAGATCACTGCCATATGGTTTGGAAGAGCTCGAAGATCTCCACGAGATTCTCATTGGAAGTTTATGAAAATATTGAATTGAGTGAAGAAAAATGGTGGAGAAGGATCGTGCGATTTCGATCGTTGAGAACAAACAGAGGCGCTGCCTCATGTTGACCACAGACGAAATAATCTTAGGGTTTTGACCAATTACTTTATATATATATATTATTTAATTCGTTTTAAATTTCAAAATCATCATGAACTCCAAATCAAACCCAACGATAGTCGTTCCTAACCAAGTACCCCATTCCGGACACCATACGATATGTTTTGTAAGCCAATTCGACTGTTTCGATCAGTTTTTACTAAAATTAAAATATAAATTAATGTATTGAATTTGAATGTCCAGTTTAATTTACCGGGCCAACATACTGACTCCAAAAATTACGAATACTGAAATCTAGCTATGTTTTAACGATACGGTCCTAACAAAATTAGTTTCGTCGAATTTGGAGATCATTTGAAAAATGGCCTTTTAACTGGTCGATTAAATTTAAACTGAAATTGAAAATGCGTTTAAATTAACTACGCTCACATATTAATTCCAAAAATTATGAAATTTTAAACCTAACAATAATTTGATGTTCCATATCCAGCAGAAGTGGTTTCGTTAAAAATGGAGGTCGTTTGCAAAATGACTATTTTTAAGGGTTATATATAATATTAATATATATATATATAAATTCCACATTTTAAATTTTAATATGGATATAACCTTTAATTTATAAAGTGAAATCTCAATTTGTTACATTCGTTAGAAAATTACAGCTCAAAATATTCCAACATTTCTTGTTTTAATGAAATCCGATTTATATTGAATTTTGTATATTCATTTGAAATTAAAAATCGAATTTTCAAACTATTGTGCCATTTCGAGTTCGTTCAGAATAAATTTTAAATTTATATGTTCTAACTTCGATTAAAAATAATTTTAAATCATTAATTCTCAGAATAAATCATTTTAAATTCTTAAAATCCGTTAAATCAATAAAAATAAAATTTTAAATTGGTTCCAAAATTACGGGTTGTTACAATCTCCCCCAATTAAAACTTTTCGTCCTCGAAAAGGAATGGAGCTGAAAGTTGTTTGACCAACTAACTCAACTTTCATTCTGGCTTGAGTTCTTTACTTTTCAGTTTCTAAGAACTTTCAAATTTCTCTAAAATTTGGCTAACACCCTAAATTTTCGAAAAATTTCGTCATAACCTCCTTTGTTGTAATGTCCCGTATTTTTCTGCCATTTTAATTAGAATATTTAAATCTTTTTTAAGTATTGATTTGTGTGAAATAAATGGATTTTATATCGAATTTATTTAATTAAAATCGAGTTCGAATATATATATTTATAATATATTAAAACGAGCATGAAACGCCGCGTTAGTTCGAAATTTTCGGTTTGAATTTCAATTGAATATACAGGATCTGATTTAAATCGGATTTCTTTGAAATAAGAATCGTTTGAATCGATCTGATTATATTTTTCTACTGAAAAGAGAAAAATGGAGATTTCATCGTATCGATTGTAAGATATATCTAATTCAAATTTTCAAATAGTCGCTATGGAATTCGTTAATAAACTATAACGTCTATAAAGGAATTTCTATATTTTTGGATTTCATTTTAAACTGAATATTGAGTTTAAAATATATATTGGTTATTCCGTTTGGATAATTACGATAATAATAAATTATTATTTAAATAAGATTTATTTTGAATTTAAATGTATTTTATCGATTTTTCAGGACTTAAAAATAGTTTTCTTTTCAAACGATCTCCATTTTCAACGAAACCGGTTTTATTGGAATGCGTACAATAAATTATTACTATATTTCCAGTTTGGAGCCAATCAGAGTTGTTTTATCGGTAAGCGATATTTAGAGGTGAACCGATAAATTAAAATACCCCGTTTTGCATACTGAGTCCGTTTTCGACGAAATCAGTTTCGTTGGGACCGAAACGTTAAAAATATAGTGGTGCACCCAATTTTATCATGGTTGGAGTTCGCGAATGTCGGTACGAACGTTAAACTGTCCACGTAAATAAACAAACGAAAGTAACGGTACCAAAAACCAAAGCAAACCAACGCAAGGAAACAAAAACGTTTGCATCTTTGTAGTATTGGGAATCAAGATTTATAAGACGGTAGGCATGTACAGTTGGGTTTTCCCTTGCCATTAATTTTCCTGAACCCTGCATGTCCTTCTATTGTAAAACAATTAAACATCACAAGCATGAAAAAAAACTGACCCATTCAGATTTCTTTTACCCTCTGATCAATAAAAATACTAAACTATTCGTGTACTTACCGTGGAAGCCAAACAAGTGAATACTGTGAAACCCACGCTTCAATTCCTTTCCGTGCACGCCAAACTAATTCCTTCCTCCCCACGGTTTATCGTCTATATAGTCAGCTCCTCTCGTTGTTTTTCCACAAAAACCATACTTTCGCTCCACTTACCAGAATTTCTCTTGCACAAATGGGAACCAAACCCAACTACATTAAAATAAAATACTAAAAGAAGACCACGTATACTCTGTCGCAGCAAGGTGGGGTCTAGCATGATAGAGAAGGCTTGGTCTCTGGTGGTTCAGCGCGGTTTCTCATGCGTACGTGTACGGCAGCACTTCGGGCGGAATAGTGTGGGGATTAAATAGGAAATGGAAAGCCAGGAAGAACTGATGATGCATGAGAGAAACCATGGGGAAGTTATTGGGTTTGTTTGGGTTCGAATAGGAGAGAGGAAGTTGCTGTTGGAAACAAATATTGATGGGCAGAAAGTAGTACTGATTTTGGAGAAGAATAACATGGAGATTGCATGAATAAGGAACTTAGTAGTAGGGGATGTCCACCTAAGTAGTATACAGAATGGTGGGTTCTCAAATGTTGTAGGGGGAGAGCGATTTAAAGTAAGGGGGTTTTGGGTTCAAGAATGAAGTACGGCGGTTTTGCTGTAGCATGAAAGGAGCATATACATGGAGTTACGAGTGGAAAGAATTTGGAAGGAGCGAACGCATGAAATTATGGTGGGCGTTCTGTTTGGGCATGATTAGAAATGACAGGGGAGTGGAGGCTTGAGCGACATGAATTAAGGGAGGAGGAAGTTGTGCAGTAAGTGAGTTATTTTGCCTAATTGTTATTAATGCGGCCTAATCACTTTATATAACACGTCTAATTTGGTTCCCCTAAGTTATAACGTGTCTAATTATAGAAATAATATACGGTCTGAAGTTTAAATAAATGGTGCTTAAGTGAGATTTAGCAAGCCTAAGTTAACCCACGACATTATTAATTATTTGCGTGGCCATCATTAAGAGACAGTAGTTAGAATAAAGGATGCCCAACTATTTTTGTTTATAATATGCCTACCGTGACCAGTTTAGTTTTGATCTGCCTAAGTATATTTAACACGCCTGGTTACATCCTTGTATAGAAATACCCAACCAAACATTCACACCGCACCCAATAGCTTCCCAACGTGGCCAAGTAATTGTGGTACATGTCAAATAGCGTTTAGTTACGCGGATCCACCATATAGCTGAACGTAAGTAAGATGTATGTGGCGTTTCTTGTCCGCTTAATTTATGTAGTGTCACCAGGTTTAAGACAATGTAAAAGAAGAATTATCAACTGTTAAATTAATTAAAGATTAGGTAATAAAGTTATTGTTAATATTAATTTAAAATAGTAAACACCGTATTAAATTATACCTTGGTCATGTAGTACCAGAATGGAAAATAAATCAGAGGACGTTGAGACCATATCGACAAACGTAATGTTATTGAATTGGATGGACCAAGTTGGACGCAGCTGGTGGCTTGTAAAATAGACTGTTTTGACAACAAATGGAAACCCAAGGTGAGTTCAACTCACTCAGTTTACCCCGTTTATATTTTATAGAAACTGGGTTTTTAATTTATGTGCAATGTTTGCTAATGGTTGAGGATTTAATGACTGTTTGTATGTGCGCTTAATATTTTAATAAACATTGATTAAATTAAGCGTTTGTTTAATTTAATCAAATTAAATCGTTATTTTAACGATAAGATTCCAAACGAGGTAACTTACCTTATTAATTACGTTTATAATATAAACGTATTAAATAAATAATTGGATGTTTGATTGGATATTGTTAATTGATTTTTGATTATTATTTATGATTACCATGAAAAATACACTATCGTATTGAATTCGAAGTAACCCATTGTGATGCAGGGAAGGATAGGTTGGAGGGATCCAACAGGATTCCTCAAATACATTATTTATTTATATGTACTGTTAATCAATTTGATTGATTGTTGATTGTTGATTGTTGATTCTAAATTCAACAAATTGTGTGGCATTAACCAATAGGCGATATTGGTTGAGTAACGATGAACCATTGTATAGAGATTAATTTACCATCCAATAAATCAATAGAAAGGAAGTTATAAAATTTGTTCATAACTAAAGAAAGATTTTGAAATCTATTTTTATATAGATTGTTTTTATATGAAGTCATTAAAGTAAATTAATAATTATTTTTATCTTGTAATTATAAACGAGTACCCAAAGCGAGATTTGTCAGTTAAAATGATTTTGTAAACAAGTGTGCTGAAATGAACAAAATGATTAAGGGTTAAATATACTATTGTTTTTCAATAAACAATTAAGTGAATAAGGCGATTTTATTTAATTGGATTGTTCATTAAATCTAACGAAAATTATTTAAATTAATTTTATTTATTAATAACTAAGTGGAAATGGGTAACAAGGTAACTTTGTTTGAGATGATCAAATCGACTACCTGAAAGAGAGTTGATTATAAAAAAAATTATTAGATTGTTAAGTATTACAAGAGTTAATTATCATTTTAAGATAACTTTTTAAAAAAAGATTAATTATTTTATTTAAAGTTGGTAATGAGGTAAAACTATTTGAGGTAAAGGACATTAGACAATTAACGAAGAGTGAACCTGAAAAAGGGAATTTTTAAAGTATGGTATGAATATGAATTTATAAAGGGATTCGATAGACAAGATGTGAATAAAATAGTGTTTGAAACCAAGTTGTTTTTGATATATCGAGTCGAGTGTAACGACCCGGATTTTTGGTCGATTTATTTTAAATATTTAGTATGGTTTTAAATATTGAATTTATAATATAAATAGTATTTCATTGGGTTACCGATTAAATAATCGAAATACGATTTATTTTGATTATCATCGTAATACGAGAATTTAAAATAATTCAATTCGAAGTTAGAACTAAATCAGAACAATTCAAATGATCAGTATTAATTGTATTTGAATATAGATGATAATAAAAATATTTTATTATCAGAGAATTTATTTGTTTTTGAATTTAAAGTATATTATATCAATTTAATATGGTTATTTTATATATACGTTCGAATTGAATTTTATAGTCTATTCTGTTGGGTCCAGAATAATGTAATTACATTGGAAGGACGGTCGGTACGCTAAAATAGCGGTTCACGATTTTTAATTGTGAACCCCGAGATATTTGATTGTGGATAGGATCGAAATCAAATCATTATATATTTAAAAAGAAAACAAAATCTCTATAAATCAAATCTAAAATCAAATCGCATTAAAAATGTATGTACTTACTCCGACATCCATTTAATAACTAATGTACGTTGGTTCCCCATTCCATCTATATATCGCGACACCCTCCCCCTTTCTTTTGCTATTTTCTCTTTCTTCAGAAAACAAATCAAAGCATTTCTTTTGTAAACAATTAAAATGGTCGATCCTTAATGTAATAACCCGGAAAATCTGGGCCAGTTTAAAATTTTTATTTTGGCAATTTTAGCGAATTTTGAATATTTAAAATAGATTATATCGACGAGAAATTTATTTTGAATATAATTCGAACGTATATATTTTACGCGTCGTCGTTAGAATATAAATATTTATATATAATTATAAATAGAATTGAAAATGGCGCGGTAGTTCGATAATTCGATTTCAAACTTCAATTGAATGTACCGGGTGCAAAACAATCCGGATCTTAGTGAAACCAAAAATGATAGGATCTAATTGATAATATCTTTCTATCGAATCCGGAGAATCAAAATTTCATAGCGGGAATCAAAAGATATGTCCAGTTGAAAATTCTGAATAGTCGCTATGGAATTCAGGCCCTTAAAAATAGACATTTTGCAAACGACCTCGGATTTCGACGAAACCAGTTTTGTTGGGTCCGTGATGTCGAGTTATTGCTAGATTCCAATTTTCATAATTTTCTGAATCAGTATGTGAGCGTGGCAAAGGAAAACGCGTTTGACCGGTTTCAGTTGATTTTAATCGACTGGAAATTGGCCATTTTTCAAACGGTCTCAGAATTCGACGAAACTAGTTTTGTTAGGACCGTATCGTCCATACGAAGCTAGAAAATATTTTTCTGGAATTTTTCTAGTTAGTATGTGACCCCGGTAATTCGAAATGTACGTTTAAAATTCAATATAGTAATTTAAATGTAAATTTCAACGGAAACTGTTCGAAACGATCGAATCAGCTTACGATACATATCCCATTGTGTTCGGAATGGGGTATTTAGCTATGGACGACAGGCGGTGGGCCTCGTTTAGAGGTCGAAAATAAAGGTGCTTTTTAGAGATGAATAAAATAATTAAATAATAAAAGAAAAATAATATACAACTATTTCCATTAAACCCCCCCGTTAGTTTCTCCCTTCAGAAGTCAAACCTAGGTCAAAAAAAATTAATATCGATGGCAGCAAACCCGTCGGCCTCCAAGTCGTGCCACCCCCGTCGCCCTCTCAGCCACCCGCCACCACCGCTCCCATAGCATCGACCCCCCCTCCTTCCCTCTTCCTCGCGATGTCCACCAGCCAATACCTCCCGAAGCCCTAACCCCCCATGCCCAAACCGAGCTGCGCCTAAACCCTAGCCCGCCACTCTACAGGAGCCCGCCGCCGAGACCACCTGAGCGCCGCCACGATAGCTCCGACTCCCCCTCTGACACGCTGGCGCACCCTACAGTTTCTCCCCTCTTTTTCCTATGCCGATGTAAGTTTAATTTCTGTCTTAAATCAGTTTTTGTTTATATTAAAACGTGTTCTTAGATAAGTTTATTTATAGATAATGTACATGAAAGATGGTTTTTATATAAACGTGAAGAAGTTTGGTTTTATAAACATGAAGGTTTTTTTTATCAAACAAAGGAAGGATTTTTATCATGTAAAGATCAGATTTTTAATAAAATAGATTTGGTTTTTCATTTATATAAATGTGATTATAGATTTGGTTTTTCATTTATATGAATGCGAATAAAGATTTGGTTTTTCATTTATAAGAAATGTTTATAAAGATTTGATTTTTATGATATGAACGACACCATAAAGAAGTGATTTTTAATTTGTATATAACAATATAAAAATAGTATGGTTTTAAGAATATAAAAATATAATTTTTATCTATATAACATAGAAATAAAAGAGTAGATTTTTATATATTGAATAACATAGTAAAGATTCAATTTTTATATAAAGTATAACGAAGTGAAAATTCTATTTTTACAAATATGAAATAGCGATGAAAATTCTATTTTCACAATATGAAGTTAGCGATAAAAATATGATTTTTATATAATAGAGAATATAAAAATGTGATTTTTATATATATAGTGACTACGGGCAACGAAGATGACGAAGATGCGGTGACGATGAAGATTTCTATCAAAGAAGAGTCAAGATGATTGGATAGCTATTAGTGAGAACTTCTCACCTTTCAATTTAAATTTTCTAGTTATATATATATACTAGGATGCAGACGGTGCTTAGTAGCACCTGACACCCGTCATCCACAGACCATGGATGGCTTGTTTGTTAAATTGTTTGGTTGTGTAGTTGGTTAAATTATTTGGTTTGAATTGAATGGTTTGGTGAATTTGATTGATGTGTGAATGGCGTGGGCCTTCACTAGACCGGGGATAAGGCTAGGCCTCGTCCCGTTTCTAGTGTCGTGCCGTTATGCCGCCGAAATTTTCTAAAATAAGTTAGAAAAATAACAGTATCATTTTATAGAATAAATGAATTGAATAGAAATTCATAGGTTGAAATAAAATGTTTTATCGTTAAAAATATAATTTTTAACGTGAAGTGAATAAAATAAAACATTCATTTATAAACCGGACGGTTTGTTTATGTACACCTATTTGAGTGACATTGATTGGGACGATAAAATTTACACATCGCCCAACAGCACAAATAAAATATGTGTTTGATTGTTTGAAACCCCACACGGGTGTTGGGATGAAATTTGAAGTTCACTCATCCTGATTGATTAAATATGTCGATCGATTGATTGACAGGTTGTTATAAGCGTTGAATATCTATATTTGATGCTTATACAGTGTAGTGCACTTTGGTTGATGGTTGATTATTTTCAATGCTATTATATACATGTGTTGTATGAAAATCCATATAATTAATTTTATATGATAATTGATTGGGCCTCATTCCAATTTGAAAAACAAAGAATAATATAAAATAAAGGTTCATGTGTTGACAGTACTCATCCATTGAGATTGGTCATGTGTTGAACGAAATATTTTAATAATAGAAATATTTGAAATAGAATATTTGAAATTAGAAATATATGAAGCCGTGTTGATTAGATTGACGCCATTTTGACGTGAACGATATTTATATCGATTTTATACGATTTCGAAATGAATTGAATTGAAAACGATTTCGAAATGAATTGAATTGAAAACGATTTCGAAATGAATTGAATTGAAAACGATTTCGAAATGAATTCAATTGAAAACGATTTCGAAATGAATTGAATTGAAAACGATTTCGAAATGAATTGAATTGAAAACGATTTCGAAATGAATTGAATTGAAAACGATTTCGAAATGAATTGAAAACGAATTCAAATTGAATTGAAAGCGAATTGAAATGAATTCAAATTGAATTGAAATTTGAATTGAATAGAAATGAATTTTAAAACGAATTTATAACGAAGAATTCAATTTTGCTTTGAATTGAAATGGAAGTTGAAATAGATTTTGAAACGAATTTTAAAACTATTTATATAATTCGTTTTGAATAGAAATCGACGAAATATATATTATATATATTATATATATAATATAATGGCCTGAATAGAACGCGCCGCGCCGCGGCAGTCCGTGAATTTCGACCATTTATTTCAAACGGACATTACGGGAGATCCGACCGTCGGATTCTCCTAAAACCGGAACCGTTGGGTTCGTATCGAAAAGAGCTTTCTAAAGAATGTTAGAAATTTGAAATCTAACGGTTGGATTTGGAGATACGTCCAAATCAAATTCGAAAAAGGTCGCTGTAAGTGCAGTTCGATGGCCGTTGATGGAAATCGACTGTACGGGCCTTGATAAAATTATTAAAAATAGTAATAATTTGTGTAAAATCATAAGAAATGATTTGGGAAAATTTGGGATGAAAAACTCCATATTTGAAAAGATAAAATAGATTTTTATCGAAATGAACTAGTTTTGAACTAGAATTATAATTCTATTTATTTTTAAATAAATAAATTGAATTCTAAAGGGTTTTAAAAATAACCAGAATTTCCAATGATTGCATTGGAGTGGGATTGAATCGAAATTGTCTTCGGAATATTTCGATGTTGGAATTCGTGATTATACGGATGGTGTTATGGAAATTTGAAAGATATGTATTTATACCGTTATTTCCAATACGACATTTGTTAATCGTAGAATTTGATATTGAATATAAGCCGATATATTTTCTATTCAGAGCCTTATATTGAATATCAAATGTGATTTGGGTTTGTCGTGGATGGTGTCTTCACTAACACTGTTCTTGAACCCAGTTGAGAAAAGATTAAATCTTTTTATTTAGATTTAATGAAGTGTACCAATTAAATAATATTTAATTGGAATTGAATTGATATTGATTTTTGGGTTTACCGTGAACAGTGTTTTAAATAACACTTGTTCTTTAACCCGATAATTAATGGAATGTGATTTTGGGTTTATCGTGAACCGTGTTTTAAATGACACGGATTCTTTAACCCAGTCGACGATTAAAACTAAGTGGAGTTTTAATGAATCTTTAATTAGATTGAAATAATCGAGAATGGAGTATCACCAGTTTTACTCCAGGCGATAGTTAAATCTTTAATTAGATTTGAACGTGAAATGGTAATTGAATTTACCGATAACACTGTGGTGTTAGATATGAAGTATTACCAGTTTTACTTCATGGGATAAATAGGTTGGGATTGGGAAATTAAAATAAATGATTACTTCGGTAAGGTTCGCTAATCCCGACTAGTTTGAATTGATATTCAAAAATAGAATAAAGAATAAATTCAAGAAATTTGTCTTGGATAAAATTAATGGGAACCTTTCCCTATGAATGTGAAATTTAGAAACTAACTGTCGGTTAGCCAAGCAGAATGGTTTTCTGGATATTGATCTGATGTTGGTTTCGGCCTTCGGGGTTAATATTTGGGGAATTATTCTCTTGATTAATTTACGGTTAGTGACTAATGAATTGGAATGAGGCGTATGTTGTGTTTGTGTAACACTTATTTAAAATATACGCGAGTTATTCGGAAAGACCGGGTTTATCCCATTCTGAATAACTGATGCGACGATAAGTCGAAGATGAAGACGATGGTCGAAGACCGAAGGTCTTCACGTCGTTCGGGTGATTGCTGATGATCTTGATTGGGCTGTACACCCAAGAAGATGGAAACAGTTGGTGATCGTCCAGACGTACTTGGAGATCGATGGATATGCGGGGTACTAGGTGCCTCCGGTTTCGTTCAGCCCCAGAACGGACTTGTAAATGGACTGTGTGTCTGACATTGGATTTTAGTCCGTGTGATTGATCTCTATTAAATATATATCTATTTGGCGGCGGAGAATTTATTCTCTTGCTTAACGCCCTTCTCTGAGACGTACGAGCTCAGGGGTTATATATTGATGGATATCAAACGCATGGAGTGAATTGCCTGTGTGGCATGCCTAAGTGGCAATTGATCGAGGTTTCTGTTGAAAAGCAAAGTCTTGTGGTGATGATCAAAGCACGGCCTTTGTGGCGTAGCTTTGTGTAACGTTTGATTCGCGAGTTTCACACCCGGTATGAACCAAAAACGGGAGAGGACGTCAGGGAGGGCATGCGTTTCTTCCTAGCTAGAAGTGGCGTCAGTGGTTTTACACGCCCTGACGAGTTTGACTTATGTGGTTGTTGTTGTTGCGAGGCGCCTCGGATTGATCGGTCGTTCTCGAACCGATGGAGTCATTTAGTTGGCTCGTTTACGCCCCATAGGGCGGGGAAACGCATGTTCAGGGTTTAAGTTTAATCCACATCGGTGGACTGGCCCTGAGGATCCAAGGGTCACTCGAGCTCTGATCCTGAGACTCGAGCTAGGCAGTCTCGAATCGGTAGAGGACTATCTTTTGCCTCGGTTCATAGACGGAAATCCAATTTCCAAATACGTGACATTTGCGGTTTTAATTGTAAAACTAGTATGGCGACATGATATATGGTACCCATGCCGCCTATGATTGATACTTATGATTTGAAGTTGTTTTATACACTATGCACTTATAGTAGTATCAAATGATTTGTTTTAAACGTATCAAGCATTCTTTGGCTGTTATAAGGGAAAACCCTATCCTCGGCTGCGTTGCATTGTGTGATGGGACCTGGGTCTTATAACAGCTTCATTTTTCTTTATTTAGCATTGCGCTGTTTGTTTTATGCACTGGTATTCTTGGGAGGAAACCCGTTCCGTGTTATACGGCGTGGTCCCTTGATTTACCTAACTTTAAAATAAAGATTAACTGTTTTAGTTCTCACACCAGTCACATGACTGACCTGGAGTTTATTGTTTTAACCTAAACTCTGGGTGCCCTTATTTTGACACGGGCAGCTAGTAGTTTTGGTTTTGCAGATTTATATTCACAGGATCCTGGTTTACAGCTGGAACGATATCCGGAAAGCTTTGTATCCGTATATCTCATTCTAGTTGTGTATTGTATTATTTTCCGCTGCGATGTATTTAAACGTAATTTAAATCTCTGATAATTTCTGTGTAATATTTATTTGTTTATACTCTGTATATTCTTGTAATCTGATGCATTGTTGTAATATACAATGAAATGTTCTTCTATATGCGTTCTGTTGTGGCTTGTTCTCGAACTATCCGACGCTTTCCTTTACGGGGAAGTTACGGGTCTTCACAGTTGGGATCAGAGCTTTGGTTTACAAAGCTCAGAGAACAAGACACATTAGAACCATATGAAATAATTCATCAGATATTGGATTAGTAAAATCCAATTAGAATGACTCGTTAGAGATGGGATCAGTAGTATCCTAGAACGAGTGTGAAGAGTATATTTTTGAAAATGAAAACAAATTTTGTTTTGAAAATTTAAATCAACTATTCGTATTTGATTAGTTATTATGTTTGAATTTGGACAGTCCAGTATATATAGACTTTGCGTATACATCTGATCCACGTGTATTAGAAGTTTTAATATACTGGATAGATATAGAATTACACTCTAGTCGCCCGGGAGTGATTCTGATGATTGATATATCATCATCAGAATTTATATTCGAGGGACGAACGTGTAATATCTATATATTTCCATTAGACTG
The DNA here is from genome assembly GCA_030737875.1 of Allium sativum. NCBI lineage: Eukaryota > Viridiplantae > Streptophyta > Magnoliopsida > Asparagales > Amaryllidaceae > Allium > Allium sativum. The sequence goes on from CM060915.1 coordinate 138,626,209, forward strand.
GTGTGAGAACCAAAATTAGATAGGGCTTATTGTTGTGATTTGGCATCAAAATCTGATTTTTGACTATATATCAAAGTTATGAATTTCAAATGATAATTCACTAATTGATTGATGTTTGTGTTGTTTGTTTAATTGTTTGATAATTTTGAACCATTATGCCTAATTGAACCGAATATTGAATTATATTGAAAATTGGTTGCATTTGCTTGCATACATATACTTACATTGAACAGGTCATAGCAAAGAGGCTAGAGCAGAGAATAAAATTTGTTTGCCCGACAAATAGGTACATGTTTACTACATAATTTACTGTTTTGTTTGGGTGATGATGATTTTATGAGCCTATTGGCTAGCCGCTTGGCTTTTTCTTTTTCTTTTTGAGATCTGAAGGACCGGGGAAGCTATTTGAAATTCCCCGATGCTCCCGGTGCAGGGGAGGTTATGGCGAAATTTTTCGAAAATTTAGGGTGTTAGCCAAATTTTTGAAATTTTTGAAAATTCTCAGAAACTGAAGAGTTGGAGAATGGAAGCCAGATCGAGCGTAGAGTTGATTAATCAAACCACTTTCGACTTTGTTCCTTTTCGGGGACGAAAAGTTTTAAGTGGGGGAGATTGTAATAACCCGGAAAATCTGGGCCAGTTTAAAATTTTTGTTTTGGCAATTTTAGCGAATTTTGAATATTTAAAATAGATTATATCGACGAGAAATTTATTTTGAATATAATTCGAACGTATATATTTTACGCGTCGTCGTTAGAATATAAATATTTATATATAATTATAAATAGAATTGAAAATGGCGCGGTAGTTCGATAATTCGATTTCAAACTTCAATTGAATGTACCGGGTGCAAAACAATCCGGATCTTAGTGAAACCAAAAATGATAGGATCTAATTGATAATATCTTTCTATCGAATCCGGAGAATCAAAATTTCATAGCGGGAATCAAAAGATATGTCCAGTTGAAAATTCTGAATAGTCGCTATGGAATTCAGGCCCTTAAAAATAGACATTTTGCAAACGACCTCGGATTTCGACGAAACCAGTTTTGTTGGGTCCGTGATGTCGAGTTATTGCTAGATTCCAATTTTCATAATTTTCTGAATCAGTATGTGAGCGTGGCAAAGGAAAACGCGTTTGACCGGTTTCAGTTGATTTTAATCGACTGGAAATTGGCTATTTTTCAAACGGTCTCAGAATTCGACGAAACTAGTTTTGTTAGGACCGTATCGTCCATACGAAGCTAGAAAATATTTTTCTGGAATTTTTCTAGTTAGTATGTGACCCCGGTAATTCGAAATGTACGTTTAAAATTCAATATAGTAATTTAAATGTAAATTTCAACGGAAACTGTTCGAAATGATCTAATCAGCTTACGATACATATCCCATTGTGTTCGGAATGGGGGTATTTAGCTATGGACGACAGGCGGTGGGCCTCGTTTAGAGGTCGAAAATAAAGGTGCTTTTTAGAGATGAATAAAATAATTAAATAATAAAAGAAAAATAATATACAACTATTTCCATTAAACCCCCCCATTAGTTTCTCCCTTCAGAAGTCAAACCTAGGTCAAAAAAAAAAAATTATCGATGGCAGCAAACCCGTCGGCCTCCAAGTCGTGCCACCCCCGTCGCCCTCTCAGCCACCCGCCACCACCGCTCCCATAGCATCGACCCCCCCTCCTTCCCTCTTCCTCGCGATGTCCACCAGCCAATACCTCCCGAAGCCCTAACCCCCCATGCCCAAACCGAGCTGCGCCTAAACCCTAGCCCGCCACTCTACAGGAGCCCGCCGCCGAGACCACCTGAGCGCCGCCACGATAGCTCCGACTCCCCCTCTGACACGCTGGCGCACCCTACTGTTTCTCCCCTCTTTTTCCTATGCCGATGTAAGTTTAATTTCTGTCTTAAATCAGTTTTTGTTTATATTAAAACGTGTTCTTAGATAAGTTTATTTATAGATAATGTACATGAAAGATGGTTTTTATATAAACGTGAAGAAGTTTGGTTTTATAAACATGAAGGTTTTTTTTTATCAAACAAAGGAAGGATTTTTATCATGTAAAGATCAGATTTTTAATAAAATAGATTTGGTTTTTCATTTATATAAATGTGATTATAGATTTGGTTTTTCATTTATATGAATGCGAATAAAGATTTGGTTTTTCATTTATATGAAATGTTTATAAAGATTTGATTTTTATGATATGAACGACACCATAAAGAAGTGATTTTTAATTTGTATATAACAATATAAAAATAGTATGGTTTTAAGAATATAAAAATATAATTTTTATCTATATAACATAGAAATAAAAGAGTAGATTTTTATATATTGAATAACATAGTAAAGATTCAATTTTTATATAAAGTATAACGAAGTGAAAATTCTATTTTTACAAATATGAAATAGCGATGAAAATTCTATTTTCACAATATGAAGTTAGCGATAAAAATATGATTTTTATATAATAGAGAATATAAAAATGTGATTTTTATATATATAGTGACTACGGGCAACGAAGATGACGAAGATGCGGTGACGATGAAGATTTCTATCAAAGAAGAGTCAAGATGATTGGATAGCTATTAGTGAGAACTTCTCACCTTTCAATTTAAATTTTCTAGTTATATATATATATACTAGGATGCAGACGGTGCTTAGTAGCACCTGACACCCGTCATCCACAGACCATGGATGGCTTGTTTGTTAAATTGTTTGGTTGTGTAGTTGGTTAAATTATTTGGTTTGAATTGAATGGTTTGGTGAATTTGATTGATGTGTGAATGGCGTAGGCCTTCACTAGACCGGGGATAAGGCTAGGCCTCGTCCCGTTTCTAGTGTCGTGCCGTTATGCCGCCGAAATTTTCTAAAATAAGTTAGAAAAATAACAGTATCATTTTATAGAATAAATGAATTGAATAGAAATTCATAGGTTGAAATAAAATGTTTTATCGTTAAAAATATATTTTTTAACGTGAAGTGAATAAAATAAAACATTCATTTATAAACCGGACGGTTTGTTTATGTACACCTATTTGAGTGACATTGATTGGGACGATAAAATTTACACATCGCCCAACAGCACAAATAAAATATGTGTTTGATTGTTTGAAACCCCACACGGGTGTTGGGATGAAATTTGAAGTTCACTCATCCTGATTGATTAAATATGTCGATCGATTGATTGACAGGCTATTATAAGCGTTGAATATCTATATTTGATGCTTATACAGTGTAGTGCACTTTGGTTGATGGTTGATTATTTTCAATGCTATTATATACATGTGTTGTATGAAAATCCATACAATTAATTTTATATGGTAATTGATTGGGCCTCATTCCAATTTGAAAAACAAAGAATAATATAAAATAAAGGTTCATGTGTTGACAGTACTCATCCATTGAGATTGGTCATGTGTTGAACGAAATATTTTAATAATAGAAATATTTGAAATAGAATATTTGAAATTAGAAATATATGAAGCCGTGTTGATTAGATTGACGCCATTTTGACGTGAACGATATTTATATCGATTTTATACGATTTCGAAATGAATTGAATTGAAAACGATTTCGAAATGAATTGAATTGAAAACGATTTCGAAATGAATTGAATTGAAAACGATTTCGAAATGAATTAAATTGAAAACGATTTCGAAATGAATTGAATTGAAAACGATTTCGAAATGAATTGAATTGAAAACGATTTCGAAATGAATTGAATTGAAAACGATTTCGAAATGAATTGAAAACGAATTCAAATTGAATTGAAAGCGAATTGAAATGAATTCAAATTGAATTGAAATTTGAATTGAATAGAAATGAATTTTAAAACGAATTTATAACGAAGAATTCAATTTTGCTTTGAATTGAAATGGAAGTTGAAATAGATTTTGAAACGAATTTTAAAACTATTTATATAATTCGTTTTGAATAGAAATCGACGAAATATATATTATATATATTATATATATAATATAATGGCCTGAATAGAACGCGCCGCGCCGCGGCAGTCCGTGAATTTCGACCATTTATTTCAAACGGACATTACGGGAGATCCGACCGTCGGATTCTCCTAAAACCGGAACCGTTGGGTTCGTATCAAAAAGAGCTTTCTAAAGAATGTTAGAAATTTGAAATCTAACGGTTGGATTTGGAGATACGTCCAAATCAAATTCGAAAAAGGTCGCTGTAAGTGCAGTTCGATGGCCGTTGATGGAAATCGACTGTACGGGCCTTGATAAAATTATTAAAAATAGTAATAATTTGTGTAAAATCATAAGAAATGATTTGGGAAAATTTGGGATGAAAAACTCCATATTTGAAAAGATAAAATAGATTTTTATCGAAATGAACTAGTTTTGAACTAGAATTATAATTCTATTTATTTTTAAATAAATAAATTTAATTCTAAAGGGTTTTAAAAATAAGCAGAATTTCCAATGATTGCATTGGAGTGGGATTGAATCGAAATTGTCTTCGGAATATTTCGATGTTGGAATTCGTGATTATACGGATGTTGTTATGGAAATTTGAAAGATATGTATTTATACCGTTATTTCCAATACGACATTTGTTAATCGTAGAATTTGATATTGAATATAAGCCGATATATTTTCTATTCAGAGCCTTATATTGAATATCAAATGTGATTTGGGTTTGTCGTGGATGGTGTCTTCACTAACACTGTTCTTGAACCCAGTTGAGAAAAGATTAAATCTTTTTATTTAGATTTAATGAAGTGTACCAATTAAATAATATTTAATTGGAATTGAATTGATATTGATTTTTGGGTTTACCGTGAACAGTGTTTTAAATAACACTTGTTCTTTAACCCGATAATTAATGGAATGTGATTTTGGGTTTATCGTGAACCGTGTTTTAAATGACACGGATTCTTTAACCCAGTCGACGATTAAAACTAAGTGGAGTTTTAATGAATCTTTAATTAGATTGAAATAATCGAGAATGGAGTATCACCAGTTTTACTCCAGGCGATAGTTAAATCTTTAATTAGATTTGAACGTGAAATGGTAATTGAATTTACCGATAACACTGTGGTGTTAGATATGAAGTATTACCAGTTTTACTTCATGGGATAAATAGGTTGGGATTGGGAAATTAAAATAAATGATTACTTCGGTAAGGTTCGCTAATCCCGACTAGTTTGAATTGATATTCAAAAATAGAATAAAGAATAAATTCAAGAAATTTGTCTTGGATAAAATTAATGGGAACCTTTCCCTATGAATGTGAAATTTAGAAACTAACTGTCGGTTAGCCAAGCAGAATGGTTTTCTGGATATTGATCTGATGTTGGTTTCGGCCTTCGGGGTTAATATTTGGGGAATTATTCTCTTGATTAATTTACGGTTAGTGACTAATGAATTGGAATGAGGCGTATGTTGTGTTTGTGTAACACTTATTTAAAATATACGCGAGTTATTCGGAAAGACCGGGTTTATCCCATTCTGAATAACTGATGCGATGATAAGTCGAAGATGAAGACGATGGTCGAAGACCGGAGGTCTTCACGTCGTTCGGGTGATTGCTGATGATCTTGATTGGGCTTTACACCCAAGAAGATGGAAACAGTTGGTGATCGTCCAGACGTACTTGGAGATCGATGGATATGCGGGGTACTAGGTGCCTCCGGTTTCGTTCAGCCCCAGAACGGACTTGTAAATGGACTGTGTGTCTGACATTGGATTTTAGTCCGTGTGATTGATCTCTATTAAATATATATCTGTTTGGCGGCGGAGAATTTATTCTCTTGCTTAACGCCCTTCTCTGAGACGTACGAGCTCAGGGGTTATATATTGATGGATATCAAACGCATGGAGTGAATTGCCTGTGTGGCATGCCTAAGTGGCAATTGATCGAGGCTTCTGTTGAAAAGCAAAGTTTTGTGGTGATGATCAAAGCACGGCCTTTGTGGCGTAGCTTTGTGTAACGTTTGATTCGCGAGTTTCACACCCGGTATGAACCAAAAACGGGAGAGGACGTCAGGGAGGGCATGCGTTTCTTCCTAGCTAGAAGTGGCGTCAGTGGTTTTACACGCCCTGACGAGTTTGACTTATGTGGTTGTTGCTGTTGCGAGGCGCCTCGGATTGATCGGTCGTTCTCGAACCGATGGAGTCATTTAGTTGGCTCGTTTACGCCCCATAGGGCGGGGAAACGCATGTTCAGGGTTTAAGTTTAATCCACATCGGTGGACTGGCCCTGAGGATCCAAGGGTCACTCGAGCTCTGATCCTGAGACTCGGGCTAGGCAGTCTCGAATCGGTAGAGGACTATCTTTTGCCTCGGTTCATAGACGGAAATCCAATTTCCAAATACGTGACATTTGCGGTTTTAATTGTAAAACTAGTATGGCGACATGATATATGGTACCCATGCCGCCTATGATTGATACTTATGATTTGAAGTTGTTTTATACACTATGCACTTATAGTAGTATCAAATGATTTGTTTTAAACGTATCAAGCATTCTTTGGCTGTTATAAGGGAAAACCCTATCCTCGGCTGCGTTGCATTGTGTGATGGGACCTGGGTCTTATAACAGCTTCATTTTTCTTTATTTAGCATTGCGCTGTTTTTTTTATGCACTGGTATTCTTGGGAGGAAACCCGTTCCGTGTTATACGGCGTGGTCCCTTGATTTACCTAACTTTAAAATAAAGATTAACTGTTTTAGTTCTCACACCAGTCACATGACTGACCTGGAGTTTATTGTTTTAACCTAAACTCTGGGTGCCCTTATTTTGACACGGGCAGCTAGTAGTTTTGGTTTTGCAGATTTATATTCACAGGATCCTGGTTTACAGCTGGAACGATATCCGGAAAGCTTTGTATCCGTATATCTCATTCTAGTTGTGTATTGTATTATTTTCCGCTGCGATGTATTTAAATGTAATTTAAATCTCTGATAATTTCTGTGTAATATTTATTTGTTTATACTCTGTATATTCTTGTAATCTGATGCATTGTTGTAATATACAATGAAATGTTCTTCTATATGCGTTCTGTTGTGGCTTGTTCTCGAACTATCCGACGCTTTCCTTTACGGGGAAGTTACGGGTCTTCACAGTTGGTATCAGAGCTTTGGTTTACAAAGCTCAGAGAACAAGACACATTAGAACCATATGAAATAATTCATCAGATATTGGATTAGTAAAATCCAATTAGAATGACTCGTTAGAGATGGGATCAGTAGTATCCTAGAACGAGTGTGAAGAGTATATTTTTGAAAATGAAAACAAATTTTGTTTTGAAAATTTAAATCAACTATTCGTATTTGATTAGTTATTATGTTTGAATTTGGACAGTCCAGTATATATAGACTTTGCGTATACATCTGATCCACGTGTATTTGAAGTTTTAATATACTGGATAGATATAGAATTACACTCTAGTCGCCCGGGAGTGATTCTGATGATTGATATATCATCATCAGAATTTATATTCTAGGGACGAACGTGTAATATCTATATATTTCCATTAGACTGGTGTGAGAACCAAAATTAGATAGGGCTTATTGTTGTGATTTGGCATCAAAATCTGATTTTTGACTATATATCAAAGTTATGAATTTCAAATGATAATTCACTAATTGATTGATGTTTGTATTGTTTGTTTAATTGTTTGATAATTTTGAACCATTATGCCTAATTGAACCGAATATTGAATTATATTGAAAATTGGTTGCATTTGCTTGCATACATATACTTACATTGAACAGGTCATAGCACAGAGGCTAGAGCAGAGAATAAAATTTGTTTGCCCGACAAATAGGTACATGTTTACTACATAATTTACTGTTTTGTTTGGGTGATGATGATTTTATGAGCCTATTGGCTAGCCGCTTGGCTTTTTCTTTTTCTTTTTGAGATCTGAAGGACCGGGGAAGCTATTTGAAATTCTCCGATGCTCCCGGTGCAGGGGAGGTTATGGCGAAATTTTTCGAAAATTTAGGGTGTTAGCCAAATTTTTGAAATTTTTGAAAATTCTCAGAAACTGAAGAGTTGGAGAATGGAAGCCAGATCGAGCGTAGAGTTGATTAATCAAACCACTTTCGACTTTGTTCCTTTTCGGGGACAAAAAGTTTTAAGTGGGGGAGATTGTAATAACCCGGAAAATCTGGGCCAGTTTAAAATTTTTATTTTGGCAATTTTAGCGAATTTTGAATATTTAAAATAGATTATATCGACGAGAAATTTATTTTGAATATAATTCGAACGTATATATTTTACGCGTCGTCGTTAGAATATAAATATTTATATATAATTATAAATAGAATTGAAAATGGCGCGGTAGTTCGATAATTCGATTTCAAACTTCAATTGAATGTACCGGGTGCAAAACAATCCGGATCTTAGTGAAACCAAAAATGATAGGATCTAATTGATAATATCTTTCTATCGAATCCGGAGAATCAAAATTTCATAGCGGGAATCAAAAGATATGTCCAGTTGAAAATTCTGAATAGTCGCTATGGAATTCAGGCCCTTAAAAATAGACATTTTGCAAACGACCTCGGATTTCGACGAAACCAGTTTTGTTGGGTCCGTGATGTCGAGTTATTGCTAGATTCCAATTTTCATAATTTTCTGAATCAGTATGTGAGCGTGGCAAAGGAAAACGCGTTTGACCGGTTTCAGTTGATTTTAATCGACTGGAAATTGGCCATTTTTCAAACGGTCTCAGAATTCGACGAAACTAGTTTTGTTAGGACCGTATCGTCCATACGAAGCTAGAAAATATTTTTCTGGAATTTTTCTAGTTAGTATGTGACCCCGGTAATTCGAAATGTACGTTTAAAATTCAATATAGTAATTTAAATGTAAATTTCAACGGAAACTGTTCGAAACGATCGAATCAGCTTACGATACATTTCCCATTGTGTTCGGAATGGGGGTATTTAGCTATGGACGACAGGCGGTGGGCCTCGTTTAGAGGTCGAAAATAAAGGTGCTTTTTAGAGATGAATAAAATAATTAAATAATAAAAGAAAAATAATATACAACTATTTCCATTAAACCCCCCCGTTAGTTTCTCCCTTCAGAAGTCAAACCTAGGTCAAAAAAAAAAATATCGATGGCAGCAAACCCGTCGGCCTCCAAGTCGTGCCACCCCCGTCGCCCTCTCAGCCACCCGCCACCACCGCTCTCATAGCATCGACCCCCCTCCTTCCCTCTTCCTCGCGATGTCCACCAGCCAATACCTCCCGAAGCCCTAACCCCCCATGCCCAAACCGAGCTGCGCCTAAACCCTAGCCCGCCACTCTACAGGAGCCCGCCGCCGAGACCACCTGAGCGCCGCCACGATAGCTCCGACTCCCCCTCTGACACGCTGGCGCACCCTACAGTTTCTCCCCTCTTTTTCCTATGCCGATGTAAGTTTAATTTCTGTCTTAAATCAGTTTTTGTTTATATTAAAACGTGTTCTTAGATAAGTTTATTTATAGATAATGTACATGAAAGATGGTTTTTATATAAACGTGAAGAAGTTTGGTTTTATAAACATGAAGGTTTTTTTTTATCAAACAAAGGAAGGATTTTTATCATGTAAAGATCAGATTTTTAATAAAATAGATTTGGTTTTTCATTTATATAAATGTGATTATAGATTTGGTTTTTCATTTATATGAATGCGAATAAAGATTTGGTTTTTCATTTATATGAAATGTTTATAAAGATTTGATTTTTATGATATGAACGACACCATAAAGAAGTGATTTTTAATTTGTATATAACAATATAAAAATAGTATGGTTTTAAGAATATAAAAATATAATTTTTATCTATATAACATAGAAATAAAAGAGTAGATTTTTATATATTGAATAACATAGTAAAGATTCAATTTTTATATAAAGTATAACGAAGTGAAAATTCTATTTTTACAAATATGAAATAGCGATGAAAATTCTATTTTCACAATATGAAGTTAGCGATAAAAATATGATTTTTATATAATAGAGAATATAAAAATGTGATTTTTATATATATAGTGACTACGGGCAACGAAGATGACGAAGATGCGGTGACGATGAAGATTTCTATCAAAGAAGAGTCAAGATGATTGGATAGCTATTAGTGAGAACTTCTCACCTTTCAATTTAAATTTTCTAGTTATATATATATACTAGGATGCAGACGGTGCTTAGTAGCACCTGACACCCGTCATCCACAGACCATGGATGGCTTGTTTGTTAAATTGTTTGGTTGTGTAGTTGGTTAAATTATTTGGTTTGAATTGAATGGTTTGGTGAATTTGATTGATGTGTGAATGGCGTGGGCCTTCACTAGACCGGGGATAAGGCTAGGCCTCGTCCCGTTTCTAGTGTCGTGCCGTTATGCCGCCGAAATTTTCTAAAATAAGTTAGAAAAATAACAGTATCATTTTATAGAATAAATGAATTGAATAGAAATTCATAGGTTGAAATAAAATGTTTTATCGTTAAAAATATAATTTTTAACGTGAAGTGAATAAAATAAAACATTCATTTATAAACCGGACGGTTTGTTTATGTACACCTATTTGAGTGACATTGATTGGGACGATAAAATTTACACATCGCCCAAGAGCACAAATAAAATATGTGTTTGATTGTTTGAAACCCCACACGGGTGTTGGGATGAAATTTGAAGTTCACTCATCCTGATTGATTAAATATGTCGATCGATTGATTGACATGCTGTTATAAGCGTTGAATATCTATATTTGATGCTTATACAGTGTAGTGCACTTTGGTTGATGGTTGATTATTTTCAATGCTATTATATACATGTGTTGTATGAAAATCCATATAATTAATTTTATATGGTAATTGATTGGGCCTCATTCCAATTTGAAAAACAAAGAATAATATAAAATAAAGGTTCATGTGTTGACAGTACTCATCCATTGAGATTGGTCATGTGTTGAACGAAATATTTTAATAATAGAAATATTTGAAATAGAATATTTGAAATTAGAAATATATGAAGCCGTGTTGATTAGATTGACGTCATTTTGACGTGAACGATATTTATATCGATTTTATACGATTTCGAAATGAATTGAATTGAAAACGATTTCGAAATGAATTGAATTGAAAACGATTTCGAAATGAATTGAATTGAAAACGATTTCGAAATGAATTAAATTGAAAACGATTTCGAAATGAATTGAATTGAAAACGATTTCGAAATGAATTGAATTGAAAACGATTTCGAAATGAATTGAATTGAAAACGATTTCGAAATGAATTGAAAACGAATTCAAATTGAATTGAAAGCGAATTGAAATGAATTCAAATTGAATTGAAATTTGAATTGAATAGAAATGAATTTTAAAACGAATTTATAACGAAGAATTCAATTTTGCTTTGAATTGAAATGGAAGTTGAAATAGATTTTGAAACGAATTTTAAAACTATTTATATAATTCGTTTTGAATAGAAATCGACGAAATATATATTATATATATTATATATATAATATAATGGCCTGAATAGAACGCGCCGCGCCGCGGCAGTCCGTGAATTTCGACCATTTATTTCAAACGGACATTACGGGAGATCCGACCGTCGGATTCTCCTAAAACCGGAACCGTTGGGTTCGTATCGAAAAGAGCTTTCTAACGAATGTTAGAAATTTGAAATCTAACGGTTGGATTTGGAGATACGTCCAAATCAAATTCGAAAAAGGTCGCTGTAAGTGCAGTTCGATGGCCGTTGATGGAAATCGACTGTACGGGCCTTGATAAAATTATTAAAAATAGTAATAATTTGTGTAAAATCATAAGAAATGATTTGGGAAAATTTGGGATGAAAAACTCCATATTTGAAAAGATAAAATAGATTTTTATCGAAATGAACTAGTTTTGAACTAGAATTATAATTCTATTTATTTTTTAATAAATAAATTGAATTCGAAAGGGTTTTAAAATTAACCAGAATTTCCAATGATTGCATTGGAGTGGGATTGAATCGAAATTGTCTTCGGAATATTTCGATGTTGGAATTCGTGATTATACGGATGGTGTTATGGAAATTTGAAAGATATGTATTTATACCGTTATTTCCAATACGACATTTGTTAATCGTAGAATTTGATATTGAATATAAGTCGATATATTTTCTATTCAGAGCCTTATATTGAATATCAAATGTGATTTGGGTTTGTCGTGGATGGTGTCTTCACTAACACTGTTCTTGAACCCAGTTGAGAAAAGATTAAATCTTTTTATTTAGATTTAATGAAGTGTACCAATTAAATAATATTTAATTGGAATTGAATTGATATTGATTTTTGGGTTTACCGTGAACAGTGTTTTAAATAACACTTGTTCTTTAACCCGATAATTAATGGAATATGATTTTGGGTTTATCGTGAACCGTGTTTTAAATGACACGGATTCTTTAACCCAGTCGACGATTAAAACTAAGTGGAGTTTTAATGAATCTTTAATTAGATTGAAATAATCGAGAATGGAGTATCACCAGTTTTACTCCAGGCGATAGTTAAATCTTTAATTAGATTTGAACGTGAAATGGTAATTGAATTTACCGATAACACTGTGGTGTTATATATGAAGTATTACCAGTTTTACTTCATGGGATAAATAGGTTGGGATTGGGAAATTAAAATAAATGATTACTTCGGTAAGGTTCGCTAATCCCGACTAGTTTGAATTGATATTCAAAAATAGAATAAAGAATAAATTCAAGAAATTTGTCTTGGATAAAATTAATGGGAACCTTTCCCTATGAATGTGAAATTTAGAAACTAACTGTCGGTTAGCCAAGCAGAATGGTTTTCTGGATATTGATCTGATGTTGGTTTCGGCCTTCGGGGTTAATATTTGGGGAATTATTCTCTTGATTAATTTACGGTTAGTGACAAATGAATTGGAATGAGGCGTATGTTGTGTTTGTGTAACACTTATTTAAAATATACGCGAGTTATTCGGAAAGAACGGGTTTATCCCATTCTGAATAACTGATGCGACGATAAGTCGAAGATGAAGACGATGGTCGAAGACCGGAGGTCTTCACGTCGTTCGGGTGATTGCTGATGATCTTGATTGGGCTGTACACCCAAGAAGATGGAAACAGTTGGTGATCGTCCAGACGTACTTGGAGATCGATGGATATGCGGGGTACTAGGTGCCTCCGGTTTCGTTCAGCCTCAGAACGGACTTGTAAATGGACTGTGTGTCTGACATTGGATTTTAGTCCGTGTGATTGATCTCTATTAAATATATATCTGTTTGGCGGCGGAGAATTTATTCTCTTGCTTAACGCCCTTCTCTGAGACGTACGAGCTCAGGGGTTATATATTGATGGATATCAAACGCATGGAGTGAATTGCCTATGTGGCATGCCTAAGTGGCAATTGATCGAGGCTTCTGTTGAAAAGCAAAGTCTTGTGGTGATGATCAAAGCACGGCCTTTGTGGCGTAGCTTTGTGTAACGTTTGATTCGCGAGTTTCACACCCGGTATGAACCAAAAACGGGAGAGGACGTCAGGGAGGGCATGCGTTTCTTCCTAGCTAGAAGTGGCGTCAGTGGTTTTACACGCCCTGACGAGTTTGACTTATGTGGTTGTTGCTGTTGCGAGGCGCCTCGGATTGATCGGTCGTTCTCGAACCGATGGAGTCATTTAGTTGGCTCGTTTACGCCCCATAGGGCGGGGAAACACATGTTCAGGGTTTAAGTTTAATCCACATCGGTGGACTGGCCCTGAGGATCCAAGGGTCACTCGAGCTCTGATCCTAAGACTCGGGCTAGGCAGTCTCGAATCGGTAGAGGACTATCTTTTGCCTCGGTTCATAGACGGAAATCCAATTTCCAAATACGTGACATTTGCGGTTTTAATTGTAAAACTAGTATGGCGACATGATATATGGTACCCATGCCGCCTATGATTGATACTTATGATTTGAAGTTGTTTTATACACTATGCACTTATAGTAGTATCAAATGATTTGTTTTAAACGTATCAAGCATTCTTTGGCTGTTATAAGGGAAAACCCTATCCTCGGCTGCGTTGCATTGTGTGATGGGACCTGGGTCTTATAACAGCTTCATTTTTCTTTATTTAGCATTGCGCTGTTTGTTTTATGCACTGGTATTCTTGGGAGGAAACCCGTTCCGTGTTATACGGCGTGGTCCCTTGATTTACCTAACTTTAAAATAAAGATTAACTGTTTTAGTTCTCACACCAGTCACATGACTGACCTGGAGTTTATTGTTTTAACCTAAACTCTGGGTGCCCTTATTTTGACACGGCAGCTAGTAGTTTTGGTTTTGCAGATTTATATTCACAGGATCCTGGTTTACAGCTGGAACGATATCCGGAAAGCTTTGTATCCGTATATCTCATTCTAGTTGTGTATTGTATTATTTTCCGCTGCGATGTATTTAAATGTAATTTAAATCTCTGATAATTTCTGTGTAATATTTATTTGTTTATACTCTGTATATTCTTGTAATCTGATGCATTGTTGTAATATACAATGAAATGTTCTTCTATATGCGTTCTGTTGTGGCTTGTTCTCGAACTATCCGACGCTTTCCTTTACGGGGAAGTTACGGGTCTTCACACTTAATCTCACTCATTCCAATTTACTTAGGAAATCAAAGTCACCCCTTTGGAAATCCATCCACTTCACTTGCATATTTCTGTTAGAAGACGCAGTTTTTTCCCTTCTTTTCCTCTGAACCGAAATCGATCCATTCGAGTATAAAAAAAGGCGAAGTTGAAATCGCAATACAATCCTAAGCTCGGTGTTGAGACACTCGCCTACAGGGGAGAACCGGCCTCGAATCTGGATACGACGTTTTCTGACAGCTCGAGATTGGGGACAACGCAAGTAGGGGGAATCGAGTGGAGTCTTGGTGAGATCATCGAGTCAGGAATCATTGCGAGTTCACAGAATAAGGTGCGATCGAATCTGTGAAGCTCATAGTTTAAAGATGTTGCTATGTGGGGATTACCAGGTACAACAATAGGGAATGGAAAGTTTCGATCTTGATTGGGATTGTGGGGCGTGGAAGGTGGACGAGATAACTTGGAGGGAGTACGATTTTTTTATGTTGATTTATGATTCAACAGTGAAGGATGACAGTGTTGAACTGGCAGGCCGTTTCGTAGATGGCGTTTGTAGGGTGTGGATGACAGAAATGGAGCTGCTTGCAAAGTATTCGAGAAAATGCCGTAATGGAAATTGGGTAAGGGATAATATCATGTTAATTAAGTTCTTAATTTAATTATTTTAGCGAGTGAATTTGTCGATTCAGTTAAGGTAAATTAACTTGATTTGAGGGGTTAGTGATTATATATATATATATTAATATACTAGTTAATATTTAATTGGTATAAGGAGGAAGAAAAATGGTACTGACTTTTATTTGGAATCTGGAAAGGGAATTTAATTTAGTAAATCATTTTATAAAATTTAAATTAGATAACTGAAATATTTAAATATAAAATCGTTAGTTGTTTACCGGTAGTTAGAAAATCTAATTTATATACATATATATATAAGCATAAGACCTGGTTAAGGATATTTGGTACCTAATGTATAAAGTTCGGATTTACCTAGGTAAGGAGAAATCGAATGAAATCATCCTTGTGGAGTTCAGAGACTTGGGAATCAATGAAGAGAAATTGAAGTTGATACAAGTGCAAATAAAAACCATCGGTGAGTAAATCTCACTCACCTTTTATTTAGAATTATTTTTATTCGTTAAAAATAATTGTTTGATGCTTGTTTGAAATGCTTTCTGGTTGATTTAAAAATATTAGTTATATAGGCTTGCTATTATATATATATTGGTTTGGTGATTGGTTGGATTCCCGCAGTATCATTAGCGGATGCCCGCAGTATCATTAGCGGATGACCCTACGCCCACGAATATAAGTGGATCCCCTTTTATACCGTGATATTCTGCCACGAAGCAGGATGGGTATTACTATGTTGACTAACGTCTATGGATGCAGGAAAACAGGTTGGAGGAATCCAACTGGATTCCTCAAAAATATATTATCTGTTTGTTTGTTTGCTTGATTTCATATATTCATATATGACATGTTAAAAATCAAATGATTGAAAATTGGATGATTTGGTTGTTTTAAATATCACTGGGCTAAGTGTTAATTTATTTAAATATCGTGGAAAGGATATTTGAGATTTAAAGGGAAAATTTTGTTTTTAAATAGAATTTGAAATTTAAATAGATTTGAAATATAAACTTATTTTACAAAAATAAAACAAGTGATTCCTTTATAAACGAAGTTTATAAATAGTTCTTGTATAAATGAAGTTTATAAATGAAGAGAACAGAATTTATAAATTATAAGTTTGAATTTGAAAAAGGAAAAAAAATCTATTTTTCCAAAGTAGAAATATCCATTTCAAAGGAATTGAAATAGAAATTGAATTCAAAGGAATTGAAATAGAATTTGAATTCAAAGAAATTAAAATAGAATTTAAATTTAAAAGAATTCAAAGGGATTTTTGAATTCAAAGGAATTCAAATGGATTTGAATAAAGAAAGTTCAAATGAAATTTAAAAATATAGAGATTTGAAATAGAATTCAAATGAAGCTTAAATATAGAATTTGAATATAGATATTCAAATGGGATTTAAAAATAGAATTTGAATTTTTAAATAGATTTTGAATAAGAGGATTTAAATAGAATTTGAATAATATAATTAAATTGGAGTTTGAATATTTGAAATTCAAATAGAATAAATATGGAATTTGAATAGAGAATTCAAATGGAATTTAAACTATGGGATTTGAATATGTAATTCAAATGGAGTTCAAATATAGAATCTGAATATAGAAAAATAAAGGAAATTCAAATATAGAATTTGAGTAGATTTTGTATATAAAATTCAAATAGAATTGAAATAGATTTGAATATAGAAATTCAAATGGAGTTGGAAAATAGATTTGAATAGAAATTCAAATGGAGATTGAAAAGGAATTTGAATAATAGAAATCAAACAGAAGTGAAATGAAAATTTGAATATAGAATTCAAATAGAAGTGAAATGGAACTCGAATATAGAATTTCAAATGGAAGTAAAATAGATCAGCAATGTTATGTTGAAATGGATTTGATATATATTAAAAATATATCAGAATGGAGTTGAATTTATATAAACAAAGTTTTAAAATGTTTATATATATAAATATAATTAAAAATGAACTCGCCGCAGCGCTGAAGTTCATAAATTGGCGATTCGAACTTCAATTGAGTATATAGAACTCAATTGAAATCGGAATTCTTTGAAACAAGAAACGTCAGGACCGATTTGATAACAGTTTTCTAATGAAAGAGAAAAATCTAGAATTCGTCGTATAGATTTTGAGTTATGTTAAAACCAAATTTTCAGAAAAACAGCGCCATAACCATTTAAAAACCATAACGGTTTATTTAATTTTATAAAAGGATTTTAAGCGAATAAAATCTGAATTTCTATTTAGAAAATTTCAGTTTTGAGATGTGAAATATGTCTGAACTCCAGTGGAATAATGGATTGATTTTTAAAACAAAAAATCATATTTTTAATTATTAGAATTAACTAATTTGAATAATAATTAATTAATGAGATTTGAAGTGAAATTTGGCCTTGAATAAGTGAATTCGATTTAGAAATTTACATTCAAATTCGAATATGACAACCCGAGTTGAAAACTGGAATTTGATTGGTTTATAAGTAAATAAAAATATATATTTATGAATGAGATATATTCAAATAAAAGTGAAATAGGCTAAAGAGCAAATGAACGGATAAATTAACGAAGCAAGTTAAAACGATTGGAAGGTGTTGAATTGAATTGAAACAGGTGAACATGTGTTAGACAGGTATGGGATGAAGTATATGAAGATTTTAATTTAGGTGCTCGACAAAAAGGTACATGTTTAAATTCATATATGAGGTTTTATGCGCCGTATCGGCAAGCTGCTTGGCTTTCTCTTTTCTTTTGGATTGGTGAGGGCTATGGGAGGCTATTTAAAATTTCCCGGAGCTCCCGGTACAAGGGAGGTTATGGCGAAATTTTCCGGAAATTTAAGGAGTAAGAATATTTTTCAGATAATTTGATAGTTTGAAATCAATGTATCGATATATATAGAATTCGATAAGGAAACAAATTTAAAATAGAATATTATAATCATAAGGGAAATCTATAAATTAGAAATAGAAAGCGATCCACATGCATGTTTTAAAAATGAATAATTGGGTTTTATAATGTGTTTATCCAAGGTAAGTGGTTTTGCGTTTTGAAGTTGAGGATGTTTTCAGTTAAGGTCTGAGAGGTAATTTTACCCCAACTTGATTGATTTCATTTTTAATTGATAAATAGCAAGATCCAGTCTCGAAGAGAAGTGTTTGAATAATAATTTGGTTGAATGAAATATTTTGGGTTGTTTGTAACGATGTTGTATACAACATTCGTTTTAACTCAAGTGATGAAATTTTGGAAATATAAAAGTAAATATTTCCTGAGTATAATTAAAATAGTCGGGATAGAGATAAGTGATTGAAATTGTTTTCAATTGCAAATAGAGATATTTTCTAATATATAGAAAATAAAAGAAGTTGATATTTGGAAATTTTTTCCAAATGGCATAAGAGGCCAAGATGATTATTAAAATATATGGTTAACAAATATTGAAAGGGAAATGGAGAAGAGATTTAATTGATGAAATATTAATTAAAAAGCCCAGTAATTTGTTTGATATGTTGGATGAACAATTGTTTTTCTTCGATAGTTAAATCATCGACTATCGAAACATTTGTTTTTCTTCGATAGTTAAACCACAGACTATCGAAGTTTTTGACCATCGTTGTCAATATGGAGAGACCGGTTGGATTATTATCCGTGAACCACTCTGTATTGGCAGTAGCGTTGCGAATCATATTATATGAAGATAATCGAAGATGGAGTGAAGTGCAAGGACTTTTTCTATTAATAGAAATTGTGCCTTCGGTTTCAGTCAATCCCAGAACGAACGTATAGGGACGAATGTTTGACAAAGTATTTCCAATGATCTAATGGGTTGGTCTGTATAAATATATATGGTTGCAATAGATTTATTCCCTTTGCATAACATCCAGAATATTTGTGCAAATCAATTAGTGATTAGCGGATCTGACAATGTGGCATTCAAAGTGATCGTGCTATCAATGGATAGAAAGTAATCATAGCCTCAGGCCTCAACAACCGGAAAATGACAAAAATCGGGCAGTCAGCATGGCTATGTGGGTCGCTCCCATTAGGATGTATAATCACCTATCTAGAGATTCATTTAATTCCTTATTCTATTCGATGCCGTCCCATTCGGGAAACGGTTGCTGATCCCAACCATTGGTGATATACATTCAATACACTCAAGCGAAATGAGTGGTCGGTCATGTGTGGGCCGGGTTGCAAGACGTTCTTGTTGAACCCCAGTGTATCGCCTCTAGAGTGCACTGATCGGAAGGTGGTTCCATACCTTGTCATAGTTGGAAATCCAATCTCCAATAAGCGCCCTGCGGTTTTTGATTTTATACTACATACGTGGAGCGTGAGATGCAAGCGTTCCACTAGATTCTATTTATTTGATTTAGACACTATTATAATAGCACTGGATTTTCGTATCAAAGTGTTTTGGATTATAGTAAGGTAAAAACCGTCCATGTTTATGTGTGGGCTGGTCTTACTATTATCTTTTCTTTGAAAGGATTTTTAAAGTTAAACAAATGGTTGGAGTTTACTCGCACCTGTCCCATGACTGACCCAGAGTTTATTTTGTTTTGTTTTCCCTAAACTCTTGGGTGCCCAAATTTTGTACGGGCAGTCAAGTAGTCGGGATTTTTTAGATTCACTTGGAAGAGCTGGAAGCAGGAGGCTTCACCAGTTAGCTATAGACTATCATATATTCCGCTGTGAACCATGTTTGTATCTGGAAACAGGGGTTCATAACTGTTCCAGGAATAACTGTTGTGCTCTGATGATGGTATGTATATGAAGTTACTGATTCGTATTTCAAAAGTTATGTTATATAATATATTTTATTCGTTCCGCTGTGAGTTTGTGATCTTCATTTTCTCCTTTTCTAATATTTTTTCTTTATTTTTCTCATCCTCTAACTTCTTTCTAATAATGGTTCGTATTTTTGTGCAATTTGGGTTGGACGTGTGGTGTTATTGGTCAACTCAAATTGTACGGATTTGCGGGCCGTTACAGTTGGTATCAGAGCTGGTTGCTTAGTTGGTACGGATGATAGGGGGTTCTCACTTCGCGTTTGGTGGCGAACGGTAGACTCTTACCCCTACATCTCCCGACAATGTGGGTTGGTCCAGTCGAGAGGCTGGCCGTAAAAGCAGTTGTGAGGTTTCTCTGTAAGCCACGGTGGGAGGTTAGCCCACTGCCCTTGTGGTCGTTACAGTTGGTATCAGAGCTTAGGTTAAGCGAATATCTAGGCTTGTGTGGCATGTGCTCATTAGAGATAGGGGCAGTAATACCCTAGAATGAGTTGAGTGTATATATATACAAGAGAGCGTATTTGTTAATTGATATAAAAATTGTTTTATATTGTGTTGGCTAGTCTGTTGAGTGATTTATGAATTCCGGTCGAATTGTAGGGCGCCACGATGTCGATAGGAGTTTATAAACACTTGAACAGAAGATTGAACACGATATTGTTTTAAAGTGGGTGAATGAAATTATTTTACCCAAAATTCTATTTAGATATAGAAAGAATAATTCTTGAAATTATTGGGTGTGTTGACTGTTATCGTTATAATCAAATGAGATTATAAGAAATGAAATGGTTATATAGAACCAAATAGAATTTGTATATGAATGAAATATACAATTGAGACGAATTAAAACTGGATTCAAACCATAAATTGGAATTTAAATCCTGGAAAGTTTGAAAATATTTTCGAAGTATATTAAAAGGATATAACTTTGTTTTGAAAAGACCGTTTGAATAGAATTCATAATTGAATGGATTTTGAAGTTGATAAAGCACTGAACTCACTTCAGTGGCTGGAAAATAATTCTGATGATGACTGCAGCTTCATCAGTATTCATTTTCGAGTTTCTAAGTGATGGATTGCTACCTTAGAAAAGTTTTGATGGAAATTTGTTTTGAAAGAAAACAAGTGGTTTGAAAATTCAAATGTTTTGAATTTTAAATGGAAATAAATACATACGTATATATTTATGTAATTTCAGAAGGATTCGAAAGGAAAACCCTGGGATTTGGATTCTGGAGTTGGAATTTAACTTAAGCTAGTTAAATGGATTGAAGTGGATCAATCGACTAGAATCAATTTGAATACGTTTATTGGATGATAGATTGGATATAAATGGATTTATCGTAGATCATTCGAATTGAATGAAGGAAGACCAAAAGTTTTGGTGGAATTAAATTTGTTAAAATATGAGAAGTTGAGTTTCAACATAAGGGAATTGTTGAAAAGTAATGAGTTTGTACCATTTTTCCTACCTTTGCAATTTCGAGGACGAAATTATTTTAAGGGGGGAAGAATGTAACGATCCGGATTTTTGGTCGATTTATTTTAAATATTTAGTATGGTTTAAAATGTTGAATTTATAATATAAATAGTATTTCATTGGGTTATCGATTAAATAATCGAAATACGATTTATTTTGATTATCATCATAATACGAGAATTTAAAATAATTCAATTCGAAGTTAGAATTAAATCAGAACAATTCAAATGATCAGTATTAATTGTATTTGAATATAGATGATAATAAAAATATTTTATTATCAGAGAATTTATTTATTTTTGAATTTAAAGTATATTATATCAATATAATATGGTTATTTTATATATACGTTCGAATTGAATTTTATAGTCTATTCTGTTGGGTCCAGAACAATGTAATTACATTAGAACGACGGTCGGTACGCTAAAATAGCGGTTCACGATTTTTAATTGTGAACCCCGAGATATTTGATTGTGGATAGGATCGAAATCAAATCAGTATCTTTTTAAAAAGAAAACAAAATCTCTATAAATCAAATCTAAAATCAAATCGCATTAAAAATGTATGTACTTACCCCGACATCCATTTAATAACTTATGTACGTTGGTTCCCCTTTCCATCTATATATCACGATACCCTCCCCCTTTCTTTTTCAATTTTCTCATTCTCCAGAAAACAAATCAAAGCATTTCTTCTGTAAACAATTAAAATGGTTGATCCTTAATCTCACTCATTCCAATTTACTTAGGAAATCAAAGTCACCCCTTTGGAAATCCATCCACTTCACTTGCATATTTCTGTTAGAAGCCGCAGTTTTTTTCCTTCTTTTCCCCAAAACCGAAATTGATCCATTCGAGTATAAAAAAAAGGCGAAGTTGAAATCACAATACAATCCTGAGCTCGGTGTTGAGACACTCGCTTACAGGGGAGAACCGGGCTCGAATCTGGATACGACGTTTTCTGACAGCTCGAGATTGGGGACAACGCAAGTAGGGGGAATCGAGTGGAGTCCTAGTGAGATCGTCGAGTCAGGAATCATTGCGAGTTCACAGAATAAGGTGCGATCAAATCGGTGAAGCTCATAGTTTAAAGATGTTGCTATGTGGGGATTACCAGGTACAACATTAGGGAATTGAAAGTTTCGATCTTGATTGGGATTGTGGGGCGTGGAAGGTGGACGAGATAACTGGGAGGGAGTACGATTTTTTTTATGTTGATTTATGATTCAACAGTGAAGGATGACAGTGTTGAACTGGCAGGCAGTTTTGTAGATGGCGTTTGTAGGGAGTGGAGTTGTGGATGACAGAAATGGAGCTGCTTGCGAAGTGTTCGAGAAAATGCCGTAAAGGAAATTAGGTAAGGGATAATATCATGTTAATTAAGTTCTTAATTTAATTATTTTAGCCAGTGAATTTGTCGACTCAGTTAAGGTAAATTAACTAGATTTGAGGGGTTAGTGATTTTATATATATATATATATATATATATATATATATTAATATATATATATATATATATTAATATACTAGTTAATATTTAATTGGTATAAGGAGGAAGAAAAATGGTATTGACTATTATTTGGAATCTGGAAAGGGAATTTAATTTAGTAAATCATTTTATAAAATTTAAATTAGATAACTGAAATATTTAAATATAAAATCATTAGTTGTTTACCGGTAGTTAGAAAATCTAATTTATATATATATATATATAAGCATAAGACCTGGTTAAGGATATCTGGTACCTAATGTATAAAGTTTGGATTTTCCTAGGCAAGGAGAAATCGAATGAAATCATCCTTGTGGAGTTTGGAGACTTGGGAATCAATGAAGAGAAATTGAAGTTGATACAAGTGCAAATAAAAACCATCGGTGAGTAAATCTCACTCACCTTTTATTTAGAATTATTTTTATTCGTTAAAAATAATTGTTTGATGCTTGTTTGAAATGCTTTCTGGTTGATTTAAAAATATTAGTTATATAGGCTCGCTATTATATATATTGGTTTGGTGATTGGTTGGATTCCCGCAGTATCATTAGCGGATGCCCGCAGTATCATTAGCGGATGACCCTACGCCCACGTATATAAGTGGATCCCCTTTTATACCGCGATATCCTGCCACGAAGCAGGATGGGTATTACTATGTTGACTAACGTCTGTGAATGCAGGAAAACAGGTTGGAGGAATCCAACTGGTTTCCTCAAAAATATATTATCTATTTGTTTGTTTTCTTGATTCATATATTCATGTATGACATGTTAAAAATCAAATGATTGAAAATTGGATGACTTGGTTGTTTTAAATATCACTAGGCTAAGTGTTAATTTATTTAAATATCGTGGAAAGGATATTTGAGATTTAAAGGGAAAAATCTATTTTTAAATAGAATTTGAAATTTAAATAGATTTGAAATATAAACTTGTTTTACAAAAATAAAACAAGTGATTCCTTTATAAACGAAGTTTATAAATAGTTCTTGTATAAATGAAGTTTATAAATGAAGAGAAGAGAATTTATAAATTATAAGTTTGAATTTGGAAAAGGAACAAAAAACTATTTTTCCAAAGTAGAAATATCCATTTCAAAGGAATTGAAATAGAATTTGAATTCAAAGGAATTGAAATAGAATTTGAATTCAAAGAAATTAAAATAGAATTTAAATTTAAAAGAATTCAAATGGAATTTTGAATTCAAAGGAATTGAAATGGATTTGAATAAAGAAAGTTCAAATGAAATTTAAAAATATAGAGATTTGAAATATAATTCAAATGAAGTTTAAAATATAGAATTTGAATATAGATATTCAAATGGGATTTAAAAATAGAATTTGAATTTTTAAATAAATTTTGAATAAGAGGATTTAAATAGAATTTGAATAATATAATTAAATTGGAGTTTGAATATTTGAAATTCAAATAGAATAAATATGGAATTTGAATAGAGAATTCAAATGGAATTTAAACTATGGGATTTGAATATGTAATTCAAATGGAGTTCAAATATAGAATTTGAATATAGAAAAATAAAGGAAATTCAAATATAGAATTTGAGTATATTTTGAATATAAAATTCAAATAGAATTGAAATAGATTTGAATATAGAAATTCAAATGGAGTTGGAAAATAGATTTGAATAGAAATTCAAATGGAGATTGAAAAGGAATTTGAATAATAGAATTCAAACAGAAGTGAAATGAAAATTTGAATATAGAATTCAAATAGGAGTGAAATGGAACTCGAATATAGAATTTCAAATGGAAGTAAAATAGATCACCAATGTTATGTTGAAATGGATTTGATATATATTAAAAATATATGGAGTTGAATTTATATAAATGTAGTTTTAAAACGTTTATATATATAAATATAATTAAAAACGAACTCGCCGCAGCGCTGTAGTTCGTAAATTGGCGATTCGAACTTCAATTGAGTATACAGAACTCAATTGAAATCGGAATTCTTTGAAACAAGAAAAGTCAGGATCGATTTGATAATAGTTTTATAATGAAAGAGAAAAATCTGGATTTCGTCGTATAGATTTTGAGTTGTGTCAAAACCAAATTTTAAGAAAAACAGCGCCATAACCATTTAAAAACCATAACGGTTTATTTAATTTTATAAAAGGATTTTAAGCAAATAAAATCCGAATTTCTATTTAGAAAATTTCAGTTTTGAGTTGTGAAATATGTCTGAACTCCAGTGGAATAATGGATTGATTTTTAAAACAAAAAATAAGATTTTTAATTATTAGGATTAACTAATTTGAATAATAATTAATTAATGAGATTTGAAGTGAAATTTGGCCTTGAATAAGTGAATTCGATTTATAAATTTACATTCAAATTCGAATATGAAAACCCGAGTTGAAAACTGGAATTTGATTGGTTTATAAGTAAATAAAAATATATATATTTATGAACGAGATATATTCAAATAAAAGTGAAATAGGCTGAAGAGCAAATGAATGGATAAATTAACGAAGCAAGTTAAAACGATTGGAAGGTGTTGAATTGAATTGAAACACTGAACATGTGTTAGACAGGTATGGGATGAAGTATATGAAGATTTATATTTAGGTGCCCGACAAAAAGGTACATGTTTAAATTCATATATGAGGTTTTATGCGCCGTATCGACAAGCCGCTAGGCTTTTTCTTTTCTTTTGGATTGGTGAGGGCCATTGGAGGCTATTTAAAATATCCCGAAGCTCCCGGTACAAGGGAGGTTATGGTGAAATTTTCCGGGAATTTAAGGAGTTAGAATATTTTTCAGATAATTTGATAGTTAGAAATCAATGTATCAATATATATAGAATTCGATAAGGAAACGAATTGTAATGTCCCAGATTTTTCGGCCATTTAAATTTGAATATTTAAATCTATTTATATATTATATTATATTGGAATTATAATAGTTTTTTTTGAATTTATTTAAATTAAAGGATTTATATATATATATTTGATATCGTTTAACCAATTTTCTAAATGTCGAGTTTTTAATCCAACTTGGTTTTATTCGAAGTTTTTGTTTGAATATATTCAATTATATCAATTTATTTTCAAATAACAGATTATCAAATATGACAATAAGCGTTATATACATCTATATGTTTTGGTGTAATGTTGGGATGTACTTTACAAGTATTATTAACAAATGTGGATTTTTAAATAGAATGTTTACTGATACAAAATAGTTGTTCATGATATAGGTTTGATTATACGTTGTTTACAATATATTTGATTTATAAATGGGTTGCATAACAAATATTTATATTTAAGATCAAAGTATGTGCTAAACCAGTTGACAAAACACTACTTGATACATAATTAAGGGATAAAGATTTTAGTAAACAAATATCGTTCCAAATCCATTCCAGCACAAATATACAAATTTCTCTGCCAACATAAACCAAACAATATGATTTAATTTTTAATACAATACCATGTTTTGGTACTTTCCCGGAAGAATAAAAAGAAAAATAAATGGTTTTAGCATTTAATTACATTACAATCACAGTACAAGTTCATAAAAATATACAAACAAAAAGAAAGAAATATTGGTAAATCATCTTCTACATTGACTCGTCCCTTTCGAGTACCAGTGGATCCATGCCTCGATCAACGTCGATCTGCCAAAAGAAGGAAAAAGCCCCATTAAAAAGGGATAAACTCATAATGGAAATAAACAGAAAAAAAGAAAAAAAGAAAAAAAATGTTAGAAAGAAAATCAGCATATAAACAGCTAAAGAAAATAGACAATTCATTGCTGAAATAGCTATAAGTACCCACGTATAGCTAAAGGAAGGGTGCCACATGAAAACTAAACATACAACAGGAATATATCTAATGCAAGATAGAATGGACATAACAATTCATTACGAATACCAATGTCTGCATAACTTGTTTCAACCAAGAAACAGTAAACCAAATGGCTAGAACAGCTAAGAGAAGGAAAGTAAATAGCTAAAATTTAGAATTTGAACAGCTAGAAGAAGACATGACAATTCATTTGAAATCAAATATGAATTGCCCTTTCCAAGAAATAGTAAAATCAAGATTTTTCTCCATAGGTACAGTAAGGAAACAAAATAGCAATAGCTAACCTATATGTATATTCATACATCAATCATACAGTACAATGAACCACTAGAAGAAGGATCAAATATATGTACAGTCAAATGCAAATTAATTGCAAGATTTAACCATACATTAGAAATCCAACATAGAATCCGTAATACAGTGGACAGCATAAAATGACAAGCCAAAACAATGCAAGGAATTAAATATATATGCATGTACCCAAAAGACTGATCGAACAGTAAAAACCACATGGAGGAACAGTGAACTTCTGATTCAAAATCCTCTAATAAAATCTATGGTTCGGTTTAGAAATCTCTGATTGAAGATTAACGAGGCATAGCACAGCTATCTAAAATCATAATCCATTTCAGAGCAATCTGAAATCTTATACCCTAAAATCCGAACCAAAGATCCAACTATAGGTTCGAATCTGAGTGAAATAACAACTCATGACAGTGTACTCATCTAAAGCAAAATCGCAACTATAAATATAACAGTATTTCATTCATCCAGGACCATTCGAACAACACTGGAAAACAGTTCGGAACAACAATAAATCAAAGCAAATCTTACTGAAATCGAAATAGAAAAAATACTTAGCTTAATATGAGAGAACCGCTTCGTTCATGGGAGGGTTTTCGAGTTGGCTCGCCAATTTAGAGGGTTGAGGTTCGAACGAGGGAGCACTGAGAGTTTGTTGTGGGTTCGGGCCGATCATTGGAAGGGGAGAAGGTGGATCGAAGGCTGGAAGGGGGTATGATGGCATCGATTTCGGATTTTGATGATTAAAAGGGGGTTAGGGTTTCATTGTTTTCGGTTTTGAAATCAATTTTGGAGGCGGCGGATTAAAAATGAGAAAAGGATCGAAGGGGGAGGGTTTTAATCAAGGCGGGTCGAGTTCGTTTGTATTGGGCCGGTAATTAAAGGTAAGCCCAAACTTTAATTCAAAAGAAATTATAGGTTTTGAATTTAATTAATTATAAAATTATTTATACGATAGTGTTCACATACGATGTCAGATTCACGTGCGGTCAGGTGTGTTGGGACCGTGGAGACGAGCACTTCGAGATGGAGCAGGCTTGGTCCGAATCTGAAGTGACTGGGATTTTTAGTCGAATTAAACGTCAGTTAAATCTGATCAAACAAACTGTTCATCAACGGATTTTGAATCCAGGTGAGTTAAACTCACGCAGCCTCCTCGTTTATATTCTATATAAACTGGGTATTTTATTTCTGCGTGTTCTGATTGTTAGAGGTTGACTGTTAGGATATATATGGTTGATTCATCGATCGTTTAAATTTAGAATTACCCACTGTTTGGGGATGACCCTTAACAAAGTAACTCCTTGGGTTGATCACGTTTATAAACGTGTTTGAAATTATTGGAATTGTTTGAATTGGATGTTAGTTGATTTGATAATTGGCAGTAAATGGCCAAATGTGAGGTTTTAACGTCATTCGACCCGTTAGGTGAATTGACGTATTTTTAAAAGTTATAAATTCGTTTATAACTAGATTAAAGTTTTTCAAATTATTTTGTACGGATTGGAAATTCACAAGGAATATTTTTAATCGAGTTATCAAAAAAATTTAGTTAAATAGTTTAGAACAGTTGAAAAGCAGAAATCAAGAAATTTCCATGGATCAAAAGGAAATAATTGTTTCCAAACAATTAAAAAGTGACTTTAATTAATTAAGTTAATTAATTTAAGAAAGGGGAAATGACAATTGTAATTCAGTTAATAGTTAACTGTTGTGTATGGTGGGTAAAATTCACCATTGCGAGTAAAATGGACGAAGGAAATAAATATCGGTTTAGATATTCGTTAAAGTTTAACGAATAGTGTTGGATATTAGTTAATCTTTGATTAACTATAGTCTAAAGGAATAATTGAATTGGTTATTGTGAATAACCTGGACTATTATTGGGTAATCGTGTAAACATGATAATAATGCTATATTTGGTTAAGATTAAAGTTAATGTAGTAGATGTCAAAGCAAATTTATTCTTTAATTTAAAATGATTTGAAGTAGTGAAGTCAATTTAATGCCAAGTAAGAATTTTATTAAAGGGATTTAAAAATCCAAGTTTTCAAATAGGATTTGAGAAAGGGAAATTCAATTAACAAGTGATTAATTTACGAGGAGGTTAGCCAGAATGGCGATAAGAGGTTATTATGGAAGGTTCAATTAGATGGAATCAAACCATTTGACGAGGGATTGACATTATAAGTCGAAGGGGTTTAAAGTGGAAGAATACGTGAAGAAAGTGGTGTTTTGGAATGGATGTTACTTAAATAAAGAAATTAAGTAAAAAGGTTTTGAACAAGATTTCAAATATAAACAACGATGAAAAACCAGTTTGAAATCAAAAGGGGAAAATGGGACTTTGATGTTCATGGTCAAACTGATGTTATTCTGAGGTAAGAACGGGTCAATCAAGGTCTGAGAGGTAACTAAAATACCCCAACTTGATGGGCTTCACTATTATCAAGGAATAGTATTAGTTTAGATCGAGTGAAGTGTTGAGATTGGTCTTATCCTATACGAGAATATCAAACTCTGATGCAAGGTTTTGGAAATTAAATAATACTACGATATGAGTTCAAAAGAAATAAGAATTTTGTTTTCAAATTTTAGTAAACATTTGTTAGTCAATTAGAGTTGATCGAATATAGTTAGAGTTAGTCAAACCAAGTTATCTAGGGAAGTTTCCATTACGTACGACTGCTAGCGTAATTCGCAGGGCTGCAGATAGCCTACGGTGGTCGGATGTTTCCTGAGGGAATCAGGCGTAACCATTGTGATCGCTGCGATCTAGAGTCGAGCGGATGGAGTTAAGTCAAGTATTAATTAATCGATAGTAGTAATCAAGTCGAGTTAGTCTAGTCGAGTTAAATATGTCGAGTTAGTCAAATTAGAGTTAATCAATCAAAGTAAATCAATCAGAGTTAATCAGAGAAAATTTGGTTTATATCGTTAAGTATGTTTTAAAAGGGGTCAAGTTGTGTTAAGTGTTGAGTCAGCAAAACCCATTGTATGCACACTATCGTTATTCGATAGTTAAAACACTGACTATCGAAGTTGACTAATACGATTGTTGGTATGGAAAGTCCGGGATCGAATTTTATTCGGAAACCATTCCGACCAACAAATACGTGTAGAGATCAGAAGATGATCGTGATGGAGCATTGAAGACCATGGATCTTCATAAGCGGAAGGATTACTTATAATCTCTGGCTTAGCGGCTTGAGATAAACTGTGATTCTGTCGTGGTCGAAATCCACGGGTTGCAAGGACTTCTCGCTACTGATCCATTGGGTGATTCCTATATGAGATGCAGTAAGGGAGTGCCTTCGGTTCATCCTGTTCCTGGATGACTTGTATGGACGAATGTCTGACAGAGTATTTCCAAAGGGATCGCGTACGTTGATTTCTTCAAACGTACCATAGTTGGGTCGCTCCTAACCAGGGTATTTTTATGGACGTCAATTAGTGATATCTGGCGGATTTGACGATGTGGCATTCAAAGTGAATGGTGACGAAGTGTTCCAAAAGGAAATTCAAACCTCAAGCCTCATCAACCGGGAAATGACAGAAATCGGGCAGGCAGCATGGCTATGTGGGTCTCTCCCATTAGAATGTATAATCACCTACCTAGAGAAATTCCTTTTGTTTCTTATTCTATCGATTCTGCCCATTCGGGAACGGTGGTTTGAGTCCAACCGTTGGTGATATACATTCGATACACTCAAGCGAAATGAGTGGTCGGTCATGTGAGGGCCGGGTTGCAAGACGTTCTTGTTGAACCCTGTGTATTCGCCTCTAGAGATACACGAGCGGTAGGTGGTCCCATACCTTGTCAAGTTGGAAATCCAATATCCAATAAGCACCCGCGGTTTCCGATTGTATATTATATACGGGGAGATTGAGATGTAAGCGTTCCTCTAGATTATTTAATTATTTGTATCTGGACATTATCATAATATCAGATCAAAATATTGATTTCGAAGCTGATTTGGGTTATCGTAAGGTAAAACCCGTCCTTGTTTATGTGTGGATTCGGTCTTACGATTACCCTTTTCTTTTGGAAAGATTTTGAACTTTAAAATCATGATTAGATGATTTACCTTATTACTGTGCAAGTTATCTCACTCGGGTCCACCAGACTGACCCGGCATTTTGTAAATGCTCGGGTTAGCCCGAAGTGTACAGGTTCAGGTTATCAGGTACTGCAAGGTCCAGAGACGAGCTGAATATGTTCAGACGAATGATATTCCGCTGTGTGATTATATATATGAGGACAGATTATTATAATTGTCCAGAGATGTTGATGTACTATGCTATTGTGAGTATTTTGAAAATTTTCAGTAAAGATTTATTTCTGTATTATATTTTGTTCCGCTGAGATGTGAGACTATGTTGGTTTTTCTTCTTCTTCTATTCTAATATTTCTTTCTTTCTTATCTCACCCTCTAATTTCTTTCTAAACGTCCCAGTTTTCGGTGCTTGGAGGATCGGCATGAGTACGGTAAAGAGTATTTGTGTCGATTTTCGGGGCCGAAATCTGCTGGGTCGTTACAGTGGTATCAGAGCTATTGGTTGAGTAGTAACCTTGGCTCTGTGGCATAAATCATTAGAGATAGGGTCAGTAGTACCCTAGAATGAGTTGTGTATATTTATGAGAGAGCGTATTTGTATATTAATATAAAAATTGTTTTGTATTGTGTTGGCTTGTCTGTTGGGTGGTTTATGGATTTTGGTCAAATCGTGGGATGCCACGACGTCGATAGGAGTTTCTAAACACTTGAACAGAAGAATCGACATAATATTGCTTTAAAAAGGGTAAATGAAATAATTTTACCAAACATATATTTTATATAGAAAAAGGAATTTATTTTCTATAGTAACGTGGGATGGTTGTTGGTTTGTTCTAATTGATTTGATTTAAAATCAAATTTGAATTGTGAAATAAAATTAAATTGATTAGAAAATCAATTCGTCGATTGAATAGAATATGAGAAATGAAACTAAATCTGGTTGAGTAAAACCAATTTAACAATAAATTCAAGAAGAGCGAATTTGAATGAATCGGGTTTGGAATTTATTGAATAAATAAATTGGGATCCAAATAAAATGGATTTCCATTTGAAATTTGAATATTTCTTTTCGAAGAAATTGAGGCCAGGGTGGCAGTGTAGTCGTACCAATCGAGCCATGCAGAGGAGGTAATGGAAAAATTTTAGAGTTCAAAATTAGTTTGAATTAAATTCAAACAGTAATGTTTTTTTAAAAAATATGATTCAAAACATTCTTCTTACTTTACAATTTCGAGGATGAAATTATTTTAAGGGGGGAAGAATGTAATGTCCCAGATTTTTCGGCCATTTAAATTTGAATATTTAAATCTATTTATATATTATATTATATTGGAATTATAATAGTTTTTTTCGAATTTATTTAAATTAAAGGATTTATATATATATTTGATATCGTTTAACCAATTTTCTAAATGTCGAGTTTTTAATCCAACTTGGTTTTATTCGAAGTTTTTGTTTGAATATATTCAATTATATCAATTTATTTTCAAATAACAGATTATCAAATATGACAATAAGCGTTATATACATCTATATGTTTTGGTGTAATGTTGGGATGTACTTTACAAGTATTATTAACAAATGTGGATTTTTAAATAGAATGTTTACTGATACAAAATAGTTGTTCATGATATAGGTTTGATTATACATTATTTACAATATATTTGATTTATAAATGGGTGGCATAACAAATATTTATATTTAAGATCAAAGTATGTGCTAAACCAGTTGACAAAACACTACTTGATACATAATTAAGGGATAAAGATTTTAGTAAACAAATATCGTTCCAAATCCATTCCAGCACAAATATACAAATTTCTCTGCCAACATAAACCAAACAATATGATTTAATTTTTAATACAATACCATGTTTTGGTACTTTCCCGGAACAATAAAAAGAAAACGATAAATGGTTTTAGCATTTAATTACATTACAATCACAATACAAGTTCATAAAAATATACAAACAAAAAGAAAGAAATATTGGTAAATCATCTTCTGCATTGACTCGTCCCTTTCGAGTACCAGTGGATCCATGCCTCGATCAACGTTGATCTGCCAAAAGAAGGAAAAAGCCCCATTAAAAAGGGATAATCTCATGATGGAAATAAACAGAAAAAAAAAGAAAAAAAAGAAAAAAAACGTTAGAAAGGAAATCAACATATAAACAGCTAAAGAAAACAGACAATTCATAGCTGAAATAGCTATAAGTACCCACGTATAGCTAAAGGAAGGGTGCCACATGAAAACTAAACATACAACAGGAATATATCTAATGCAAGATAGAATGGACATAACAATTCATTACGAATACCAATATCTGCATAACTTGTTTCAACCAAGAAACAGTAAACCTAATGGCTAGAACAACTAAGAGAAGGAAAGTAAATAGCTAAAATTTAGAATTTGAACAGCTAGAAGAAGACATGATAATTCATTTGAAATCAAATATGAATTGCCCTTTCCAAGAAATAGTAAAATCAAGATTTTTCTCCATAGGTACAGTAAGGAAACAGAATAGGAACAACTAACCTATATGTATATTCATACATCAATCATACAGTACAATGAACCACTAGAAGAAGGATCAAATATATGTACAGTCAAATGCAAATTAATTGCAAGATTTAACCATACATTAGAAATCCAACATAGAATCCGCAATACAGTGGACAGCATAAAATGACAAGCCAAAACAATGCAAGGAATTAAATATATATGCATGTACCCAAAAGACTGATCGAACAGTAAAAACCACATGGAGGAACAGTGAACTTCTGATTCAAAATCCTCTAATAAAATCTATGGTTCGGTTTAGAAATCTCTGATTGAAGATTAACGAGGCATAGCACAGCTATCTAAAATCATAATCCATTTCAGAGCAATCTGAAATCTTATACCCTAAAATCCGAACCAAAGATCCAACTATAGGTTCGAATCTGAGTGAAATAACAACTCATGACAGTGTACTCATCTAAAGCAAAATCGCAACTATAAATATAACAGTATTTCATTCATCCAGGACCATTCGAACAACACTGGAAAACAGTTCGGAACAACAATAAATCAAAGCAAATCTTACTGAAATCGAAATAGAAAAAATACTTAGCTTAATATGAGAGAACCGCTTCGTTCATGGGAGGGTTTTCGAGTTGGCTCACCAATTTAGAGGGTTACAGTTCGAACGAGGGAGCACTGAGAGTTTGTTGTGGGTTCGGGCCGATCATTGGAAGGGGAGAAGGTGGATCGAAGGCTGGAAGGGGGTACGATGGCATCGATTTCGGATTTTGATGGGATTAGGGTTTCATTGTTTTCGGTTCTGAAATCAATTTTGGAGGCAGCGGATTAAAAATGAGAAAACGATCGAAGGGGGAGGGTTTTAATCAGGGAGGGTCGGGTTCGTTTGTATTGGGCCGGTAATTAAAGGTAAGCCCAAACTTTAATTCAAAAGAAATTATAGGTTTTGAATTTAATTAATTATAAAATTATTTATACGATAGTGTTCACATATGATGTCAGATTCACGCGCGGTCAGGTGCTTTGGGACCGTGGAGACGAGCACTTCGAGATGGAGCAGGCCTGGTCCGAATCTGAAGTGACTGGGATTTTTAGTCGAATTAAACGTCGGTTAAATCTGATCAAAGAAACTGTTCATCAACGGATTTTGAATCCAGGTGAGTTAAACTCACTCAGCCTCCTCGTTTATATTCTATATAAACTGGGTATTTTATTTCTGCGTGTTTTGATTGTTAGAGGTTGACTGTTAGGATATATATGGTTGATTCATCGATCGTTTAGATTTAGAATTACCCACTGTTTGGGGATGACCCTTAACGAAGTAACTCCTTGGGTTGATCACGTTTGTAAACATGTTTGAAATTATTTGAATTATTTGAATTGGATGTTAGTTGATTTGATAATTGGCAGTAAATGGCCAAATGTGAGGTTTTAACGTCATTCGACCCGTTAGGTGAATTGACGTATTTTTAAAAGTTATAAATTCATTTATAACTAGATTAAAGTTTTTCAAATTATTTTGTACGGATTGGAAATTCACAAGGAATATTTTTAATCGAGTTATCAAGAAAATTTAGTAAAATAGTTTAGATCAGTTGAAAAGCAGAAATAAAGAATTTTCCATGGATCAAAAGGAAATAATTGTTTTCAAACAATTAAAAAGTGTCTTTAATTAATTAAGTTAATTAATTAATTTAAGAAAGGGGAAATGACAATTGGAATTCAGTTAATAGTTAAATGTTGTGTATGGTGGGTAAAATTCA
The DNA here is from genome assembly GCA_030737875.1 of Allium sativum. Taxonomy (NCBI): domain Eukaryota; kingdom Viridiplantae; phylum Streptophyta; class Magnoliopsida; order Asparagales; family Amaryllidaceae; genus Allium; species Allium sativum. The sequence continues at coordinate 138,661,688 of CM060915.1, forward strand.
CCATTGCGAGTAAAATGGACGAAGGAAATAAATATCGGTTTAGATATTCGTTAAAGCTTAACAAATTGTATTGGATATTAGTTAATCTTTGATTAACTATAGTCTAAAGGAATAATTGAATTGGTTATTGTGAATAACCTGGATTATTATTGAGTAATCGTGTAAACATGATAATAATGCTATATTTGGTTAAGATTAAAGTTAATGTAGTAGATGTCAAAGCAAATTTATTCTTTAATTTAAAATGATTTGAAGTAGTGAAGTCAATTTAATGCCAAGAAAGAATTTTATTAAAGGGATTTAAAAATCCAAGTTTTCAAATAGGATTTGAGAAAGGGAAATTCAATTAACAAGTGATTAATTTACGAGGAGGTTAGCCAGAATGGCGATAAGAGGTTATTATGGAAGGTTCAATTAGATGGAATCAAACCATTTGACGAGGGATTGACATTATAAGTCGAAGGGGTTTAAAGTGGAAGAATACGTGAAGAAAGTGGTGTTTTGGAATGGATGTTACTTAAATAAAGAAATTAAGTAAAAAGGTTTTGAACAAGTTTTCATATATAAACAACGATGAAAAACCAGTTTGAAATCAAAAGGGGAAAATGGGACTTTGATGTTCATGGTTAAACTGATGTTATTCTGAGGTAAGAACGGGTCGATCAAGGTCTGAGAGGTAACTAAAATACCCCAACTTGATGGGCTTCACTATTATCAAGGAATAGTATTAGTTTAGATCGAGTGAAGTGTTGATATTGGTCTTATCCTATACGAGAATATCAAACTCTGATGCAAGGTTTTGGAAATTAAATAATACTACGATATGAGTTCAAAAGAAATAAGAATTTTGTTTTCAAATTTTAGTAAACATTTGTTAGTCAATTAGAGTTGATCGAATATAGTTAGAGTTAGTCAAACCAAGTTATATAGGGAAGTTTCCATTGCGTACGACTGCTAGTGTAATTCGCAGGGCTGCAGATAGCCTACGGCGGTCGGATGTTTCCTGAGGGAATCAGGCGTAACCATTGTGATCGCTGCGATCTAGAGTCGAGCGGATGGAGTTAAGTCAAGTATTAATTAATCGATAGTAGTAATCAAGTCGAGTTAGTCTAGTCGAGTTAAATATGTCGAGTTAGTCAAATTAGAGTTAATCAATCAAAGTAAATCAATCAGAGTTAATCAGAGAAAATTTGGTTTATATCGTTAAGTATGTTTTAAAAGGGGTCAAGTTGTGTTAAGTGTTGAGTCAGCAAAACCCATTGTATGCACACTATCGTTATTCGATAGTTAAAACACTGACTATCGAAGTTGACCAATACGATTGTTGGTATGGAAAGTCCGGGATTGAATTATATTCGGAAACCATTCCGACCAACAAATACGTGTAGAGATCAGAAGATGATCGTGATGGAGCATTGAAGACCGTGGATCTTCATAAACGGAAGGATTACTTATAATCTCTGGCTTAGCGGCCTGAGACAAACTGTGATTCTGTCGTGGTCGAAATCCCCGGGTTGCAAGGACTTCTCGCTACAGATCCATTGGGTGATTTCTATATGAGATGCAGTAGGGGAGTGCCTTCGGTTCATCCTGTTCCTGGATGACTTGTATGGACGGATGTCTGACAGAGTATTTCCAAAGGGATCGCGTACGTTGATTTCTTCAAACGTACCATAGTTGGGTCGCTCCTAACCAGGGTATTTTTGTGGACGTCAATTAGTGATATCTGGCGGATTTGACGATGTGGCATTCAAAGTGAATGGTGACCAAGTGTTCCAAAAGGAAATTCAAACCTCAAGCCTCATCAACCGGGAAATGACAGAAATCGGGCAGGCAGCATGGCTATGTGGGTCGCTCCCATTAGGATGTATAATCACCTATCTAGAGAAATTCCTTTTGTTTCTTATTCTATCGATTCTGCCCATTCGGGAACAGTGGTTTGAGTCCAACCGTTGGTGATATACATTCGATACACTCAAGCGAAATGAGTGGTCGGTCATGTGAGGGCCGGGTTGCAAGACGTTCTTGTTGAACCCTGTGTATTCGCCTCTAGAGATACACGAGCGGTAGGTGGTCCCATACCTTGTCAAGTTGGAAATCCAATATCCAATAAGCACCCGCGGTTTCCGATTGTATATTATATACGGGGAGCGTGAGATGTAAGCGTTCCTCTAGATTTGTTAATTATTTGTATCTAGACATTATCATAATATCAGATCAAAATATTGATTTTGAAGCTGGTTTGGGTTATCGTAAGGTAAAAACCGTCCGTGTTTATGTGTGGATTCGGTCTTACGATTACCCTTTTCTTTTGGAAAGATTTTGAACTTTAAAATCATGATTGGATGATTTACCTTATTACTGTGCGAGTTATCTCACTCTGGTCCACCAGACTGACCCGGTATTTTGTAAATGCTCGGGTTAGCCCGAAGTGTACAGGTTCAGGTTATCAGGTACTACAAGGTCCAGAGACGAGCTAAAGATGTTCAGACGAATGATATTCCGCTGTGTGATTAAATATATGAGGACAGATTATTATAATTGTCCAGAGATGTTGATGTACTCTGCTATTATGAGTATTTTGAAAATTTTCAGTAAAGATTTATTTCTGCATTATATTGTGTTCCGCTGAGATGTAAGACTCTGTGTTGGTTCTTCTTCTTCTTCTATTCTAATATTTCTTTCTTTCTTATCTCACCCTCTAATTTCTTTCTAAATGTCCCAGTTTTTGGTGCTTGGAGGATCGGCATGAGTACGGTAAAGGGTATTTGTGTCGATTTTCGGGGCCGAAATCTGCTGGGTCGTTACAGGAATTTAAAATAGAATATTATAATCATAAGGGAAATCTATAAATTAGAAATAGAAAGCGAACTATATCCATGTTTTAAAAATGAATAATTGGGTTTTATAATGTGTTGATCCGAGGTAAGTGGTTTTGCCGTTTTGAAGTTGAGGATGTTTTCAGTTAAGGTCTGAAAGGTAATTTTACTCCAACTTGACTGATTTCATCTTTAATTGATAAATAGCAAGATCCAGTCTCGAAGAGAAGTGTTTGAATAATAATTTGGTTGAATGAAATATTTTGGGTTGTTTATAACGATGTTGTACAACATTCGTTTTAACTCAAGTGATGAAATTTTGGAAATATAAAAGTAAATATTTCCTTAGTATAATTAAAATAGTCGGGATAGAGATAAGTGATTGAAATTATTTTCAATTGCAAATAGGGATATTTTCTAATATATAGAAAATAAAAGAAGTTGATATTTGGAAATGTTTTCCAAATGGCATAAGAGGCCAAGATGATTATTAAAAATATTTGGTTAACAAATATTGAAAGGGAAATGGAGAAGAGATTTAATTGATGAAATATTAATTAAAGAGCCCAGTGATTTATTGGATGAACACTTGTTTTTCTTCGATAGTTAAATCATCGACTATCGAAACATTTGTTTTTCTTTGATAGTTAAACCACAGACTATCGAAGTTTTTGACCATCGTTGTCAATATGGAGAGACCGGTTGGATTATTATCCGTGAACCACTCTGTATTGGCAGTAGCGTTGTGAATCATATTATATGAAGATAATCGAAGATGGAGTGAAATGTAAGGACTTTTTCTTTTAATAGAAATTGTGCCTTCGGTTTCGTTCAATCCCAGAACGAACGTATAGGGACGAATGTCCGACAAAGTATTTCCAATGATCTAATGGTTTGTTCTGTATAAATATATATGGTTGCAACGGATTTATTACCTTAGCATAACATCCATAATATTTGTGCAAATCAATTAGTGATTAGCAGATCTGACAATGTGGCATTCAAAGTGATCGTGCTATCAATGGATAGAAAGTAATCGTAGCCTCAGGCCTCAACAACCGGGAAATGACAAAAATCGGGCAGGCAGCATGGCTATGTGGGTCGCTCCCATTAAGATGTATAATCAACTATCTAGAGATTCATTTAATTCCTTATTCTATTCGATGCTGTCCCATTCGGGAAACGGTTGCTGATCCCAACCGTTGGTGATATACATTCGATACACTCAAGCGAAATGAGTGGCCGGTCATGTGTGGGCCGGGTTGCAAGACGTTCTTGTTGAACCCCAGTGTATCGCCTCTAGAGTACACTGATCGTAAGGTGGTTCCATACCTTGTCATAGTTGGAAATCCAATCTCCAATAAGCGCCCTGCGGTTTTTAATTTTATACTATATATGTGGAGCGTGAGATGCAAGCGTTCCGCTAGATTCTATTTATTTGATTTAGACACTATTATAATAGCACTGGATTTTCGTATCAAAGTGTTTTGGATTATAGTAAGGTAAAAACCGTCCATGTTTATGTGTGGGCTGGTCTTACTATTATCTTTTCTTTGAAAGGATTTTTAAAGTTAAACAAATGGTTGGAGTTTACTCACACCAGTCCTATGATGACCCAGAGTTTATTTTGTTTTGTTTTCCCTAAACTATTGGGTGCCCAAATTTTGTACGGGCAGTCAAGTAGTCGGGATTTTTCAGATTCACTTGGAAGAGCTGGAAGCAGGAGGCTTCACCAGTTAGCTATAGACTATCATAAATTCCGCTGTGAACCATGTTTGTATCTGGAAACAGGGGTTTATAACTGTTCCACGAATAACTGTTGTGCTCTGATGATGGTATGTATACGAAGTTACTGACTCGTATTTCAAAAGTTATGTTATATAATATATTTTATTCGTTCCGCTGTGAGTTTGTGATCTTCATTTTCTTCTATTCTAATATTTCTTTCTTTCTATTTCTCATCCTCTAACTTCTTTCTAATAATGATTCATATTTCTGTGCAATTTGAGTTGGACGTGTGGTGTTATTAGTTAACTCAAATAGTACGGATTTGTGGGCCGTTACATCGAGATTTCTTTAAAAGGAATAATATTGACTTTTAAAAGTGAATAATGAAAGAAACCAGGTTGAAATGGAAATGGTGATAAAGGGGATTTGTCGAGTGAGACCTTGTTTAAATCTAAAAAGGGTTTTTAATAGGCTTTACTCATATTTATATGAGTTAGAATTTTGCTCTATTCCCTGGAAGAAATTTTATTAAAAAGGGAAGTTTTTAACTAGGGTAGGAAGTGAATGAAAGCTTAAGTGGATGGAAATTGATAATTAAAGTGAAAATGTAATGATAACATCTAAGGATAAGTATTCTAATGTGAAATAGGGTTATTTAAATCAAAACTAAGAATGGTGGTTAAATGGGGATTCTATAGTAAATAGTAGTGTTGGAATAATTATTGAAATTGGAGATTTTGTTGATAAACTTATATCTATTCTGAAGATAAGAATGTTGTCGTCTCAAGGTCTGAGAGGTAAATAAAATACCCCAACTTGTAACGACTTCATGATTATCCAAGATGATATTAGTTTAGAAACGAGGATAGCAGGAGTGATTAAAATAAGTATTTCCGTAAAGAATATCATGAAGGATAATTCGAAGGATTTTAAGTTTTCTGGGAATAAGTGAATGAGAATAATTTATTTTCTATTCTATGATCTTTAACCAACAGTAAGGGTATATGACTATATTGTTTAAACCCAAAGGTTTTGTTATCTTTTATAAACGAACAACTAATGTGTGTGCGTCGCACAAGGTAATTTATTCAGTTGTGACTGCCCTTTGTAAATGAACAATTAAAGCGTGTGCATCGCACACGGTATTTTACTCCGTTTGTCAGTTTGTTTATATGACATTTATTTGCAATTTATAACCTTTGTCACACCTTGTAAATTATCGTTTTATTTATAATTCTATGCAATTATATACTTATGTGAATTAAAAATATGCTTGAAAATGAAAATTTCAAATGTTAAGCGCAATTACTTGTATGAATATAACAAGATAAAATATTCAAATAAGATTTCCAACTTATATTGTCCACTTTCTATTTCAGAAAATATCATTGATTATATCTGGAGAATAATTCCGAAACCATTCACTTCGTTAATTTGAATTAAACCTATTTAAACATATGATAAGTTGAATAAAAATTGGAAAAGCGGTAATCCAAATGTCGAAAGTTTCTAGAAATCAAATTAACGACTGTTAACTAAAGAAGCCAACTGATGCTGTATACTGGACCTGTGAATCCATTTTATTTCTCTATTTATCATGGTTGTTTATTCTGATAGTTAAAACACCGACTATCAAAATCTGGCCAAGTCGATTGTTGATATCGAAAGACCGGGATCGAATTTATATTCGAAAACCATTTTGACCAACAAATACATAACGTTGAAGATGCTGGTGAAGATGGAGCAATTGAAGACCGTGGATCTTCATAAGCGGAAGGATTACTTGTCGAATATTCTCTGGATTGCAACCAGAGGTTGTCTGACGTGATTCGGTCGTGAGTGGGATTTTGCGGATTGCAAGGACTACTCGCTACTGATCCTTTGGATGTGGTAGGAGAGTGGCTTCAGTTCATCCTGTTCCTGGATGGCTTGTATGGACGAGTGTCTGACAGAGTATTTCCAAATGGTCATGTACATTGATTTCTTCAAATGTGCCTAGTGTATTTTTGAGGTCGTCAATTAGTGATTAAACGGATCTGACGATGTGGCATTCAAAGTGAATGACGACCAAATGATCAAGAAGATGATTCTAACCTCAAGCCTCATCAACCGGGAAATGACAAAAATCGGGCAGGCAACATGGCTATGTGAGTCGCTCCTATTATGGTGTATTATCACCTATCTAGAGAAATTCCTTTTTCTTCTTAAATCTATCAATGCTGTCCCTTTCCGGGAAACGGTTGCTGATCCCAACCGTTGGTGATATACATTCGATAAACTCAAGCGAAATGAGTGGTCGGTCATGTGTGGGCCGGGTTGCAAGACGTTCTTGTTGAACCCAGTGTATTCGCCTCTAGAGATACACTATTAGCAGGTGGTTCCATACCTTGTCATAGTCGGAATCCATTCTCCAATAAGCGCCCGCGGTTTTGGATTGTATACTATATATGTGGAACATGAGATGCAAGCGTTCTGCTATATTGCTATTTATTTGTATTTAGACACTATTATAATATCAGGTGATATATATGATTTCAAAATATTTTGGGTTATAGTAAGGTAAAAGCCATTCGTATTTATGTGTGGATTTGGTCTTACTATTATCTTTTTCTTCCAAAAAGATTTTTGAACTTTAAAATCAAGCTGGATGATTCCACTTAAACTGTGCGAGTTTTTCTCACTATGGTTCACCAGACTGACCCGGTATTTGTAATGCTCGGGTTAGCCCGGGTTGTAAAGGCTCAGGTCATTGGATAATGCGAAGTTCTTAAGACGTGCTGAAGGAGTTCAGACGTATGATTTGATCTAGTATATTCCGCTATGTTCTGTATTTAAGGACAGGTTGTTATAACTGTCCAGAATTGTCTGTTGTGCTCTGATATATGTAAGTATATTACTTCAAGTTTTCAATAAAGATTATTTCCACATTATATTTTGCTCCGCTGCGATGTGAGACTCTGACTCAGTGTTGTGTTGAATCTTCTCCTTCTTCTTCTATTCTAATATTTCTTTTTTTCTTTCCTCACCCTCTAACTTCTTTCTATTAATGTTCTGGTGTTTTCGGTGTTAGGAAGGTTGGCATAAGTTACGGTAAATTTATTTATGTCGATTTCCGGGGTCGAAAATCCTTGGTTTGTTATAGTGGTATCAGAGCTATTGGTTTATTAATAACCTTCGCTCTGTGGCATAACTCATTAGAGATGGGGCTAGTAACACCCTAGACTGAGTTCAAGTGTATATATATATATATATATATATATATATATATATATATATATGAGAAAACGTATTTGTAAATTTTATATAAAAACGTTTTGTATTGTGTTGATTAATTGGTTCAAGTGTTGGGAAACCATATTGAACTGACCATCAAAGCATTATTGTTTTATAAAAAGGATAAATGAAATAATTTTGCCCAAAGTAATTTTTTATACAGAAAAGGGAAATAATTTTCTATAATATAATAATATTGGTCATTTGGTTGTTTTCCCTGCTTTGATTGGAATTCAAATTTAATTATGAAATAAAATTGAACTAATTAGAGAAATTCAATTTGTTAATTGAATTGGATATGAAAAGGAAATTTAAATTATTTAAGTAGAATAAATTTGAAAGATGAAATTGAAATAAATAAATTTGGAAACTAAATGGGTAATATTGATAATAAATTGGTTATTAATCAATTGATATTGACGTATGAATACAGACAAGTAAATATGATACAAATTTATTTGACCAAGTATTTGTTGATTTATTGGTTGTTAGTTGGTTAAATTATATATAAGCACGAGTTAATAAGAAAATGAATGAATTGGAAGGGAGGAATTAAATTCCAGTATAGTAAATTATAAAACCGGATATGAAATGAACTGAATTGTTAAACCTTGGATTGTTACTTGCATTGAAGCTGAGTTAAGTACAGATTTCAGAAGGGCATGGAATTGATTTGATTAAAGAGATTAAAGTATAGATTGGAAGATGAAGAGCAGTTAACTGGAATTGAGCTACCCGATAAAGAGGTAAACCTTAATATTTTGTGTTGGTGATTGATTTTATACCCTGAGCTAGGTAGCCATTTGGGTTTTATTTTGGAGAAGGTGAGGCCCGTAGTGGCAGTTGGGGTTGTTCCGATCAAGCCGTGCAGAGGTGGTGCTAGCGAAATTTTCAAAAATTTTAAAGTCTTTGAATTTTTTTTTATGATAATTCTAAAATAATAATTTTAAAATGATTGGGTTCATAGTATTCTTCTTAAACTTGTAATTTCGGGGATGAAATTCTTTTTAAGGGGGGAAGAATGTAATGTCCCAGATTTTTGTGCCATATTAATTAGAATATTTAAATCTGTTTTAAGTATTGATTTGTGTGATATAAAATGGATTTTATATCGAATTTATTTAATTAAAATCGAGTTCGAATATATATATATTTAATATATTAAAATGAGCTTGAAACACAGCGGTAGTACGAAATTTTCGGTTTGAATTTCAATTGAATATACAGGATCTGATATAAATCGGATTTCTTTGAAATAAGAATCATTTGAATCGATCTGATTATAATTTTCTACTGAAAAGAGAAAAATGGAGATTTCATCATATTGATAATAAGATATGTCTAATTCAAATTTTCTTATAGTCGCTATGGAATTCGTTAATAAACGATAACGTCTATAAAGGAATTTCTATATATTTGGATTTTGTTTTAAACTGAATATTGAGTTTAAAATATATATTGGTTATCCCGTCTTGATAAATACGATAATAATAAATTATTATTTAAATAAGATTTGTTTTAAATTTAAATGTATTTTATCGATTTTTCAGGACTTAAAAATAGTTTTCTTTTCAAACGATCTCCATTTTCAATGAAACCAGTTTTATTGGAATGCACACAATAAATTATTACTATATTTCCAGTCTAGAGCCAATCGGAGTTGTTTTATCGGTAGGTGATATTTAGAGGTGAACCGATAAATTAAAATATCGTTGTTTTGCAAACTGAGTCCGTTTTCGACGAAATCTGTTTCGTTGGGACCGAAGTGTTAAAAATATAGCGGTGCACCCAATTTTATCATGGTTGGAGTTCGCAAATGTCGATACGAACGTTAAGCGGTCCATGTAAATAAACAAATGAAAATAACGGTACCAAAAAACCAAAGCAAACCAACGCAAGGAAACAAAAACGTTTGCAAATTTGTAGGATCGAGAATCAAGATTTGTAAGACGGTAGGCATGAACAGTTGGATTTTCCCTTGCCATTAATTTTCCTTAACCCTGCATGTCCTTCTATTGTAAAACAAATAAACATCACAAATATGAAAAAAAACTGACCCATTCTGAATTTTTTACCATCTGATCAATAAAAATACTAAACTATTCATGTACGTACCGTGGAAGCCAAACAAGTGAATACCGTGACACCCACGCTTCAATTCCTTTCCTTGCACACCAAACTAATTCTTTCCTCCCCATGGTTTCTCGTCTATATAGTCAGCTCCTCTCATTGTTTTTCCATAAAACCCATACTTTCGCTACACTTACTAGAATTTCTCTTGCACAAATGGGAACCAAACACAGCTCCATTAAAATAAAAGATAAAAAGAAGACCACGTATACTCTTTCGCATGAATGGAGAGGAGGTCCTTGGAGACTTGGTGATAGCGGCAAATGGGGGTGGCTGCAAGGTGGGGTCTAGCACGATGAAGAAGGCTTGGTCTCTGGTGGTTCAGCGCGGTTTCTCAAGCGTACGTGTACGACAGCACATAGGGCGGAATAGTGTGGGGATTAAACAGGAAGTGGAAAGCCAGGAAGAACTGGCGATGCATGAGAGAAACCATGGGGAAGTTATTGGGTTTGTTCGGGTTCAAATAGGAGAGAGGAAGTTGCTGTTGGAAACAAATATTGATGGGCAGAAAGTAGTACTGACGTTGGAGAAGAATAACATGGAGATTGCATGAATAAGGAACTTGGTAGTAGGGGATGTTCACCTAAGTAGTATACCGAGTGGTGGGTTCTCGAGTGCTGTAGGAGAAAGCGATCTATAGTAGGGGAGTTTTGGGTTCAGGAATGAAGTACGGTGGTTTTGCTGTAGCATGAAAGGAGCGTATACATGGAGTTGCGAGTGGAAAGAATTTGGGAGGAGCGAACACATGAAATCTTGTTGGGCGATCTGTTTGGGCACGAGGAGAAATGACAGGGGAGTGGAGGCTTGAGCGGCATGAATTAAGGGAGGAGGAAGTTGTACAGTAAGTGAGTTATTTTGCCTAATTGTTATTAATGTGGCCTAATCACTTTATATAACACGTCTAATTTGGTTCCCCTAAGTTATAACGTGTCTAATTATAGAAATAATATACGGTCTGAAGTTTAAATAAATGGTGCTTAAGTGAGTTTTAGCGAGCCTAAGTTAACCCACGACATTATCAATTATATGCGTGGCCATCATTAAGAAACAGCAGTTAGAATAAAGGATGCCCAACTATTTCTGTTTATAATATGCCTACCATGACCAGTTTAGTTTTGATCTGCCTAAGTATATTTAACACGCCTGGTTACATCCTTGTATAGAAATACCCAACCAAACATTTACACCGCGCCCAATAGCTTCCCAATGTGGCCAAGTAATTATGGTACATGTCAAATAGCGTTTAGTTATGCGGATCCACCATATAGCTGAACATAAGTAAGATGTATGCGGCGTTTCTTGTCCGTTTAATTTATGTAGTGTCACCAGGTTTAAGACAATGTAAAAGAAGAATTATCAACTGTTAAAATTAATTGAAGATTAGATAATAAAGTTATTGTTAATATTAATTCAAAATAGTAAACACCATATTAAATTATACCTTGGTCGTGCAGTACCGGAATGGAAAATAAATCAGAGGACGTTGAGACCATATCAACAAACGTAATGTTATTTAATTGGACGGAAAAAGTTGGATGCAACTGGAGGCCTGTAAAACAGACCGTTTTGACAACAAATGGAAACCCAAGGTGAGTTCAACTCACTCAATTTACCCCATTTATATTTATATAAACTAGGATTTTAATTTATGTGCAATGTTTGCTAATGGTTGAGGATTTAATGACTGTTTGTATGTGTGTTGAATATTTTAATACACATTGATTAAATTAAGTGTTAGTTTAATTTAATCAAATTAAATCGTTATTTTAACGATAAGATTCCAAACGAGGTAACTTACCTTATTAGTTACGTTTATAATAATATAAACGTATTAAATAAATGATTGGATGTTTGATTGGATATTGTTAATTGATTTTTGATTATTATTTATAATTACCGTGACAAATACACTATCGTATTGAATTCGAAGTAACCCATTGTGATGCAGGGAAGGACAGGTCGGAGGGATCCAACCGGATTCCTCAAATACATTATTTATTTATATGTACTGTTAATCAATTTGATTGATTGTTGATTGTTAATTGCTGATTCTAAATTCAACAAATTGTGTGGCATTAACCAATAGGTGATATTGGTTGAGTAACGACAGATGGCGTGTAAATGAACCGTTGTATAGAGATTGATTTACCATCCGATAAATCAATAGAAAGGAAGTTATAAAATTTGTTCATAACTAAAGACAGATTTTGAAATCTATTTTTATATAGATTATTTTTAAATGAAGTCATTATAGTAAATTAATAATTATTTTTATCTTGTAATTATAAACGAGTACCCAAAGCGAGATTTATCGGTTAAAAAGTTTTTGTAAACAAGTGAGCTGAAATGAACAAAATGATTAAGGGTTAAATTTACTATTGTTTTTCGATAAACAATTAAGTGAATAAGGCGATTTTATTTAATTGGATTGTTAATTAAATCTAACGAAAATTATTTAAATTAATTTTATTTATTAATAACTAAGTGGAAATGGGTAACAAGGTAACTTTGTTTGAGATGATCAAATCGACTACCTGAAAGAGAGTTGATTAAAAAAACTATTATTAGATTGTTAAGTATTACTAGAGTTAATTATCATTTTAAGATAACTTTTTAAGAAAAGATTAATTATTTTATTTAAAGTTGGCAATGAGGTAAAACTATTTGAGGTAAAGGACATTAGATAATTAACGAAGAGTGAACCTGAAAAGGGGATTTTTAAAGTATGGCATGAATATGAATTTATAAAGGGATTCGATAGACAAGATATGAATAAAATAGTGTTTGAAACTAAGTTGTTTTTGATATATCGAGTCGAGATTTCTGTAAAAGGGATAATATTGACTTTTAAAAGTGAATAATGAAAGAAACCAGGTTGAATTGGAAATGGTGATAAAGGGGATTTGTCGAGTGAGACCTTGTTTATATCTAAAAAGGGTTTTTAATAAGCTTGACTCATATTTGTACGAGTTAGAATTCTGCTCTATACCCTGGAAGAAATTTTATTTAAAAGGGAAGTTTCTAACAAGGATTGGAAGTGAATGAAAGCTTAAGTGGATGGAAATTGATAATTAAAGTGAATATCTAATGATAATATCTAACGATAAGTAGTCTAATGTGAAATAGGGTTATTTAAATCAAAACTAAGAACCGTGGTTAAATGGGGATTCTATAGTAAATAGTAGTGTTGGAATAATTATTGAAATTGGAGATTTCGTTGATAAACTTGTATCTATTCTGAAGATAAGAATGTTGTCGTCTCAAGGTCTGAGAGGTAAATAAAATACCCCCACATTGTAATGACTTCATGATTATCCAAGGATGATATTAGTTTAGAAACGATGATAGTGGGAGTGATCAAAATAAGTATTTCCGTAAAGAATATCATGAACAATAATTCGAAGGATTTTAAGTTTTCTGGGAATAAGTGAATGAGTATAATTTATTTTCTATTCTATGGTCTTTAACCAACAGGAAGTGTATATGACTATATTGTTTAAACCCAAAGGTTTTGTTATCTTTTATAAACGAACAACTAAAGTGTGTGCATCGCACACGGTAATTTATTTAGTTCTGACTGCCCTTTGTAAATGAACAATTAAAGCGTGTGCGTCACACACGGTATTTTACTTCGTTTGTCAGTTTGTTTGTACGACATTTATTTGCAATTTATAACCTTTGTCACACCTTGTAAATTATCGTTTTATTTATATGTCTATGCAATTCTATACTTATGTGAATCAAAATATGTTTGAAAATGCAAATTTCAAATGTTAAGCGCCATTGCTTGTATGAATGTAACAAGATAAAATATGCAAATAATATTTCCAACTTATATTGTCCACTTTCTATTTCAGAAAATATCATTGATTGTAGTTGGAGAATAATTCCGAAACCATCTACTTCGTTATTTTGAATTAAACCTATTTAAACATATGATAAGTTGAATAAAAATTGGAAAGGCGGTAATCCAAATGTCGAAAGTTTCTAGAAATCAAATTAACGACTGTAAACTAAAGAAGCCAACTGACGATGTATACTGGACCAGTGAATCCATTTTATTTCTCTATGGATGATGGTTGTTTATTCTGATAGTTAAAACACCGACTATGAAAATTTGGCCAAGTCGATTGTTGGTATGGAAAGATCGGGATCGAATTTATGTTCGAAAACCATTTCGACCAACAAATACGTAACGTTGAAGATGCTGGTGAAGATGGAGCAATTAAAGACTGTGGATCTTCATAAGCGGAAGGATTACTTGTAGAATATTCTCTGGATTGCAACTAGAGGTTGTCTGACGTGATTCGGTCATAAGTGGGATTTTTCGGATTGCAAGGACTACTCGCTACTGGTCCTTTGGATGCGGTAGGAGAGTGCCTTCGGTTCATCCTATTCCTGGATGACTTGTATGGATGAGTGTCTGACAGAGTATTTCCAAATGGTCACATACATTGATTTCTTCAAATGTGCCTAGAGTATTTTTGAGGTCGTCAATTAGTGATTAAACGGATCTGACGATGTGGCATTCAAAGTGAATGACGACCAAATGATCAGGAAGACGATTTTAACCTCAAGCCTCATCAACCGGGAAATGACAAAAATCGGGCAGGAAGCATGGCTATATTGGTCGCTCCCATTAGGGTGTATAATCACCTATCTAGAGAAATTCCTTTTGCTTCTCAAATCTATCAATGCTGTCCCTTTCCGGGAAACGGTTGCTGATCCCAACCGTTGGTGATATACATTCGATAAACTCAAGCGAAATGAGTGGTCGGTCATGTGTGGTCCATGTTGTAAGACGTTCTTGTTGAACCCAGTGTATTCACCTCTAGAGATACACAATCAGCAGGTGGTTCCATACCTTGTCATAGTCGGAATTCAATCTCCAATAAGCGCCCGCGGTTTTGGATTGTATACTATTTATGTGGAACGTGAGATGCAAGCATTCCACTAGATTGCTATTTATTTGTATTTAGACACTATTATAATATTAGATGATATATATGATTTCAAAATGTTTTTGGTTATAGTAAGGTAAAAACCATCCGTCTTTATGTGTGGATTTGGTCTTACTATTATCTTTTTCTTCCAAAAAGATTTTTGAACTTTAAAATCAAGTTGGATGATTCCCCTTAAACTGTGCGAGTTTTTCTCACTCTGATTCAGCAGACTGACCCGGTATCTGTAATGCTCGGGTTAGCTCGGGTTGTACAGTACAGGTCATTGGATAATGCGAAGTTCTGAAGATGTGCTGAAGGAGTTCAGACGTATGATTTGATCTAGTATATTCCGCTGTGTGCTATATTTAAGGATAGGTTGTTATAACTGTCCAAAATTGTCTGTTGTGCTCTGATATATGTAAGTATATTACTTCAAGTTTTCGATAAATATTGTTTCCATATTATATTTTGTTCCGCTGCGATGGGAGACTTTAACTCTGTGTTGTGTTGAATCTTTTTCTTCTTCTTCTATTCTAATATTTCTTTCTTTTCTCACCCTCTAACTTCTTTCTATTAACGTTCTGGTGTTTTCGGTGTTTGGAAGGTCGGCATAAGTTACGGTAAATTTATTTATGTCGATTTTCGGGGCCAAAAATCCTTGGTTTGTTACATTTGTATTGGGAAATTTATTGGGCGGTATTAGGCACCCAATAAATCAATAAAAAGCATACACAATTTTTGTGACCTATCCATGCCCAAGGGAGACGTGTAAAAAGTCGAAATCTCATACATTGCCCTAGCGTTGGAAATAAAATAATCCATGTGCCTTAATTAAAAACAAGAAAGACGTGAATTTTTGTCATCTCCAGACCTGTGTAGGGTTTTTATTAAATCCTGCCCCAAGCACCTTTATATGCTTTTATTAAGTGCATAATCAGTCTTCTGTTCAATCTGTAATTCAGTCCTCGCCATACAAGCGTCTCGCCCGTATGGAAATTCAAACCTCGTCATATAAGCACCAAATGCTTAAATGGAATATGATATGATATGCTGTCTACATGTAGTATGTCGTGCGATGTAGTTCATAATTTATTTTCTGCTATCTTATAGCCTATGTTTTTAATCTCACACAGCCATCACAACGCATCCAAAGAAACTCACAGTAGTTTATATAATAAATAAAATTACGCAACCAACTCATTAAGGTGCACCTATTTGTCGGGCACGCAATATATTTCTCTACTCAATAGTAAATCCATAACCTGCTCAGCATGTATATATATGTACATATATATCTAATATATAAATCCAATTCGAACTAAATTTTCTTTTCAACTCTGTATTATATTTGGTTTGATTTTATTTATTATTATTCTCATATGGGTTTTATCATTCCAATATTTTTATTAGTCAAACTAATAAGCACACATCACAATTAGCAATCAATTTATTGATTAGCCTTTAAAATATATAACTTTATATATACTCAAAAATCCAATTTGAAGATCAAATCACAAACAATTGATTCTAACTAAGTTTTGGTTCTCACACCAGTTAATTGAAAATATATAGATATCCACTTTCAAAAATCGAACATAAACACTGATGATGATGCATTATCATCAAAATTATCCCCAGGAGACTAGAGCGTGATTCTGTATCTACCCAGCATATTTGAGACTTCGGATATACGTTAATTACGCATACATTAAAGATCTTCATACACCCAATAGTTCAAATTTAATATAAAATAAAATACTCAAATACGAATAGTAGATATAAAATTTCAAAACTAAATTTGTTTTCATAAATAATACTCTTCAAACTCATTCTAAGGTATTACTAACCCTATATCTAATGAGTTACTCTTATAGGATGTTAATAATCCTATCTCTGATGAATTCTTTCATTTGGTTCTGACATGTCTTGTTCTCGATCTTTGTAAACCAAAGCTCTGATACCACGATGAAATGACCCAGACTTCCCCGATCCCCGAGAAGACGGAGGAGACTGGATTGCTTTGATAACACGACGCACCAGAACACAAACAATAAAACATTTTATTCCTATTACAACAATTTACATCAGAGTACAAGAATATAACAGGGTTCAAATAATATACAGCAGAAAAATATCAGAGATTTAAATTACAAAACAACGGAAAATATATTCATAAATATAATGTGCAGCGAAAAACATCAACTACCACAACTGAATGAAATACACGGATACAAAGCTTTCTGAACATAACTCCAGCTGTAATTCAGGATCCTGAGAAAAGAAATATCTGCGAAAATCAAAACTATTAGCTGCACGTGTGGAAAATATGAGCACCCATAGTTTAGATGGAAACAATAAACTCTAAGTCAGTCATGAGACTGGTGGGAGAACTAAAACAGTAATTAAATCTTGACTTCAAAAGTTGGGAAATCATGGGACAACGACGTATAACACAGTACGGGTTTACTCTACATGAATCTTAGTTTAAAATAAAACAACGCAATGCTTTTTGGAAAATGAATATATTATAAGACTCGGGTCCCATCTCACAGTGCAACTCAAGCCGGAGGATAGAGTTTTCCCTTATAATAGAGCCAAACATGCTTGGTACGTTTAAAACAAATCATTTTGATATACTATAAGTGCATAGTGTCAAAACAACTTCAAATGTAAATGTATCAATCATAGACAATACGAGCGTCCCATGCCACTATGCCGCCAGATAGGTTTACAACTAAAACAAAAAAAATGTCATATTGGAAATTGGATTCCATCTATGAGTCGAGGCAAGGGATCGTTCTCACCGATTTTGAGACATTCTAGCAAATGCCTCATGATCGCGCTCTTAGCAACCCTTGGATCTTCAGGGCCGGTCCACACTTACTTTAGTGGATTGGTTATTCCTGAACATATGTTTCCCGGTCCTATCGAACCTATCTCTGAGCCATTAGGGACTCAATATCCGAGGCGTCTCATTCCATCATCCACATAAGTAAAAATATCTAGGCTCCATACCATGACACCACTTCTACCTAGAAAGAAACGTCGTGCACTCCCTGTAGTCACTATCCTGTTTTTGACTCATACCGGGTGTGAGGCTCACGAATTTACGCTATACACAAAGCTATGCTACTTAAAGCTGTGCTGTGATCATCATCCACAAGACTCTTATTTTCAACAAAAGCCTGAATCATTTGCAACTTAGCATGCCACATTGACAATTCATGCCATACAACTGATATCTATCAATATATAACCTCTAAGCTCGTATGTCTCAGAGAAGGGTGTTAAGAAAGAGAATGAATTCTCCGCCACCAAACATATATATATATTTAACAGAAATCAATCAACACAAAATGAAATACAGTGTCAAACACACATCCATTTACAAGTCCTTTCTGGGTCTGAACAAAATAGAAGGCACCTTATTCCTCGTCCCATATGTCCAATACAGGAGAGAGGTCCTCGCATATCCGGTCGATCTCCACGTACGTCTGGACGATCACCACTTATTACCTTATCTTGGGTGTACTACCCAATTAAGACATCAGTAATCATCCAAATGATGTGAAGATCTCTAGTCTTCAACCACCGTCTTTGTAATAACCCAGGAATCTGAGCCAATTTAAAATTTTTATTTTGGCAATTTTGATGAATTTTGAATATTTAAAATGAATTATTTTAAATAATACCGACGAGAAATTTATTTTGAATAGAAATAGAATGTATATATTTATTTGAATCATCGTTGGAATATAAATATTTTATTTTAATTTTAAAAGGAACTGAAAAAGGCGCGGTAGTTCGAAAATTCGATTTCAAATTTCAAATGAATGTACAGGATTCAACCGAATTTCAGTGAAACCAAAAATATTAGAATCTATTTGAGAATATCTTTCCAACGAGTCCGAAAAATTGAAATTTCATAGCGGGGATAAAAAGTTATGCCCAGATGAAAATTTAGAATAGTCGCTACGGAATTCTGGCCGTAAAAAATGGAAATTTTGCAAACGACCTCGGTTTTCGACGAAACCACTTTTGTTGGATCCGTGATGTCAAGTTATTGCTAGATTCCAAAATTCATAATTTTCTGAATCAATATGTTAGCGTGGCAAAGGAAAACGTGTTTTGACAGTTTTTGTCAATTTCGATCGACCAGAAAATGACCATTTTTTGAACGGTCTTAGAATTTGACGAAATTAGTTTTGTTAGAACCGTATCGTCAATACAAAGCTAAAAATAAATTTCTGAAAATTTTAAAGTCCATATGTGGCCCCGGTAAATTAAAATGTGCATTTAAAATTCAATATAATGATTTATATTTTAATTTAAGCGAAAACTGATCGTAACAATCGAATTGGGTTACGATACATATCCCATTGTGTTCAGTAAGGGGGTAATTAGCTAGGGATGACAGTCGGTGGGTTCGATTTCGTGTTTGAAATAAAAATTTGCTTTTTGGGGTAATTAAATATAATACAAATTAATTAATAAAAGCCTTACCCTTTACCCCCCATCACTCTCCAGCAAATCGATTCTAGGTTAGAAAAAAAAGTAAAAAAAACCGCCGCCTCCTCTTTGGGCCATCACCGGCCGTCGCGGCCACCGCTCCATCCCCCCGACCTTCGCCATGCCTCTGATTGACTCCCTCCGGCCACCCCTTCTCTCTCTCCTCCCTCTCCAGTCCTTGTTCGACGTCCCCTAGCCGATCCCCCACAAACCCCTCCGCCGCCGCAGAGGGACCCGCCACCTCCCATTGGGCTTGCGCCACCACCAGTCGCCCCACCCGCGACCAACACCCCCTCCTCCTCCTTAATCGCCGCGAAAACCCTTTCCGCCCTTGGACAGCATGTTCCAGCACCTGACGCAGCCCCGAGCCCCTGCTCCACCTCGACAGCGCCTCAACCAGCCCCCTCCGATCCACCTCCAACCACCACAGTAAGTTTTCCCCATTTTCTTTGAATTTTGATGGTAGAAAATATAGGATTTTTCTACATAAAAGATTTGATTATTTTTAACATTAGAAAGATGAGATTTTTAACGTATGAAAGTTGAGATTGTTAACGATAGAAAGGTTCGATTTTTAACATTTAAAAGATATTATATATATATATATAATAACGAGATAAAAATATAATTTTTATCATAATAGTAGCGAAAATAAGGATTGGATTTTTATTTATATATAAGGAGCATTATAAAGACACGATTTTTAACGGCATAAAAAATATGATTTTTAGTTGTATAAAAATATATTTTTAGTTAGTTGAAAAAGAATTTTCGTTGCATATATGAAAGTATTTTTAGAAGAATAAAGGATGTGATTTTTTGATGTATAAAGATACGATTTCTAGGTTAATGAAAATATGATTTTTATATAATAGAGAATATAAAAATGTAATTTTTTATATGTAGCGTATACGGGCGACAAAAGTGACAAAAGGCGAGCGGCGAAGATTTCCTACATATGAAGAATCGTGGCGTTTGGTTTAGCTTCTTGGTGAGAACTCCTCACATTTAATTTGTTTTCTAGTTGAAATATATATCAGGATGCAGACGGTGCTTAGCAGCACCCGACACCCATCGTCCACAGACCATGGATGACTTGGTTGTTTGATTGATGTGTTATGGAAATTGATTGTGTGATGTGGATTGAATAAATATTTTATAGTTAAAAAGAAAAATTTTAACGTATATATAAAATAAATATTTATAAACAAATCGGACGACTTGTTTATGTACACACATTTGACTGATATGGATTGGGACGAAAAATTTTACACATCGCCTAACTACACAAATAAAACCTGTGTTTGATTGTTTGAAACCCCCACACGGGTATTGGGATGATATTGGTCATACACTAATCCCGATATTTAGTTGTATGTCGATTGATTGATTGACAGGCTGTTATAAGCGTTGAATATTTATATTTAATGCTTATGCAGTTGTGTGGTGCACTCTGAATGATGGTTGATTATTTATCGTCGCTATTATACATGTGTTGTATGGAATCCATATAATTAACATTATATGGTAATTTATTGGGCCTCATTCTAATTTGGAAAATAAAGAATATTATAAAATGAAAAATTCATGTGTTGAATAAAATAAATATTCATGTGTTGAATAGAATAAATATTCATGCGTTGAATAAAATAAATATTCATGTGTTGAATAGAATAAATATTCATGTGTTGAATAAAATAAATATTCATGTATTGAATAGAATAAACATTCATGTGTTGAATAAAAGCCGTGTTGATTAGAATGCGCCATTTTGACGCGAACGATATTCATATCGATTTTATTCATTTTTATAATGAATACCGAAAAGGAAGTGATTTCAAAATCTAATATTTTGAAAATATTATCATGTATATATTAATGATATAAAATATTCAATTTTGAATTGAAATTGAATATGAAGTTGAAATGGTTTTGAAAACGAATTTAAAACAAATTAAAAAATACGTTTTGAACTGAAATCGACGAAATATAGATAATATATATGTTATATATATAACGACCTGAGTAGAACGCGCCGCGCCGCGGCAATTCGCGAATTTCGATCAATGACTTCGAATTGACGTTACGGGAGATCCGACCGTCGGATTCTCCTGAAACCGGAACCGTTGGGTTCGTATCGAAAAGGTATTTCGAATGAATTTTAGAGATTTGAAATCTAATGGTTGGATTTGGAATTATATCCAAATCAAATTTGGAAAAGGTCGTTGTAAGTGCAGTTCGTTGGCCGTTTGTGGAAATCGACTGTACGGGCCTTGATAAAATTATAAAAAATAGTAATAATTTGTGTAGAATCATAAGAAATGATTTAGAAAAAAATGGGATGAAAAACTCCATATTTGAAAAGATAAAAATAGATTTTTATCGAAATGAACTAGTTTTGAACTAGAATTATAATCCATTTATTTTTGAAATAAATAAATTGGATTTAAAAGGGTTTTAAAAGTAAGCAGAATTTCCAATAATTGAATTGGAATGGATTTGAATCGAAATTGTCTCTGGAATATTTCGATGTTGGATTTCGTGATTATACAGATATTGTTATGGAAATTTGAAAGATATATTTATATCGTTATTTCCAATACGATATTTTTTGGTCGTAGAATTTGATATTGAATATAAGCCAATATATTTTCTATTCAGAGCCTTGTATTTAGTATCAAATGGGATTTGGGTTTGTCGTGAATGGTGTCTTCATTAACACTGTTCTTAAACCCAATTGAGAAAAAGATTAAATCTTTTTATTTAGATTTAATGAAGTATACCAATTAAATGGTATTTAATTGGAATTGAATTGATTTTTGGGTTTATCGTGAACGGTGTTTTAAATAACACTTGTTCTTTAACCCGATAATTAATGGAATGTGACTTTGGGTTGTCGTGAACGACATCTTTAATAATACTGCTCTTAGACCCAACGGAGTTAAGAAAATCAGAAACTAACTGAAGATTAGTTATGTTGGATGGTTTCTTGGGTATTGATCTGATGTTGGTTTCGGCCTTCGGGGTTATTACTTAGGGAATTATTCACTTGCTAATTTACGGTTAAAGGCTGATGGAATAGAATGTGATTTTGGGTTTATCGTGAACCGTATTTTAAATGACATTGGATCTTTAACCCAGTTAAAGACAGGATATGATTTCCCAAGTTAAATAATCATTGATAGTGATTTTTGGGAAGATTAAAACCAAGTGGAGTTTTAATGAATCTTTAATTAGATTGAAATGATCGAGAATAGAGTATCACCAGTTTTGCTCCAGGCGATAGTTAAATCTTTAATTAGATTTGAACGTGAAATGGTAATTGAATTTATAGATAACACCGTGGTGTTAGATATGAAGTATTACCAGTTTTACTTCATGGGATGAATAGGTTGGGGTTGGGAAATTTAACAAGTGATTACTTCGGTAAGGTTCGTTAATCCCAACTAGTTTGGATAAACCATAATTTGGTTTGAATTGATATTCAAAGGAAGATTAAAGAATAAATTTAAAGAATTTATCTTTGATAAAATTAATGGGAACCTTTCCCAAAGAATAAGAATATTTGAATAAAAGAATATTCTGAATTGGAATGAGGCGTATGTTGTGTTTGTGTAACAATTGTTTATTATATACGCGAGTTATTCAGAAAGACCGGGTTTACCCCATTGTGAATAACTGATTTGACGATGTGTCGAGGATGAAGACGGTGGTCGAAGACCGAAGGTCTTCACATCGTTTGGATAATTACTGATGATCTTGATTTGGCTGTACACCCAAGAGGAGGGAATCAGTTGGTGATCGTCCAGACGTACTTGAAGATCGATGGATATGCGAGGTACAAGGTGCCTCCGGTTTCGTTCAGACCTAGAACGGACTTGTAAATGGACTGTGTGTCTGACATTGGATATCATTCTGTGTGATTGATGGATATCGGTTGCATGGAGTGGTTTGCCTGTGTGGCATGCCAAGATGCAAATGATCAAGGTTTCTGTTGAAAAGCAGAGTCTTGTGGTTGATGATCAAAGCACGGCCTGTGTGGCATAGCTTTGTATATCGTTGATTCGCGAGCCTCACACCCTGGTTGTTTACCAGAAACGGGAGAGGACATCAGGGAGGGCATGTGTTTCCTTCTAGCTAGGGTGGTGTCAGTGACCTACCAGCCTTGACATTTGTATTATTTTCCCCTGTTTGGTTATTGGATTGCGAGGCGCCTCGGGTATATCGGTGACTATGTGGAGCCGATGGAGTCATTTGTCTCATTGATGCCCCAAAGGGCGGGGAAACGCAGTGTTCAGGCATTATAATCCACATCGGTGGACCGACCCTTACGATCCAAGAGGCAGTTGCGGCTGTTCCTAAGGGGCGGGCTAGAGCGTCTCGAATTCAGTAGAGGACGATCCCTTGCCTCGGTTCATAGATGGAAATCCAATTTCCAAACATGACATCATGCGGTTTTGATTGTATACCTATATATGGCGACATAGTCGTATGGGTCACTTATGCCATCTATGATTGATACTTATGATTGAAATTGTTTTGACACTATACACTTATAGTAATAATAAAACATGAAATTTAGCGTATCAAGCATTCTTTTGCTATTATAAGGTAAAATCCTATCCTCCGGCTTGTGTTGCATTATGTGATGGGACCTGGGTCTTATAATAGCTTCATTGTTCTTTATTTAGCATTGCGTTGTTGTTTTATGCACTGTTATTCTTGGAAGGAAACCCGTTCCGTTTTATACGGCGTGGTCCCTTGATTTACCTAACTTTAAAATAAAGATTAATAACTGTTTTAGTTCTCACACCAGTCACATGACTGACTTGGAGTTTATTGTTTTAACCTAAACTCTGGGTGCCCTTATTTTGACGTGTGCAGCTAGTAGTTTTGGTTTTGCAGATTTATATTCACAGGATCCTGGTTTACAACTGGAACGATACTCGGAAAGCTCTGTATCCGTGTATTACTTTCAGTTGTGTTTTGTATTGTTTTTCCACTGCTATGTAATTTATTGTAATCTCTGATATTTTTCTGTTGTATTATAATTATTCATACTATGTATATTCTTGTATTCTGATGCAATCGTTGTAATAAGCAATGAAATGTTCTTCTGTTTGTGTCCTGATGTGGCTTGTTCTCAACTCAATCCGTGCTTTCCTTACCGGGGAAGTTTGGGTCGTTATAGCTTGGTATCAGAGCTTTGGTTTACAGAGCTCGGAGAACAAGACACATTAGAACCGAACGAAAGAATTCATCAGAGATTGGATTAGTAATATCCAATGAGAATGACTCGTTAGAGATAGGATCAGTAGTATCCTAGACCGGGTGTAAAGAGTGTTGTTTTGAAAAATAAAATTGAAAACAAATTTTGTTTGAAAATTTAAACTTTATTATTCGCATTTGAATATTTATTTGTATTGAATTTGGACAATCCAATATATAAAGATTTTGCATATACGTCTGATCTGCGAGTATTCGAAGTTTTAATATACTGGATAGATATAGAATCACACTCTAGTCGCTCGGGGATAATTCTGGCGATGTCGCGACATCATCAGTATTTGTGTTTAAGTTTCGAATGTGTGATATTTATATATTTCCAATTGACTGGTGTGAGAATCAAAACTAGGTAGGGCTAATTGTTGTGAATGTGCATCCAAAAACATGATTTTCTGTATATGTATCAAAATTATGTATTTGAAATGATAATCAACTAATTGATTGATGATTATGTTGGTTGATTATTGGTTGATTAATTAAATGTTGAACCTTTAGCCAAATTGAACCAAATAGTGGATTGTATTGAAAATTTATCGCAGTTGCATGCTTGTACATGTACTTACATTAAACAGGTCATAGCAAGGAGGCTAGAGAAGAGGAATAAAATTGTTTGCCCGACAAATAGGTACATGTTTATTGTATTTCTTGGGTTTTTGATGATTTTATGAGCCGATTGGCTGTTTCTTTTTCTTTTTGGATTAGTGAGGGCCATGGGAGGCTATTTGAAATATCCTGAAGCTCCCGGTGTAGGGGAGGTTATGGCGAAATTTTTCGAAAATTTAGGGTGTTAGCCAAATTTTTGAAGAATTTGAAAATTTCTTAGAAACTGAAAAGTTGAAGAACTTAAGCCGTAATGAAAATAGTGAAAGTTGAGTTGATTAGTTAAACAACTTTCAGCTTCGTTCCTTTTCGGGGACGAAAAGTTTTAAGTGGGGTAGATTGTAATAACCCGGAAATCTTAGCCAATTTAAAATTTTTATTTTGGCAATTTTGATGAATTTTGAATATTTAAAATGAATTATTTTAAATAATAGCGACGAGAAATTTATTTTGAATAGAAATAGAATGTATAGATTTATTTGAATCGTCGTTAGAAAATAAATATTTTATTTTAGTTTTAAAAGGAATTGAAAATGGCGCGGTTGTTCGAAAATTCGATTTCAAATTTCGAATGAATGTACAGGATTCAAAATAAACCGGATTTTAGCAAAACCAAAAATATTAGAATCTATTTGAGAATATCTTTCGAACGAGTCCGAAAAATTGAAATTTCATAGCGGGGATAAAAAGTTATGCCCGGTTGAAAATTTAGAATAGTCGCTATGGAATTCTGGCCCAAAAAATGGAAATTTTGCAAACGACCTCGGTTTTCGACGAAACCACTTTTGTTGGATCCGTGATGTCAAGTTATTGCTAAATTCCAAAATTCGTAATTTTATGAAATAATATGTGAGCGTGGCAAAGGAAAACGTGTTTTGACAGTTTCTATCAATTTCGATCGACCAGAAAATGACCATTTTCCGAACGGTCTCAGAATTTGATGAAATTAGTTTTGTTAGAACCGTATCGTCAATACGAAGCTAGAAAATATTTTTCGGGAATTTTTAGAGTCCGTATGTGGCCCCGGTAAATTAAAATGTGCGTTTAAAATTCAATATAATGATTTTTATTTTAATTTAAGCGAAAACTGATCGTAACAATCGAATTGGATTATTATACAAATCCCATTGTGTTCAAAATGGGGGTAATTAGCTAGGGACGACAGTCGGTGGGTTCGATTTCGTGTTCGAAATAAAAAGTTGCTTTTTGGGGTAGTTAAATATAATGTAAATTAATTAATAAAAGCCTTACCCTTTACCCCCCCCCCGTCACTCTCCAGTAAATCGATTCTAGTTTAGGAGAAAAAGAAAAAAAAAACGCCGCCTCCTCTATGGTCCATCACCGGCCGTCGCGGCCACCGCTCCGCCCCCCGACCTTCGCCCCGCCTCTGATCGACTCCCTCCGGCCACCCCTTCTCTCTCTCCTCCCTCTCTAGTCCTTGTTCGACGTCCCCTAGCTGATCCCCCACAAACCCCACCGCCACCGCAGAGGGACCCACCACCGCGCATTAGGCCTGCGCCACCACCAGCCGCCCCACCCGCGACCAGCACCCCCTCCTCCTCCTTAATAGTCGCGAAAACCCTTTCCGCCTCTTGGACAGCAAGTTCCAACACCCGACATAGCCCCGAGCCCCTGCTCCACCTCGACAGCGCCTCCACCAGCCCCCTCCGATCCACCTCCGACCACCACAGTGAGTTTTCCCCATTTTCTTTGAATTTTGAAGGTAGAAAATATAGGATTTTTCTATATGAAAGATTTTATTATATTTAACATTAGAAAGATGAGATTTTTAACATATGAAAGTTGAGATTGTTAACGATAGAAAGGTTTGATTTTTAACATTTAAAAGACATGATTTATATATATAATAACGAGATAAAAATATAATTTTTATCATAAGAGTAGCGAAAATAAGGATTGGATTCTTATTTATATATAAGGAGCATTATAAAGACACGATTTTTAATGGCATAAAAAATATGATTTTTAGTTGTATATAAATATATTTTTAGTTAGTTGAAAAAGAATTTTCGTCGCATATATGAAAGTATTTTTTAGAAGAATAAAGATGTGATTTTTCGAAGTATAAAGATACGATTTTTAGGTTAATGATAATATGATTTTTATATAATAGAAAATATAAAAATGTGATTTTTTATATGTAGCGTATACGGGCGACGAAAGTGACAAAAGGGGAGCGGCGAAGATTTCCTACATATGAAGAGTCGTGGCGTTTGGTTTAGCTTCTTGGTGAGAACTCCTCACTTTTAATTTTTTTTCTAGTTGAAATATATACTAGGATGCAGACGGTGCTTAGCAGCACCCGTCACCCGTCGTCCACAGACCATGGATGACTTGGTTGTTTGATTGATGTGTTGTGGAAATTGATTGTGTTGTATGGAATCCATATAATTAACATTATATGGTAATTGATTGGGCCTCATTCTAATTTGGAAAATAAAGAATATTATAAAATGAAAAATTCATTTGTTGAATAAAATAAATATTCATGTGTTGAATAGAATAAATATTCATGTGTTGAATAAAATAAATATTCATGCGTTGAATAGAATAAATATTCATGTGTTCAATAAAATAAATATTCATGTATTGAATAGAATAAACATTCATGTGTTGAATAAAAGCCGTGTTGATTAGAATGCACCATTTTGACGCGAACGATATTCATATCGATTTTATTCATTTTTATAATGAATATCGAAAAGGTAGTGATTTCAAAATCTAATATTTTGAAAATATTATCATGTATATATTAATGATATGAAATATTCAATTTTGATTTGAAATTGAATATGAAGTTTAAATGGTTTTGAAAACGAATTTAAAACAAATTATAAAATACGTTTTGAACCGAAATCGACGAAATATATATAATATATATGTTATATATATAACAGCCTGAGTAGAACGCGCCGCGCCGCGACAGTTCGCGAATTTCGACCATTGACTTTGAATTGACGTTACGGTAGATCCGACCGTCGGATTCTCCTGGATCCGGAACCATTAGGTTCGGATCGAAAAGTGCTTTCGAATGAATATTAGCGATTTGAAATCTAATGGTTGGATTTGGAATTATATCCAAATCAAATTCGGAAAAGGTCGCTATAGGTGCAGTTCGATGGCCGTTTGTGGAAATCGACTGTACGGGCCTTGATAAAATTATTAAAAATAGTAATATTTTGTGTAAAATCATAAGAAATGATTTGGAAGGAATTGGGATGAAAAACTCCATATTTGAAAACATAAATATAGATTTTTATCGAATTGAACTAGTTTTGAACTAGAATTATAATCCATTTATTTTTGAAATAAATAAATTGGATTTAAAGGGTTTTAAAAGTAATCAGAATTTCCAATTATTGAATTGGAATGGATTTGAATCGAAATTGTCTCTGGAATATTTCGATGTTGGATTTCGTGATTATAAAGATATTGTTATGGAAATTTGAAAGATATATTTATATCGTTATTTCCAATATGATATTTGTTGGTCATAGAATTTATATTGAATATAAGCCGATATATTTTCTATTCAGAGCCTTGTATTTAATATCAAATGGGATTTGGGTTTTTTGTGAAATGGCGTCTTCATTAATACTGTTCTTAAACCCAATTGAGAAAAAGATTAAATCTTTTTATTTAGATTTAATGAAGTATACCAATTAAATGGTATTTAATTGGAATTGAATTTGAATTGATTTTTAGGTTTATCGTGAATGGTGTTTTAATTAACACTTGTTCTATAACCCGATAATTAATGGAATGTGATTTTGGGTTGTCGTGAACGGCATCTTTAATAATACTATTCTTAGACCCACCAGAGTTAAGAAAATCAGAAACTAACTGAAGATTAGTTAAGTTGAATGGTTTCTTTGGTATTGATCTGATGTTGGTTTCGGCCTTCGGGGTTATTACTTAGGGAATTGTTCACTTGCTAATTTACGGTTAAAGGCTGATGGAATCGAATGTGATTTTGGGTTTATCGTGAACCGTGTTTTAAATGACATTGGTTCTTTAACCCAGTTAAAGACAGGATATGATTTCCCAAGTTAAATAATCATTGATAGTGATTTTTTGGAAGATTAAGGCCAAGTGGAGTTTTAATGAATCTTTAATTAGATTGAAATGATCGAGAATGGAGTATCACCAGTTTTTCTCCAGGCGATGGTTAAATCTTTAATTAGATTTGAACGTGAAATGGTAATTGAATTTACCGATAACACCGTGGTGTTAGATATGAAGTATTACCAAATTTACTTCATGGGATGAATAGGTTGGGGTTGGGAAATTTAACAAGTGATTACTTCGGTAAGATTCGTTAATCCCGACTAGTTTGGATAAATCATAATTTGGTTTGAATTGATATTCAAAGGAAGATTAAAGAATAAATTTAAAGAATTTATCTTTGATCAAATTAATGGGAACCTTTCCCAAAGAATAAGAATATTTGAATAAAAGGATATTCTGAATTGGAATGAGGCGTATGTTGTGTTTGTGTAACAATTGTTTATTATATACGCGAGTTATTCAGAAAGACCGGGTTTATCCCATTCTGAATAAATGATTCGACGATGTGTCGAGGATGAAGACAGTGGTCGAAGACCGGAGGTCTTCACATCGTTTGGATAATTACTAATGATCTTGATTGGGCTGTACACCCAAGTGGAGGGAATCAGTTGGTGATCGTCCAGACGTACTTGGAGATCGATGGATATGCGAGGTACAAGGTGCCTCCGGTTTCGTTCAGACCTAGAACGGACTTGTAAATGGACTGTGTGTCTGACATTGGATATCATTCTGTGTGATTGATGGATATCGGTTGCATGGAGCGATTTGCCTGTGTGCCATGCTAAGATGCAAATGATCAAGGCTTCTGTTGAAAAGTAGAGTCTTGTGGTTGATGATCAAAGCACAGCCTGTGTGGCATAGCTTTGTATAGCGTTGATTCGCGAGCCTCACACCCTGGTTGTGAACCAGA
The DNA here is from genome assembly GCA_030737875.1 of Allium sativum. Lineage (NCBI taxonomy): Eukaryota > Viridiplantae > Streptophyta > Magnoliopsida > Asparagales > Amaryllidaceae > Allium > Allium sativum. The sequence continues at coordinate 138,691,975 of CM060915.1, forward strand.
AACGGGAGAGGACATCAGGGAGGGCATGCATTTCCTTCTAGCTAGGGTGGTGTCATTGACCTACCAGCCCTGACATTTATATTATTTTAGCCTGTGTGGTTGTTGGATTGCGAGGTGCCTCGGATATATCGATGACTATGTGGAGCCGATGGAGTCATTTGGCTCGTTGACGCCCCAAAGGGCGGGGAAACGCAGTGTTCATGCATTATAATCCACATCGGTGGACCGACCCTGACGATCCAAGGGCCAGTTGCGGCTGTTCCTGAGGGGTGGGCTAGAGCGTCTCGAATTCTGTAGAGGACGATCCCTTGCCTCGCTTCACAGATGGAAATCCAATTTCCAAATACGACATCTTGCGGTTTTGATTATATACCTATATATGGCGACATAGTGATATGTTGCACTTATGCCATCTATGATTGATACTTATGATTGAAATTGTTTTGACACTATACACTTATAGTAATAATAAAACATGAAATTTTGTGTATCAAACATTCTTTGGCTATTATAAGGTAAAACCTTATCCTCCGGCTTGTGTTGCATTGTGTGATGGGACCTGGGTCTTATAATAGCTTCATTGTTCTTTATTTAGCGTTGCGCTGTTGTTTTATGCACTGGTATTCTTGGGAGGAAATCTATTCCGTGTTGTACGGCGTGGTCCCTTGATTTACCTAACTTTAAAATAAAGATTAATAACTGTTTTAGTTCTCACACCATTCACATGACTGACCTGGAGTTTATTGTTTTAACCTAAACTCTAGGTGCCCTTATTTTGACACGGGCAACTAGTAGTTTTGGTTTTGCAGATTTATACTCACAAGATCCTAGTTTACATCTGGAACGATACTCGGAAAGCTTTGTATCCGTGTATTTCTTTCAGTTGTGTTTTGTATTGTTTTTTCGCTGCTATGTAATTTATTGTAATCTCTGATATTTTTCTGTTGTATTATAATTATTCATACAATGTATATTCTTGTATTCTGATGGAATTTTTTTAATAAGCAATGAAATGTTCTTCTGTTTGTGTCCCGATGTGGCTTGTTCTCAACTCAATCCTTGCTTTCCTTACCGGGGAATTCTGGGTCATTATAGTCTTCATCATTTACTTTTAGTCGCCGTAACAGTTATTCAGAATGGGTTATACCCGGTCTTTCCGAACAACTCGCGTATTTTATAATAAATAATTAATTGCTTTAAAAACACATCATATACCTTATTCTAATTCAGAATATTCTTTTTTTCAAGTATTCACATTTCTAGGGAAAGGTTCTCATTAATTTATCAAAGATAAATTCTTTTAAACTTATTCTTTAATCTTCCTTTGGATATCAATTTTAAAAGATTTTATTTTGTCCTTTAACAATTTTAAACCAAATTAAGGTTTATAAAACTAGTCGGGATTATCGAGCCTTACCGAATTAATTATTTATTATTTTATTACTTCCAGTCCCAATCTATTCATCCCATGGAGCAAAACTGGTAGCACTCCATTTCTAATGCCCATCGTTTTATTGGTAAATTTAATTACCATTTCACGTTCAAATCTAATGAGATATTTAACTATCGCATGGAGTAAAATTGGTAGCATTCCATCTCGAAACATTTCTTGAATTTAGTAAATTTAATTACCATTTCGCTTTCAATCTAATTAAAGATTCATTAAAACTCCATTTAGTTTTAATTGTCCAAAAATCATTACTTAATGATTATCCAACCTTGAAATTAATCTTGTCTTTAATTGGGTTAAGGAATCAATGTCATTTAAAACACAGTTCACGATAAACCCAAATCATCTTCTATTAACTATGGAATATTCACTGAAAACAAATCAATACATAATCGATATAAATTTCCATATTAGACTAATGATATAAATGGAATAACGACAAAGCCTTTTAAATTCCATATATAGTAACGGTCTTCCTTTACAGAAGCTCATCTCGATTACTACCAATCGAATTTCATTCAATTCCAATTTAGTTTATTAAATTGGAAAAACTTTACTTTGGAAATTTTCCATCAAATCTTATAAGAAAGATTTATAAATTACAAATCATAACTTCATTGTTAGTTAGGTTAAAGAATGTGTCATTTAAAACATCATTCATAATAAACCCGAAATCAACTTCCTTATAATTCCATTTATATTTATTAATTGGAAATCTTCATTAATCTTAGTTAAAAGATTTATTCTATCCTCAACTGGGTTTAAGAACAGTGTTATTAAAGACATCATTCACGACAAACCAAAAACACAAGTTGATACTAAATACAAGGCTCTAAATAGAAATAATATCGGCTTGCATTCAACATCAAATTCTGAAACCAACAAATATCGTATTAGGAATAATGATGTCTGTATCTTCTAAATTCCTCAATAATATCCGTATAATTACGGAATCCAATATTGAAATATTTAGAGGATTATTTCCAGTCAAATCCATTCCAATTTATATGGAACTCCTGGTTATGTAAAAACCCTTTCGCAAATCCCGTGCTATTATTTCTAAAAATCATTGGGTTTTTATTTTAGTTATCAACTAGTTCATTTAGATAAAAATATCTTTTATCATTTGAAACTCAGAATTTTTCATCCAAAATCTTTCCAAAACCTTTATTATGAATTTACATAATTTATTCATATTTTTAATAATTTTATTAAGTCCCTTACAGTCAGTTTCCAATATCGGCCACCGAGCTTCATCCATAGTGACCTTTTCTAAAATTGATTTGGACATAATTTGAAATCCAACCATTCAAATTTAAGTCTCATATATTCATTTGAAAGATCCTTTTGATACGAACCCAATGGTTCCGGTTTTAGGAGAATTCGACGGTCGGATCTCCGTTTACATCAATTTGAAGTCAATGATTGAAATTCGCAAATGTTCGTTGCACAGCGCGTTCTATTCAAGCCATTTAAATATATATAATATATATTTTCGATTTCCATTTAAAACGTATTTTGTAAATCGTTTATAATTACATTTTAAAATGATTTCAACTTCATTTTTCATTTTTAAATCAAAATTGAATGTTCTATATCATTATAATATTAAAATGATAATATTTCCAATATGTCAGATTTTGAAATCAATTCTTTTTTATATTCATTATAAAATGAATAAAATCGACAGAAAAATCTGTTCAAGTTAAAATGGCGTACATCTACTTAACTCGGCTTCATATATTTCTATATTTCCGTGTCCATCCAAAATCGGACATCAAAATCATAATTTAATTCTTCAATGAATATCATTTTAAAATATTCGTTCATATTCTGAATCGGAATGCGACTCAATCAATTACCATATAATTTCAGTTATATGGATACATCGCATGCATTCAACAGTAATGATAAATAATCATTGAACATTCAAACATCATGCAGAGTGCATTCTACAACTGTATAAGCATTAAAATATAAATAACGCCCACAACAGTCTGTCAATCAATCGATCGACATACAACTAAATATAATAATTAGTGTGTCAAATATCATCCCAATAACCATGTGGGGTTTTCAAATAACAACAGTGAATTCAAACTAATCAGTGGTTAATAAATCTAACCAATTCTAATTTGATTCGAATTATTTTTCTTATTAACCAATTTTCACTATTTACATTATAAATGGATATTTATAATTTAATTTCAACTACCACAATAATATTGACATTATTTTTTAATATGTTAATCATCACAATCACAAAACACAAATCATCAAATCATCCATATAAATAAATACTCAACAACAAAATGCCATTTACGGTGCCATAAGTGTCCATCTGTGGAGTATGAAATGCGAGTGTCGCTGATATCCATACATCGCTTCTATTTGGAATGATTTGTGAAGAGTTCGTGTGTTGAACTCCAAAAATAAATAACATAATAAAAATGAATTGAGTGAGAGAGTTCTCACTTTGGTTTCCACTTCGTCAGTCTTTAATGGATGATTTTATTTTCAAACTGAATTAAATGCGCGTTTAATTTAGCTGAAAATCCAAGTTGCTCCATTTCCGTTCCGGCCAGTTCCATGTTGTAGTATTCAAATCCACGATCACAATGCAACTGAAATCATTGAATTTGGACTTCATATGAAAAAGGTACAATAATTTAAACATTGATTACACAATTTAAATTAATTAATTTATTAAATTAATTACACACTTAATCCTCTTCTTCCCATTTCTCTCTACGGCCGAATCTTGAACCGCCCTTCAAAACTAGGGTTCCTCCTTGTCACCTCCACACGCCGCCGGACCTCCATCGAACTCCGCCACGCCATTGCCCTTTAGACCACCTACCATTGCCTGGAACTGGAGCGAACTCGATCGCCCGTAGGAGCCCAGAAACCCATGCGAATGAAATGACTTTGAGCTCGAAAATTGAGCTATCCACGCCACTAAGCTAGATCACTGCCATATGGTTTGGAAGAGCTCGCAAATCTCCACGAGATTCTCAATGGAAGTTTCTGAAAATATTGAATTGGTTCGAAGAAAAATGGTGGAGAAGGATCGTGCGATTTCGATTGTTGAGAACAAACGGAGGCGCTGCCTCGTGTTGACCACGGATTAAATAATCTTAGGGTTTTGACCAATTACTGTATATATATATTTTATTCGTTTTAAAAGTCAAAATCATCACGAACTCCAAAGCAAACCCAATGTTTGTCGTCCATAACCAAATACCCCCATTCCGGACACAATGGGATATGTTTCGTAAGCCAATTCGACTGGTTAGATCATTTTTTGCTAAAATTAAAATATAAATTATTATATTGAATTTGAAAGTCCATTTTAATTTACCAGGGCCACATAATGACTCCAAAAATTATGAATATTGAAATCTAGCTATGTTTTGACGATACGGTCCTAACAAAATTAGTTTCGTCGAATTTGGAGACAATTTGAAAAATGGCCTTTTAACTAGTCAATTAAATTTACTACGCTCACATATTAATTCCAAAAATTATGAAATTTTAAACCTAACAATAATTTGACATTTCGGATCCAACAAAGTGGTTTCGTCAAAAACGAAGGTCGTTTGCAAAATGGCTATTTTTAAGGGCTATATATAATATTAATACATATATACATATATATATATATATATAAATAAAAATTCCATAGCGACTATTTTAAATTTTCATATGGACATAAATTTTAATTTATAAAGTGAAATCTCAGTTTCTTACATTCGTTAGAAAATTAAGGTTCAAAATATTCCAACATTTCTTGTTTTACTGAAATCCGATTTATATTGTATTCAGTATATTCATTTGAAATTAAAAATCGAATTTTCAAACTACCGCACCATTTCGAGTTTGTTTTAAATAAATTTTAAATTTATACATTCTAGCATCGATTAAAAATAATTTTAAATCGTTAATTCTCAAAATAAATCATTTTAAATTCTTAAAATCCATTAAAAATAAAATTTTAAATTGGTTCCAAAATTACAGGTTGTTACAGTATTTTCTAATGTAAGAGAAAAATGGAGATTTCGTCTTATAAATTGTAAGTTATGTCCAAATCAAAATTTCAAATAGTCGTTATGGAATTGTTTATAAGCCATAACGATTTATTTAATATAATTAAATATTGGTTCTGAATTTGGATAATATATTTGAGATGTATTATTAATTTAATTTATGGAGTTTTTCCATAATTTTTAATTTGGAAAATTAGCAACTTTTTATTTGACGTATTTTACATCCTATATCGGTGTTTTGGAATTTTACAAAATAAGCTAACTTGTCTATTTTTTTTGTAGTTTTGAAATCCTGACACATTGCTCGTTTTAACGGGAGTTTTATTTTTGTCCATAGGAATTCATACGTGAACGAATTTTACGTAATGGGGTAAGCCAAAACTTAAAACTTAAAACCATAAAAGTAGACATGGTATTGGCCACTTACACTGTATAGGTTTATGTTCATTTTAGAAGTTAGATCATTTGATTATACATTATACATGGTGTGAGTTTATGATACATGTGATGGTTACTGATTATTTTATTATGGATGAGAATGTAATATTGTTTTTCTATTATAACCTAAATTTAAAATGTAAATGAGTGATCAGAAAAATATATATAAACAAACACAATTTAGGCTACCATAAATACGAAACAGATTATACCGTATGGACGTCTAAAATGCTTTTAGTGAACCTTATTAATGTTTCTTTTATCATGTTTGTATTCCTAAATACCCGCTCTCTGAAATGGTTAATGTTGCATATACTTAAGCATTGAGTGAATGAAGTAACTATGATATTGAATACTTTGAAGACCGAATCATTTCAATGTACTTAATGCTTCAGTTTCCTCATGTTTATTTACGTTTTATTATAGCTGTTTGTGATATGCTGCAAATAAAGAAAGTTACTTTCTCGTTGTTTTGTACATTGGTTAGCGTGTATCTTGGCCAAGATATCATACCATGCCTTGTAATCCACAAACACACTCGCAAACAGTGAATAGGCACATCTCAGAGCTATTCCATAGAAACTGAGGCCTATATTCTACTATACTTCATGTTTAAGTATGAGGGTTGGGTCAAAAGAAGTCCAACTCACGAAAAACTCGGTTTGTTCTGGGAAACCGTAAATGACGTAAAGGTCTCATCTTCTCTCCGCCTCTCTCTCTTTTCTTCTTCCCCCTCCTGTCTTCTTCACCGCGTTCTCCTCAATTTCTCTCTAACCCTCGGCCTTGTTTATGCGATGCATGGTTTCCCTAACAAATCTGATTCATCACCTCAGATCTGAGTTTTTTCTTCATGAAATATTTTCTGAACAACGAACGCCCCTTCTCGCAACTTCCTCATCTCCTCAAGTTTTATTTCCCCGTCATTGTTACTGCTTACACCCCTTCCCCAGTGCCTTAGATACTTCAAGAAACAACTTGTCTGTTGCTCTTGCCGTGGTCAGTCATTCAACTGGTATTCATGGTTTTTATGGACGTAGGTCACTAATGTGGAGGTCTCAGCTTTACAGTAACTCTTAGAAGGTTGAGTTGTCTCGCGTCTCATCTCCATGATTGTGATGGTACAATTTAGCCTTTTGAGCATTCAATGTTAATTTGGTTCACGTCTTATTAGTAGTTTGGTAAGTGGTATTGTGCGATTGGGTTTTTTAAAATTTGGATTTGGTGCTTGGTAAAATTTCATGTTCTGTTGTTTGGAATATTCACATGCTATTTGTGAGCTTCTTGTCCATTGCTTTGTGATGTTTTAACTCGAGTGCCATGGTGTCTGGTAGTTGAATGGCCGGGTCATTACCAGCATATGGTAGCAATACACGCGATGCTATGCACGGATCTTTGTTGTTGCTCGTTTGGTGGTGTAATCGCTTGTCTATTTTGTTTCTGGGCACCTGATGCTTGAATAATATCTGTGTTTTGCCGAGCAGTTCACACAACGGTGTATAATTGCTTTTGTGTATCAGGTGCTCCGGCATCAAGTTCAACCGTCGAAAATTTGGTGATGCATGTGAAGCTTTGGCTCAAACTATTGCTGTCTTTTTGATGTTCTCAGTCCTTTTCCTTCTATATCCATGGTACCATTTGTTAACCCATTTGATCATATATATCATGCAAACTGTCCGATGTCTAATTGTGGCGTGGAGCTCGAGTGTACTGATGGACACTACTTGCTATAGTATTCGGTGCTTACAGTGGTCTTGAAATGTCAACTGATGGATACCTATGCTTATTTACTTCCAACCGTGTACTGTTATATTTGTATTCATATGTATTTACTACTATTTGTAGTATGTAACTACCACTCTCCCTACGTGATGAGTATGCAATTTTGTAGCCTAGTTAAAATAGACTGGCTCCTATACTATAAGCCTGTATAAGTAGAGTGGACGGAACAATATAAACTCCATAGGTGGTGGACAGTCCACCTTAAAAACCGAATTTAGCTGACTGCTAACTATAGTCACATGTACTATATTGTAATTCTATTATTAATCGTAATAAAAAAGTGTTACGGAACACTATAAAAACCGGTCGGCTTTGCCAAAAAAAAAGTATGAGGGTTGGGTAGCTAACCTACCATCTACAAACGTAGAAAAAACATGTACTATTGAATTTAATACAGATGAGCATAGTGAAATCTCAAACTCTACCAACCCTAATGAAGCAAGTATGCCTGTACCTATTCCTTCACTACCAAGGAATTCATCCATATAAATACTGAGCAATCGTTTGTTTCTTCCTCTTAAGTAAACAAAAACCCATAGTTTCAATGGCTTTTAAAAATTAAAAGTAAATACATTCATGCATTATAAAATCCATAACATATACATATGAAATCCTAACGTGTTTCTCTCTAATATGAGAAGAGCTTTTGTGGATTCGAATTCATTTTTGTTCGCTGAAAATTCATGGACATGAGATAGGTTAATCGTTAAGAGAGATATAAGCATCTACTCGAGATCTAAAGCTTGTAGTCATATTGAGTAGTTGAAATGGAGGTTATTTACAAAGATTTGGGAAAGTCGGTGGAATTATGGGTCGATTGCTTCACTGTGGGTAGAGTTACGGTCTGAAACTGGGCGGAGGGTGATGCTGCGAGTTGAACAATAAGCTGATGGGCGGAACGAGATTTTGAAGGGGAGTTCGCAGGTATTATCGACTTGAGTTTTAATGAATTGGTTATGAGGGTTTTTGGATTTGGAATCGTCGATAATGGCTATAAATAAGCATACGGGAAGGAGATAATAGAAGGAGTAGTTTCTGTAAAATGGTTGGGGAAGATAGAAGCTGTTTATGTGAAGCGTGCGTCGATTTTATATGACTTGATGGGCCGGTGTTAAACATGGAAGCCCAAGTTTTTAAAGAAATAAAAAAAAAATGAAAAAGTGGGTATGCGGGAGCGGGTGGATCATTTGGGGAGGAAAGTTGATGTACAATTACAAGGCAGCGGTCTTCGTTTTAACATGTAGGGGAACAGGCCGATGGGATAAATGGTGAGGCCCAAAGTATTTAAAATTCAAGTTTTTAATTAATTTAAGTATCTGTCTTAAATTGTAAATTGAATATCTCGTACATATGTTGTTAGTTTCATAAACAGTCTAATCTGTTGTGATCCTATAGGCATGGACAACACGATGGAACAAGTCAGAGCGTTTTGGAGGTTGTTAAAATTTTAGGCGAAATTAAACGCTCGATTTAATCTACTGATCATTAATCGTTATTCATTGGTTGACGAACAATGTGAGTAAACTCACTAACTCTATCTAGTTTTATAATTTTATAAACGTTATTTAATATTGATAAAAATGATTGAATGTTGTGTGTGATGGTTGTTTGGATGATTGCTTATTAATTGGTTGAAACTATATATATATATACAGTTGATTGGATACTGATCTATTTATTTTAATATCTCGTATTGATATGAAATTGAGATTATTTATATTGATTAACATCTGTGGATGTAGGGAAACGGGTTGGAGGGATCCAACTGGATTCCTTAACAATTTTATTGTGGATTTTCATATATTACATTATATGATGTGACAAATAATTGGTGACTGATTATTGTGTGTTTTGGGATATTTGAAAAACATTGACCTGAAATAATTAATATAAAAATACCATAAAATATATTCGAATATACCAGAAAGAAATTGAGGTTTTTAAAAAAGGAATTTCTACTTTAAAGATAGAGATTGAATTTCGATTGGCTAGAATATATTAACTTGTTTTTAATTATATTAAAGCAAATGATTTGATTTATAATCTATGTTTGTAAATGATATGAAATAATTGTGATTAAATAAGTAGGAAACATAAATTCAAGAACAAACTAATAGGGGAAATTGGGAAATCATTTAAAGAAGGAAACGATGAATTTATTTCGATGCTCAAAATATAAATAAAATTGAATTTAAGCCATAAGGATTTGTAAATTGAATTCGACTTTATCGAATGTTATTATTTTTAGAAGTTATATATTTATAATTCATATTTTGATAAGATGATTTATATTTGGTCTGGAACCAACAATTCATAATTAAATATGTAATGAAGGTTAAGTTTATAAACTTAATATATAATTAACAAGGAGTTGATTTTAAATTGGAGTTTATGGAATAGATTATAGTGATGAATATGAATTTATAAAATAGATCGATAAAACAAGATTTGAAACTATAATAATATTTATTATTTGAATCAAGATTTAATTTAATAAAATGAGCCCACATTTCCATAGAAGAAATAATATTCACATTTTAAAGTGAATAATGGTTTAGAAACAAATGTTTGCAAATCAGAATGGTGATGAAAAGGAAATTGGTAAGTGTTGGGAAGTGATAAATTCAAAAATGTATTTAGAAACCGAGTTGACCAAAAACGGTGAATTTATTCCGACATTTGGAACATTAATCGAATATAAATTATTCGATAGAGAGAGAGTTATTGAATAGGTATTATTCGAAAGGAAGCCGCACATCAAAATTCGATTATATCAAGTTCAGGAAAGTGATATTTACTTTCCGTTTTGAAATAAAGAATATTTGATTATGTAATTTATTTGATATTATGTATTTATTCAAAGTAAAGAATCAAAGTTATATTTAAAGATAAATATTTTGGAAACAAAGATTATAATGTTATCGTTATAACCGACATTTTCCGTAAAAAAGTGGATTTGTAAACTGAATTCGAGAATTTCATAAGTAATGATTTGATAAGAAATTTAGAAATGGAGTTAAGGAAATTAGAAACTGACTGGAAATTAGTTAAGTTGAATAGCCTTCTGAGTGTTGATCTGATGTTGGTTTCGGCCTTTGGGGTTGATACTTAGAGAGTGGTTCTCTTACTAGTTTACAGTTAGGGACTGATGGGCGTGAAAGAATAATGATGTGTAAATAAGATGGAAATGTTTCCCAATAATAACATATATTTTCAAAATATAGGAAATACGAATTTTGTGAATATATGGAAATATTTTACCGATGTAAATAAGAGATATTTTCTGAGATATAGAAAATAAATAATTTAAATTGATGGAAATGTTTTCCAAGGAATCGTGAGAGGATAAGTGAGTTGGAGAAAATATTGGGTAAAGATATCGAAGGGGAATTGGGAAATGAAATCATTATTGATAAATAAAATTAAAAGGGCTCAGTGATGATTGATGATTGATTGATATAATTTTCATTTGGACATATAATCGTTGTTCTATGGATGTTTTCCTTAGATAGTTATATCACCAGCTATCAAAGAATTTTGACCATTTTTTTGTTGTCAATACGAAGAGACCGGGATCAGATTTATTATCTGAAACCTACTTCGTATAAGCGTTAGCGTTGCGAATAAAATATTATGAAGATAATTGAAGACAGAGTTTGTGCAAGGGCTGTTATGGCGATCCTAGGTAGAAATTGCCTAAGATGGGTTTATAGAATAGTGCTTTCGGTTTGTCCAGTCCCAAGGCAACTTGAATGGAAGAGTGTCTGGCAGAGTATATCTAATAGATCGCGTAAGTTGATCTCTTCAAACGTATTTACGTTGGTGGCGGAGAAATTCGTTTCTCTTAGCTTTTTACCCGTGGTATTTTTGGGGAAATCAATTTGTGATTTGGCGGGTATGACGATGTGGCATTCAAAGTGAATGGTGGCCAAATGTTCCAAAAGATACGTTATGACCTCAAGCCTCATCAACTAGGAAATGACAAAAATCGGGCAAGCAGCATAGCTGAGTGGGTCACACCCAATTAGGGTATATTGTCACCATCTAGAGAATATTCATATTTGTTACTTCTTTTCACTTTTGTATCTCCCGGGAATGATTACGTTGGTATACCAACCGTAAGGTGACAATATATTCAGAACATTCAAGCGAAATGAATGGTTGGTCATGTGTGGGCCAAGTTGCAAGATGTTCTTGTTGAACTCCGGTATATCCCCTCTAGGGTGCACTAATTGGAAGGTGGTTTCATACCTTGTCATGGTCGGAATCCAATCTCCTATAAGAGCTCGCAGTTTTGATAGTATATTATATATATGGGGCGTGAGATGCAAGCGTTCTGCTAGATTCCTATTTACTTGTATTTAGACACTATTATAATATCAAAATGGTATTGTTTTAAAAATGTTTTGGGTTATCATAAGGTAAAATCCATCCGTGTTTATGTGTAGATCGGTCTTACAATTCTCTTTTCTTTTGAAAAGGATTTTGAAAAGTTAAACCAAATGGTTGGAGCTTACTCACACTAGTCCCATGACTGACCCAGAGTTTATTTTGTTTTGTTTTACCCTAAACTCTTAGGTGCCCAAATTTGTATGGACAGTCAAGTAGTCGTGATTTTACAGAAATAATTGGAAGAGCTTGGAGCAGGAGGCTTTATAACTATATGTATATAGTTATTTCCGCTGTGATATGTATATGGTTTAATCTGATGATATATGTAAGTACAAGTATAGTTTTTATTTCCAAGTTAAATATATATTATATTTTATCCGTTCCACAAAGATAGATTGGCCGTGGAGCTGAGAGCAATTGAAACTTATCAAAAAGACAATGCTAGTCTACAGGTAATGACTACTTCTCAGCAGTTGGAAATTTCTTCGCTGAAGGCCAAAGTGGAGAAGCTTGTGCGAGAGAGGAATCAGGCTCTTTCCGATAAGGTGGCTGCTGAGAAAGCACATGGCAAGACCAAGGCTGACTTCAACAACACTTTGTTTACATTTTACACTTTCAGTGCCATGGGGCGAGGGAGTCTATCTTTTCTTCAAGGTAAATTTAAGATCACCTTGCTCGAGGTTTGGGAATCAGTGCTTGAACAACTTGACGACAACGGTTATACAGAGGAGGAGCTCATGGAGCATTACTTAGACGATGAAGCCCATGCTACCCTTGCTAAGGGAAAAGAAGAGCTTCGGAAGGAGCGTGGCTTAGCGGTTGGAGATGTGTCTTCTAGGGAGTATGTCCCGGACGCAGCTGCTACCACTACTGACCCTACTTCCACTGATGCTACCATTTCTGCTCCCAAACCTCTTGTTGTGACTTCCACTGAGCCCCCTACTTGTCCTAATGAGAGAAAGAGCCTGTTGAGGAGCGCTCAAAAGGTGATGATTGAAATGAAGACAACCTGGATGCCTTTAAAGTAAATCATATAAGCACTCTCAACTTAGGTAAAACCAGAATTAATCAAGTCTTACTAGACTTGGACCTCTTATTCACTCCATATGAGTAAGGCGGGTTCCTTGATTATCATTCGTTTAAATTAGTACTTAACACTCCGAAACCTTCTCCTGTCGTGCCTAAAGGAACTGGTACTGAAGCCATCTTTACTCCTTCTATTCAAGTGATGGCAAGCGCTTTAACTACTACTACTCCACCAAGCGATCCTTCCTTAGCTTTCCGTTCTACCCCCGCTTTTTCTTCTCATCCCAGGTCACAATCAGAGAAAATTGCTGCACTTTGTGACTTAGATGACCTGACTGGCTTATTTGGAGGTGGAATAGAAAATATAGAAGAGATCTCATAGAAAGACATCAAGGGCCATTCAGGAAAAGATGTTAAGTCTCTGAGACGTGGAAGGAAGCATAGTGCCCGTAATAAGACACTTACTTCGCCTTCTCTTAACATTCCATAAGGTGGTCAAGAAGCTAAAGATGAGAGCCAACCTGCCACTACACCTCCTCCAACCAAACATGGGCAACTCACATTAAAGTCTGGTAGCTCTTCTAAAGCAGAAAGAAGAAGGATTGTGTCTTCTGACTGCTTATCTTACTTTTACTTAGCATCCTTGTTTGTAATTTCTTTTGACCGGAGTTTGTGCGAGTGTAGGCCCTCTCTTCTAAACTTTGTGGAAACTTGCTTGGTGAACTAAAATTGCTTTTTATTTGTTGTACTTTAGCTCTTGTGATTTAGCTTTGCCGTACTCTCATGTGTTCACCTTTTTGGAGAGCGCATGTCTTTTGTTTGTTGCGATGTTGTGATGAGCTTGTGGTATGTCTTCTAAGCGTTGTTCCATTCAATTTTGGTTGTGTTTCCCCCATACCATAGGTCATCATGAATTGCGTAAGCTCGATGTGATCATCTTTTTTGCTTTTGCCAGCGTATTTAGAACTTCTGAGCTTGCCAATGTATCTAGGAAACCCGGCTTTATTGGCTGATCATATGCTTCTTCGAGGGGAAGCCTTTAGTGCTTGTGTCCTCGGAGAGGTCTTTGGTTTAGGTACCTTACTTAGGAGGACTTTTACCTTCACTTGGGAAGGTTGCCTTCACTTGAGAAGGACTTTCTGCTTCACTTGGGAAGCGTTAGCCTCGCTCGAGGGAGGACTTCTGCCTTCACTTGGGAAGGTTGCCTTCACTTGGGAAGGCCTTTCTGCTTTACTTGGAAAGCGTTTGTTGTTGCATCGTTGCATGGGGAGGATGCGAGTTCTTCTACCGGATGCTTGTCTTGGCAAGGGATCACAGCTTAGAGAACCAGGGCCCTGGATCTCCAACTTGGGGGGGGTGCCCCTTCAGTGGGACCTGCAACTTTTTTCTTCACTTGGGAAGCGGTTGCCTTGATCAAGGGGGGACTTCTTGCTTTACTTGGAAAGAACTTGTCATTGCATCGTTTCACGAGGAGGACGCCGGTTCTTCTACTGGATGCTTGTCTTCGCAAGCAATCACAGCTTAGAGAACTAGGGCTCTGGACCTCCAACGTGGGGAGGTGCCCCTTCAATGAAACTTACTAACTTTTTGCTTTATGTTCTCTTGTCGTGCTTCTCGCTGTTTGAATTTTAGTGACTCCATATTTTGATCTACAAGGCGGTGCATTACACCCGTGCTTTGTGCAGGCTGATGTTTATAGCACTCGACACTTGAGTTGTCTCTGTCGAGATGTGTTGTAAGGATCACCAGGTCTTTTCGAACTGTGAAGAAACAAGCGCTCTTTAGGTAGCCTGCAATGTTAAATCGATTTTAAGAAATTCTTGAACTATTTTAACAATTGAAAATATATGTTCGAGGTAAGCAAGTATGCTTTCATTAATAGAGATGATGTTGATTTACAATACCTTTAGGAGGATTACACTTGCAAAATATTTACAATATTTTTTACAAGAATTGACCAATTCATTAAGGAAAATAATGACGTAAGTGGTCGCTGTTCTAGGCTCTTGGTATTGGGATTCCATCCACCATTGATAGCTTGAATGTGCCATCCAAGAGCTTTTGGCTGCTAATGTATAGTCTTGCCAATTTTGCCTGAATACTCCAATGCTAGTCATCACCCGCTTTAGCATAAGGTCACAAACTTCGAAATTTCTCTGTCAAACTTTGGTGTTGAAGTGCCTGGCTATCCTTTTCTAGTGTGCTACAATTCGGAGCTTTGCTTCATCTCTTCCCTCCTCAAGCTGATCAAGTGGTTCCAGTTGCAGCTGCTCGTTCTCTGATTGATTGAAGTGAATTCTGCGATGAGTGGGAACTTCTATCTCTACAGGAATCATGGCTTCGGAGTCAAAAGCCAAAGAGAATAGTGTGAGCCCGACTGCAGATTTTTGAGTCGTCTAATGCGCCAATACTGCAAGCGACAACTCATCTACCCAACCACCTTTAGCTTTCTCCAATTGCTTTTTGATGGTTGACTTAATAATTTTGTTCAGTGCTTCGACTTGTTCGTTTTCTTGCGGATGGCCCACAACTGTGAAGCTTTTCTGAATCTTGTATTTGGAGAAGAAACCCTTAAAGTCCTCACTCTTGAATTGAGTTCCATTTTCCGTGATTATCTTTTGAGGTACACCATACCTACAAATAATATTCTTCAGCACGAAATCAATAACTTTCTTTGACGTAAAGTTGGCTAGTGGCACTTCTTCGGCCCACTTAGTGAAATAATCTACGGCGACAATGACATATTTCATGCTAGACTTGGAAGTTGGCAATGCTCTAATTAGATCAATTCCCCATACAAAAATAGCCATGGGATGACCATTGGAGTCAATTCTGTGGATGACGCTCTTGGAATATTTGCAAACTTTTGGCATCTATCACAATTTCTGGTGTGTGCTACAGTCTCAGTTTAGTTCGAGCCAGAAATAACCATATCGAAAATCTTCTTGGCTAATGTTTGACCACCAATATGTCCTATGCACTCTCCTTCATGCAATTTTTCCGAAATTGTTTGGATTCGACTTTGGTAACACATCAAAGCAAAGGCATAGAGAATCCTCGCCAGTGCAACCTACCATCCTGCATGAGAAACATTGGTGCCTTTCGCAAAAACTTCTTTCTCTTCTTTGGTTCTATAGGGAGCAATATGTTGAGAAGATACTCTTTCAATTGTGTTATCCATGAGTCTAGCTCCTCAACAGTTTCCATGATCCAGTCAACATCGACGTCTTCATTACTGGGATTGTAAAGGGCCTCTACAAGCATTAATCCCAACAGTTGAGCATCTCTCGAACTGGCATACTTAGCGAGTGAGTTTGAATTTATATTCTCTTCTTTGGGAATATGAGTTAGGGTTTAGTAGTCGAGGTCGTTGAGGAGTTCCTAAGCTTTGCACAAATAAGCAGGCAAGTTTCCTCCTTTGGCTTGAAATTCTCTTCGGACCTGAAACACCACTAATTGCGAATCACTAAATGCAAAGCTTTCAAATTCAACTCCTTTATTATCTTCAATCCAACGATCAATGCTTCATATTCTTCTTCATTGTTTGTGGATGGAAATTCGAATCTCAATGCATAGCATACTGACCATCCTTCGGGAGTCTCTAGAACTACTCCCCTTGAACAGTATTCATACATGGATCCATCGCCAAAAAACTTTATTTGGACAATTACTTCAATAGGTTCTTCCTTTCCATCACCTCTATATGTGAACTTGACAATGAAATCTGCTAAAGCTTGTTCATTGATTGCACTTCGGGGATGGTACGTGATATCATACTAATTGAGTTCAATAGTCCGCTTCAATAACCTTCTCGAAGTTTCAGGGCAAAATAGGACTTGCTTTAGCAGCTGATCCATGAACACTTTGATGGAATGGGCTTGAAAATATGGCCTAAGCTTCTTCGAGGCGATGAGCAAACAATATGCGAGCTTCTCCAGCTTCGGATAATTTAACTCTTCCCAAGTGATCCATTTGTTGATGTAGTACACAGGCCGTTGAATCTTCAAATCTTCTCGTACCAAAATTGTAAGCAAAGCATGAGATGAGACTGCCAAACACTGAAACAAATCTTCACCATCACCGGGCTTGGAAAGCATCAGAGGTGTCTCCACATGTTTGGTTAACTCTTTGAATGTTGTTTGACACTCTGGAGTCCATTGGAAGTCTTTCTTTCCCTTTCTGAATGCCTCAATGAATGGAATGACTACAACAAAAAAGGATGATATCATGGCAATTTATAGAATTGATCGACTGTTGAAGATTGTTATTATGATCGATTTCGTCGGAATTTATACTTTTGGTTGGTAGACTTGGTGGACGACGGCGATTAATGGGTTATGAAGGGGATAAGAGAAAGGGAGAACGGTTAGTGGACGACAAAGCGACTAAGACAAAATGCGCCTTTTTTTCAGTTCCTACACAATTTTTGTTTCCCGCCTCCTTTTTTATTAAATAGCGTTGTACGATAATTTATTAGAGCAAATAGCGGTTGAAAACCCAAGTTAAACAACTGTCCAGAATCAAATGCGGAAATGCTATATGATTGTGCTATTAGAAGACGAAATTCTTGTAGTGAATACACCTATCAGTTGCTTTAGAGTTGAAACTATTTATTGCAGCAATCTTCCCATTCAGACTTTGAATCTCTCTCTTTGTTCTAGGATCCCGCACCTCTCTCAATGTTGAAATCTGAGTAGGGTTAGCTTCAACTCCCCTGGCATCCACCATGAACCCTAGAAATTTTCCGGATGCGACTCCAAATGAACACTTGAGCAGATTCAACTTCATGGCGTATCTTCTCAAAATATCAAACATTTTAGCTAGAATCTCCATGTGATCATCCACTTTCTTTGACTTAACCAACATGGTGTCAACATACACTTCCATGGTATTGCCAATCAGTGACTTGAACATCACATTGACAAGCCGCTGGTAAGTATCTTCTACATTCTTCAACCCGAATGGAAAGACTTTGTAGTAATACAAACTCACATCTGTGACGTAGCATGTATTCTCTTGATTCGGGTCGTGCATCGTTATCTGATTGTACCCTGAATAAGCATCCATAAATAATAGCAATTCGTGCCCCGCTGTCGAATCCACTATAGTTGATCAATCCTGGGCGACAAGAAGCCGTCTTTAGGGCATGCCTTGTTGAGATCCGAATAATCAATGTATACGCTCAACTTCCCATAGGGTTTCTTCAATAGATCGGGATTGAACACCCAGTCAGAATATGTTTACTCTCTAATGAAGCGATTCTCCATCAATCTATCTACTTCTTCCTTGAGAGTCATCGATCTTTTGGGGCCTTGAATTCTTCTCTTTTGCTTTACAGGTGAAACATGAGGGTCAATATTCAGTGCATGAACTGCCCCTTCAGGTAAAGTCCTGCACATATCAGCATGACTCCAAAAAAATACATCCAAATTAGCTTTAAGAAAAACAAGTAACTCCTTGTGCAACTTCTGGCCTAGTTGAGATCCTATATTCAAGACACAGTGAGGATCTTTCGGATGAACTGCAACAAGAATTGTGATGTCTGCTGGCGCCACTCGATTATCCCCTGCACTAGTTTTCCGAGGAAACATTTCTTTATGAGCCCCACTATGCTCTCCTGTGCAGGGACTGTGTTCTAGTTGCTATAAGACACGTTCATGAATGTGGAGATGGACCTCCACATTCTTCACATATCCTTCTTCTTAGATTCTTGCAACTCTGTGGGGTAACATTCTCTAGCAGTATCATGATCTCTCTTTATCACACTGACACCCTTCTCCGTGGGAAATTCATCACCAAACACCATGGTGCTAGTGAAATTTGAATTCAGCGAAAGCAGGTCTGCTTAGGAATGCATTGTAAGCAGAAACTTCATCTACAAACACGAAAGTCTGTTTCAATATAGCCTTCCTTTCTCCTTCTCCCAATTCTACAAGAAAGTCAATAGTTTTGATCTGATTCTTCGGGCTTGTACTGGGATAGTAGCGTAACCGTCGCGTAACTGCAATCTATGACAAACAACCTTGGCGAAATTCGAGGGGTGTCATACCCAAGAGCACAAGCGATTCTACTGGGATAGTAGCATCACCGCCGCGTGTCTGCAATCCATGGTGGAAGTGAAGTACTTTCCATATTTGTTTTACTAAAATATTTTAAAAGTATTTAACTCAAGTTAAAAAAGTTATTGTCGTCCTCACAGACGTTAGACATATGCTCTCTCTTGTGGACCCTTAGATCTTTTTCTAACAAGCTTGAACATCAGTCATTGACTGATTTATCTGATTTAATGTTTTCCGAAACATGACACTGACCGAGGCACTACAATTGACCAGCATTCTTCTGACCATTGTTGGGCCTATTCCGACTGTGACTACCATTGGATCTTGAGTTGGAACTAGCGCATCTTCCGCGTCCTTTCAGAAAACAAGTTCTTCATAGGATATTTTCTGTTGTTTCATGGGAATGGTATTGCTGAGGATTAAACATCTCTCTTCACTTGGGGTATACTTCAAAACATTTTCATACTTTTCAATCTCTCCCCAGCTGCTACCTGTCGGACGAAGACCACCGAAGTTGTTATTGATCACAAGTCTCATATTAGTCTGCACTTGTGCTCTATCACTTAAACTTGATTGATCAATGGGTGCACTTTGTCCCTGCGAAGCTGGAGGAGGATTTCCGCCTTATGGTCTTCTGACATATTGTTGTAGCTTGTTCTTCCTAATTAACTCCTCAATCATACTTTTCAAATATTTGCATTCATTAGTGTTGTGACCGGGTTTATTGTAGAAATGGAAGAATCTTTCAGAAATCTCTTCCCCGTCTCCCACTCTTTGCGGTCGTGGATCTGGATAAAATTCTGCATCTTTAGTGGCGAAGTAGATGTTCTTCAGAGTATCGGTCAAAGGGGTCAACTCTGCGGTCTTGAAAAAGTAATATTTCTTGTTATTTTCATTATCTTTTCCATCATTCCCCCTTTTCTGGCCCCTAGTATTCTTCTAATAGCCTTATGTATCACCACTTTTCTTATCCTCAACAGTTTTTCTTTCGGTGATATTCTAGCTAATAGAAGGGTCATCTTCCACTCTATGAACTCTTTTGCTTTCTTGTAGAACTTCTCGAGTGTGTTAGGCCCCTTTATCTTCACCCATTTTCCAAGCTCACTCTTCTTATTCATAGCTCGCACTAGTGCCATTAATATTATTCGGGAATCCAAATTCCCAACTTTGGTAACAATAGTATTGAAACAACTAAGAAAAGCCTTCACTGTCTCTCCTGGATTTTGCTCCAATCCTGACAACGACATGATATCTTTTGCTTTCGAAGCATACAACCTGAACTGCTTTCTGAATTTCCTTGCCAAGTCGGAGAATTCGTCCACAGACTTCGATGGCAGCTTGGTAAACCATAACGATGCTACACCCTCTAAATAAATGGAAAAGTACAGACCCTTGATCTCATTTGTCGCCCTTGCACCATTCGTACTTGTACAATAACAAATTGGGATCGATGACTCTGTTATATGCAGGCATTATTGGAGGGACGAAACTTCTATGGAAACTCGGCCTTTTGAATCCTGTAACACCCCGCATTTTTAAGATAATAAAATAGGAATAAATTAATTAAATAATGAGAATTTAGTAAAACGGACTGCTCCATTGCGTCCATCTCGAAATTCTAGTCAAAATAGACACCTGGATTGCGTAAAATGGATAACGTATGAGGAAGTTATGAGCGTTAGAAGTTTATATATATATAAGGAACTCATATGAATACACACACACACACACACACACATATATATATATAAATATATATACTCAAAATTAGTCCAGAAATACACGGGCGGAAAACTCTGGATGGAAAATAGACCGTTGGGGGTCGACTCACCAACGGGGGGGTCGACACCGGGGTCGACCCCCTCGCGGATCTGAAATCTTCTCCTGATGTGGTCGGTTCTGATATTTTTATTTTAAATCAGAAGGACCAGGTCTCTCCGAAACACCTATAAATAAGTTTGTAGAGCTAGCCCTAAACCTCATATTTCTGAGGCTGCGCGGAGGCTCTGTCATTCTTCCCACTTCTTAAATCTATTCAGAAAATTAAGATTATTAGTTTAGGAAAAGTTCTGAATCCAGATCTGAAGAAAAGGAATGAGTATTTGTTAGTAGGTGTTTAGATCTCATATCAAAGTAAGGTAACTTTCTAGATCCAGTCTATTCAATTTTCCTCCTCTTTCTTTTCCTTTCTATTTTAGTAAAAATAGTCAATCCATGGTTGTTAGGTTCTGAATCCAATTAGGGGAAAATCATGGAAGATTATATATAGACCAGATCCAAGATTTGGAAACCTTACGAAGTGGGTGGATTTAAGCTATAGCATTTCAAATAATAATATATTATCGTTTAAACATTCCCTATTATTATATGTGAATTTTCCGGAATAATTAAAAATTACTGTTATAACAAGTTGAGATATTAATATGAATAATTCATGTGTTGAATCAGTTAAACTGTTGGAATGATTACATGTTGAAAAAACAAACTTGTTAGAATATGGGTAATGGCTACTGTTGTTATAATTACATGATTCACTTGTGGCATATTATAGAGTAAATGACATGTTAACCTGTTAGATTTGAACAATTACCCGATTAAATGTTTACATGTCAAAATAGAATTAAACATATGTTAAAAAGGACATGCGACATAATATAAGCATGATTTGAGGACAAATAAATTTGAATACAGTAAACATTTGAAAAGGATAATATGCCTAAAATTTACAGTAAATAGAAAACTGTAACCGCGCTTAGACATGAGGTTAGATTACATTTGTAGAGGAAGTGTGCCGGGACCAAATCGGCATATCCAGCATCCATAAGTGGTAAATCTAATGTGAGGGGTCTAAGTGCATGAACAAAACATATAATGGTGCTAAGACACGAGGTTAAGTCAACTTGTGGTAGAAGTCTGCCCAGACCCTCCCGGAAAATCCAACATCCACAAGTGTAGGCTTAACGCGAGAGGTCTTGTGCATACACACACACACACACACACAAAAATATATATATATATATATATATATATATATAAAACAAGATTTGAATAAATGGCAATGATGGTAATTAAATGGCTAACTCAGAAAATAAGAAAGGAAGGGATGTAATGGACCGAATTAGTGTAAGGCGAAGGAAAAGTGATGTAATTTCCCTAAATGACTTATTTCTGAGAACGTTGTTGCAAGTAAGCCACAGTAAATAAAGTAAAGTAAAGAAATTACTTACTACCATGGATTTATATGGGAATACATTATGAAAATAAATCATTGATTCCTTCTATCAAACTGATAAGATGAATGAAGTATTTTCCTTAATATAATAAGGAATATATATTACAGTGAATGAAGAATAATGGTTTACAACAATAAATGGTTAAAACGGGAATGATAATACCCTATTATAAATAAATTACATTAATGAGAATGTTGTATAATAGGCACACTTGTCCTCAGGACAAGTGAAGATTATAACTTAGGTTATAATAAACTAGTAAGGAAATGATATAACTGGTGAAATGAGATAAGGGACACTCAATTGTAAATTAAGTAATCAGTAAATGGGGAAAACCTGAAACCATTTCAGAAAAGGTGGAAAAATTATGAAATATAAGAAGTTGTACTTAATTATAAATTAAGTAATTTGTAAACTTGGCGCTGATAAGAATAACATGTTTGGACTTGTCCTAGGGACGAGAAAATTATAACATAGGTTATAATAAATGGGAAGAGAAACTTATTAATGGACCTTAGTTAAGAGAACTAAGTTAATAAGTAAACAACGATAAGTTGTAATAATGGTGTAAAATGGAATTATGATTAAATGAGAAAGAATGAGGAAAACGTATGAAATAAGTTATATTTAATCATAAATAATGACTGACATGTTAAATAGAAAACATGTGAATTAAGATATACTTAATTACATATTAAGTAGGACATGTTATTGTAACGATGAAATCAAACAAGAATAAAAAAGGGATTGTGGATTACAAACCTTGGGTCACAATCTAGAGAATAACATGTTGTGGGCTTATTAATAAACTTAAACGCGCTAAGTTGTATAACTGAAACTAATAAGCAAGAAGGGCCCATTCCTCAGAGATATAAGGGGCTAGGAAGGACTTGGTTACCTGAATAAAAAGGTTAAGATAACCAGGTTAAATGGAAACCTAATAAGGTAAAGCAAGCACGTAAAAGAATGTTTAGACATAGGGTCTAACAACGTATTAAAGTGAAGCGTTTGGACCATTCTGCACATTTGTGGATG
Organism: Allium sativum; assembly: GCA_030737875.1. Lineage (NCBI taxonomy): Eukaryota > Viridiplantae > Streptophyta > Magnoliopsida > Asparagales > Amaryllidaceae > Allium > Allium sativum. The sequence goes on from CM060915.1 coordinate 138,715,433, forward strand.
AATAACCCAACGTGGTAGGTCATCGTGGTGTTATAAGGCCCGAGGGGAGCGTACGTTCATCTGATTATTCTGTCGGCTTCGAAGGACTAGAAGGGGAAGCACGCGGCTTCCTGAGATACGTAAGGTGCTCCTGGTAGTCCTCTGAGCGGTGGCAGATGTTTAGGCTGTGCTCGCACTGGTTGTGTAATGTCCCATATTTTTACGGTTAAATAATTAATTTATTTAACTAGTTAAATAGTGATTAAGAGAATTAAATGGTCATTGAATTAAACTATATGGAATATTTATTTAATATAAATAATAGAATAATATACTTAATTCTGAAATAGTCGGAAATAGTAAATTGACAATATCGCTTGAATTGGACAATTCAAAATATATAATTCAGTTTAGAATTGAATTATGATACCGGAAAAAATTAATTGACGACAGTTGAGCGTATAATTATATTATAATTAAATTCGAGCTCGAAATTGCGCGGCAGTTCGTTATTTGGCGATTTGAACTCCAACTGAATATATAGAATCCGTTTTAAATCGGATTTCTGTGAAACAAGAAACGTTCGGAGGTGGTGAAGTATATTTTTCTAATGGAAGAGAAAAATCGGGATTTCGTTGTGTATATTTTGATTTATGTCCAAATCAAATTTTCAAATAGTCACTATGGAATTCCTTTATAATTTATAACGATTTATAAAAGGATTTAAATATAAATCGAATATCGATATAACTCTGATGATGAGATATCGAGTTGTAAATCTATATATATTTATTCTAGAGCTGTATGATATTCTATTGTGAATATATACGATAATATAAATTTATTTATATTTAATTTAATTATTTTTAAATATATATATATATATATATATATTTAAGTGGGTTATTTAGAGCTTTAAAAATAGCCAGTTTTGCAAACGAACTCCGTTTTTGACAAAACTAATTTTTTTTGGATCCGCAATTTTAAATTATTGCTAGATTTCAATTTTCGTGATTTTTGGAGTCAGAGTGTGGCCGTACGGATTTTTAATGTGAAAAACAGTCAGTATTTTGATGGTTAAAAATATGTTGTGTGAGCAAACGGAGTCGGAATTCGACGAAACCTGTTTCGTTGGGTCCATAATGTCAGACTCTAGCTGCATGCCCATTTTCATAGTTTTTGGATATCATGTGGAGTTTTAGATAATAACTACAAGCAGAGATACGAATTAAATTAATATAAAAATAGTGCAAAGCTTCTAAAACAAGCCAGACTATACCCTATAAATACCCATTACTCTCTCTAACCCTAAACCATTTTGATTCCACAGTCAATCGATATTGTGGCCACCACAAAACCGAGAAACCCAACTGATCTCCTCTTCTAAAATCCATGTAAAATAGAATCAAACCCTGGGTCGTTACAGGTTGGGTTTGCGCGTAACTACTAGGTGGATGGGCCTTGACTGCAAAAGTAGCTTTGCAGTGATAATGCTGTGATGTGGTGACACCAGGGTGATTCGGCATTTGCCTCAACGGGGAGGCGTAGGGTCACGACCAATAAGGATAGCAGATCGTCAGATACTCGTCATCTGCAGTCAATGGGATGCGAACAGACTAGAGCTAAAACCAATAGACCATTCACCTTTCACTATCGAGGTACAGTGGTTGAGGGAAGACGCAAACTGGACGTTTAGATTGTTTGTTAGTGGCCAGTCATTTAGCTCTTGTAGTCCTTACTAGTTGAGAGAGGGGCCAAGTTGGGACCATAGCCACCATGAAACCAGACCCTATGAATATCTTTATATATAGGCTCTTAAAGGCAGGCTTATACAGATATGGAAAATCTCCCGATCGAGTTCTGTGTTTCTTGTATCGCCTTGCCATGGAACTCGATGCACATTAGAGGACATGCGGTTGAGGCATCGAGCTACAATTAATGGTACGTACGTGGGACAGTCTAGATACATGCATGTCGGCTCTGGGTGGTGTATCGTAGGCTTGAGGGCATTATTCTAGTTTGAAATATGATTTGATCAAAGGTGGCAGTCTGTACGCTTACGTAGCATAGTAATGACAGATATATGCAGAACGTAACATTGTTATTTAGAGATCTGTATGTCACTTTGGCATAGGATGGAGGACTGCGTACGTTTCGGCGGTATTATGGTGGAGACCGAGTGGGGTACCATGGGGTGTACCTTAATATTAGGGGTAGCTACATATATATTGTATTAGGTTAATCCACTGGGAAGTAAATGGGTGCGACGTATGTGTAAGCCTTGAGTGCTGTTAACCCAAGTAACCTAATAAATAAGAAAATGTGATTGAATGGTATATGTAGTGCTATCTAAAGTATACAATTTAAATCCAGTCTGTTCTGACCCCCTCCTCGTAACATACTCGCAGGTTAGATTTTTGGCAGAGACATGATAGCTTTGGATGCTGGTTAGGCAGTATTATTAATACGGTAAGGCTATACTTTGGGTATATTATATTTTATCCATTCCCCTGTGAGATATTTTCTGAGTCTAAAATATTTTATGTCTGCCTTTTCTGCATCATACAAGAGCAAACCAATCTGTGTTTCGATAGATTGGAATTTTGAAAAAAAATCGGTCTGTCGGAATTCGGGTTGTTACAAATCCTTTCCATGAACGGTGTTTTACTTGGAGCAAAATCCCACGCTCATTCATCTTCATTTATGGCCAAGCTTTCCTACATGATTTGCTTAATCATCTCCAAAATATACTGCTCATCGTTATTTCGTTCCATGGGGTGGACGCCAGTTCCTTTGTCGAATGCTTGTCTTGGAAAGCGATCGCAGTTAGAGAACTAGGGACCTAGAATTCCACCTTGGGGAGTTGCCCCTTTGATGAGACTAGCAACTTTGCGAGAAGTGTACTTTCTGGAATGATTCTTAGCATTTGTCTTGGAATCCTCGATGTCAACACCATCTCTGGTGCTCAACAAATCACCCACTTCCTCTACATAGAATTCTTTATTACGGTCCAAGGCCGAGGAGTGTGCATTTTCTTCCAAGTCGATTTTAACTCTACGAGGCGTGGGATTGGCTTGAGCATTGAGAGGAACATTTAGCTTATCAATTAAGACTTTATTTAGGGCTTGCATTTGCTGATTTAAGACGGCGACAGCAACATCCATCTTACCCCGAGTTACACCAGCTCCCGGTGTTTGAGAAACAGTCGGATTGTTGGTTTGAGGAGTGGTTGTAGCATCATTAGCAGCATTTTCAGAAACTGTTGCGGATTTACTACCTTTCTTTGAAGGTTCCATGATACAGCTTTCTAATCTTCATAGAAATCCATTCAATGTGCCTGGCTTTAGATCTTGCGGATCTATCATAAAAGAACAGGCTTTAACTTTTTGGGCGTAAGGCTCTTAACCTTGTGGTCGTGGGTTCGAGCCTTACAGTGGGCGCCAAAATGTTAAAAACAAAATGTTGATGCTAACACCTGAGGAAATTTACTAACACCCTAGGAAATGTACTAACACAGTAAAATTGTAGGAAACAAGGTAAAAAGCAAAAATATGTAGATAATAGTAGAGTAGGGAGCAAATTTGTAGTGGTTCATCCCCAGTTTTGGCCTACGTTCACTTTGAAATGAGGATTTCATTGATTTCACCATTACAAGGTACACATTCTATCTTAATTTATACATGTCTCTATCTTTTACAATGATTCTCTTTCTCTCTTTACTATAATCACTCGATAATTCTCTATCTCTTTCGGTTCTGTAACACCCCATGTCCATTTATGTCACTCACGAAGGGAATGCATCAACTTCTATGGAACGTTTTAAGTGTCTATAGAACAGAAACTTAACAACAAAACAGATATAAACAGTACTTAAAAATTTAAAAATTTATTTATTGCAGTGGTAAACACATAGGTTTGATTACATCATCAAAAACCAGAGTCAAAGTACATAATATCCATCTTGACTAAATCAGAGTACATAAATTGAAAGACATGACCCCAACACAAAATAGCCATAAATAAGATAGGCTGAACTTTTACATCAGCGTTCCAAGAAACTTCTAAAAGAAAGAGATACAGCTGTCCAAAATCAAGCTCCACTGGTGCTAGTTCCACCCTGAGCACCTGGTGGGAAAAGGAAGAAAAGAGGTGGAAACAAAGGTGGTCAGACATAAAGTCTGGCGAGTGCGATAACTTTATCAATATGATTACCAAAATAACTAGGTTAAGGCATAAGTTGGAAAATAAGGAAATGACTGTGAACAATTGGGTATAACAGAGTAAACAAGGAAATAAGATGAACCAAGATAACGTTAAAGGCGCACCTAAACCACTATACGATAATTACTATACTGCACCACCACTAGTCACCCTAAAGGGTTGATCCCGCCTACAGAACTTAATAATGATAATGGTAGTTTCGTGCACCCCTAGTTGCCTTCATAGGTGCCGCCTGCCCCTATCTCCACTAGGTGTACCCACTACCCCTATGCGATCGGGTCCCTAACTCATAGATACCCGTGCTGGCCCCACAGTGGGGTGTATCACTCCCCAAAGTGGCAACCCGATACCACCAACAATGCACGGCTTATACCTACACGATGCAACAACGTCTTACGTACCAGCCCAGGCCCACACACGCACATGAACCTGTTGGACTTGCGATGCCGCCGCTAACCCTTTTTGGCCTCTTACAGTCAAGCCCAGTATGCATGTCCCGTCCTCGACTTGGGTCGAGCCCACAAAGATACTTATGGGTTACTGGTTGAAACGGGCCCCCATTACTTGACACAAGCTATCCACCTAAGCTTGGTCCCCTCTAGTACATCCCACTTAACCCACTTCTTATTCATGTTCACTTACATGTTTCAAATTTTGGTTAAGTGTTTCTAATCGTATTTCACAAGCCACCCAAGGCACCCACTTAACCCCCATGTCCTACCACATGTTTATCTGGTTAAATGTTTCTTAATGCATTAACACCGTAACCTTGTAAAGACCTCCCACATTAGACTGGCATTTGTGGCAGCTGGATTTACCGGGCGGGTCCGGGAAGTCTTACACCACAAACGAGCCTAACCTCGTGGCTTTACAACTGTTACGCATTTAATTTATGCCTAAGACCTCCCACATTAGACTGGCATTTTTGGCAGCTGGATTTGCCGGGCGGGTCCAGGCAGTCTTACACCACAAAAGAGCCTAACCTCGTGTCTTAGGCGATTAATTACACATAATTAATCATCCCTCAATTTGAATTAATTTCCCTATTCAAATTATCAATCAATTCCAAATTTAACTATGGCCATAAGTGTGACGGCCCGCCCCGCACCAACCGACATTTACTCCAAAAGTACGCTGTACACATGTCCAGTTAGCACGGAACGGGTCGCCAGAAGGAAAAGGAAGAAGGAAATGAACATACAAAGAACCTGTAGAATGTCTCACAGCGCATAGAACAAAATATAATAATAACATACTTGACATAAAATAGGAGAGACAGTGCATAAGCTGAAAATCAGAACTAAACATCATAGCAGCGGAAATTCAGAATACAGCTTATTACAACTTTCAAACTGTCTCAAAGCAAAAGTAAGATAAATGAGGTACACTACTAATGCCCAAGTAGCGACCACCATCGACACAGGGAGAATGTGTATATATATATATATAATACGTGGAAACCTCCTGCCCGCCTTCGAATCAGCTACTCGCGCATCACCAGCTAACCTGTCTCTAGTCTGCTCGTGTGAGCACCCAGAGTAATAAGAGGAGACATAAAACTCTGGGTCAGACATAAAGCCTGATATGAGCGATAAGCATCTAAGTGAACAATAACAGGTAGACTAAAACTTACCTGAACCTGGACCTGCAACCAAAGAGTTAGCACTACATACTGTACAACACTCTAAGGCATCATATCAAACAGTGTAAAGATACGGAGGTGGGGGAGGTGTGCATGTCATAATGATGGCAAACAATCAAGCATAGCATCCATCCTCACATCTCTCACTCAGTGCGTAAAGCATACGATATTCACCACTTCGATCACCCAACATACCTTGCTACGATCACTTTGCCCCATGAAGTCATAAATGGCTTCACTGCACTGATAACGTAGCCACAAATCCTTCGCTATGTCCACTTTGCCCCATGGAGTCGCAATAACCCCACTGCACTAGCTCATAGCCTTACCAATCCTTACTATGTCCACTCTGCCCCATGGAGTCACAAGAACCCCACTGCACTGGCTCATAGTCTTACTAATCCTTACTATGTCCACTCTGCCCCATGGAGTCACAAGAACCCCACTGCACTGGCTCATAGTCTTACTACGCATCACCTTGCCCCTCGGGTCGTAATGACCCTACTGCACTGATAACGTAGTCTTGCTACCATCACTTTGCCCCTTAGGTCATAATGACCCTACTGCACTGATAAGTAGCCCATCATTCCCTTTTAGTGCTGAATCGAAGTTATGAACGTCGACAACTCCTTAGCACACGTCCCGCAGCAAAGCCCAACTCATGAAGTGAACTCATTGGTTCCCAACTGGTTCCGGGGTCCTGAGCTCTAACTTCCCCTATTGGACTACCTTTGCATCTCGGGTTATTGGTCATCACCATCGAATCGGATCGGATCGGGCTCATCTGGTTCGGAGTCCAGCTTTCCTCGTCTCCACGGTTCGGATCGAGTCACGCCATCAACTCGTGGTCACCCATTCGGATCGGGTCGTGGTCACCCATTCGGATCGGGTCGTGATCACCCATTCGAATCGGGTCGTGATCACCCATTGGGATCGGGTCGTGATCACCCATTCGGATCGGGTCGGGTCGCCCATTCGGATCGGGTTGGGGTTCCTCCTTCAAGTCAGTTCGTGCTTCCCCCACTGGTCGGGTCAGGTCGGGTGTAACTTCCCAGGTAGTCAGCTCGTGAGCTTCTGAAGTGGATCGAGTCGTGCTCCTCCCTACGGATCGTGGCGCCTCATCAATCTGGATCGGATCGTGGAGAGGATTCGCGATCGGGGGTGGACATGCGGATCGCTGTCATCGGATCGGATCGTGGCATATGCCCACGATCGGTTCGGGTCGGGTAAAGGGGGTCCGATCCGATCCTGCCTGCAACTTCCAGCAGTTCTTCCAGCAAGCAGTTTACGTCATTCGACGGCGTATTCGACCATTCTAACTATTGGAATCAATCACAAAGCATTTCATACAGTCATAGCAACATGCATAATCAACCACAAACATCAAAACATCAATATGATAGGTTAAAATGGATCAAACATACCCAAAATCCCATATTTCCCCTTAAGCATGTTTAGGTGAAGCTAATGATAGGATTAGCAAAACTTAACCAAATTAACCCAAATTCATCTCAGAGGTCTAAAACATCATTTAGAAATTTATGAACATTTTTCCCAAATTTTATCATGCTTAAATTCGCTAATTAGCACTAATCACCCCTAATTAGCCATAATTAGTGTAAAACTATGCAAATCACTCACCTTAGCCACAAAATAAACTAAGATCTGAAGTAAATCTCTGTTTTGATGTGGATCTCAATGCCAAACAGCAGCTCCTTTGTTGATTTGGTGAAGATCTTCCTTGATTAGGGGTTGCTAAGCCAAATCCTTGACCAAAAGATGATTTGGAGGTGATTTAGAGGTTAGAGGCCATTTTTAGGGATCCTTGGTGATAAGTGGAGGCTAGAAAACTGAAATGGAATGATTCTCCATCTCATTTCAGCCCTCCCATAACCCTAATCCCGAAATGGGTTATGGGCCTACTCACTAATCACCCGATTTGGCCCGGTTAAGCAGTTTTTCACCCTCCAAACCTTGTTTCAGCCATATCTCTCAAACGGTAAGTCCGTTTGGCTATTATGACCACTCTACGGAAAGGTAAACCACCAAACGAATCCAATGGAAGTGGTTTCAGGTCAAAATTCCTTTTCAATCAAAAGTTATGGCCAAAACAGTACCAACTAGGGGCAAAATAGTCATTTAAAAATCGACAAAAATCATGAACATGGGAAATGACTCTAATGGATGGTTCCCAAAGTTACATGACCATACAACTTCACACGGAAAAGAAATAAATATTCTACAATCCTATGATGTGTAGAATACGGGTCATTACACTCTCCCCCCCTTAAGAAATTTCGCCCCCGAAATTCCCTAATCCAAACACATACAAAGGTCCCCCATGCCTATCAACCATAAAACAACCATCAAACATGCAAAACAAGTAAAAATAAGTCTATTCTAGCATGCGGAATAACTAAATTGTAAGGTAAATCTTACCAGGCAAAGAGTTCTGGATATGCCTCCCTAATGCCCTCCTCTGTCTCCTAAGTATAGTCGTTCTCGTCCTCACCCCACTGAACCTTGACTAGCTTCACCGCCTTCCTTCGAAGTTGCTTCGTATCGTGCCCCATAATACGAATCGGCTTGCGGTTCCCAACCGCCTCGGGTTCTACTTCGAAGTCCTCTAACTGATCAGGTGAAATAGTCACATCTGAGTCGTGAACGAACTTTCTCAGTTGGGAAACATGAAATACATCGTGAACTCCCGCCAATTTCTCTGGTAAGCCAACTCTATATGCCAAATTCCCGACTAATTCAAGAATAGGGAATGGGCCCACAAATCTTGGTGCCAACTTGCCTCTCCTGCCAAATCGTATCACGCTCTTCAATGGAGAGATCTTGACAAACACCAAGTCACCAACGGAGAATTTCAAGTCTCTTCTCCTCTTATCAGCATAACTCTTCTGCCTATCTTGGGCAGCTTTCATTCGTTGCTGAATGATCTTGATCTTATCGGAAGTTTCTCTCACCACATCTGGTCCAAGCACAAACTTCTCGCCAGTCTCTATCCAACATGATGGTGAGCTGCACGGTCTTCCGTACAAAGCTTCATATGGAGCCATACTGATACTGGACTGGTAGCTATTATTATATGCAAACTCTACTAGATGCAAATGATCATCCCATGATCCACCAAAATCCAATATACAAGCTCTCAAAAGATCTTCCAATATACGATTCACCCTCTTCGTCTGACCATCGGTCTGAGGATGATATGCGGTACTGAGATGTAATCTTGACCCTAGAGCCTCTTGTAAGCTTTTCCAAAACCCACTAGTGAACAACGGGTCTCGGTCACTCACAATGCTTTTGGGTACTCCATGAAATCTCACTACCCACTTCATATACAATTCTGCCAACTTGGCTGCCGTTCTGGTCGATTTGACTGGTATAAATCTGGCACTCTTAGTTAATCGATCCACAATTACCCAAATGCTATCATATCCCGATCTAGTCCTTGGTAGGCCATCGATGAAATCCATCGAAACTTGCTCCCATTTCCATTCGGGAATTTCTAATGGTTGTAACAAACCACTAGGCTTCTTTTGCTCGGCTTTAACTAGCTGGCAATTCATGCACTTGGATATAAACTTCCCAACGTCTCTTTCCATCCCTTCCCAGTAGTAAGTCTGTCTCATGTCTCGATACATCTTATTACCACCGGGATGTATAGTCAGTTTTGAGTGATGACATTCTCTAAGCACCTCATCTCTCAAACCATTCACGTTGGGCACAACTAGTCTTCCATCCTTCCGAAGCCATCCATCTCGATCAAGCCCATACACATTCATCTCCTCAATACCCATCTCTAACTTGGAGATGATTTCTAATAGATTAGGATCGTCCCTCTGGCTAGAACCAATCCACTCTATCAAAGTGGGTCTGATCGTCAAACTAGCTAGCATAACTGGATCCAACTCGCACTTTGGTCTGAAATCAAACCCCGCGATATACTCCAGTTGCTTCCATTCAAGAAACATTGCCCCTAAGCTGGCATGTCTCCTACTCAAGGCATCGGCTACCGCATTACCTTTCCCAGGTGTGTATGCGATATCAAAATCATACGAAGCCAAGAACTCTAACCATCTCTGCTGACGGAGATTCAGATCTTTCTGAGAGAAGAGATACTTCAACGATTTATGATCGGTAAACAACTCAAATCTTTCTCCCAAGAGATAATGTCTCCACATCTTCAGCGCAAACACAATCGCTGCTAATTCCAAATCATGGGTAGGATACTTCTTCTCATGCGGCTTTAGCTGTCAACTAGCATAAGCTACAACCCTACCTCCTTGCATCAATACATCACCTAGTCCGGTACCACAAGCATCTGTGTATACCGTCATCTCTTCATTCCCTTTAGGAATGACTAACACTGGCGCACGCGTCAACCTCTCTTTTAGACTCTTGAAGGCATCCTCACACACTCCGTCCCAGACGAAGGACTGATTCTTCTTAGTCAATTGAGTCAACGGTGCTGCAATCTTGGAGAAGTCCTGGATAAACTTACGATAATATCCAGCTAATCCCAAGAAACTTCTTACATCTGTAGCATTCTTGGGTGTAGGCCAATCCTGGACCGTAGCCACCTTTGCAGGGTCCACGGCAATACCACTCTCTGAAACAACATGACCCAAGAATTTCACTTCCCTTCTCCAAAAATGACACTTAGAGAATTTCGCTTTCAATTGGTGTTTCCTCAACACCTCCATCACTATCCTCAAGTGTCCCTTGTGTTCCTCCTCTGTCCTTGAGTAAACAAGGATATCATCCACGAACACAAGAACAAACTTATTCAACTGATCTCTGAATACTCGATTCATAAGATCCACAAAATAGGCTGGTGCATTGGTCAACCCAAATGGCATGACCAACCACTCATAAAATCCAGACGGCGTCCTAAATGCCGTTTTCGGAACACTCTCATCCGCTACTCGAAGCTGATGAAATCATGTCGCGAGGTCCAACTGGGAGAACACTCTGGCTCCTTCCAGCTGATCAAACAAATCATCTATCCGTGGTAGAGGATACTTATTCTTCCTCGTCACCTTATTCAACTCGCGATAGTCCACACACAAACGAAGGGAACCATCTGCCTTAGTGGCAAACACAACTGGTGCTCCCCACTTGGAGACACTCGTTCTAATAAATCCCTTCTTCAAAAGATTGCTGACTTGCACCCCGAGCTCTCGCTGCTCCCTTGGTGCCATACGACGAAGTGGCATCACTATAGGTCTGGCATCTTTCACTAAATCAATACGGAACTCAATCTCTCGGTGTGGTGGAATCCCGGTCACCTCCTCGAAGACGTCCGGATACTGGCCAACCACGGGCACATCTGACAACTCATCCTGCGGGATGTCGAGGGAATTTACAAAACTAGCCATAACCCCATCACTAGGTAGGCTACCAAACACTACCCTCTGTCCATCATCCGCCCTCGCTGTCACCAAAAAGCCCTCACAGTCTACCACCACCCCGTATCTTTGGAGCCAATCGACTCCCAATATAATGCCATACCCAGTAAAGCCCAAAACAAAGCAATCACATACAAACATACATCCATGACTCGATAAGACCAAATTCCTGCAAATCATACTAAGGCTAGTCGAACCACCAATCGGGTTCGTCACAATCAATGGTCTATCGACTATCTCGGGTTCCAGTCCCAACCTATCTACCAGGTCACTAGATATGAAGGAACAGGAAGCCCCAGTATCAAACAAAACTCGAACTGGTATATCATAAATAGAAAGCATACCTTGAATAACAACATTCTTTCCTTTCTCCGCCGCAGTTGGGGCATTCGACGAAGAAGGAACAACATCAATAGCATATGCTTTCACAATCTGCTTCTCCTTAAGAGGTTGCGGACACTTATCTTTCTGATGTCCCACTTGACCGCAGTTGTAGCACTTCCTTTCCGCTGGCTTGGCCCGACATTCTTTAGCATAATGGCCCTTCTTTCCACAGCTGAAGCACTCAACATCCTTCTTGCTCTTTTTCTGGCCACCTTTAGATTGGTCCTGCTTCCTCTTATTCTGAGAATTATTCTTGCCTCCACCGCCTGCTTGCGGCTTTGGCCCTTCTGCAGATGCAGCCTCAGTCTGTGACTTAGGGTAAAGACTCTCTGATCTCAAAGCCTTCCCCACGATCGATTCAAAAGTCTCATCGATGTGGTTGATAAGCCTTTCCCCCAAGTATCCATCCAAACCAGTAATAAACTTCTCATTCTTCTTCTCAGGAGTGTCGATAAGAGACAGTCCATACTTCGACAAAGTGTCGAACTCAGCAATATAATCAGAAACTGCCCTTCCGCTCTGCTTGAGTTCCAAGAACCTCTTAAACAATACTGACTTCTGGGCAGCCGGAATAAACTTCTCGCTAAAGCGAGCCTTGAACTGATCCCAAGTAACCTGATCCTCTGGAGTAGCTGTTCTAATGGCATTCCACCAATTCATCGCTCGCCCTTGCAGCTGACGAGACGCTAGCCTTCTCTTCATCGCATCCTCAAGACCCAAGTCATCAAAGATACGGTCACAGCTATCCATCCAGTCCTGAACATCCGTGGCCGTCTCCGTTCCGTGGAACGGCTTCCCACCATGATTAGTCTAATCTTTGCACAACTTGGCGAAATCGACCCTAGGCGCCTGCACTACTGGGCCAACACCAACTCCGGGATTGGGAATTGCCCCTTGCACTTCTATAAGCATGTCTCTCATGAGGTTAGTAAACATCACCATCATGTCATCGGCATTCCCTTGGTTGGTCCCTCTACCAGCACCCCTCGTGTCTCGGCTCATCGTCAATCTGAAAAAGGGAAACGATTAACGACCCCATAATGGTGCTAGTGCAGTGCAACTTCATTCTTATACTACTAATAGTATATATATACATAGCTTTTGAAAACCAAAGTAATCACAAATACGCGCTCTCATATACGTACTAACTCTCCCTGGTGTCTTTCCCTAGGTTAACTACGCAACCTAGAGCTCCGATACCAAGTGTGACGGCCCGCCCCGCACCAACCGACATTTACTCCAAAAGTGCGCTGTACACATGTCCAGTTAGCACGGAACGGGTCGCTAGAAGGAAAAGGAAGAAGGAAATGAACATACAAAGAACCTGTAGAATGTCTCACAGCGCATAGAACAAAATATAATAATAAAATACTTGACATAAAACAGGAGAGACAGTGCATAAGTTGAAAATCAGAACTAAACATCATAGCAGCGAAAATTCAGAATACAGCTTATTACAACTTTCAAACTGTCTCAAAGCAAAAGTAAGATAAATGAGGTACACTACTAATGCCCAAGTAGCGACCACCATCGACACAGGGAGAATGTGTATATATATATAATAAGTGGAAACCTCCTGCCCGCCTCCGAATCAGCTACTCGCGCATCACCAGCTAACCTGTCTCTAGTCTGCTCGTGTGAGCACCCAGAGTAATAAGAGGAGACATAAAACTATGGGTCAGACATAAAGCCTGGTATGAGCGATAAGCATCTAAGTGAATAATAACAGGTAGACTAAAACATACCTGAACCTGGACCTGCAACCAAAGAGTTAGCACTACATACTGTACAACACTCTAAGGTATCATATCAAACAGTGTAAAGATACGGAGGTGGGGGAGGTGTGCATGTCATAATGATGGCAAACAATCAAGCATAACATCCATCCTCACATCTCTCACTCAGTGCGTAAAGCATACGATATTCACCACTTCGATCACCCAACATACCTTGCTACAATCACTTTGCCCCATGAAGTCATAAATGGCTTCACTGCACTGACAACGTAGCCACAAATCCTTCGCTATGTCCACTTTGCCCCATGGAGTCGCAAGAACCCTACTGCACTGGCTCATAGCCTTACCAATCCTTACTATGTCCACTCTGCCCCATGGAGTCACAAGAACCCCACTGCACTGGCTCACAGTCTTACTAATCCTTACTATGTCCACTCTGCCCCATGGAGTCACAAGAACCCCACTGCACTGGCTCATAGTCTTACTACGCATCACCTTGCCCCTCGGGTCGTAATGACCCTACTGCACTGATAACGTAGTCTTGCTACCATCACTTTGCCCCTTAGGTCATAATGACCCTATTGCACTGATAAGTAGCCCATCATTCCCTTTTAGTGGTGAATCGAAGTTATGAACGTCGACAACTCCTTAGCACACGTCCCGCAGCAAAGCCCAACTCATGAAGTGAACTCATTGGTTCCCAACTGGTTCCGGGATCCTGAGCTCTAACTTCCCCTATTGGACTACCTTTGCATCTCGGGTTATTGGTCATCACCATCGAATCGGATCGGATCGGGCTCATCTGGTTCAGAGTCCAGCTTTCCTCGTCTCCACGGTTCGGATCGAGTCACGCCATCAGCTCGTGGTCACCTATTCGGATCGGGTCGTGGTCACCCATTCGGATCGGGTCGTGATCACCCATTCGGATCGGGTCGTGATCACCCATTCGGATCGGGTCGGGGTTCCTCCTTCAAGTCAGTTCGTGCTTCCCCCACTGGTCGGGTCGGGTCGGGTGTAACTTCCCAGGTAGTCAGCTCGTGAGCTTCTGAAGTGGATCGAGTCGTGCTCCTCCCTTCGGATCGTGGCGCCTCATCAATCTGGATCGGATCGTGGAGAGGATTCGCGATCGGGGGTGAACATGCGGATCGCTGTCTTCGGATCGGATCGTGGCATATGCCCACGATCGGTTCGGGTCGGGTAAAGGGGGTCCGATCCGATCCTGCCTGCAACTTCCAGCAGTTCTTCCAGCGAGCAGTTTACGCCATTCGACGGCGTATTCGACCATTCTAACTATTGGAATCAATCACAAAGCATTTCATACAGTCATAGCAACATGCATAATCAACCACAAACATCAAAACATCAATATGATAGGTTAAAATGGATCAAACATACCCAAAATCCCATATTTCCCCTTAAGCATGTTTAGGTGAAACTAATGATAGGATTAGCAAAACTTAACCAAATTAACCCAAATTCATCTCAGAGGTCTAAAACATCATTTAGAAATTTATGAACATGTTTCCCAAATTTTATCATGCTTAAATTCGCTAATTAGCACTAATCACCCCTAATTAGCCATAATTAGTGTAAAACTATGCAAATCACTCACCTTAGCCACAAAATAAACTAAGATCTGAAATAATTCTCTGATTTGATGTGGATCTCAATGCCAAACAGCAGCTCCTTTGTTGATTTGGTGAAGATCTTCCTTGATTAGGGGTTGCTAAGCCAAATCCTTGACCAAAAGATGATTTGGATGTGATTTAGAGGTTAGAGGCCATTTTTAGGGATCCTTGGTGATAAGTGGAGGCTAGAAAACTGAAATGGAATGATTCTCCATCTCATTTCAGCCCTCCCATAACCCTAATCCCGAAATGGGTTATGGGCCTACTCACTAATCACCCGATTTGGCCCGGTTAAGCAGTTTTTCACCCTCCAAACCTTGTTTCAGCCATATCTCCCAAACGGTAAGTCCGTTTGGCTATTATGACCACTCTACGGAAAGGTAAACCACCAAACGAATCCAATGGAAGTGGTTTCAGGTCAAAATTCCTTTCCAATCAAAAGTTATGGCCAAAACAGTACCAACTAGGGGCAAAATGGTCATTTAAAAATCGACAAAAATCATGAACATGGGAAATGAATCTAATGGATGTTTCCCAAAGTTACATGACCATACAACTTCACACGGAAAAGAAATAAATATTCTACAATCCTATGATGTGTAGAATACGGGTCATTACAATAATTGACTCAATTATGTCCATCAATTTATGGTATGCAAAATCATACCAATTTTCATCACAAATTTATTTTATGCCATTTAAGGCATTTATGCCAATTCTCAATATTAAATCTTTTAATATTATCCCATTGCCCCATGTTGTACATTCGTTCGATTAATGTAAAATATACGTTAGACTCGAATAGTCTAACTTATGAAATAAAGAGAAAACATCACAACATACATATAGATAAAACTAGATCTAAACATAAGGGGTGAATTTGCATGTGTGAATGAGGTTCTTCATCTAAAAACTTGATTAGGCCAAAGTCACAAACTTGCATAAAACTACATATGTCATAGATCTAAATCTAAAGGTGTGAACTTGTTTAGGTAATAGTCACAAACTTGCATAAACCATGTATGTCATAGATCTAATCACAAGGTGTAAACTT
Organism: Allium sativum; assembly: GCA_030737875.1. Taxonomy (NCBI): domain Eukaryota; kingdom Viridiplantae; phylum Streptophyta; class Magnoliopsida; order Asparagales; family Amaryllidaceae; genus Allium; species Allium sativum. The sequence continues at coordinate 138,731,497 of CM060915.1, forward strand.
GCATAGGCAATAACCACAAACTTACATTACATGATTCATACTCCAAACACACACACACACACACACACACACACACACATATATATATATATATATATATATATATATATATATATATATATATATATATATATATATACATATATACATATACTTGCATATGTGATTCATGCAACATAACGATGGTGTAAACTTACATCTAAACATGTAAACTAGCATGTAGAATTTTGTATACTAGCATATAACTCACACATGTCATAGCCTAATTTTAGATGCAATTTATACATAAAATAGATGTCATGAAACATGTAAGGTTGTATATAATTTTCACTAACTTGCATATGATCTATGCCTAAATTAACATCCTAGCTTGCATACATACATATGATTTATCATATGAATTAGTTCCAACAACATAACCAAACTAGCATACGAAACATCATTATGAATTGATTATATATAAGCCAATCATAGAATTACAACATAGATGATAACATCACAACTTTACAACATAGATGATAACATCATAGAATTTACAACATAGATAATAACATGCGGTCAATAATTCACAACATAACCATACAATCCACATCATAGCTCAATCCAATTAAATTGTTAATTATTTTATTAAAGAAATCGAACTCACAACTCAAAGAAGGTCTTGAGTTCTAAAATCTGAGTTCTGAAATTGATTTAGCTTTCCTTTGAAGAAGACAATTTGTTGCGGTTTAGATTAGAATTAAATTGATTAGCTTTTCTTCCCCTCTAATTGGTGGCGGCTATTCTAGTTGCAAGGTGATGGCATGGAGGCCATGATTCTAATTTATTTTGATTTTAGGGTTTGAGTTTACATGTGTTTTTATAGAGTTTAGGATTAATTTAGGCCGTCCGATCAACCCAGAATTAACCCCATCCATTCAGACTAAATCAGAAACCCTAATGACTCAGCATACAGTCATAAAAAGGTCATCAAACAAATCTACCGGGGGGGGAGGGCAGGTCGACCCCCTGGTCGACCTGTGTGGGTAGGTCGACCCCCTGGTCGACCTGGCCCATGGTAGGAAATTTCCCGCCTAGCCCACCTGAGTTTGAGTTTTGAATTTTGAAATCTGTTTTGAATTATAGTGAAACTTCCGATGGCCATAACTTCTTCATACGAAGTCCAATTCACGCAAACTCGGACTCTATCTCAACCAGAATTCCGAGACGAACACAATGGCGCAACCCATTTCCCTTAATTCTCACATCTGAGATTAGTTATTCTTTAATTTGTGAACATTATTATTTGAAAATTACGGGGTGTTACATTCTCCCCTCCTTAAAGGATTTCGTCCCCGAAATCTCCAAGTTAAGGAGAATGCATATCTTAACATCCAAACAACCATCTACTCAACCATCAAACACAGGCACCCATTGTCCTTATAAAATTCCTAATGTTGTATGAACATATGCAAGAAGTGTGTGTATATGTTCTTTATCTAATGCAAAATCAGGCGGTCTACTGATTCAGTTGACCTCCTTAATGCGAACCATGATAGTGCCATGCGTCCATTATGTATGCGAAAGAATCCTATCGATACATATTATTTCTATATGTGTGCACAACCATTCACCAAAATGCAACATCCATATGATAGTACAATCATTATACAACCATTAACTTAAATATGCACATACATTTATATGCAATATGCAATATGAAGTGACTGAGCCAATCTAGTGCCTAAAGTGTGTGTATATGTGTCCACCAGCAACCACTAGCAACCATTTACATCCACATGCATCCATCATACATAAAATGTCTCAAACACATGTTTCAACCATAGGACTACCCTATCTAAAGGTCAAAGATACTAGCGAGAAGACACACTAAAGATAAAATAAGTACAAGCTAAGCGATAAAGGAGAAATTAAAAGACATACCCTCGAAAAGAAAAGGGTACAATGAACGCATCTTCTCTTCCATCTCCCAAGTAGCGTTGCTCTCATCATCTCCCTATTGCACTTTGACTAGCCTGACCTCTCGATTCCTCAACTTATTAATCTCTGACCCAAGAATGCACGTAGAAGCTCATCGAATCGTCGCATCACGCTCTATCTCCACCTCTCTAAGCAAGCTCGGCTCTACCACTTCCGCGGTCTCATGCAAGCACTTCCTCAAATGTGATACATGGAATACATCGTGTACACCACTAAGTCTCTCGGGCAACTCCACTCTATACGCCATCTGTCCAATCCTCTCCCTAATAGGAAACGGCACTACGAACCTTGGTGCTAAATTCCCAACGGACCTAAAGAGAACAACATTCCGTAATGGAGACACCTTAACAAAGACCATGTCCCCAATATCAAACTCAAGATCTGTCCTCCTCTTGTCCGCATAAGATTTCTCATCCTCCTTCGAATCAATTCAATCTTTTCCGAAGTCTCTCTAATCATATCGGGTCCAAGTAAGATCTTATCGGTAGATTCCCACCAACATGTAGGCGAACGGCACGACCGTCCATAAAGAGCCTCGAACGGTGCCATGCCAATGCTAGACTGAAAGCTATTATTATACGCGAACTCCACCAAAGGAAGATGTTCCTCTCATGTACCTCTGAAGTATAAGACAGACAACCTCAATAGGTCCTCTAGAATACGATTCACCCTTTCTGTCTGGCCGTCCATCTGAGGATGATATGCGGTGCTCAAACGTAACTGAGTCCTTACCGCCTCTTGCAAGCTTTTCCAAAACCCGCTAGTAAAGATAGGATCGCGGTAGCTTACTATGCTAGAAGGAACACCGTGCAAACGAACTATCTCTCGAATGTATACAGAGGCTAACCATGGAGTAGTCCTCTTACTCTTCACGAGAATGAAATGGGCGCTCTTAGTAAGTCTGTCTACCACGACCCAAATCCTCGTATTACCCTTCCTCGATCTCGGTAACCCATCAATAAAGTCCATCGAGACACTTTCCCACTTCCATTGTGGGACCTCCAATGGGTGAAACAACCCACCGGGCTTCTTTTGCTCTGCTTTTACTTGTTGGCACACCAAGCATCTAGCGACAAACTCAACCGCATCCCTCTTCATGCCGGCCCAAAAGTAAACTCGTCTCATGTCCATGTACATCTTGTCCCCGCCGGGATGGATGATCATCCTCGAATGATGTGCATCATCAAGAATGGTCTTCCTCATATTCTCGCCCGGTAGTACACAAAGTCTACTGTCCCTACGTAACCAACCCTTATCATCTAGGGTATACCTACGGAGATGGCTCGATGACTCCCCTTTTTGAGCTTCTCTACTAACTCAACCAACTGTGGGTCATCTCCCTATGCCTCACCAATCCGTCCCAAAAGCGTAGGTCTGACCTCTAAGGATGCTAGCAAACCGGGTACAAAGTCAATGGAAGGTCTAAAGTCAAACATAGAGATGAACTCTAAGCTTTGCCGCTCAACAAACAACGGACTCAAGGACAACCTTTTCCTACTTAAGGCATCTGCCACCACGTTACCCTTGCCAGGGTTATATGCTATCTCGAAATCATAGGACGCTAAGAATTTCATCCACCTTTGCTGCCTTAAGTTCAAGTCCTTCTGAGAGAACAAGTATTTTAGAGATTTGTGGTCAGTGAACAATTCGAATTTCTCTCCAAGAAGATAATGGCGCCAAGACTTAAGCACGAAAACAATAGCGGCCAACTCTAGGTCATGTGTAGGATAATTTCTCTCATGCACTCTCAACTGCCTTCCTCCATAGGCTATTACCCTTCCCTCTTTCATTAAGACTGCGCCTAGTCCTGTCCCACAAGCATCGGTATAAATGGTAAATGGCTTACTCCCATCTGGCAACACTAAGACTGGGGCTGTGGTCAAAGCTCTCTTTAAACGTTGGAACGCATCATCACAATCTACGTCCCATGTGAAAACTACGTTCTTCTTCGTCAAGCGTGCTAATCGGGATGATATTTTTGCGAAGTCTTTGATAAACTTCCTATAGTAGCCAGCCAACCCTAAGAAACTCCTCACCTTGGTAGCATTTTTAAGGACCTTCCAATCTTGGATGGCCACTACCTTCGCGGGATCCACAACTATCCTTTCTTTGGAAACCACATGCCCTAAGAATCGCATTTCCTTCCTCCAAAAGTGACATTTAGAAAATTTAGCTTTAAGGCTATGCGCTCGAAGGGTCTCCAACACTTCCCTAAGTTGTAGGGCATGCTCTTCCTCGCTTTTAGAAAAGATCAAGATGTCATCCACAAAGACTACCACGAATTTATTAAGGTACTCCCTAAACACCCTACTCATCAAGTCAACAAAGTATGCGGAGGCGTTTGTCAAACCGAAGGGCATCACAAGCCACTCGAAGAAGCCGTCTGGAGTCCTAAAGGCAGTCTTGTCTATGCTATCCTCAGCCACTCTCAACTGATGGAAACCCGTGGCTAAGTCCAACCGCGAAAACACTGAGTTGCCAACTAACTGATCGAAGAGATCGTCCATCCTCAGCAGTGGGTGCCTATTCTTCTTAGTAAGCTTATTAAGTTCTCTATAGTCCACACAAAGTCTAAGGGACCCATCTGCCTTCGTGGCAAATACTAGTGGAGCACCCCACTCTGATATACTACGTCTTATGAACTCCTTCTCAAGCAATTCTTTCACATGCTTACTGAGTTCTCTTCTATCTCTGTGAGCCATGTGGCGCACAGGTAATGCAACTGGCTTTGCATTATCTACTAGATATATTCGAAAGTCTATCTCACGTTTTGGGAGTAGACCACTCACCTCATCGAAGACATCAACATATTCACGGACTATACGAACCGAATGTAAATCATCATCTGATGCGTCATGGGATTCTAGGTAGCTAAGCATTACTGGACTTCTAGAGTCACAAGAAATATCAAGGGTCTTTCCACAATGAGTCAACAATCTAACTACCCTTCTTTTACAATCTAGGATGGCCCCGTATCTAGTTAGCCAATCAATACCTAGAATCAAGTCGTAGCCCATGAAGCCCAGAACAAAGGCGTTGCATTCAAACCCAACGCCCAAGATAAACACTCTCAAATCCCGACAGATCATAGAAAGATGAGCCGAACCACCAATAGGATTTGAGACTACTAAGGGATCTATAACTAAACCAGTATTTAGGTGCAGTGTTTCAACTAATGATGTAGAGATAAACGAATGTGATGCGCCAGAATCGAATAAAGTACGGATAGGATGACCAAACAGAAAAACTAAACTTTCAACGGAAATTGCTCTACCTCGTTCTTGCCGCGGTGGGACCACGAGAGCCTGAACTTGCTCCCTTGCCTGCCCTGGTGCCATAAGAGCCTGCACCTGTCCTCCCGAGGTTAACCCTGCCCTCTGCCCTTTCTATGGGCAGTCCTTAATCAGATGTCCCTCTTCGCCATAGTGGAAACAGCCAGTCTTCTTTTTCTTCCTACAATCTTTTCTTAGATGGTCGGGAGTCCCACAGTTAAAACATCTTTTCTTTCCCTTACCATTGTTGCCTTTACCACCTTTCTTGTTCTGTTGTTGCTGTTTCAGTTTCTTTTGATCCCCTTTCTTCTCGGGTGCCTTATTAGCATTGGCGCCCTTCTCCTCTTCTTGCATAAGCGCCATGTCAACTAGTCTCTCAAAGCTAGCCCCCATGGGGATGTGGGTCATAGCTAATCCATGAAGCGGCTCATTCAAACCCTTAATAAATCTCAGGGCCTTTTTTCTGGTGTATTCACCAAGTCCAAGCCAAATCTCGGCAACTGATTGAACTTGTTGACGTATTTTTTCACTGATAGATTCCCTTGCTTCAACGCCAAAAATCTTTCCATATATAAATTCTCTTCAGCCCGTGAGAGAAACTTTGCCTCAAACCTCCGCCTGAAATCTGGCCATGTATCAACTGGATGCTCAGTAACACCCCGCCTCCGCTAGGGTCACTCGCAAAGGAATGCACTAGCTTTAGAGGGGCATTATTGGTAAACATGCACAGAAATATCACAAGACAGAACATATAAAATAGCGGAAGTAAAATCAAACTTTCATAACATGAATAAATAAGGTCTAAAGCCTTTTACATCAGAGTACAACAAAACCTGTCTTGCAATAGTAAAGAAGCATAAAGACTTTTTATATAAATTATTCCCCAAGTAAAAACAGTAAAGTAGCCATAGCCAAGAGAAGTCCAAGCCATCCATGATGACCTTCAAGCAGAAGAAGTCCGAACTAAACAACATTGTTTCCTCCCTGAAACCTGGGGGGGAAACGGAAGAAAAGAGGCGAAACAAAACGGGTCAGTCAAAAAGACTGAGTAAGTCCTATCTACTTCCAGTATAAAAACAGGTAAAGGTAACATGACATGCATAAACTGAAAGTAAACATAAGGATAAATACAAGATAGATAAACCAGGGTAGCCGGTTGAACTACTGCTGCAAGGTAAACTAAGGTATCATGATAAACCACGGTGTTATGATAAGTCAAGGTATCACATCGTCAGATTTCTATCGAGTACATTATCCCAAGGTATCTACCCCGTCTAACATCCCACGGTATCTATTATGTATATTCTTCCTAGTTCTAACATGTATATTTGCTCTGCACCTCTCGTACTAGTATCCCAACCCGCGTCATGTGTTAACCATGAATGTCCCGTGTTCAAAGTCGTGTAATGGTCCATGTCAACCTAATATCGCATATATAGGTTACTCAAATCATATGTTTCTTTCCATGTATATAAGTTCAGTCCTTTGCCGTACCTCGTACGGGCTTCCTCATGTCGTATTATCCTAGAAATCGTTTGGACTGTCACCCTTGTTCTAGCTAGGATCTTCATATAAATCATCGTTTGAACTGCTAGGACTTACGCCACCTAGCACCACTAGGGATTTCGCTTACCTATTGCACGCTTTCGTATTTCGGTTTGGGTTAAACCACCTAGGCCACTAGGGATTACGCTAACCCTCAACCGCGCCCTTTTTCCCACGCATTCATCGTGAATCGTTTTTCTATAACTGTATGCACGTGTATCACATCGTGCCATCCGAGTCCTGTCACAGGGCAAAACAAGAAATACAGGACTCGGTCGGGAGCTTTAGATTTATCTGCCGATGCAGATACTAAGGTCTGCTTTTCTACACGTGGCTATGGTCCCACGAGACCCCTCCCTCAACTAGTGAAAGGCAACACAAGAGAAAATCTTGCATGAGAACTACACTCCGGCCAGCCCACATCCTACGGCCTACCTCACCCATAATTAGATAGCAATTATGGTCTGTTGGGTGTTCCCTGCCTTTCCGTACGTACACGCTTGACTCAAGATGGTAGATGATCGACGAACTTGCTATCTCGGGCACCTTATGTATTCGTCGACTCACTGCTATCCACCCCAGTCTTTAGGTCGCTCGCATAGCAACCAAGGCATATTCTTGGTTCTTCTACCGCAGACCTCAACCTCTCGTGAGCCTAGTATAATGACCTGGCAGCTCACAGAGGGATCCCAAGAATATCCTCACGTTCCCCGAAGCCGTTGCTTCGTTACCCAGTTCGTTGGAGCCTTTATCTAAATCAGATAGCCTGCTCCTATACGCATACTTAAACGTTGACCTAACGTATCGGGTTACTAATCTATCTAAGAAATGGTCCAAATTTCCTTGACTAAGAATTATTACTTAGTTTCCCTTAACTAAGGTTTACCACTTAGCCTTATTTCCATAATCCTTGTTAACTATGGTTATTTACCTAATCCTCCGAATTAGGGTTTATCTAATGGGTTAAGTGTCACTTAAGTTCATAACTTAGCCCGTCTACAAACCATGTCAAAATTGGCTAAGTATCCAAGTCCAAGACTTAACCCTACAAACCATGTGTCAAGTTGGCTAAGTATATAAAGCAATCCATAACTTAACCTCGTCTAATTATCATTTTAGATTGGTTAATTATATAAATTAACTTGACCTTGTCAAATTACCGAGTCAAATCGGTCAAGCGTACTCAAGTGATTCGTGACTTAGCCTTACCATGTTTTCACGTTAGATTGGTTAAGTATAGATTAACTTAACCTCATCAAATTAACGAGTTAGATTGGTTAAGTATAGGTCACTTAACCTCATCAAATCATCGTGTTAAATTAGTTAAGTGTTTAACTTAACCCTATTAAATTACCAAGTTGGATTAATTAAGTCTAGGCTAACTTAACCCCATCCGATTACCATGTTTAGATTAGTTAAGCCTAATCTTAACCCCATCCATTAACTGTATTATACGGTTAAGTGTCATTAAGAAAATTTACTTAACCTTATCACGTTATCGTGTTGGATTGATTAAGTGTTGGTTAACTTAATCCCGTCCACTAGTCGTATAAAAATGGTCAAGTGTCATTAGGCAAATCAAGTTACTTAACCTACCCAAGTTTATCGTGTTTTGTTAAGTATCATTAGCCTAATCAAATTACTTAACCCATTTGTCCATATCATATTTGGTTAAGCCTCATTAATCAAATTAACTTAACCCTATTATGTGGCATTAATTTAATTAATGCACCCTCAACCTCTCACATTAGACCTTGTTGTGGTTACTAGTTAAGCCGGGCGGGTCCGGGTAGATTTACACCACAACCTAGTCTAACCTCGGGTCTTAAGCGCGACATGACCAACTTCTCACATTGGGTCCTATTGTTTGCAACTACTAGTTAGGCCAGTCGGTTCCGGGTAGTTTTACGTTGCAAACTCAACCCAACCTCGAGTTGGCCACACTTATATTATCTAAGTTCATCATGTTTCCAAAACATGTTACAAGTTTTCAAGCATTTGGGTAGACCTAACTTAATAGGTAAATTCCCAAGCTCATGTTTTTATGCATACTTACATGTCATCTTCCATGTTATCTTTCAAGTCATATTTTCAAGTATAAACACATGTCATATTCAAGTTAAGATTTTGCGACATGTTCATGTTTATCTAACTACCCAAAATCGTGTTTTCCCAACGCAAGCAAAGCGAGTCAACATAGTAAGGATACTATGTCACATATTGGTCTCAAAACATGCATGATGCCAAAAAGGGCTTGGCTTCCACATGCATAACATCATAAAGAGATTGGCCATAAACATGCATAGTGTCATAAGGTAATTTGGCCACAAACATGCATATTATCAAAAAGGGTTTGGCCATAAACTTGCATGTTAGCATAAGGGGTTTAGGTTCATAAACATGCATAAGCCCCAAAATCTTGTCTTAGCCAATGTTTCACAAGTAAAGTGGTTCCTAAAGGTTCATGCTAGCATTTCATGCATAAAGATCCGAACTTGCAAGTTAAACTAGGTTATGCATAGCATGAGAGGCATGATTAAGTCACTCACATGGCCTAAGATCATAAATATGAACACAAGAGGCATGGTAAGGTTCATATAGGTTCGCATAATCATGTTTAGCCTCATTTTATCCCATGTCATTATCAAAACTACCGTTTCCATCTAAAAGTAGCTAGAACTTACATAGTTAGGCCTAGGGAAAGAAGCATGAATCATCTTGGCTATGAAAGGTGCCTCCTTTGTTGAAGAATCGTCATGGAACTCGCATAGCAATGTTGATTTGGCCTTGATTTGGTGTAGCAAGCTTGCACCTTTTGATTTGAACTCGATTTGAGTGCATAGGCTCTAGGGATTGGAGATGGAGGCCATGATCAAGATTGATTTTGGCAGCACTTAGTTGCTAGGTTTGATTTTTAGGGATTTAGGTTAGGTTTAGGGTCTTTTTATAGAGATTAGGATAGTTTTAGGCCATAGGATTAGATCTAGGATTAATCTAGACCACAGAAATCGTCACAGGCCCATCAGACCAGACCAAGACTGCATCCAGGTGCACCAGGCCACAAAACACGAAATTGTGTTTTGGACCCAGTCGACACCCAAGTCGACAGCCCTGTCGACTTGGGGTCCAGGGGTGTCGACAGCCCTGTCGACTCCCCTGTCAACATGGGCTTTGGCGGGAAAATTCCCGCCTACCCCAAAACTTGAACTTCCTAGGTGATTTTCAAACTTGAAAACCCTGAAAACTTCGACGGATCATAACTTGGTCATACGGATTCCGATTCTCGAAAAATCGGACTCTATTTCGCGTATTTTTCCGAGACGAACGCAATGGCATAGCCCGTTTCACTTGATTCAGAATTTAAAATTAAATTCTTCCTTGATTCTCGTCTTTAATCATGTTATCGAAATACGGGTTGTTACATTCTCCCCACCTTTTGGGATTTCGTCCCCGAAATCTCCAAGTTAGGAAGAACATATCCTACCATCCATCATCCATCTACTCAAAACATCATCCACAAGCAACCATTGTCCTTAGATGATTTCTAATGCTGTATGAATATATGCAAGACGTGTGTGTACATGTTCCTTAGCTAATGCTAGTGATCAGGCCTGAATAATCTTTCTAATGCAAAATATGTATAGTGCCATGAATCCAACATGTATGCAAATAGTCCTAGTCATATAGATACTATATGCGTGCACAATCATTCATTCATATGCAACAACCGCATGATAATACATTCGATTTCATCCATAAACAAGTATAAATACTCGTGCATATGCAATATGAAATGTGACCGAGTCGAGCTAGTATCTAATGTGTATTCGCGCATCCACGAGAAACCACTTGCAACCACTTGCAACCATATCAATCATAACATGTTTCAAATACATGTTTACATCCATAGGGTTCTACCTAGGATTCCCTGAAACAGGGTCGAGAAGATAAACAAGACAAACTCCTTACGGGGTTTGTAACAGAAAATAGGACCGAGAGGATATTCACAAAAGATAGCCTACAAGCAAGCTCTACAGGAAAACAGGGATCGAGGATATACTCTCAAAAAGAGATATCATGCGCGTATCTAGTCTTTGACCATCAAAGTCGTATTTCCTTGAGCTTAATTCCATTGTGCCTTGACCGTCCTTTAACTTCGCGATTTCGTAGCTTCTTATTTCCTGTTTCCATAACATGAGCTGAAACTCATTTCTTCGTCGCCTCTCGTTCCACTTGCACTTATCCTTTTCCTAAAATACTTGGCGCAAACATGACTGCGTACTCATGATCTCATGCAAGCTTTCCAAAATTCACTAATGAATCTCGGACCTCGTACCACAAGGTATTCCACAGAGAAGAACTTTCTCTTGAAAGTAAACGGATGCCAACCAGGTTATCAAGCGCACTTACTAAGGTGATTTCTATAACCCATGCATAAGTGAAATAAACCATCCGTCTTATCGGCGAACACCACTCGATTGGGCTTCCAATTTCCCATAAAGGCATCAAGGGATTCTAAGTAACAAACCATGACCAAACCCAAAAGGTTACACGAGACTTCGAGGGTATTACCAAGGCTAGTCAAGAGTCTAACTACCCTCCTATTAAAACCGAGAGTGGCACCCCTTACTGGATAACCACTTCATCCCTAGAATCCATCCATAGCTTATAAACATAAGCATTATTTCCAAACTCAACACTTGGCATAGACATTCCCAAATCCAAACAAGTCATGTATAAATGGACTGATTCTCCAATAGGACTTTGAGACAAAAATGGGATTCTCTATTACGCTAGTACTTAAGGTGCAGAGACTCAACTATCGAAGCAGACTTAAATGATACGAACAACGAAGTCCTAACGGGATGATAGAGAAGAAAAGCTAAACCTTTAACAAGATCGTTACCCTCCTTCCGAGGTACCCTAGAAATGAGAGCATACTATTACCCTCCCGATGATCTTGTCCTTGTCCCATAATACTTAACTATCCACCCCGTTTTACCATGCCAAAGGTACTCTCTCGTCATGGGTTTCATTGTTCATCCTTCTCTCTCGTCCTGGGCTGAGCCATACCAACAAGTTGCTCATCCTTAAGCTTGTATCCTTTATCCTCTTCCTCACTATCCTTTCTTATAACGCGACCACTGGTCTCTCGAGAACCACCTCCATCGTAAGGAAAACACTTTCGTAGATAGAAAAGACTAGTCGCAGTTAAAACCACTGTGACTACAGATGGAGGAAAGAAAGGAAAAGAGATTCAATTAAGGAAACAAGGATAGTGCTAATGGCCTTTGGGGAATAGCCTTTTTCTTTTAAAAGAAAATTTTCTTGAAAAATGCTTCTTTATAAACGATTTTCAAATAGTTTTCAGAAGGTCTTTAAAAACTTTTGCCCAGTCTGGTAACCTTCTACTCTGATACCACAAGTAACACCCCGCCTCCGCTAGGGTCACTCACAAAGGAATGCACTAGCTTTAGAGGGGCATTATTGGTAAACATGCACAGAAATATCACAAGACAGAACATATAAAATAGCGGAAGTAAAATCAAACTTTCATAACATGAATAAATAAGGTCTAAAGCCTTTTACATCAGAGTACAACAAAACCTGTCTTGCAATAGTAAAGAAGCATAAAGACTTTTTATATAAATTATTCCCCAAGTAAAAACAGTAAAGTAGCCATAGCCAAGAGAAGTCCAAGCCATCCATGATGACCTTCAAGCAGAAGAAGTCCGAACTAAACAGCATTGTTTCCTCCCTGAAACCTGGGGGGGGGAAACGGAAGAAAAGAGGCAAAACAAAACGGGTCAGTCAAAAAGACTGAGTAAGTCCTATCTACTTCCAGTATAAAAACAGGTAAAGGTAACATGACATGCATAAACTGAAAGTAAACATAAGGATAACTACAAGATAGATAAACCAGGGTAGCCGGTTGAACTACTGCGGCAAGGTAAACTAAGGTATCATGATAAACTACGGTGTTATGATAAGTCAAGGTATCACATCGTCATATTTCTGTCGAGTACATTATCCCAAGGTATCTACCCCGTCTAACATCCCACGGTATCTATTATGTATATTCTTCCTAGTTCTAACATGTATATTTGCTCTGCACCTCTCGTACTAGTATCCCAACCCGCGTCATGTGTTAACCATGAATGTCCCGTGTTCAAAGTCGTGTAATGGTCCATGTCAACCTAATATCGCATATATAGGTTACTCAAATCATATGTTTCTTTCCATGTATATAAGTTCAGTCCTTTGCCGTACCTCGTACGGGCTTCCTCATGTCGTATTATCCTAGAAATCGTTTGGACTGTCACCCTTGTTCTAGCTAGGATCTTCATATAAATCATCGTTTGAACTGCTAGGACTTACGCCACCTAGCACCACTAGGGATTTCGCTTACCTATTGCACGCTTTCGTATTTCGGTTTGGGTTAAACCACCTAGGCCACTAGGGATTACGCTAACCCTCAACCGCGCCCTTTTTCCCACGCATTCATCGTGAATCGTTTTTCTATAACTGTATGCACGTGTATCACATCGTGCCATCCGAGTCCTGTCACAGGGCAAAACAAGAAATACAGGACTCGGTCGGGAGCTTTAGATTTATCTGCCGATGCAGATACTAAGGTCTGCTTTTCTACACGTGGCTATGGTCCCACGAGACCCCTCCCTCAACTAGTGAAAGGCAACACAAGAGAAAATCTTGCATGAGAACTACACTCCGGCCAGCCCACATCCTACGGCCTACCTCACCCATAATTAGATAGCAATTATGGTCAGTTGGGTGTTCCCTGCCTTTCCGTACGTACACGCTTGACTCAAGATGGTAGATGATCGACGAACTTGCTATCTCGGGCACCTTATGTATTCGTCGACTCACTGCTATCCACCCCAGTCTTTAGGTCGCTCGCATAGCAACCAAGGCATATTCTTGGTTCTTCTACCGCAGACCTCAACCTCTCGTGAGCCTAGTATAATGACCTGGCAGCTCACAGAGGGATCCCAAGAATATCCTCACGTTCCCCGAAGCCGCTGCTTCGTTACCCAGTTCGTTGGAGCCTTTATCTAAATCAGATAGCCTGCTCCTATACGCATACTTAAACGTTGACCTAACGTATCGGGTTATTAATCTATCTAAGAAATGGTCCAAATTTCCTTGACTAAGAATTATTACTTAGTTTCCCTTAACTAAGGTTTACCACTTAGCCTTATTTCCATAATCCTTGTTAACTATGGTTATTTACCTAATCCTCCGAATTAGGGTTTATCTAATGGGTTAAGTGTCACTTAAGTTCATAACTTAGCCCGTCTACAAACCATGTCAAAATTGGCTAAGTATCCAAGTCCAAGACTTAACCCTACAAACCATGTGTCAAGTTGGCTAAGTATATAAAGCAATCCATAACTTAACCTCGTCTAATTATCATTTTAGATTGGTTAATTATATAAATTAACTTGACCTTGTCAAATTACCGAGTCAAATCGGTCAAGCGTATTCAAGTGATTCGTGACTTAGCCTTACCATGTTTTCACGTTAGATTGGTTAAGTATAGATTAACTTAACCTCATCAAATTAACGAGTTAGATTGGTTAAGTATAGGTCACTTAACCTCATCAAATCATCGTGTTAAATTAGTTAAGTGTTTAACTTAACCCCATTAAATTACCAAGTTGGATTAATTAAGTCTAGGCTAACTTAACCCCATCCGATTACCATGTTTAGATTAGTTAAGCCTAATCTTAACCCCATCCATTAACTGTATTATACGGTTAAGTGTCATTAAGAAAATTTACTTAACCTTATCACGTTATCGTGTTGGATTGATTAAGTGTTGGTTAACTTAATCCCGTCCACTAGTCGTTTAAAAATGGTCAAGTGTCATTAGGCAAATCAAGTTACTTAACCTACCCAAGTTTATCGTGTTTTGTTAAGTATCATTAGCCTAATCAAATTACTTAACCCATTTGTCCATATCATATTTGGTTAAGCCTCATTAATCAAATTAACTTAACCCTATTATGTGGCATTAATTTAATTAATGCACCCTCAACCTCTCACATTAGACCTTGTTGTGGTTACTAGTTAAGCCGGGCGGGTCCGGGTAGATTTACACCACAACCTAGTCTAACCTCGGGTCTTAAGCGCGACATGACCAACTTCTCACATTGGGTCCTATTGTTTGCAACTACTAGTTAGGCCGGTCGGTTCCGGGTAGTTTTACGTTGCAAACTCAACCCAACCTCGAGTTGGCCACACTTATATTATCTAAGTTCATCATGTTTCCAAAACATGTTACAAGTTTTCAAGCATTTGGGTAGACCTAACTTAATAGGTAAATTCCCAAGCTCATGTTTTTATGCATACTTACATGTCATCTTCCATGTTATCTTTCAAGTCATATTTTCAAGTATAAACACATGTCATATTCAAGTTAAGATTTTGCGACATGTTCATGTTTATCTAACTACCCAAAATCGTGTTTTCCTAACGCAAGCAAAGCGAGTCAACATAGTAAGGATACTATGTCACATATTGGTCTCAAAACATGCATGATGCCAAAAAGGGCTTGGCTTCCACATGCATAACATCATAAAGAGATTGGCCATAAACATGCATAGTGTCATAAGGTAATTTGGCCACAAACATGCATATTATCAAAAAGGGTTTGGCCATAAACTTGCATGTTAGCATAAGGGGTTTAGGTTCATAAACATGCATAAGCCCCAAAATCTTGTCTTAGCCAATGTTTCACAAGTAAAGTGGTTCCTAAAGGTTCATGCTAGCATTTCATGCATAAAGATCCGAACTTGCAAGTTAAACTAGGTTATGCATAGCATGAGAGGCATGATTAAGTCACTCACATGGCCTAAGATCATAAATATGAACACAAGAGGCATGGTAAGGTTCATATAGGTTCGCATAATCATGTTTAGCCTCATTTTATCCCATGTCATTATCAAAACTACCGTTTCCATCTAAAAGTAGCTAGAACTTACATAGTTAGGCCTAGGGAAAGAAGCATGAATCATCTTGGCTAAGAAAGGTGCCTCCTTTGTTGAAGAATCGTCATGGAACTCGCATAGCAATGTTGATTTGGCCTTGATTTGGTGTAGCAAGCTTGCACCTTTTGATTTGAACTCGATTTGAGTGCATAGGCTCTAGGGATTGGAGATGGAGGCCATGATCAAGATTGATTTTGGCAGCACTTAGTTGCTAGGTTTGATTTTTAGGGATTTAGGTTAGGTTTAGGGTCTTTTTATAGAGATTAGGATAGTTTTAGGCCATAGGATTAGATCTAGGATTAATCTAGACCACAGAAATCGTCACATGCCCATCAGACCAGACCAAGACTGCATCCAGGTGCACCAGGCCACAAAACACGAAATTGTGTTTTGGACCCAGTCGACACCCAAGTCGACAGCCCTGTCGACTTGGGGTCCAGGGGTGTCGACAGCCCTGTCGACTCCCCTGTCGACATGGGCTTTGGCGGGAAAATTCCCGCCTACCCCAAAACTTGAACTTCCTAGGTGATTTTCAAACTTGAAAACCCTGAAAACTTCGACGGATCATAACTTGGTCATACGGATTCCGATTCTCGAAAACTCGGACTCTATTTCGCGTATTTTTCCGAGACGAACGCAATGGCATAGCCCGTTTCACTTGATTCAGAATTTAAAATTAAATTCTTCCTTGATTCTCGTATTTAATCATGTTATCGAAATACGGGTTGTTACATGCTCTCCATTAGTGACCTCCCACCAAAACGAGGCATCATCCTTCGTTAGCCAGGCGGCTAACTAGACCTTTCTTCCATCTTCCACTTCAAAGATCCCAAACAATTCTTCCACCTCCTTTAGCCAGTTTCGAGCTTCAACAAATGTCTCCATCCCGTGAAAAGGTTTTCCACCCATTGCCCGAAAGTCCTTACATATCTTTGCAAAATTATCGACATGAGGAGGAGGAGGAGGAGCATTTGCAGGACCTGCGTTGGTGGCCCTAGTCCCCAGATACCTCCTAAACCATCCTGGTATCGGTATCCCGTCGGGTATCTCGGGGATTCCAGACATGCTAAAACAAAAAAGGAAAGATTCAATACAAAAGAACTGAAGGAAGGATATATGGCTCTTAGGGTTTTGCTTTCTAAAATAAGCTTTTCTCTTGAAAATACATTCCTTAAAACATACTATTGAAGGTACTTCTTTATAAAAGTGTTTTTGAAAAATAGTTTTTCAAAATTCATATATATTATGGTAACCTTCAGCTCTGATACCACGTGTAACACCCCACGTCCATTAATGTCACTCACAAAGGGAATGCATTAACTTCTATGGAGCGTTTTAAGTGTGTATAGAACAGAAACTTAACAAGAAGACAGATATAAATAGTACTTAGAAATTTAAAAATTTATTCATTGCAGTGGTAAACCCATAGGTTTGATTACATCATCAAAAACCAGAGTCAAAGTACATAATATCCATCTTGACTAAATCAGAGTACATAAATTGAAAGACATTACCCCAACACAAAATAGCCATAAATAAGATAGGCTGAACTTTTACTTCAGCGATCCAAGCAACTTCTAAAACGAAGAGATACAGCTGTCCAAAATCAAGTTCCATTAGTGCTAGTTCCACCCTGAGCACCTGGGGGGAAAGGAAGAAAAGAGGTGGAAACAAAGGGGGTCAGACATAAAGTCTAGCGATTGCGATAACTTTAACAATATAATTACCAAAATAAATAGGCTAAGGCATAAGTTGGAAAATAAGGAAATGATTGTGAACAATTGGGTATGACAGAGTAAACAAGGAAATAAGATGAACCAAGATAACGTTAAAGGCGCACCTAAACCACTATATGATAATTACTATACTGCACCAGCACTAGTCACCCTAAAGAGTTGATCCCGCCTACAGAACTTAATAATGATAATGGTAGTTTCGTGCACCCCTAGTTGCCTTCATAGGTGCCGCCTGCCCCTATCTCCACTAGGTGTACCCACTACCCCCATGCGATCGGGTTCCTAACTCATAGATACCCATGCTGGCCCCATAGTGGGGTGTATCACTCCCCAAAGTGGCAACCCGATACCACCAACAATGCACGGCTTATACCTACACGATGCAACAACGTCTTACCTACCAGCCCAGGCCCACACACGCGCATGAACCCGTTGGACTTGCGATGCCACCGCTAACCCGTTTTGGCCTCTTACAGTCAAGCCCAGTATGCGTGTCCCGTCCTCGACTTGGGTCGAGCCCACAAAGATACTTATGGGTTACTGGTTGAAACGGGCCCCCGTTACTTGACACAAGCTATCCACCTAAGCTTTGTCCCCTCTAGTACATCCCACTTAACCCTCTTCTTATTCATGTTCACTTACATGTTTCAAATTTTGGTTAAGTTTTTCTAATCGTATTTCACAAGCCACCCAAGGCACCCACTTAACCCCCATGTCCCACCACATGTTTATCTGGTTAAGTGTTTCTGAATTCATTAACACCGTAACCTTGTAAAGACCTCCCACATTAGACTGGCATTTGTGGCAGCTGGATTTGTCGGCGGGTCCGGGAAGTCTTACACCACAAACGAGCCTAACCTCGTGTCTTTACAACTGTTACGCATTTAATTTATGCCTAAGACCTCCCACATTAGACTGGAATTCGTAGCAGCTGGATTTGTCGGGCGGGTCCGGGCAGTCTTACACCAAAAAAGAGCCTAACCTCGTGTGTTAGGTGATTAATTTCACATAATTAATTATCCCCAATTTTGAATTAATTTCCATATTCAAATTATCAATCAATTCCAAA
This sequence comes from Allium sativum, assembly GCA_030737875.1. NCBI lineage: Eukaryota > Viridiplantae > Streptophyta > Magnoliopsida > Asparagales > Amaryllidaceae > Allium > Allium sativum. Next base: position 138,750,110 of record CM060915.1, read on the forward strand.
TTTAATTATGGCCATAATTTATTCAATTATGTCCATCAATTTATGGTATGCAAAATCATACCAATTTTCATCACAAATTTATTTTATACCATTTAAGGCATTTATGCCAATTCTCAGTATTAAATCTTTTAATATTATCCCATTGTCCCACCTTGTACGTTCGTTCGATTAACGTAAAATATACGTTAGACTCGAATAGTCTAACTTATGAAATAAAGAAAAAACATCACAACATACAAATAGATAAAACTAGATCTAAACATAAGGGGTGAACTTGCATGTGTGAATGAGGTTCTACATCTAAAAACTTGCATAGGCCAAAGTCACAAACTTGCATCAAACTGCATATGTCATAGATCTAAATCTAAAGGTGTGAACTTGTTTAGGTAATAGTCACAAACTTGCATAAACCATGTATGTCATAGATCTAATCACAAGGTGTAAACTTGCATAGGCAATAACCACAAACTTACATTACATGATTCATACTCCAAACATATATATATACATATACTTGCATATGTGATTTATGCAACATAACGATGGTGTAAACTTACATCTAAACATGTAAACTAACATGTAGAATTTTGTATACTAGCATATAACTCAAACATGTCATAGCCTAACTTTAGATCCAATTTATACATAAAATAGATGTCATGACACATGTAAGGTTGTATATAATTTTCACTAACTTGCATATGATCTATGCCTAAATTAACATCCTAACTTGCATACATACATATGATTTATCATATGAATTATTTCCAATAACATAACCAAACTAGCATATGAAACATCATTATGAATTGATTATACATAAGCCAGTCATAGAATTACAACATAGATGATAACATCACAACTTTACAACATAGATGATGACATCAAAGAATTTACAACATAGATAATAACATGTGGTCAATAATTCACAACATAACCATATAATCCACATCATAGCTCAATCCAATTAAATTGTTAATTATTTTATTATAGAATTCGAACTCACAACTCAAAGAAGGTCTTGAGTTATGAAATCTGAGTTCTGAAATTGATTTAGCTTTCCTTTGAAGAAGATAATTTGTTGCGGTTTAGATTAGAATTGAATTGATTAGCTTTTCTTCCCCTCTAATTGGTGGCGGGTATTCTAGGTTGCAAGGTGACGGCATGGAGGCCATGATTCTAATTTTAATTTGATTTTAGGGTTTGAGTCTACATGTGTTTTTATAGAGTTTAGGATTAATTTAGGCCGTCCAATCAACCCAGAATTAACCCCAGCCATTCAGACCAGATCAGAAACCCTAATGACTCAACATACAGTCATAAAAAGGTCATCAAACAAATCTGCCCGCGGGGGGGGGGGGGGGGGGGCAGGTCGACCCCAAGGTCAACCCCCAGGTCGACCTATATGGGTAGGTCGACCCCCTGGTCGACCTGGCCCATGGCGGGAAATTTCCCGCCTAGCCCACATTAGTTTGAATTTTGAATTTCGAAATCTGTTTTGAATTTTAGTGAAACTTCCGATGGCCATAACTTCTTCATACGAAGTCCAATTCACGCAAACTCGGACTCTATCTCAACCAGAATTCCGAGACGAACACAATGGAGCAACCCGTTTCCCTTAATTCTCACATCTGAGATTAGTTATTCTTTAATTTGTGAACATTAATATTTGAAAATTACGGGGTGTTACAGGTTCCTCCGTAGAAATGCTCGAATCTCACTAGCTGCGGTGATTATCGGATTAGATCTTCAATAGTCAAGCTCGGTGATGATCTTTGATGATTTCTAGAGGATGATGATGATGGAGATGCCTGAATGTTTCTTGAAGATGCTTTAATGGTGTTGGACAAGCTTGGGCGATGTTGAAGATCAATAATGGCAGGCCTTCGGGAGCAGAAAATCTAACCTCTTTTATGTATGAGGGGATCTGCTATTTATAGGTGAAGTTTGGAGTGAGGTAGAGCTTTAAAATATTGTATAGGCAGTCTACAGGGATCGGAACGCAATCCATATGGATTCGACAACGATCCATGATCCTTCGGTGCCGATTTCCTTTAGCATTGAGGTGGTATTTCATTGTTTATATGGATCGTATGCGATCTATGGATCAGGTTATGACGATCCATGCTTCAGAGAAGTACATAATACGTTTTCCCACCGATCCATTGCTTAAACTATGCGCACTCGATCCATGATCTTGCATGCGATCTGATCCATCGCATTGCACCATAGCCAACTGATCCATGTCTTTCCACACAATCTGATTCAGGATACTTCGAGCCATGTCATATTTGCGCAGACTCCATCTATTGATGGCTGATCCATCACTTATGCCCCATCACTACACCATCATATAAACGATCCAATGCGTTATTCGTGAATGTGTTTCAGAACAGGATTAACAAGTACTATGTGCTAGTTGCTATAAAATCATTGATTATTAATAGGGTGTTCTTTTCTAATGTTTCTATGATGATCACTCTAAAAGAATATAAGTTATAACTTAACTAATAAGAGGAAAAAACAAAAGGATTGCAGTCAATATGATAATAATTGAGCGACATTTAAAAAATCCTAGAAAAAGAAATGAAAAATATAAAGAACAACGATAAAGACAATTACAATAATAAGAAAAGAGGAAATTAAAAGAATGAATCTCCACATACAATAATTTGTGAACTTTGTAAAGAGAATCTTTTTTATGTAAAGTGTACTTGGAAAAAGATTGTGTTATAGCTAAAGCGCTGAGAAAAAGTTCCAAGTACGGAGGAAAATAGTACGTAAAAGAGTAATGGAAAGTACATAAATTTCCATTTATATCAGTTTCTACCATAAAAATTTGAGTTTATAAAATTTAAAGTTTCCAAAGTTTAGCAGTACAAGTATGGGAAAAATGGAAGAAAAGCTATTTTTGATTTTTAAAAGTTGCAGTCATATAGAACTGCTAGTGGATGTTTTCATCATATTTTCAAAATGATTTTTAACGAAGAAGCATTCACATAGGAGATACTTCTTAGAAATTAATTTATATTTATGTATTTATAATGTGACGCACTATGCACTACGACATGAATGGTTAGAAAACTGGCTGAACAATAAATGAATGTTAGTATATGATGATGTGGGAGGAACTACATGATTTTTCCTTATTGAATTTCAAGGATGAAATTCCTAAAGGGTAGGAAAGTGGAACAACCCACACTTTTAGATAAATAATTAATAAAGTTTTAAATATCTTAGCATTTTTGGAATTGTTAAAATTTGGCCATGAAACTTATACCACTGTATTTGTGTAACACCCCACCTCTGCTAGGGTCACTCAAAGAGGGAATGCCCTAGTTTTGGAGGTGTATTATCTAGTAAACAGGCACAGAGATAACACAAGACAGAACATAGATAAAATAGAGTATATAAAGCAGCGGATATAAACTTTAAAACCAAATCTCATTACTGAAAAATAGAGTCAAAACCTCTTACATCAAAATGCCAAGTCATTATTTCATTACATCAAGTTCTAAAGAAGCAAAGTACTTAAAACAACATAAGTAAAATATTATTCCCCAAAAAGTGCATGAGTACAGCCATAGCATAGCTCAAGACCAAAACGTACATGAGCTGTCAGAAAGCAAGAAAAGTCCAAGCTAAGAGCTAGAGTTTCCTACCTGAGAACCTGGGGGGGGAATGAAAGACAAAGAGGCGAAAGAAAACGGGTCAGTCAAAAAGACTGGTAAGCCCTAGTGACTATCAGCATAGAAACTAGTAAAGTCAACAAGACATGAATAAACTGGAATTAAACATAGGAATGATGATAAATCTGACATGATACCTAAGCTAACAAGATAACTCAATTCTAACATTGCGTATTCAAGGTTCGCCATACCAACTATACTGGTATACTAATCCCGTGTCAACTATAAATCAAGAAATAATCCCTTAGCCCAATATCGTGAAGTGACCCAATTCGGGGTCCAACGGTATGATCTAATCGATCGGCTTCCTACAAGTCTAGCTCGTCGTGTGTCTGTGTCATACGGCCCTATCACGAATGTAGTCACCTGTGCTAGGTCCACCATAGGGTGTATCAAGCCCTAGGGTGCCAACCACCGACACGAATAAAGAATGCACAGATAATCCTACTGATGCCCAATGCCTGCTTTTTCAACTCCGGACTAAGTGCACGACCCTAGTCCGCCTGAACGTACAATGGCGCACCAACTCAGTCATCGTTCTGGTCGCTTACAATCAGCCCAGCAATCGTGCCCCACCCTGCCTAGTCCCAAGGTACCGTGATACATCTAGTGGGTTACTACTGAAAAGGACCGCGCAACTAGGGTTTCGTTCAGCAGGTTAAGTTGTCATTTAAAATCGAGACTTAACCCCATCTACGTGCCATGTCAAATTGACTAAGTGTGTTGTTCTAGTTCAAGACTTAGTCCTACGAATCATGTGTCAGGTTGGTTAAGTGTGTTCAAGCGGTTCATGACTTAACCCTATCATATCAACGTGTCAAATTGGTTAAGTATATTCAAGTGGTCCATGACTTAACCCTATCCAGTGGCATTAATTTACTTAATGGACCCCTAACCTCTCACATTAGACTTGGTTATGGTTATTGGATGTGCCGGGCGGGTCCGACCAGTTTTACACCATAACCTTGTCTAACCTCGGGTTTCGAGTGCGATATGACCAACTACTCACATTGGGTCCTATTGTTTGCAGTTACTGGATTCGCCGGGCGGTTCCGGGCAGATTTATACTGTAAACTCAACCCAACCTCGAATTGGCCACGTTCAAGTTATCTAAGTGTCATGTCCCAAATTCATATTTTCAAGTATAATTTCATGTCAAGTTCATGTTCCTATCCAAGCTCAAGTTATAACGATACTCATGTTTTCAAGTTCATACTAAATTCAGGTTTTCCTAAACTACCCAAATCGCAACCCCAACGCTCGTGAATTCGAATCAAGGCAATAGATGTAACTAGGGAATAACATAACAAGGATGGGTATAAAGTGGCAAAGGTGATTTCAAGGCAAGCATGGTGTAACTTGAGATATGATCATAACATCACTGGCATATGAAATAGGGTGATAAACATGGCTATAAATGACATAAGATGATAATCCTAAACTTGTGACTAGCAAAAGTTTCAACATCACAACATCACACGCATGTTAAAATAATGATAGGGTTTAGGTTATGACATGAACAGCCCCCTAAATCAAGTTCTTATCAGTATTCCACAAATCAAGGTTCAATATGAACGGTACTAGGTTCAAGGTGAATAGATCTAGGGTGTAACAACCCGAATTTTTACAACACGTTAAATCAAGAATCAAGACAGAATTAAATTATAAATTCTGTATCAAGTGAAACGGTCTGTGCCATTGCGTTCATCTCGGAAAAATACGCGAAATAGAGTCCGTGTTTTCGAGAATCGGAGTCCGTATGACCCGTTAAAGGCCCAAAGAAGATTTCTGGAAATTTGAACTTCGGAAATAGCTTTGAAAATCAGATCTGGGGCTAGGCAGGAAGTTTCCCGCCTAGGCCACGTCGACAGGGCTGTCGACAGGCCTGTCGACTTGGGCCCAGACCAAGTCGACAGCTCTGTCGACTTGCCTATCGACAGGGGGTGGTCGGGGCAAGTTGCCTGGCGCACCTGTTTGTCTCACCTGGTCTTGTTCTTGGGCTGGTTCTGGAAGCTTCCGAGATATGATGGTCCTGATCTATCCTAGGGTTAATCTAAGGGCCTAAAACTATCCTAATCTCTATAAAAAGACCCTAAACCTAACCTAAATCCCTAAAAATCAAACCTAGCAACTAAGTGCTGCCAAAATCAATCTTGATCATGGCCTCCATCTCAAATCCCTAGAGCCTATGCATTCAAATCGGGTTCAAATCAAAAGGTGCAAGCTTGCTACACCAAATAGAGGCCAAATCAACATTGCTATGCGAGTTTCATGAAGGTTCTTCTTCAAAGGAGCCACCTTCCTTCGTCAAGATGATGCATGACCCCCTTTTCTAAGCCTTGCCTATGTAAGTTCTAGCTACTTTTGGATCAAAACGGTATTTTTAATGTTGACATGGGATAAAATGAGATAAAGCATAAGTATGCATGTATGTGAACCTAACTTTGTCCCTTTTCTATGATCTATGACCTTAGACTAAGATGTAGCAACTTAATCATGTCACTCATGTTATGTTTAGCCTAGTTTATCTTGCAAGTTTGGATCTTTGTCTATGGAAGATTTGCATGAACCTTTGGGAACCATTTGACTTGTGAAACATAGGCAAATACTTGACCTTGGGGCTTATGCATGCATATGAACACAAACCCCTTATGTTTCATGCATGTTTGTGGCAAAACCTCCTTATGATATTATGCAAGTGTGTGGCCAAATCCTATATGATAGTATGCATGCTTATGGTCAATCCCTATATGACTCTATCATGCATGTTTTAAGGCCAAACCCCCTTATGACGCCATGCATGTTTGGAGTCAATCCCTTTTGTGGCATCGTGCATGTTTTGGGGTCTACATGTAGCCATAGTATACCTACTATGTTGACTCGCTTTGCTTGCGTTGGGAAAACACGATTTTGGGTAGTTAGATAAACATGAACATGTCGCGAAATCTTAACTTGAATATGACATGTGTTTATACTTGAAAATATGACTTGAAAGATAACATGGAAGTTGACATGTAAGTATGTATAAAAATATGAGCTTGGGAATTTACCTATTAAGTTAGGTCTACCCTTTGGGAATTTACCTATTAAGTTAGGTCTACCCAAATGCTTGAAAAACTTGTAACATGTTTTGGAAACATGATGAACTTAGATAATATAAGTGTGGCCAACTCGAGGTTGGGTTGAGTTTGCAACGTAAAACTACCCGGAACCGACCGGCCTAACTAGTAGTTGCAAACAATAGGACCCAATGTGAGAAGTTGGTCATGTCGCGCTTAAGACCCGAGGTTAGACTAGGTTGTGGTGTAAATCTACCCGGACCCGCCCGGCTTAACTAGTAACCACAACAAGGTCTAATGTGAGAGGTTAAGAGTGCATTAATTAAATTAATGCCACATGATAAGGTTAAGTAAATTTGACTAATGACACTTAACCGATATGACACGAATGGGTAGGTTAAGTGGGACCGGGCTTGATTTCCTTAATGACACTTAACCATGCAAGATGATTAGGGGATGGGGTTAAGTAATTTACACTTAACTAATCCGACTGGGTAATTAGATGAGGTTAAGTAATTAAGACTTAACTAACCTAACCACGGTAACTAGATGGGGTTAAGATTAGGCTTAACTAATCTAAACATGGTAATCGGATGGGGTTAAGTTAGCCTAGACTTAATTAATCCAACTTGGTAATTTAATGGGGTTAAGTTAAACACTTAACTAATTTAACACGATGATTTGATGAGGTTAAGTGACCTATACTTAACCAATCTAACTCGTTAGTTTGATGTGGTTAAGTGACCTATACTTAACCAATCTAACGTGAAAACATGATAAGGCTAAGTCACGAATCACTTGAATACGCTTGACCGATTTGACTCGGTAATTTGACAAGGTCAAGTTAATTTATATAATTAACCAATCTAAAATGATAATTACACGAGGTTAAGTTATGGATTGCTTAATATACTTAGCCAACTTGACACATGGTTTGTAGGGTTAAGTCTTGGACTTGGATACTTAGCCAATTTTGACATGGTTTGTAGACGGGCTAAGTTATGAACTTAAGTGACACTTAACCCATTAGATAAACCCTAATTCGGAGGATTAGGTAAATAACCATAGTTAACAAGGATTATGGAAATATGGCTAAGTGGTAAACCTTAGTTAAGGGAAACTAAGTAATAATTCTTAGTCAAGGAAATTTGGACCATTTCTTAGATAGATTAGTAACCCGATACGTTAGGTCAACGTTTAAGTATGCGTGTAGGAGCAGGCTTTCTGATTTAGATAAAGGCTCCAACGAACTGGGTAACGAAGCAGCGGCTTCGGGGAACGTGAGGATATTCTTGGGATCCCTCTGTGAGCTTCCAGGTCATTATACTAGGCTCACTAGAGGTTGAGGTCTGCGGTAGAAGAACCAAGAATGTGCCTTGGTTGCTATGCGAGCGACCTAAAGACTGGGGTGGATAGCAGTGAGTCGACGAATACATAAGGTGCCCGAGATAGCAAGTTCGTCGATCATCTACCATCTTAAGTCAAGCGTGTACGTACGGAAAGGCAGGGAACACCCAACAGACCATAATTGCTATCTAATTATGGGTGAGGTAGGCCGTAGGATGTGGGCTGGCCGGAGTGTAGTTCTCATGCAAGATTGTCTCTTGTGTTGCCTTTCACTAGTTGAGGGAGGGGTCTCGTGGGACCATAGCCACGTGTAGAAAAGAAGACCTTAGTATCTGCATCGGCAGATAAATCTAAAGCTCCCGACCGAGTCCTGTATTTCTTGTTTTGCCCTGTGAACAGGACTCGGATGGCACGATGTGATACATGTGCATACAGTTATAGAAAAATGATTCACGATGAATGCGTGGGAAAAAGGGCGCGGTTGAGGGTTAGCGTAATCCCTAGTGGCCTAGGTGGTTTAACCCAAACCGAAATACGAAAGCGTGCAATAGGTAAGCGTAATCCCTAGTGGTGCTAGGTGGCGTAAGTCCTAGTAGTTCAAACGATGATTCATATGGAAGAGCCTAGCTAGAACAAGGGTGACAGTCCAAACGATTTCAAGGATAATACGACATAGGAAGCCCGTACGAGGTAGGGCAAAGGACTGAACTTATATACATGGAAAGAAACATATGATTTGAGTAACCTATATATGCGATATATTAGGTTGACATGGACCATTACACGACTTTGAGTAAGGGACATTCATGGTTAACCCATAACAAGGCTGGGATACTAGTACGGAGGGTGCAGAGCAAATATACATGTAAAAACAAGTAAAGATATATATATATATATAAAAAATTACATAGAACGTTAGACTAAATAGATACCATGGGACGTGATGCTTGATAGGAACCTGACGGCCTGATACCTTATTTTATCTGACATCGTAATTTATCATGACACCTTAGTTTATCTGGGTACAGTAGTTCATCCTGTTATTTTGGTTCAGTTTATCTATCTTGACATCATCCTTGTGTTTACTTTCAGTTTATGCATGTCATGTCACCTTTATCTGTTTTTATGCTGGAAGTAGATAGGACTTACCAGACTTTATGACTGACCCCGTTTCTTTCGCTTCTTGTCTTCCGTTTCCCCCCCAGGTTACAGGGAGGAAATACTGTTGTTTAGTTCAGACTTCTTCGGCTTGAAGGTCATCTTGGATGGCTTGGACTTTCCTTGGCTATGGCTACTTTACTGTTTTAATTGGGGAATAATTTATGAAAAAGGTTTCATGCTTCTTTATTTCAGCAAGACAGGTTTTGATGTACTCTGATGTAAAAAGGCTTTTGACCTCATTTATTAATGTTATGAAAGTTTGTTTTTACTTCCGCTATTTTTATATGTTCTGTCTTGTGATATTTCTGTGGATGTTTACCAATAATGCCCCTCTAAAGCTAGTGCATTCCCTTGCGAGTGACCCTAGCGGAGGCGGGGTGTTACATTTGGTATCAGAGCAGAAGGTTACTAGACTGGGCAAAAGTTTTTAAAGACCTTCTGAAAACTATTTGAAAACCGTTTACAAAGAAGCATTTTTCACGAAAATTTTCTCTTAAAAGAAAAAGGCTATTCCCCAAAGGCCATTAGCATCATCCTTGTTTCCTTGATTTAATCTCTTTTCCTTTCTTTACTCCATCTGTAGTCACTGTGGTTTTGACTGCGACTAATCTTTCCAGCTACGTAAGTGTTTCCCCTACGATGGAGGTGGTTCTCGAGAGACCATTGCAGAGTTATACAAGAAAGGATAGTGAGAAAGAGGATAAAGGATATGGGCTTATGGGTGAGCAACTTGTTGGTATGGTTTAGTCCTCAAAGGAGGGAGAAAGATGAACAATGAAACCCATGACGAGAGGGTACCTTTGGCATGGTGAAACGGGACGGATAGTTAAGTATCATGGTACAAGGACAAGATCATTGGGAGGGCAATAGTATGCTCTCATTTCTAGGGTACCTCGGAAGGAGGGTAACGATCTTGTTAAAGGTTTATTTTTTCTTCTCTATCATCCCGTCGGGACTTTGTTTTGATCACCGCATCTTTTTAAGTCCGCTTCGATAGTTGAGTCTCTGCACCTTAGTACTAGTATAATAGAGGATCCCGTTTTTGTCTCAAGTCCTATTGGAAGATCGGTCCATTTATTCATGACTTGTTTGGATTTGAGAATGTCTATGTCAAGTATTGAGCTTGGAAATAATGCTTATGTTTATAAGCTATGGATGGATTCTAAGGATGAAGTGGTTATCCAGTAAGGGGTGCCACTCTCGGTTTTAGAAGGAGGGTAGTTAGACTCTTGGCTCGCTTTGGTAATACCCTTGAAGTATCGCGTAACCTTTTGGGTTCTGTCATGATTAGTTACTTAGAATCCCTAGATGCCTTTGTTGGAAATTAGAAACCCGATCGAGTGGTGTTTGCTAGTAGGACGGATGGTCTACTTCACTTATGTATGGGTTATGGGAATTACCCTAGTAAGTGCGCATGGTAACCTGTTTACTTTCAAGGGAAAGTTTTTCTACGTGGAATACCTTGTGGTGCGAGGTTCAGGATTCACAAGTAAATTTTGGAAAGCTCGCATGGAATCATGAGTACGTAGTCCTGTTTGCACCAAGTATTCTAGAAGGAGAATAAGTACAAGTAGAACGGGAGGCGACGAGGAAATGAGTTCCAACTCATGTTATGGAAACAGGAAATAAGAAGCTGCGAAATCGTGAAGTTAAAGGACGGTCAAGGCACGATGGAACTAAGCTCAAGAAAATGCGACTCAGAAGGATGAAGACTAGATGCGCGCATGATATCTCTTTTTAAGAGTATATCCTCGATCCCTGTTTTCTGTTGAGCTTGCTTGTAGGCTATCTTTTATGGATATCCCCTCGGTCCTATTTCTGTTACAAACCCCGTAAGGAGTTTGTTTTGTTTATCTTCTCGACCCTGTTTCAAGGAATCTTAGGTAGAACCCTATGGATGTAAACATGTATTTGAAACATGTTATGGTTGATATGGTTGCAAATGGTTGCAAGTGGTTGCTCGTGGATGCGCGAATACACATTAGATACTAGCTCAACTCGGTTACATTTCATATTGCATATGCATGAGTATTTATACTTGCTTATGGATGAAATTGAATGTGTTATCATGCGGATGTTGCATATGAATGAATGATTGTGCACGCATATAGTATTTACATGACTAGGGCTATTTGCATGCATGTTGGATTCATGGCACTAAACATACTTTGCATTAGAAAGATTTTTCAGGCCTGACCATTAGCATTAGCTAAGGAACATGTACACACACGTTTTGCATACATTCGTAAAGCATTAGAAGTCGTCTAAGGACAATGGTTGCTTGTGGATGATGGTTTGAGTTGATGGATGATGGATGGTAGGATATGTTCTTCCTAACTTTGAGATTTCGGGGACGAAATCCTTTAAGAAGGGGAGAATGTAACAACCCGAATTTTCACAACACGTTAAATCAAGAATCAAGACAGAATTAAATTATAAATTCTGTATCAAGTGAAACGGTCTGTGCCATTGCGTTCGTCTCGGAAAAATACGCGAAATAGAGTCCGAGTTTTCGAGAATCGGAGTCCGTATGACCCGTTAAAGGCCCAAAGAAGATTTCTGGAAATTTGAACTTCGGAAATAGCTTTGAAAATCAGATCTGGGGCTAGGCGGGAAGTTACCCGCCTAGGCCACATCGACAGGGCTGTCGACAGGCCTGTCGACTTGGGCCCAGACCAAGTCGACAGCCCTGTCGACTTGCCTGTCGACAGGGGGTGGCCGGGGCAAGTTGCATGGCGCACCTGTTTGTCTCACCTGGTCTTGTTCTTGGGCTGGTTCTGGAAGCTTCCGAGATCTGATGGTCCTGATCTATCCTAGGGTTAATCTAAGGGCCTAAAACTATCCTAATCTCTATAAAAAGACCCTAAACCTAACCTAAATCCCTAAAAATCAAACCTAGCAACTAAGTGCTGCCAAAATCAATCTTGATCATGGCCTCCATCTCAAATCCCTAGAGCCTATGCATTCAAATCGGGTTCAAATCAAAAGGTGCAAGCTTGCTACACCAAATAGAGGCCAAATCAACATTGCTATGCGAGTTTCATGAAGGTTCTTCTTCAAAGGAGCCACCTTCCTTCGTCAAGATGATGCATGACCCCCTTTTCTAAGCCTTGCCTATGTAAGTTCTAGCTACTTTTGGATCAAAACGGTATTTTTAATGTTGACATGGGATAAAATGAGATAAAGCATAAGTATGCATGTATGTGAACCTAACTTTGTCCCTTTTCTATGATCTATGACCTTAGACTAAGATGTAGCAACTTAATCATGTCACTCATGTTATGTTTAGCCTAGTTTATCTTGCAAGTTTGGATCTTTGTCTATGGAAGATTTGCATGAACCTTTGGGAACCATTTGACTTGTGAAACATAGCAAATACTTGACCTTGGGGCTTATGCATGCATATGAACACAAACCCCTTATGTTTCATGCATGTTTGTGGCAAAACCTCCTTATGATATTATGCAAGTGTGTGGCCAAATCCTATATGATAGTATGCATGCTTATGGTCAATCCCTATATGACTCTATCATGCATGTTTTAAGGCCAAACCCCCTTATGACGCCATGCATGTTTGGAGCCAATCCCTTTTGTGGCATCGTGCATGTTTTGGGGTCTACATGTAGCCATAGTATACCTACTATGTTGACTCGCTTTGCTTGCGTTGGGAAAACACGATTTTGGGTAGTTAGATAAACATGAACATGTCGCGAAATCTTAACTTGAATATGACATGTGTTTATACTTGAAAATATGACTTGAAAGATAACATGGAAGTTGACATGTAAGTATGTATAAAAATATGAGCTTGGGAATTTACCTATTAAGTTAGGTCTACCCTTTGGGAATTTACCTATTAAGTTAGGTCTACCCAAATGCTTGAAAAACTTGTAACATGTTTTGGAAACATGATGAACTTAGATAATATAAGTGTGGCCAACTCGAGGTTGGGTTGAGTTTGCAACGTAAAACTACCCGGAACCGACCGGCCTAACTAGTAGTTGCAAACAATAGGACCCAATGTGAGAAGTTGGTCATGTCGCGCTTAAGACCCGAGGTTAGACTAGGTTGTGGTGTAAATCTACCCGGACCCGCCCGGCTTAACTAGTAACCACAACAAGGTCTAATGTGAGAGGTTAAGAGTGCATTAATTAAATTAATGCCACATGATAAGGTTAAGTAAATTTGACTAATGACACTTAACCGATATGACACGAATGGGTAGGTTAAGTGGGACCGGGCTTAATTTCCTTAATGACACTTAACCATGCAAGATGATTAGGGGATGGGGTTAAGTAATTTACACTTAACTAATCCGACTGGGTAATTAGATGAGGTTAAGTAATTAAGACTTAACTAACCTAACCACGGTAACTAGATGGGGTTAAGATTAGGCTTAACTAATCTAAACATGGTAATCAGATGGGGTTAAGTTAGCCTAGACTTAATTAATCCAACTTGGTAATTTAATGGGGTTAAGTTAAACACTTAACTAATTTAACACGATGATTTGATGAGGTTAAGTGACCTATACTTAACCAATCTAACTCGTTAGTTTGATGTGGTTAAGTGACCTATACTTAACCAATCTAACGTGAAAACATGATAAGGCTAAGTCACGAATCACTTGAATACGCTTGACCGATTTGACTCGGTAATTTGACAAGGTCAAGTTAATTTATATAATTAACCAATCTAAAATGATAATTAGACGAGGTTAAGTTATGGATTGCTTAATATACTTAGCCAACTTGACACATGGTTTGTAGGGTTAAGTCTTGGACTTGGATACTTAGCCAATTTTGACATGGTTTGTAGACGGGCTAAGTTATGAACTTAAGTGACACTTAACCCATTAGATAAACCCTAATTCGGAGGATTAGGTAAATAACCATAGTTAACAAGGATTATGGAAATAAGGCTAAGTGGTAAACCTTAGTTAAGGGAAACTAAGTAATAATTCTTAGTCAAGGAAATTTGGACCATTTCTTAGATAGATTAGTAACCCGATACGTTAGGTCAACGTTTAAGTATGCGTGTAGGAGCAGGCTATCTGATTTAGATAAAGGCTCCAACGAACTGGGTAACGAAGCAGTGGCTTCGGGGAACGTGAGGATATTCTTGGGATCCCTCTGTGAGCTGCCAGGTCATTATACTAGGCTCACGAGAGGTTGAGGTCTGCGGTAGAAGAACCAAGAATGTGCCTTGGTTGCTATGCGAGCGACCTAAAGACTGGGGTGGATAGCAGTGAGTCGACGAATACATAAGGTGCCCGAGATAGCAAGTTCGTCGATCATCTACCATCTTAAGTCAAGCGTGTACGTACGGAAAGGCAGGGAACACCCAACAGACCATAATTGCTATCTAATTATGGGTGAGGTAGGCCGTAGGATGTGGGCTGGCCGGAGTGTAGTTCTCATGCAAGATTGTCTCTTGTGTTGCCTTTCACTAGTTGAGGGAGGGGTCTCGTGGGACCATAGCCACGTGTAGAAAAGCAGACCTTAATATCTGCATCGGCAGATAAATCTAAAGCTCCCGACCGAGTCCTGTATTTCTTGTTTTGCCCTGTGAACGGGACTCGGATGGCACGATGTGATACATGTGCATACAGTTATAGAAAAACGATTCACGATGAATGCGTGGGAAAAAGGGCGCGGTTGAGGGTTAGCGTAATCCCTAGTGGCCTAGGTGGTTTAACCCAAACCGAAATACGAAAGCGTGCAATAGGTAAGCGTAATCCCTAGTGGTGCTAGGTGGCGTAAGTCCTAGTAGTTCAAACGATGATTCATATGGAAGAGCCTAGCTAGAACAAGGGTGACAGTCCAAACGATTTCAAGGATAATACGACATGAGGAAGCCCGTACGAGGTACGGCAAAGGACTGAACTTATATACATGGAAAGAAACATATTATTTGAGTAACCTATATATGCGATATATTAGGTTGACATGGACCATTACACGACTTTGAGTAAGGGACATTCATGGTTAACCCATAACAAGGCTGGGATACTAGTACGGAGGGTGCAGAGCAAATATACATGTAAAAACAAGTAAAGATATATATATATATATATATATATAATTCCATAGAACGTTAGACTAAATAGATACCATGGGACGTGATGCTTGATAGGAACCTGACGGCCTGATACCTTGTTTTATCTGACATCGTAATTTATCGTGACACCTTAGTTTATCTGGGTACAGTAGTTCATCCTGTTATTTTGGTTCAGTTTATCTATCTTGACATCATCCTTGTGTTTACTTTCAGTTTATGCATGTCATGTCACCTTTATCTGTTTTTATGCTGGAAGTAGATAGGACTTACCAGTCTTTATGACTGACCCCGTTTCTTTCGCTTCTTGTCTTCCGTTTCCCCCCCAGGTTACAGGGAGGAAATACTGTTGTTTAGTTCAGACTTCTTCAGCTTGAAGGTCATCTTGGATGGCTTGGACTTTCCTTGGCTATGGCTACTTTACTGTTTTAATTGGGGAATAATTTATGAAAAAGGTTTCATGCTTCTTTATTTCAGCAAGACAGGTTTTGATGTACTCTGATGTAAAAAGGCTTTTGACCTCATTTATTAATGTTATGAAAGTTTGTTTTTACTTCCGCTATTTTTATATGTTCTGTTTTGTGATATTTCTGTGGATGTTTACCAATAATGCCCCTCTAAAGCTAGTGCATTCCCTTGCGAGTGACCCTAGCGGAGGCGGGGTGTTACATAGGGTGAACAAGAGTAGATCTAAAATAATAGATCAAAAAGGAATAGTCATAGATCAAAGATATACAAGAGTATGTCTCAAGTAGTTATCATGTTTATGTTCAACTTCAATTTACACATGTCCATATTAAGTTTAGAGTTTAGATCTAAGAGTAACTGGGGCTAACAGATCGTGGTTTTTGAGAACTAAGAACAGAAATTGTCATAGGATCGTTGTTGAGATGTTGATCTATTCCCTTGAATTGTTGTAGAAACGTTGGCCTTCGATTTGGATCTAGTTTGAACGTTTAAGCTTCAAGTTGGAGGCGGCGGCCATGGTTCAAGAGGAGACTTAGCAGCATAATGGTGTTAGAAAGATTTGTTGTGGATTAGCCTAGGTCCTAGGGTGTTTTTATAGTTGCAACAACTAGTTTAGGCCAAAGGATAAACCCTAGAATCGATCTGAACCGCCAAAAATCGTCACAGGCCCTCAAACAAGCCAACAGGGTCAAGCAGAGCAACCAGGCCCAAACCAGGTTCGGGGACCAGGTCGACACCCAAGTCGACTGCGCAGTCGACCTGGTCCTGGGGGTGTCGACTGCCCAGTCGACTCCCCAGTCGACCTATGGTGCTGGGCGGGAAATTTCCCGCCCAGTCTGTCTGGGTTTTGAAATTCGAATTTGAACTCGAATTTGAACTGTTTTGAACTCTGAAAATTTCTGAAACTTTGGGGAGCCATAACTTGGTCATACGGACTCCAATTTTCGAAAACTCGGACTCGATTTCATGCAGAATTCCGAGATGAATGCAATGGCGCAACCCGTTTCCCTTGATTCTTATTTTAAAATTTAATTCTGCCTAGATTTATGGTTATAACACATTATCAAAATACGGGTTGTTACATTCTCCCCTCCTTAAAGGATTTCGTCCTCGAAATCTCTAATTAGGAAGAACGTATCCTACCATCCATCATCCATCTACTCAAAACATCATCCACAAGCAAACATTGTCCTTAAGAGATTTCTAATGCTGTTTGAACATATGCAAAAAATGTGTGTATATATTCCTTATCTAATGCAAATGATCAGGCCTGATTGATCTTTCTAATGCAAAATATGTTTAGTGTCATGAATCCAACATGTATGCAAACAAATCCTAGTCACGTAAGCACTATATGTGTGCACAAACGTTCATCCATATGCAACATTCATATGATAACACATTCAATTTCATCCATAAATAAGTATAAACACTCATGCATATGCAATATGAAAATGTGTCTGAGCCGATCTAGTGCCTAATGTGTGTTATGCAACCACGAGCAATCACTTGCAACCACTTGCAACCATTCGCAAACATCAAGCATAACATGTTTCAAATACATGTTTACATTCATAGGATTCTACCTAAGGTTCTCAAGACAGGATCGAAAGGATATACAAGATAAAACAGAGTATCTAGGGAAAAGAAGCTAAAGATGTACCCCTAGAAGGTCCTTCTTGCGGGGCTTGCCCTTGCTTCTTAGGGCAGTTCTTGCTGATGTGTACAGTTTCACCACATTGAAAACATGCTCCTATCTTCATCTTCTTCTTCCTACAGTGCTGGACTATATGGCCGTCAATACCACAGAAGTTGCATTTTCTTTTCTCACGTGACTTGTCATTCTTGTTGTTGCTGTTCTTTCCTCCTTTCTCGGAGTCTACCTTCTTGTCTTGAGTCTCATTCGCCTTGACCTTCTTCTTTCCATTCTCGTCTTCTTCATGAAGTAGGGCCATATTCACCAAGCTTTCAAAGGTCGCCCCCATGGGTACATGAGTCATGGCCATAGTGTGGAGTGGCTTGCTCAATCCTCGAGCAAAGCATAGAGCCTTCTTCTTAGCCGTGTTGACTAAGTCCAAACCAAACCGAGCAAGCTGATTAAACTTATTCACGTATTCCCTAACTGACATGTCCCCTTGCTTGAGTGTCAGGAACCTCTCCATCTGAAGGCTCGCTTCTGCGGATGATAAAAACTTAAGCCCAAACCTGTCTCTAAAGTCTGCCCAAGTGTCAATTGGCCTGGTAGCGTTGGTGACTTTCCACCAAAATGAAGCTTCCTCTTTCAACAACCATGCTGCCAACTGAACTTTCCTATGATCCTCCATATCGAAAATAACAAACAAGTCTTCAGTCTCTTTTAGCCAGTTTCGCGCCTCAACGAAGTTCTTGCCGCCCATTCCTATAAAGTCCTTGCATATTTTGGCGAAGGCGGTACCCGGAGGAGGAGGAGGAACCGTGGCCACCGGGGGAGGAGTAGGAGGGATATCTGCCGGGCCCGCCCCGTTGGCCCTAGCTTCCAAGTATCTTTGGAACCAGCCAGGTATGGGTACTCCCTCAGGAAGGTTAAGATCAGACATACTGAAAAGCGAAAAGGAAAAAGATTCAAACGAGGAAACAAAGGAAAGTGCTAATGGCTTTTGGGGAATAGCCTTTTCTTAAAATTAAATCTTTTCTTGAAAAATGCTTCTTTATAAACGGTTTTGAAAATAGTTTCAGAAGGTTTTTAAAACTTTTGCCCAGTCTGGTAACCTTCTGCTCTGATACCAAATGTAACACCCCACCTCCGCTAGGGTCACTCACAAAGGGAATGCCCTAGTTTTGGAGGGGTATTATCTAGTAAATAGGAAGAGAGATAACACAAGATAGAACATAGATAAAATAGAGTATATAAAGCAGCGGATATAAACTTTAAAACCAAATCTCATTACTGAAAAATAGAGTCAAAACCTCTTACATCAAAATGCCAAGTCATTATTTCATTACATCAAGTTCTGAAGAAGCAAAGTACTTAAAACAACAAAAGTAAAAT
This sequence comes from Allium sativum, assembly GCA_030737875.1. Taxonomy (NCBI): domain Eukaryota; kingdom Viridiplantae; phylum Streptophyta; class Magnoliopsida; order Asparagales; family Amaryllidaceae; genus Allium; species Allium sativum. The sequence goes on from CM060915.1 coordinate 138,768,919, forward strand.
ATTATTCCCCAAAAAAGTGCATGAGTGCAGCCATAGCATAGCTCAAGACCAAACCGTACATGAGCTGTCAGAAAGCAAGCAAAGTCCAAGCTAAGAGCTAGAGTTTCCTCCCTGAGAACCTTGGGGGGGGGGGGAACGAAAGACAAAGAGGCGAAAGAAAACGGGTCAGTCAAAAAGACTGGTAAGCCCTAGTGACTATCAGCATAGAAACCAGTAAAGTTAACAAGACATGAATAAACTGGAATTAAACATAGGAATGATGATAAATCTGACATGATAACTAAGCTAACAAGATAACTCAAGTCTAACATTGTGTATTCAAGGTTCGCCATATCAACTTTACTGGTATACTAATCCCGTGTCAACTATAAATCAAGAAATAATCCCTTGGCCCAATATCGTGAAGTGACCCAATTCGGGGTCCAACGGTATGATCTAATCGATCAGCTCCCTACAAGTCTAGCTCGTCGTGTGTCTGTGTCATACGGCCCTATCACGAATGTAGTCACCTGTGCTAGGTCCACCATAGGGTGTATCAAGCCCTAGGGTGCCAACCACCGACACGAATCAAGAATGCGCAGATAATCCTACTGATGCCCAATGCCTGCTTTTTCAAATCCGGACTAAGTGCACGACCCTAGTCCGCCTGAACCTATAATGGCGCACCAACTCAGCCGTCGTTCTGGTCACTTACAATCAGCCCAGCAATCGTGCCCTACCCTGCCTAGTCCCAGGGTAACGTGATACATCTAGTGGGTTACTACTGAAAAGGACCGCGTAACTAGGGTTTCGTTCAGCAGGTTAAGTTGTCATTTAAAATTGAGACTTAACCCCATTTACGTGTCATGTCAAATTGACTAAGTGTGTCGTTCTAGTTCAAGACTTAGTCCCACGAATCATGTGTCAGGTTGGTTAAGTGTGTTCAAGCGGTTCATGACTTAACCCTATCAAATCAACGGGTCAAATTGGTTAAGTATATTTCAAGTGGTCCATGACTTAACACTATCCAGTGGCATTAATTTACTTAATGCACCCCTAACCTCTCACATTAGACTTGGTTATGGTTACTGGATGTGCCCGGCGGGTCCGGGCAGTTTATACCATAACCTAGTCTAACCTCGGGTTTCGAGTGCGATATGACCAACTACTCACATTGGGTCCTATTGTTTGCAGTTACTGGATTCGCCGGGCGGTTACGGGCATATTTATACTGCAAACTCAACCCAACCTCGAGTTGGCCATGTTCAAGTTATCTAAGTGTCATGTCCCAAATTCATATTTTCAAGTATAATTTCGTGTCAAGTTCATGTTCCTATCCAAGCTCAAGTTTTAACGATATTCATGTTTTCAAGTTTATACTAAATTCAAGTTTTCCTAAACTACCCAAATCACATCCCCAACGCTCGTGAATTCGAATCAAGGCAATAGATGTAACTAGGGAATAACATAACAAGGATGGGTATAAAGTGGCAAAGGTGATTTCAAGGCAAGCATGGTGTAACTTGAGATATGATCATAACATCACTGGCATATGAAATAGGGTGATAAACATAGCTATAAATGACATAAGATGATAATCCTAAACTTGTGACTAGCAAAAGTTTCAACATCACAACATCACAGGCATGTTAAAATAATGATAGGGTTTAGGTTATGACATGAACAGGCCCCTAAATCAAGTTCTTATCAGTATTCCACAAATCAAGGTTCAATATGAACGGTACTAGGTTCAAGGTGAATAGATCTAGGATGAACAAGAGTAGATCTAAAATAATAGATCAAAAAGGAATAGTCATAGATCAAAGATATACAAGATTAGGTCTCAAGTAGTTATCATGTTTATGTTCAACTTCAATTTACACATGTCCATATTAAGTTTAGAGTTTAGATCTAAGAGTAACTGGGGCTTACAGATCATGGTTTTGGAGAACTAAGAACAGAAATTGTCGTAGGATCGTTGTTGAGATGTTGATCTATTCCCTTGAATTGTTGTAGAAACGTTGGCCATCGATTTGGATCTAGTTTGAATGTTTAAGCATCAAGTTGGAGGCGGCGACCATGGTTCAAGAGGAGACTTAGCAGCAAAATGGTGTTAGAAAGATTTGTTGTGGATTAGCCTAGGTCTTAGGGTGTTTTTATAGTTGCAACAACTAGTTTAGGCCATAGGATAAACCCTAGAATCGATCTGAACCACCAAAAATCATCACAGGCCCTCAAACAAGCCAACAGGGTCAAGCAGGAGCAACCAGGCCCAAAACAGGTTCGGGGACCAGGTCGACACCCAAGTCGACTGCGCAGTCGACCTGGTCCTGGGGGTGTCGACTGCCCAGTCGACTCCCCAGTAGACTTGGGGTGCTGGGCGGGAAATTTCCCTCCCAGTCTGTCTGGGTTTTGAAATTCGAATTTGAACTCGAATTCGAACTGTTTTGAACTCTGAAAATTTCTGAAACTTTGGGGAGCCATAACTTGGTCATACGGACTCCGATTTTCGAAAACTCAGACTCGATTTCATGCAGAATTCCGAGACGAACGCAATGGCGTAACCCGTTTCCCTTTGTTCTTATTTTAAAATTTAATTCTTCCTAGATTTATGGTTATAACATGTTATCAAAATACGGGTTGTTACAATTTGTGATGATTTTTTAATCAATTTACATATATGATGTGCTTTGAATGAAGTTCAAATGAAAAAGTAATTGACTTTTGAAGTTGAATATCGAAAAATAATCATATATGTAAACATGCGTGTATATGTATATTTTATATATGTATGGGTATATAAGAATTCCAAGAATTGAATTATGTTTGAATTTGAAACTAAACATGCATTAAAATGTAAAAAAAACATTATAAATCTTAATAGGGAAGGAAATAACTTTCATAGGAAAGTATAACATTAAAAATACAGATTTGTTAATATGCATTAGAAGACACACGTTTTGACCCATATAGGTCGACTGCCCTAGGACTAGGTCAACCATGGCTGAAATACCCCGCACCTTTTAGCATTCCCAGTTAAGGTCGTACTAAGGAATGTAGAGCATTGTAGGTACTAAGAAATAAATCAAGGAGACTAAAATTCATGACATATAAAGAAAAAACAGTGGAAACATTTACATTTCAATGAGTTTTTCATTACAAAACAGTGCTTTACATAAGATATATTTACCACAAAACATCTATCTTACAAAATCTTAGCTCAAATCAAAGTACGATGAAACATTTCCCTCTCAAGTACAGAATCAAAAAGATTGCAAATTGGAATTAATACATTGGGTCTTGGACACTAATCCTTCTAAGTTGCTAGCCTCAGTTAGTAGTTTTCCTATAAGCCTATTGTGGAAATAAAAAGGAGGAAAGAGGAATGGGTCAGACATAAAGTCTGGTGATCTATCATGATTATGAGCACAATTGAATATGCAATGAAAATAGGTAAAACACTAGTTCTAGTTGACGAAACTATAGCTAGCACTATAGTAGCTTCCGCCGTTGCAATTACTATAATGTCAATCACACCGTGGAATTGGGAATTTGGCACTCACATGGGTGAATTCTTCAATTATTTCATATATGGTGGGAATTCCTTGCTTAGTTCCACTTTGATATCCCTGGAAATGCAAGGGAAATGGAAGATCTAGTAGGACGTATCGAAACTGTCATGTCGTGAAAAGGAAGGCGCCAGTATATTAATTGTGAGGTGCGAAGCAAATGTGCAGCGAGGAATCTCTCTAGATGCCGAAGGCCGACAATAACTTTATTCAAAATTGACTATTTCTTAGAAATGTTGCAGAAATTTCTGCGATCAAGTATATAGCTCTACGAACGACCGACAGTATCTCGACCTTTATCTACCAAAGTGTTATAAATATTAGGCATCTTTTCTCGGGATAAAACAACATCCAGTACTGGGCCAATAATTTGAGTGGTACATCCTAGGTTTTTTCTTCAAGTGTGAAAACCGTAGAGATAGAAGGATTTAGATTGATTTTCATAATATAATAAAGTAAAATGTGTCAAAATTCTTTTGATGACTAATTATAGCGAAGAAATCATATTATTATAATTATATTTTTCCAGTTTATTTTATATTATAAAAATACAAATCTAAAATACATTAATTCAATTCTTAATCCATTTCCACTTTTTTCAAGCAAAACGAAAAAATGTCCTACTCAATTGCATTGCCAGAATCCATGATGTATGTTTGAAGCATTTGACCCCTTCCTTCCCAAAAAATCGAAGAATTTCTTGGGAATCCTACAAGATCAATTCATTCTTTTTTCTTTGGCAGATGGTCAGAACTTCATAAGAGCTCATGGTGGTTCATTCATTTGACAATAGACTAGAGCAACTTTTAATTATGCAATCATATAGGGTATGTGTCTGTGTACACGTAAAAGTGAACATAAAAGAATATAGATTGGATTGACTATTCTCATTCACTGTTAACTTTTTGATGGTTTGCACTTCTATAATTTCGGAACATAACATAGTAAGAATTATCCTACTACTACGCATCGATTGGTTGCTTGTACCCAAAATAATAACTTGTGCCCAATATGCGCCTTAGGCTTATCAGACTCAACAAATCAGCTAAAGACATAGCAATTATCACAGGTGTCGTAGTGTCTTATTTTCCCTAATCGGGTCAATGCACGCACATCGAACCATCGGAACACACCCATACTTACCTCTATTGGACCAACTTACTAACACTCCACAACATGGTGCAGGGCATCACCTCCTAACTGAGATCGTATGTGAAAAAAAATGTATGTTGCATGGTATGGACCCAAACAAACAATTTGGCCCAACACCCCCCCCCCCCCCCGATATTGCCCTCCATATAATTTTTATGTTAGGCCTGCAACTTAACCCCTATAAGCCAATATGTTCATATTAAAGTCTAATGCAATCTTAGGCTCTTAACTTAACCTGTTTAAGTCAATATGTTCATATTAAGGCCTAACCATAGATTTTTAGTTTTTAAGCTCATAAACGAACCCCTATAAATCAATATGTCCATATTAAAGTCTAACACAATCTTAGGCTCGTAACTTAGCCCATTTAAGTCAATATGTTCATATTAAAGCCTACCCCACAATTTTTGTTTTAAGCCCGTAACTTAACATTTTTAAGTCAAAATGCGATAGCACTAAATTTTAGGCTCGTAACTTAACATTTTTAAGTCAATATATCCATAATAAAGCTTAGCTGTTCTTTTAACCATTTCCTATCATATTTATATATTTGCAGTACGTTTGTTTTATTATGATTTCCCACATTTATCATATATGTGCAATTATAGGTTATAGGTAAATTTTCTGTCATATTCGTATTTTTGTAATATGTTTGTTTTATTATGATTTTCCTTATTTATCATATTTGTGCAATTATATGTTTCAGTCAAATTTTCTATCATATTATGTTCCATATCCTTTTCACCATCCTTATCAAATGTATTTATTATTTAATTTAATCTCCCTTTTTTTATAGCTTATAATTTATTAATTTAGCCCAAATTCAGTTATTCCAACGAAATCTAATTTTTCCTTAATGTGCAGCACAGAATAAAAGAATAATAATCGGTTGTCGTCCGAAAATAAAAAGAAAAATAATTCATTGTAAGCAATTAGACATTCTGATCTATACCTAAATCTGTCGTATTTATATGCATCTTTGGCATATTCGGGAATAACCAAAATAATCTGAAAAACCAGCATAAGAAAAGGGGAAAAATAATCTGAGAATGACAATTTATAGTATTCCAAATATTAGTTAAATAGAAACCATAGAAATAGGAAGAAGGAATTTTTTTTACAGAAAGGAATTACATATATTAGGAATAAACTGAAACGGTAAACAGATTTGTATGGATCAGATCTGAAAACTACAACTACCATTATTCTAATCCATCCTTAACTTATTCAAAAATCCGAAATAATCACAAAAGCTCACCAATCAATTGCTTTTCCTATGGCCCTGGTAGATCTTATATGTATAAATAATCCTCGAGAATATGTGTGTAAAATATTTTATTTAAAATTCCACTTCTTTGAGAAAGATAATTAGCTTAGAGGAGGCGTAGGGAAGAAGGAATGAGTTGTGAGAAAAGGGGAGGGGTGAAGTTCTGTTTATAGTTGGAGTTAAAGACCCTCAGCCATTAGATTTTCGGTTTTTAATGTAAACCAACCAAGCAACGTCAAATCCCAGGTTTAAAAATAGGCCAATAGAGGTGTGCCAAGTTAGCAAAAACTTTTGAAATTAGCATCACTAATTATTCTAGGAAACAAGTCTCTATTAAACTTATTGACTGACTTAACGCCCAATTAATTCATAACATGTGTAATTAATTCTCTATGGTATATGAACTTAAAGACTTCTCTATATATACATATTTAAGGCAATTCAAATTCATACTATTTAATTGTAAGAATGTGCCTCATAATATATATATATATATATATATATATATATATATAGGGAGAGAGAGATCGACTACTAGGACAAAATTTGGAGACACAAACCGTGGACTATTAGATTTGTTTGTCATTATGTGGAAGGTGAAATTCAGGGGATGAACTAGTGGCTGACATTTGTTGTGTCCAATTTTATGTCACATTTTTGTGTTCATATAGACTTTCCCATACACACACGCACACACATATATTAAAATAAAACCTTCCATAAATGTCTAATAAGTAAAACCATTAAATACATAATTTGAATATTGTTTGCTATTTTATTACAACAAATATAGTCAATGCTCAATTATATATATGTATGTATGTATGTATGTATGTATATCAAGGATTTGAAAAACATGTTAATTAGTGTACCATTAAGCCATAATTTATGCAATCAATATGCGATTAATTCTCAATGTATGAAATTAACGCATTACAAATATATCCTAAATACACACACACACACACACACACACACACACACACACACACATATATATATATATATATATTTATTTACACTCTCACACACTCAAGGCTATATTTATTTGTTTCCATATTTTTACTATATTTTTTTCTGGTTATATCATGCGTTTAAATTCCAAAATTCAAACGCACAGTTAATACGCGCGTATACTTTGAAATTTATTAAAGTATATTTACACAAAATTTCAAACTTTACTTTTAACGTTATATTTATTTCCTGTTTTATTCCTTATACATTGATTTTCTTCTGTTTTCAACACGCGTCTAATTTTAATTTCAAATACGCACCATTTTTAGAATTAATACACACATACTCATTTTAAATTGGAGTGTAACTTAATGTCATTATAAATATATATATATATATATACACACACACACACTCACATAAACATATGTACATACACGCAAACATATATATACACATAAATATATAGACACACACACATACACACACACACACACACATATATATATATGGGTGTTAATCAGGCGAACTGAACTGGATAGAGGGGTGTTTGTGTCCTGGCCTATAAGACTTTCGGACGTACACGGACCGGACGAGGAGTTGGATCAGACATTGTTCGTACAAGCTGGACAAGGTTCGGACAATTGAACATCATCGAACATTTTTATAAGGACATATTTTCGTACACCTTTTCTTGTCCTAAATCATATCCTAAATGAGAATCGTATGAACATGGATCAAACACCTTACCCTTCGGACCGAGTCGTGCAACAGACTATCCTGTCTGATTAACACCCATATGTCTATATATACAGATACATGCACACATATGCAACCTTTTATTTGTATATGTACACTCACATGCATCTTTTGATCGGTCTTCTTAACCTTTACAAAATATATCATTGGTGGGAATCGAAGTCATGATCTTAGTCTAGGAAGTGCATGATCTACACTCCATCTAATATTGTTTTCACAAAATTAGAACACTGGAAATTATTGGAGTTTCTTTTAAATTTACAAAGTCAATATTTTCTAAACCATAACTCTAAATATATTAAAATTATATATCAAATTGTTCGTCTTGAAAAGATCTTCGCAATAGTTATAAATATAAAATCCAATTTATCTTCTCCTAGAAATTAATTCTTGTTTACTCTTTTAGTTTACACGTTACTTCTCAAATTTACATGCATGCATTGATATTTTTAGTCTAATACTCTTAGTCAGCTTTTAAGGTTGTGTCTATAACATTAACCTTTATTTATTACCTTATAACATTATATAACATTAAATTTTAATTATTCAAAATTTTTAATTAATAAATTCTAAATTTTGGGTTGTTACATTGGATGCCGACCCCCTAAGGGGGATGGTCGATCCATACACGGGTCAAAATCATGCATTCATAGATATCTCAACAAATAGATTTAGTTTATTTTCTATCAAGTGGGCAGCGCTAATTCAAACCCTATAAATAAGCATACATGACTAGCCTCTAAACTTATTTTATTCTGAATGAATGCAGAAGCCCTATTACTTTTCTTCCTCCTCTAAGACTTCAGAAATTATAAAATATAGATTTAGGCTTTCAGTTATCAATTTGAAGAAGAAGATTGTAGAAATCTAGGATGGGATTCACATCAGAAGGCCATTCTTACACGGCAAGATTCTGGATTTGGTTTTCTAGATCAAAAGTCTATACATCTGTACATATTTCAATTTGTTGTTCCAAATATGGGTATGAAGAAAAACAATATGGATAATAGGAATGGATCTAGATCAGATTTGGAATTTTGGAGTGCTTTAAAGGTAAGTGGATTAAAGTATATATCTTTTATTATTAGACATATGATATCATTATAAGTGCATTCATTTTTTCGAATGAGAATTGTTATGTTTTAGGTTAATTGCAAAAACTGGTTCGTTTTAAGTTATTTGGATGAAACTAATAAATTTGAAGTTATTTGCACTTATGTACAAAAATACTAAATTATATATAAAATGAATCCATAAGTAAATCTAGACTTTAAAGAAAAAGGCTCAAGCTTTAAAAAATAAAGAAAGAAGATAATTTATAGTAATTATGTTGGTTTTGTAAAATAGACCAAAAAGAATATGCTTGTAACCTAATATGGACAAATTGTAATATTTTAGTTGGTTAGGAAGAATAAATTTCCATATTCCAAATTTAATAGATGTTGATGAATGTAATTATAAGAGTAGAAAGAGAACTTAGAAAGTTAGAGGATAAATGCCAAAAAGAGGTGGTTACTGCATTTTGTACTACGCACCAAAATGAAAAGAAAAGATATCTTAAATTACGGATCAATGTGTGAAAGCTTATTTTTATACTAAGAAATCAATATCTATTTTTAATATATGTAAATGAATAAACATAGGAAACGGGATTATCATGTTAGGTAAAAGATGAAGTAGACAGTTTCATGATATGTTGTAGATAATGACTATCTCGTGATAGATAGAGGCTCAGTAGCAAACAAGGACTGTCTTCTAATAGATAGAGGCTCAACAGCTAACAAGGACTATCTTTATAACATTTAGGGTCCTAAGAAAATGATAATATCATAACAATGAAAGTAAATGTAAGAGAAAGATAAATCAAACATATAAAGAAAAAGAGATAGATATAGGGTCTAATAAAGAATAAGATTACGATGGTAACCTCTTAAGATGCTTTTAAGAGTAGTCTAAAGGAGTCAAGATGTAGGCATCCATGTGTAGGCCTTCACAGATCCTCCAAAGTAGCGGGAAGCCTATCCTACAGATAATATAGGAGACAACGGGATGGCCTATCCTAACAGGATCATTCAACCAATACCAATGCAGGAAATAAGTGTCTTGATATAAGGTGAACATGTATTGGGAAGCTCATCCTAATGGATTTGCAGACAATACCGAAGCAAGAAATAATTGATCATAATTGGGTGGTCCATCCTAACGGGACCTTTCAGAAAATATTAACACTGTAAATTATAATCTTCAAATGATACGTAGAGAGGATATACCATAATGGCGCTCATAATATATGTAGGCATAGAGAGGTAGTCCATCAAAGGCAAGTTTTTGAGTGTTTATGTAATAACCCGGAAATGCGAGCCAGTTTAAAAATTTTATTTTGGCAATTTTAGCTAATTTTGAATATTTAAAATGAATTATTTTAAATAATATCGACGAGAAATTTATTTTGAATATAATTCGAACGAATATATTTATATACGTCGACGTTAGAATATAAATAATTATATATAATTATAAAAGGAATGAAAATGGCGCGGTAGTTCGATAATTCAATTTCAAACTTCAATTGAATGTACCGGGTGCAAAACAATCCAGATTTTAGTGAAACCAAAAATAATAGGATCTATTTGGGAATATCTTTCCAACGAATCTGAAAAATGGAAATTTTATAGCGGGAATCAAAAGTTATGCCCAGTTGAAAATTAAGAATAGTCGCTATGTATATTATACATGGCCCAAAAAGTCAAATTTTGCATACGGATGAATTTGTACTCGAAACCACTTCCATTGAGTTCAAAATTCCTTTTAGAACTCCGAAAAGTATAAGATTCGATATATTCCGATATCCGGAATAGTGGCAATTGGCAGGAGCTTTACGGTTAACAAAACATAGCCCTTAAAAAGTGAAATTTTGCATACGAGCTCAGAATTCGACGAGATAAATTTTTATGGATTCACAATGACAAATCATTGTTGAGTTCCAAATGGCGCGTCGAACGGAGTTAGTATGTAGCCGTGCGAGCTGAAACAGTTCAGGGTAAAGAGAGCAGTCATTTTACAAAGGAACATTATTGATACGACCTCAGAATTCGATTTCGTTTTTTTATGGATTCGTATCGTCTAAAAATGGTTAAATCCAAAAGGGCATGATTTTTGAAGTTAGCATGTGAGCGTGCGAGAAGAAAAGGTGCGCCAAAATCGCATTTTTAGAGCTTATCTGAGCATATTCGTGATTTTTTTGAATGGCCAAACGAACTCGAAATTCGACGAAACTTGTTTCGTTGGACTCGCCTTCACGTCTACTATCTCGTGTCCGAAATCCGCGGCGATTGGAGATCGCTAGCGTTCAGGCGATACGCGAGAAACAAGCATATAATCACTTTTCCTCCTTTTCTATTTCATAAATTGACTTCTCCTCTTCCTCTTCAAAAACTAAAAAAATGGCCTCCACCCTCCCCAAACCCGCTGCCCCTCCTCCCACCGCCACCGCCGCACCACCTCAGGTCGCCGCACCCCCTCCTCCTCCTCTTCCTCCTCCTCCTTCTCTCTCCTCTATTCAAGAACCCTAAGCCTCACGCCACCACCACGGGCCCCACCACCGCCGCCGCGGCCCACCAACACCCTCCCCGGCTCACATCAGGTCCGGCGCCCCCTTCCCCCTCCTCAACTCCGGCCGTGGGCCCCTCGGTCACCAAAAACCCATTTTACACTAATCGCTCGTTTTGCAAATAAGCCCCTGACCGTATTTCGCCAATAACTCCCAAACGGTGCGCTTTTGGCCAAAGTCCCTCTAGACTAAAGTTGTAGAGCACGAAATTCTCTTCGATTTGGCTGTATGGAAGTCGTGTTTTGGGGTATGGAGTTGCTCGGAAAACGCGTTCGAAGTCTGCTGTTCAAAAGCGTTAAAATTCGTGTACTTTCGCGAATTCTGGCGAATTGGAGCATTTTCGGCAAAAAGACCCTTAGGCGAAAGTTGTCCGGAATGGCGCGTTTAAGCTAGAAAAAAGATGGTGTGAAGATTGAAGCTCGTTTACAAATTCTAGGACCCGAACAGCGAATTCGGGCGTTAGACAAAAAAGTGAGTTTTCTCCGCTTCAAAGCTTCTATGGTTTTTGACGAATGAAGTAGAATAAAAATATGATTTTTATATTATAGGAAGAATAAAAATATGATTTTTATATAGTAGAGATAATAAAAATACGATTTTTATATTATATAGATATTAAAGATTTGATCTTTACTATATGAACAACGGTATAAAAATAGATTTTTTTTCTATATAGTAGCGATGTAAAAATAGAATTTTATCTATGTAGTAGTAGTATAAAAATGTGATTTTTATATACATAGCAACAATATAAAAATGTGATTTTTATATATGTAGTGACTACGGGCAGTGAAATTGGCAATAAGGCGAGCACGACGAAGATTTCTACATAAGAAGAGTCGTGGCATTTGGTTTAGCTAGTTGGTGAGAACTTCTCACTCAAAATTTCCTTTTCTAGTAATATATATATATATATACTAGGATGCAGACGGTGTTTAGTAGCACCCGACACCACTGTCCACAGACCATGGACTTGTTTGTTTGGTTGTGTAGTTGGTTAGCTTATTTGATTTGAATTTGGTTGTTTGGTGAATTGAAATGAATTTGATTGATATGTGTATGGCGTGGGCCATCACTAGACCGAGGATAAGGCTAGGCCTTGTCCCGTTTCTAGTATCGTGCCATTATACCGCCGAAATTTTCTAAAATGAGTTAGAAAAATAAAAACATCAATTTTATTTTGTAAATGAACTGAATAGAAATTCATGTGTTAAAATAGAATATTTTATCGTTAAAATTATAATTTTTAATGTGAATAAATAAATATTCATTTATAAACCGGACGGTTTGTTTATGTACACCTATTTGAAGGACATTGATTGGGACGATAAATTTTACACATCGCCCTACTGCATAAATAAAATCTTCGTTTGATTGTTTGAAACCCCATACGGGTATTGGGATAATATATGACATACACTAATCCCAATAATTAGTTGTATGTCGATTGATTGATTGACAGGCTGTTATAAGCGTTAGATATCTATATTTGATGCTTATACAGTGTAGTGCACTTTGGATGATGGTTGATTATTTATCATTGCTATTATATACATGTGTTGTATGGAATCCATATAATTAACTTTATATGGTAATTGATTGGGCCTCATTCCAATCGGGAAAATAAAGAATATTATAAAATAAAGGTTCATGTGTTGACAGTACTCATCCTTTGAGATTAGTCTTGTGTTGAACGAAATATTTTAACAATAAAATTTACATCTTTATATTATAAAATAAGGGTTCATGTGTTGGCAGTACTCATCCGTTGAGATTAGTCATGTGTTGAACGAAATATTTTAACAATAAAATTTGCATCTTTATATTATAAAATAAGGGTTCATGTGTTGACAGTACTCATCCGTTGAGATTAGTCATGTGTTGAACGAGATATTTTAATAATAAAGTTTACATCTTTATCATATATAAGATTAGAAACTAATTGGAAAATAGATAAGATGAGTGGTCTCCTGGATATTGATCTGATGTTGGTTTCGGCCTTCGGGGTTAATATTCAGGGAATTGTTCTCTTACTAATTTACGGTTGGAGTCTGATTTGAAATCAAACGATAGATACCTTAATTTTTATAAAATATATTGAATAACAAAAATAGTCACACGTGGACAGTACTCATTCGTTGAGATTAGTCATGTGTTGACAAAAATATAGATTCACGTATTGAATAGGATAAATATTCATTTGTTGAATAGAATAACGGTATTATTGAAATATATAAAGCCGTGTTAATTAGAGATGCGCTATTTTGACGCGAACGATATTTATATCGATTATATTCGTTTTTATAATTGAATTGAGTAGAAAACGAATTTAATTTGAATTGAATAGAAAACGAATTTAATTTGAATTGAATAGAAAACGAATTCAAATTGAATTGAAATTTGAATTGAATTTAAATGAATTTTAAAACGAATTTATGAGGAAAAATTCAATTTTGATTTGAATTTGAAATGGAAGTTGAAATTATTTTTGAAACAAATTTAAAACTATTTATAAAATTCATTTTAAAATAGAAATCGATGAAAAATATATTATATATATTATATATATAATATAATGGCCAGAATAGAACGCGCCGCGCCGCGGCAGTTCGTAAATTTCGACCATTGACTTCGAACGGACATTACGGGAGATCCGACCGTAGGATTCTCCTAAAACCGGAACCGTTGGGTTCGTATCGAAAAGATCTTTCTAACGAATATTAGAAATTCAAAATCTAATGGTTGGATTTGGAGATACGTCCAAATCAATTTTGGAAAAGGTCGCTGTAAGTACAGTTCGATGGCCGTTGATGGAAATCGACTGTACGGACCTTGATTAAATTATTAAAAATATTAATAATTTATGTAAAATCATAAGAAATGATTTGGGAAAAATTGGGATGAAAAACCCCATATTTGAAAAGATAAAAATAGATTTTTATCGAAATGAACTAGTTTTGAACTAAAATTAAAACCCATTTATTTTTAATAAATAAATTGGATTTGAAATGGGATGTAAATAGAATTGATTTGTGGGTTCATCATGAAGGGTGTTTTTAAATGACACTTGTTCTTTAACCCGATAGAAATTAGAATGTGATTTGGGTTTATCGTGAACTGTGTTTCAAATGACATTATTTCTTTAACCCAGAAACGGGAGTTTTAATCAATCTGCAATTAGATTGAAATGTGAATTGATAATTTAAATTATCAAATTTGGCAAATGAGCGAGGATGGAGTATTACCAGTTGTTAGATCGAAATTTGGACCTAACACCCAAATTGTTATGAACTGTAGAGAATTTTAAATGAGGAACAAGGAAAAAGAAAATAACACTCAGAGTTTATAGTGGTTCGGCATTAACGAGCCTACGTCCACTTTATATCTTATTGATTGTGCTTTAAAAGCTAATACAACAATGATTTCTCTCAATATTTCAGTGGTTTGACAACAATGGCGGATTCAGTACTCACTATTGCCAAAAAGCTCCCGAAAAATGCCAAGCTTTGGGCTATTTATAGCTGATTTTGCCAGGCGGATCGTGGACACATGGCACGAATCCCGAGAACCCCGGATCGGATCGCCGCCATTGGAGAAATGGTCAAACTAGCCGTTGTGGACAGGTGTCGTGACTTGCTTGAAAATCGGATCGTGCAGATGGGGAGAATTGGTCCAGATGACGGTTAGGAACATGTGTCGCCAGATCCGTGTGATTCGGATCGCTGAAGACCAGCTCGTGGTTGAACGGATCAGAGGGTTCGGTTCGTACCAAGGGATCGGATCGGATCGTTCTGGGCAACAGTATATAAGTTTGGATCGGATCGCCTGGTGGTGCCGCTCGTTGACGAGATGGGAGCGATCCGTCCCTAGGCGAGTCGATAGAGTGCGATCCATTCCTGGGCGAGACGATGGCGTGCGATTCATTCCTGGACGAGACGATGGCGTGCGATTCATTCCTGGGCGAGGCAATGGCGTGCGATTCATTCCTGGGCGAGACGATGGCGTGCGATTCATTCCTGTTTTCCTTTTATGAATGATCCTGGATGGCTTGGTCAAAAAGCGAGCCAACATTTTGCCCCCTCGAAGTATGTTTTATTGATGATGAAACATGCTTCGAAGATTCTTATTTACCCTCTCCTGAAGGGATGTAAGCCAACAGTCGCATTGGTTCAAATCGACATATGTATGAGTCGGATCGCCACAGGACGACACGGTCCGATTTGGCCATCTGCTCGTCTCGTGCCGAGTTCCTAGGCTCTTGTGCGAAACGGGGCGTATCTTCCTTCGAGTCGTGTCGGGCTTTGAGTCTTGTGGGCCATCATTTCAAAGCGGTCCGTGGGCTTCTCTGCGATTCCGTCTTTGGATCGTGGCCTGTATGGTGCTTCGTGGACCGAATAAGACAAAGGAGGGGAGACAAACGGTCACCTTCTTTGCCTATATAAGCCGATGCTCCCCTCTTCATTCTCCCTCTTCTTTCTCTCTGCCGAATCGTCTCGCGTGAGCCATTGAAAAACGAACCCAACCTTTTAAAACTTTCGAAAATCCAAGTATTCTCTCAGTTTTTAGAAAGGTAACTTTATAGAAAGCACTCTCATATTACTTTCCTGAATTTCTACGGCTGATTCGAGGGAGAAACAATATAAATCCGCGACCTTCTGAATAAACTACCAAGTCGCCATGGCCATTGAGCGTGGAGCTCAGAACTTGAGGATGGGAAGGAGAAGAGGAAGAAGAAGGATGCAGAGGGGGAAGGAAGGCCGACTCGGATCGTGGTCAAAAATGGAAGGCGAAAGCAAGTGGCGAGACGAAAGATTGCGGTGGTAACAAAGGGTCGTATCGTGGCAGTCGCAACGGTTCGTGAGGGAGCCTTCCCTTCGTCCGGCGATTCGATGAGGGGCGATCTCCTTGCCCTACGATCCGGAAGGGGGCGGTCCCTTTGCCATGCGAGTCGAAGGGGGCGATCCCTCTGCTATGCGATCCGCCTCACGGCTGGTGATACGAAGAAATTTCAGACTTTAATCAACGCTTTGTCACTATAAAACTCTGAACAGTTAGGATAGAGCCTTGATGTTGGTCTTTCTGGACTAAATGACCTCATGATTTGACTGCTTTCATGCTTTATTATTGTTTTTAATAATGCGCACACGCAAGCACACACACCAGCACTTGCACACACGGGGGACGGGTAGTGTTGATCTTATCGTTCATATTTTCTCGTCCTAGCAGCAATGTCGAACGATCACTCTTCCTCAAGATCTGCAGCCGAAACGGAATCCGAGACTCCTGAACAGTATAATCCCCAAATTCCTCCAATCAATCCAGGAGGTGAAGATTCTGGATCTGAATATGAAGCCACAGAATCAGATCCGACAGGAAGTACGTCATCCAGCAACAACTCTGAGTCTGATGAGCGAGCTCCGGATGAAGTCCCAGGTGCAATCGGGATAGATAAATTCTCTGATTCTTTAGCGTCCAAGCTTGACGAGATAAAACTCAAGAGAATCTGCTTAAGACACGGCATTCCTTGGGACGATGTCTTGACACCTGGAAGCGAAGACAGACCCCATCTAGCACCGGAAGGGTACATGTCGATCAGTCGAACAATGTGTCTAGTGGGAGCTATTCCTCCGTTCCCTCCAATTGTCATTGAGACTCTGAGACGATTAGGCATTGCTCCGATGCAGCTTCATCCAAACGCCTACGCATCTCTATACTCTTTATATGTTGCTTATGCGGAGATCTTGCATGCCGAACTCAAATTCAGAGATCTGGTGTTCTTCTTTCTCTTCAAGCACCGTTCTTCTGCAACTCCCAACTTTTCCTTTTTTGAATCAGTGGCGAACAGGAAAGTTCTGTACGACGGATACAGCAACATCGGGGATCCTAAGTCCGATTGGTTTTACATAAGAAAACAGGCTGGGTGCTCACGGAGATGGCTCAAATCAAGTAAACTTTGATCGCCTAGTCGACTATCTTGCTTAAGGAATCTAAGTAATAACATTCTTCCGCTTTTTTCCTTTGTCTTAAACAGATCATGTCTTCCCGAAAACAGAGGGTGCATTATACAACAACCGGTTGTCCATTCTTTTGCAAAGCAGATCCGACTTTTTAAGGATTAAAAAATGCATTACTGATGACAACCTTCATAAGCATCGCCTTTTGGATAGGAAATTTGGACTTGGGACTGGCGGTAAACCTTATAAATATGTGCCCCCAACGGAAGGAGAGGGAACTTCACAAGCGGTGGAAACAACTAAATTTCACAAAAGTCCTTCTCCGATAGTCATCCAAGACGACGAAGACTTGAATGTATACAGAGGGGATGAGTCCCGTGGTGATGTGTCGAAGGAAACCCCTATCTCTGCTCCAATGGAAACTGTCGGCGATGACGAATTGACAGAAGAACAGTTATTCGACGAGCTGAATAAAATCCCTCTACCCGACATTGAATACACAGAAAAAGACTTTGGCGAGGAACCTTTCTTTTCTGCCCCCGAAAAGGCGACTGATCCAACAAGGGGACGAGAAACGGGCCAGATGAGCCTGTCTCCAGGCCCGGGTCTGTTAGGGGGGAATTATATGGGATGCACATCTTACACACACCGCCTGACCGTGCACTATTATATCGTGGATATTCAAAGTTATAATATGCTCTTCTTTTCTTTTTACAGGAGCGATGTCTCGCAGGAAATCCTATTCGTACCGTTCTCTTCGCGAAGGCACTCCCAGCCTTCGTTCGGGTACCGAGCGCCCTCGCGGTCCCCCTCATAGGCCGAGCTCTTCGCAACCTCGATCTCCACCCAAATCAACTTCTACCAGGCCTTCGAGTCATTTGACTATTCCGACCGGGGAAAGACACTTCCAAAAGAGTTGACTCCTCCAAAGAGTGCGCCTTCCCACAGTCGGTCGTCCAAAAGGCGTCACGAATCTAAAGATGGGGACAGAGATTCATCCAAAGAAACTGAGCGAGAGAGAAGTGATATTGTCCCTACCAGCCAACCAGAGTTAGCTGCCCCCGGTTCACGGGATTACGTTCACGGTCCCGAAATCCAAGGTAGGCTGGAAAAGCTACGGGAACAATTTCCAGGAATGTTCTTTGATAGGATGGTCTTTGTTCCTGCCTTGGAACCGGTCCCTAAAAACTGGGATAAAGAAGTTATCGGGCATATCCGTCACGTAGCCAAGCAGTACGAGATGATGAAAAAGCACGCACTTAATCTTTCGGAAGTCATCCGAACACTTGAAATTGAAGCTCACAGGTCTAAAGCAAAACTTGAAAATAACGAAAGGGCTAGGACAAAATTAGAGAAGGACCTGGAAGACGCCCAAGCCCAGCTCGCTTTGGCACAGAGAGACACTGCAAACTATAAAACTGAATTAGAAAATGCCAAGCAGCGCTTCCATTCAGAACTGGATTCCAATAGCCAGGAAAAAATGGCCTTAAAAAAGGAGGTTGAAGACCTCAGAATGGCCAACATCGAATTGGTAACGGCACAAGGCCATTTTCTGACGGAGAAGGCTGCTTGGGAGGCGGAAAAAGCGAGTCTAAAAGAAAAGTTGGCTCTGGCAGAGGCGGAAAAAGTGATCTTGATTGATCAGGTGGCAGACGCGGAGAGACGGGCAGCTCTTGCCGAAAAGAACGTTGATAGCGCCATTGAAATGGCCACTGCCTCCAACCACAAACTCCTTGAAAGAGAGAAAGAAATCGAGGGGTTTGAGGAGATGATTTTTGATTTCCTTGGCCAGGTTCTCAAAACCCGCAATATCTCATGGATCCCGGATTATCATGTTACTTTGGCCAACTTATGGGATGCCATCGTGGAGGGCGAAAAGCATAGACTGGGGGTCGAAGAGATCAATGAAGATGAATTGATGAAAAGCATCCTAAGGGACAACGAGCCTGAGGATCTGGCAGAGGGTCGTCGCTTAATCCTGGCGGAAATGGAGAAGGAGAGAACCATGGCTAAAGGCAAAAGCAAAATTGACGAAGGTTCCAGCTCCGCTGCGAAGTCTAAAACCTCCGAAGTTGAGGAATACCATCCTGACGATCCGCTAATCCCCTTAGGTCTAACTCCCGTGGTTGTTGGAGCATCCGGATCTACTCAAGAGGGAGTATCTGCTGAAGGTATCTCTCTCTTTTCCCCGCAATTTGCTAAAGCGATTGCGAATTGCTGTCGTCTAACAGGACAACCCATTGAATTAATAATGTGTGTCTCTCGTAATGCAGGAAGCGAGCCCGTCGACAAGGGTGTTGGAAAAGAGAGAGAAGTGGAGGAGGAGACCGTCCTGCCGGGTGCTGGTCCCGATGTACTCAAGGATGCCGAGACTATCGAAGCTTTAAAAGACATGGATGGTCGCCATGTGGATGACGAAGAAGATACTACCGGCACCAAAAAGGCCGACGACGATGATGATGATGATGAGGAACCCCTGGCCATCCGAAAAGCCAGACAAGAGAAAGAGTTGGCTTCAAAGAAGGTGGGGGATGAGGCTTTGGACGTGGTCCCTCTTGCAGAGTTCGATCCCAAAACTGGGATGATTATGAAAATCCAGTCCAAGTCCATCAGCCGGCAACTTCACTTTGCAAACCCCGATGACTTCCCGGCTTCCCTCTCCAGCAGAAGCAAGGGAAAAGAAGGGGGAGAGGAGGCCTCAGAGGAGTCGGATGCTCCCCTTGTGGACAAGCGGAAAAGGAAGAAGGAGGATCCATCTGAAGCCGACAAGGAGAGGCTGGAGAGGCAGAAGCGAGAGAAGAAATCAAAGCATAAATAGGATGTTTGTTGATATTTTGTCTCTTAGGTTTCCCACTGGCCAGGAAGTGTAATTGTGAGACTGGTCCTCACTTTTGTTTCTAAATTGTTTTCACTTTGTTGATTTGTAGTACATAAACAAGGATTTGTTTCTTCTTACATCACTGCGTACCTGTATTCATAGAAACTTTCCACGTTTAGTCGTTAGCCAACTATTAATAATTATAAGTCAGTCAATCAATAGGAAGAAGAATGTTCATGCTATGTTACGCTGTTATATCAAAGTTTAGTGTATGCATAGGAGCGCGTGATGCCCCCTAATCAATTGTTAGAGTTTTACGTTTGGCGATTCGTTCGTTCCCCGATCCTTCAGCGGGGGAGGAGCTATTTCTCAGCGCTCAATCGGAGACGCCTTTATACTCTCTCTCTCTCTGGAGAGTTAGAGTTTGAGCTCAGCGATTCATTCGCTCCCCGATCCTTCAGCGGGAAAGGAGCTCTTTCTCAGCGCTCTATCGGAGACGCTTTTATACTCTCTCTCTCTCTGGAGAGTTAGAGTTTGAGCTCAGCAATTCATTCGCTCCCCGATCCTTCAGCGGGAAAGGAGCTCTTTCTCAGCGCTCTATCGGAGACGCCTTTATACTCTCTCTCTCTCTGGAGAGTTAGAGTTCATGCTTAGGCAGCTCCGATCATGGTACACCGCCGTTATTCGTAGATGTCGATTTTTGTGTCTTTTATACTCTCTCTCTTCTCTGGAGAGTTAGAGTCACGGATTAAGCAGTCTGCAATCATGCATTCTCATCAAACTCATCCCTGGGGTATACTTTAACCCATACTCTGTGGATTAGAGCTAGTCGGACAAGCAGTTAGAGCTTTTACTAAAACTTTGGGTCCCTCCGATTAGTCTACGGGATGAACTGTTGGCACTAGACTTCGGGTATCTGGATCATTCACATTGATTTTTCATAAAAATAAACAGGCAAATAAATAAAGGTGCGGTAAAGGTAAACAACACACAGTATTTTTATAGTGGTTCGGTCGAATCATGACCTACGTCCACTTTATAATCTCTTGCTTTAAGAAATCAGACTATTCTAGGCAAGTCATGCCTTGTACATAGTTTTTTAACAAAGCAAAAGAATAGATTTGAAACTCTCATGTTAAATATGGCCGTAGATGTTGGGCATTCCACAGTCTGGGGATTTCCTTTCCATCTACGGTTGCCAACTTGAAGGTTCCGTTATCAAGCTTGCTGAGAATAGAGTACGGTCCTTCCCACTTCGCTCCCATATGAGTTGGGGGTGGAAAGACACGTTTCAGAACCAAGTCTCCGGGTTCCCAGGTCCGGGCTCGGACCTTTTTGTTGTAATATCAAGCGACCTGCTGTTTGCATCTCAAAGCACGCAGGTCTGCTTCATCCCTCTTTTCTTCGATCATATCCAGGGACTCAAGGAGCAATTCATTATTGGTCATTGGATCATAATAAGTCACCCGATGAGAAGGTACCTTTATCTCAATCGGGATGACTGCTTCCGTTCCAAAAGCAAGAGAAAACGGGGTGTGTCCTGTGGCCGATTTATATGTTGTCCTGTAGGCCCATAGTGCCAAGGGCAGTTCATCAGCCCACATGGCCCTAGCCCGCTTAATTCTTCTTTTCAGAATGGACTTAATTACTTTATTTGTGGCTTCGCCTTGCCCGTTCGATTGTGGGTGTGCCACGGAGGTATACCGATTCTCGATGTGGTATTTTTGGCAGAAGTTTCTGAATTCAGCACTATCAAACTGGGTCCCGTTGTCTGTTATCACAATCTTTGGAATCCCAAATCGACAGATGATGTTTCTTACAATGAAGTTGATTACTCGTTTAGTGGTGATTGTAGTTAGTGGTTCTGCCTCGACCCACTTAGTGAAATAATCTACAGCCACAATAGCGAACTTTGCTCCGCCCCTTGCTATGGGGAGGCTTCCTATGATATCAATTCCCCACATAGCAAAAGGCCATGGACTCATCATTGTCTTTAACTGACTTGGAGGCGCTCTAGGTATCTTTGAGAATCTCTGGCACGCATCGCATCGTCGTGCATATCTTACTGCATCCTTGTTTATGGTAGGCCAGAAATAACCATGCCGCAATACCTTTTTCGCCAAAGTTTGCCCTCCAGTGTGGTCGCCACATTCGCCTTCGTGTACTTCTTGCAGCACACGTTTGATGTCATCGTGGGCTACACACCGTAGGAGTGGCATTGAAAACCCTTGTCTATAAAGAACTCCGCCTTGCAGAACGTATCGGGCGGCTTTACGAATCACTTTACGCCTCTCGCTTTTCTTGGTTGGAAGCGCTCCATCCATTAGGAAATTCTTTATGGGGGTCATCCAGGACTCCCTTTCTGGTTCCGTCTCTAGCACTAGGTCGATTTCCATCTGATCAATGCTAGGGGACCGGAGTACTTCCACGGGGGCTAGCCCAATCACTTCAGGATCGTTAGAACTAGCCATCTTCGCCAACTTGTCTGCCTGCTGGTTCTCTGTCCGCGGAATATGAGATATGCTGTAGTGATCAAAATTATTCAGCAGTTCTTTGACTTTCTTTAAGTATAGAACCAATCTTGCACTTTTAGCTTGGAGTCTTCCAGTGACTTGATTCACAACTAACTTGGAGTCGCAGAAAATGTTCAGCTTTGTGACTTCTAGTTCCTTTGCAATCTTCAATCCGGCTATCAGAGCTTCATATTCGGAATCGTTGTTAGTGGCCTGAAACTCCATTCGGATGGCATAAGTTATCAATCGTTTCTCGGGGGTTTCAAGCACTATTCCAGCGCCGGATCTTTCGTCGTTTCTAGCGCCATCAGTATACAATCTCCAGGCATTAGGATCGAAAAGTAACTTCGAAGGTTCCACTTCTTCGTCTGCTATATCTTCTCCAGGAACAGTGAACTCTGCTATGAAGTCGGCTATCACTTGCCCCCGAATTGACCGTCTGGGCTGAAAGTTCAAGTCAAACTGACTTAACTCAATATTCCATTTGAGTAACCTTCCAGATGCCTCCGGTCTCTGTAAAACTTGCTTGAGCGGATGATCAGTATATATGGTAATAGGATGTGCCTGAAAGTAGTGCCGAAGTTTTCTGGAGGCAATCAGTAAACTATACGCCAATTTTTCTATCCGTGGATAATTACGCTCTGCTGCTGTCAACTTTTTGCTCACATAATACACAGGTCTTTGGATCTTATCCTCTTCCCTTACCAACGCTGAGCTGATTGCATGGGACGACACAGCCAAATACACGAATAAATCCTCATGATCTATTGGTTTAGATAGAATGGGAGGTTTCTCCAAGTGCCTGAGCAAATTCTGAAACGCTTCTACGCAGTCAGGAGTCCATTTAAAGTGGCGTTTTCCTCGCTTTATTAATTCGAAGAATGGGATGCACTTATCCGTAGCCCTGGAGATAGATCTGCTTAGTGCGGCCACTTTTCCGGCAAGGCTTTGCACATCCCTAATCCGCCTAGGCTCCTGAATGTTTCTGATTGCCGCGATCTGGTCTGGATTAATCTCGATACCGCGGGAACTGACAATGAATCCCAAGAATTTTCCAGAAGCAACACCGAATGAACACTTGGTGGGATTTAGTTTCATTCCATACTTTCGAAGAATACCGAACATCTCCGCCAAGTCAGTAGTGTGTTGAGAGGATTGCTTGGATTTAACCAACATATCGTCGACGTATACTTCCATTGTTTTCCCGATTTGGTTATAAAACATTCTGTTGACCAAACGTTGGTACGTAGCGCCTGCGTTCTTCAAACCAAAGGGCATTACCACGTAACAATATAATCCCAGATCAGTGATGAAACTAGTATGCTCTTGATCTGGAATATGCATTGGTATTTGGTTGTATCCTGAATAAGCATCCATGAATGAGAGAAGCTCATGACCTGCCGTCGAGTCTACCAACTGGTCAATTCGAGGTAATGGGAAACTATCTTTTGGACAAGCTTTGTTCAAATCCGAGTAGTCGATACACGTTCGCCACTTCCCGTTGGCCTTCTTTACCAGGACTGGATTTGAAATCCAGTCCGGGTAGGTTGAATCTCTGATAAACCCGTTACTTTTTAGCTTTCCAACCTCTTCTTTCAAGGCAGCGGACCTCTCCGGGCCCAACATTCGCCTTTTTTGCTTTACTGGAGGATGTTTTGGGTTAATGCTCAAATAATGGCTCATGATTGATGGGGATATCCCGCACATGTCTGCATGTGTCCAAGCAAATACATCCAAGTTGTTCTTTAAGAAATTCGTCAATTCTTCAGCAAGATTCGGGCTTAACTGGGATCCAATCTTAAGGACCTTCTCCGGGTCACTGTCATCGATTGGTACATCCACAGTTGCCTCGTTGGGAGTCGCCATTCTGCCCCCGGGCTCTTGATCCTCTCTGGGATCTATGTCCTCGGGCATCCTTCTGGGCAACTCTCCAACGATTGTCCTCTTTGGTTGCTATAAGGTCTCCTCCCCCGAAGGGGGAGAAGTGCCTTTAGTTTCGATATCCGCTCCATTGCGAAGCAACTTTAGTTCGGCAACATAACATGCTCGCGCAGCAACTTGATCCCCTCTGACGATACCAATGCCAGCTTCTGTGGGGAATTTCAATAACAAGCACCAAGGGGCTATACAGGCTCTGAACTTTGCGAGGGCCGGTCGGCCCAAGAAGGCATTGTATGGCGATTCAACATCCAAAACCACAAAGGGAAGGATTCTCACTCTCTGGCGTTCTCCTTCCCCAAGTGTAACTGGCAATTCTACATAACCCATAGGTGCGGTGGATGCTCCGTTGAATCCACGGATCCATCCTTGGCAGGGCTTCAAGTCTTTTATCGCAAGATTCATCTGGTCAAAGGCCTTTTTGAAAAGAATATTAACGGAACTCCCGTTGTCCACCAGAACCTTATGAACAGTGGCTGGCCCAATGGGTATTGTAATTACAAGTGGATCTTCAGTTGGAGCATGGACTCCGATGCTTTCTCGTTCTCGGAAAACAACATCATCGGTCATCACCTTCTGCTGCTTCACCGGGATACTGTCCTCGGGGTTGCTGCATTCCCCTACCTCGAGGTGTTGTTTGGCCGCATTGACGTATTGATCTAGCGCTTTGGAGCTATGCCCAGCAAGATAGAGTCCTCCGATCACGGTATTAATAACAATATTCTTTCCTTTTTGGTGAGCAGTCGGCCTAGTAGCAAGTTGATTTTTATTCTGATTCGGGGCCTGCACTGCTTGCCCCCTCTCCCTAGGCGCTACTCTGTATTCATCTAGCTTCCCTTCTCGAAGCAGCCTTTCGACCACATCCCTAAGGTGACGGCATTCATTCGTCGAATGACCGTGAATTTGATGAAAGAGGCAAAACTTTCCTGTCTCACGCTCTTTTTCTGTCGATTCTCTAGGAGGTGGCCTCTTATTTTGGAGGACTTCATACGCATCCATGAAAATATTCTCCAAAGTATCATTGATGGGTGTATAACTTTCAAAGGCCCTGGGACGAGTCCTTCTCTGGGAATCGTTCCCTCGGCCCCTCTTCCGATTGTTGCCGTTACCATTGTTATTGTTGTTACCCGGCTGACGGCCACCCTGATTCTGATTTCCGACGTTAACTTCAACTTTCCCTGAGCTGTCTCCAGTCTGTTTGATGGCGACATTGCTCTGAATTTCCTCCTTATCAGTTGTTTTAACCTTTCGGTTTGCGTATACCTCTTCCCGGCGCAGATGTACGTTGGCTTTCTCATAGAATAACTCTCTGGTGTGGGGTGGTTTGCCTGCCAAGTACCTCCCGAATTCAGTGTCCTTATCCACTCCATCAATTAGTGCTGCGACAATGGTCGGCTCATGAGGATCTTTAACCTCAGTGGCGGCCAAATTGAAACGATCCAGGTACATCTTTAGACTTTCGCCTGGTCGCTGTTTGACAAGGAATAAATCAATCACGCTTTTCGTCTTCTGTGCGTAGATACGGAATTGTTCTACGAACCTCTCGCTTAGTTCCCTGAAGCTAGAAATCGATCTCGCCGGCAGGCGAGTAAACCATTGCAAAGCCACGTCTTCCAGGAATATGGGAAACGCTTTACACTTAACCGCGTCAGAAGCGGCAGCAACAGTCATCGACCAAGAGTATCTCATTAGGTGCTGAACAGGATCAGATCTTCCTGCATACCGGTTCATTTGTGGCATGTTGAAACGCCTTGGAAAAGTTGCATCCAAAATATCGTCAGTAAAAGGAGTATGACTGGGGCCAATCCCCCAATCTTCGTTCCGCTGTACACGACTGTCGGCCAAAATCTGGTGAACCATGGCTGCGACGTTTGCACTAGTCAAAGGAGGTTCAGGGTCAGTGCCTCTGGCCCGACGAGGTTCTCTGATCTCTCTTCGGGGAGTAGCCACAAAATCCGGGGCTTGGGCGGGGCCTCGCTGCCCCCTGTTATCATGAGTATGCGTATGGCGACGAGGCTGAGGTGGTCTGTCATGCACAGGACTGTTCACACCTCGAGCTCTGAGGGTCGTTGCTTAGGTGTGAGCGTTTGGTTGGTTTGGTTTATCCGATGATGAAATTTGCCAAACCAAACTAGAAGCAGTAAAAATGAAAACCGAACCAAACCAACCAAATTAAGTTTGGTTGGTTCAGTTGGTTATCCGATTAAACCGAACTAAAAATATTTTACACATTATGTTTGGAATGTTCACTATAATTTGAAATAAATTATAAATTTATGATTAGAGTATTATTATTTATGATTTTTATGCTTTCTAATATCAATTTTGACAAATAGGTAATGATTAAAATTTACTTCAATAACTCAACTAACCTGAAATATTTATTATAATATCGATAAATTTGAAAATATAGTAAAAGTTCGGTTAATTTGGTTAAACCGATAACCGAACTTAATAATTTTTCAGACCGATTATAAACCAATTTAATTTCAAAACCGAACCAAACCGACCAAAATAAATTGGTTTGGTTGGTTTATTTGGTTTAACCGAATAATGCTCACCCCTATCGTTGCTTGACCATCCATATTACGGTTTGTGGGTCTTGCCCCTAGTTCTTCTTCTTCTTCTTGTGAGGGCAGGGTCCCGAACCGAAGTTGTTCTATGTTTTCGGCTCTTTCATACGGTCGCCGCGGAGGTCTCAGCGACTCTTCAGATGAAGAGGAATACACTGGGGTGAGTGGACGAACCGGCGATGCTCTTCGTCTTGCTAGCTCATCAAGTCTTCTATCCATAGCCGTCAAATTTTGACGCATGATGGAACTTTCCTGTCTTTGGGCAGCCAACTCGTCAAACAACCTATCCCACATTTCGAAAAAGCGAGAAAGATCCCCCTCAGTGACAGGAGCAGCAGGATCATAGTGGTCATCATCACCCTCTCTTATGGGCAAAGTGCTCGGACCGGGTCGAGCAGAGGTTCGAGGACGATAGGAGTGAGTCATAGGTTCTTTTCCAGGTCGAGTTGTGTTCTGACCATCAGTTCGGGTAGTTGCGGTTCGTGGAGGGCGGTTCGCTGCGCCCCCCTGAGATCGACTCGTGGTCGTGGTGCGCGGAGGCTGCGAGGTGTTGCCCCGGGAACGAGTAACAACCCCTTCAGTAGCACGGATCGTCTCGTTCTCATCGACTCGGAACGAGGCGTCTTCGTCGGATCGGATCGCCCCCTGCGCTCCACGATCCAGAGTCTCTTCGTTGCCCAGTTCGTGTACACTCTCCTCGATCGTTTCGTTGGTCTGCAAAACTTTAGATCTTTTTCCAGCCATGATATCCGAATCGCTGGAATCTTCAAGGAAACGAAAGACGAAACTTTAAGACTGAGTTTCTCAGTGAAAGCACCAAAAATGTTAGATCGAAATTTGGACCTAACACCCAAATTGTTATGAACTGTAGAGAATTTTAAATGAGGAACAAGGAAAAAGAAAATAACACTCAGAGTTTATAGTGGTTCGGCGTTAACGAGCCTACGTCCACTTTATATCTTATTGATTGTGCTTTAAAAGCTAATACAACAATGATTTCTCTCAATATTTCAGTGGTTTGACAACAATGGCGGATTCAGTACTCACTATTGCCAAAAAGCTCCCGAAAAATGCCAAGCTTTGGGCTATTTATAGCTGATTTTGCCAGGCGGATCGTGGACACGTGGCACGAATCCCGAGAACCCCGGATCGGATCGCCGCCATTGGAGAAATGGTCAAACTAGCCGTTGTGGACAGGTGTCGTGACTTGCTTGAAAATCGGATCGTGCAGATGGGGAGAATTGGTCCAGATGACGGTTAGGAACACGTGTCGCCAGATCCGTGCGATTCGGATCGCTGAAGACTAGCTCGTGGTTGAACGGATCAGAGGGTTCGGTTCGTACCAAGGGATCGGATCGGATCGTTCTGGGCAACAGTATATAAGTTTGGATCGGATCGCCTGGTGGTGCCGCTCGTTGACGAGATGGGAGCGATCCGTCCCTAGGCGAGTCGATAGAGTGCGATCCATTCCTGGGCGAGACGATGGCGTGCGATTCATTCCTGGACGAGACGATGGCATGCGATTCATTCCTGGGCGAGACGATGGCGTGCGATTCATTCCTGGGCGAGACGATGGCGTGCGATTCATTCCTGTTTTCCTTTTATGAATGATCCTGGATGGCTTGGTCAAAAAGCGAGCCAACACCAGTTTTGCTCCAAAGCGATAGTTAAATCTTTAATTAGATTTGAACGTGAAATGGTAATTAATTTTACCGATAACACCGTGGTGTTAGATATGGAGTATTACCAGTTTTGCTTCATGGGATGAATAGGTTGGGATTGGGAAATAAAATAAATAATTACTTCGGTGTGGTTCTCTAATCTCGACTAGTTTGGAAAACCATAATTTGGTTTGATAAGACATCCAATGGAAGATTAAAGAATAAATTTTAAAGAATATATCTTTGATAAAATTAATGGGAACCTTTCCCTAAGAATTGAAATTTAGAAACTAGCTGTAGGTTAGTTAAGAAGAATGGTTTCCTGGGTATTGATCTGATGTTGGTTTCGGCCTTCGGGGTTAATATTTGGGGAATTGCTCTCTTACTGATTTACGGTTAGTGACTAATGAATTGGAATGAGGCGTATGTCGTGTTTGTTTAACATTTGTTTTTAATATACGCGGGTTGTTAGGAAAGGCCGTGTTTATACCCATTCTGAATAACTGATTCGACGATAAGTTGAAGATGATGACGGTGGTCGAAGACCAGAAGTCCTCACATCATTTGGATAATTACTGATGATCCTGATTGGGCTGTACACCCAAGAGGATGGAAATAGTTGGTGGTCGTCCAGACGTACTTGGAGATCGATGGATATGCGAGGAAAGTGCCTCCGGTTTCGTTCAGACCCAGAACGAACTTGTAAATGGATTGTGTGTCTGACATTGGATTTTATTCTATGTTGATTGATTTCTGTTAAATATATATCTGTTTGGCGGCGGAGAATTAATTCTCTTGCTTTACGCCCTTCTCTGAGACGTACGAGCTTAGAGGTTATATATCGATAGATATCAATCGCATGGCATGAATTGCCTGTGTGGCACACTGAGTTACATGGATCAAGGCTTCTGTTGAAAAGCAAAGTCTTGTGGTTGATGATCAAAGCACGGCCTACGTGGCAGCTTTGTGTATAATGTGAATTCGCGAGCCTCACACCTCGGTATGAGTGAAAAAAAGAATAAGGACTGCGGGGAGAGCACGGCGTTTCTTTCTAGCTTTGGTGGTGTCAGTGACTTACCAGCCCTAACATTTATATACTTTTCACCTATGTGGTTGTTGGATGAGGCACCTCGATTTTAGGTCTGTAAGGACAGGGAAACGTGTGTTCAGGAATACTAATCCACTAACGTAAGTGTGGACCGGCCCTGAAGATCCAGGGGTTACCCAGAGTTTGTAGTCCCGAGGCATTTGCTAGAATGTCTCGAAGCGGAGAGGAGCTTGCCCCTTGCCTCGACTCATGACGGAAATCCAATTTCTAATATGTGATATTGCTGTTTTAATTGTAGAACTAGTACGGCGACATGATATATGGTACCCATGCCGTCTATGATTTATATTTATGATTGAAATTGTTTTGACACTATACACTTATTATAGTATCAAATGATTTGTTTTAAACGTACCAAACATGTTTGGCTATTATAAGGGAAAACCCTATCCTCCGGCTTGCGTTGCATTGTGTGATGGGACCTGGGTCTTATAATTGCTTCATTTTTCGAAAAAGCATTGCGCTGTTTATTCTATGCACTAGTATTCTTGGGAGGAAACCCGTTCCGTGTTATACGGCCTGGTCCCTTGAATTACTCTCTTTTAAAGTAAAGTTTTAAATAACTGTTTTAGTTCTCACACCAGTCACATGACTGACCTGGAGTTTATTATTTTAACCTAAACTCTGGGTGCCTCTATTTTCGACACGGACAGCTAGTAGTTTTGGTTTTGCAGATTTATATTCACAGGATCCTGGTTTACAGCTGGAATGATATCCGGAAAGCTCTGTATCCGTATATCACCTTCAGTTGTGCTTGAATTATTTTCCGCTGCTATGTAATTTATTGTAATCTCTGATATTTATCGAATGTAATTTATTCAATTATACTCTGTATATTCTTGTATCTGATGGAATTGTTGTAATAAACAATGAAATGTTCTTCCGTCTGAGTTCATTTGTGTGTTGTTCTCAAAGTATCCGCTCTTTCCTTCACGGGGAAGTAACGGGTCCTTACAGTGGTATCAGAGCTTTGGTTTACAGAGCTCGAGAACAAGGCACGTTAGAACCATACGAAAGAATTTATCAGATATTGGATTAGTAATATCCCATTAGAATGACTCGTTAGAGATAGGATCAGTAGTATCCTAGAACGAGTGTGAAGAGTATATTTTTCAAATGGAAACAATTTTGTTTTAAAATTTAAATCGCTTTATACGTATTTGAATATTTATTTATATTGAATTTGGACAATCCAATATATAAAGATTTTGCATATACGCGTCATGAACGTATATTCGAAGTTTTAATATACTGGATAGATATAGAATCACATTCTAGTCGCTTGGAGATGATTTTGATGATGGAGCTCCATCACCAATATTTACGTTCGTGTTTCAAAGGTGTGATATCTATATATTTCCATTAGACTGGTGTGAGAACCAAAACTTATATAGATTGATTTATTTGTTGTGATTTGGCATCAAAAACATGATTTTTGTATATGTATCAAAATTATGGATTTGAAATTCTAATTCACTAATTGATTGGTGTTTGAGTTGTTTGTTTATTTGTTTGATAATTTTGAACCATTATGCCTAATTGAACCAAATAGTGAATTATATTAAGAATTGGTCGCATATGCATGCATATACATGTACTTACAATGAACAGGTCATAGCAAGGAGCCTAGAGCAGAGAATAAAATTTGTTTGCCCGACAAATAGGTACATGTTTACTATAATTTATTGTTTTGTTTGGGTGATGATGATTTTATGAGCCGATTGGCTAGCCGCTTGGCTTTTTCTTTTTCTTTTTGAAATCAGAAGGCCTATATGGCAATTTCGGGATTTTCCCGTGGCTCCCGGTGCAGGGGTGGTTATGGCGAAATTTTTCGAAAATTTAGGGTGTTAGCCAAATTATTGAAAAATTTGAAAAGTTCTTAGAAACTGAAAAGTTGAAGAACTTAAGCCATAATCAAAAGAATGGAAGCTGAGTTGATTTGTTAAACAACTTTCGGTTTCGTTCCTTTACGGGGACGTAAAGTGTTAAGTGGGGGAGATTGTAATAACCCGGAAATGAGAGCCAGTTTAAAATTTTTATTTTTGCAATTTTAGCGAATTTTGAATATTTAAAATGAATTATTTTAAATAATATCTACGTGAAATTTATTTTGAATATAATTCGAACGAATATATTTATATACGTCGTCGTTAGAATATAAATAATTATATATAATTATAAAAGGAATGAAAATGGCGCGGTAGTTCGATAATTCGATTTCAAACTTCAATTGAATGTACCGGGTGCAAAACAATCCGGATTTTAGTGAAACCAAAAATAATAGGATCTATTTGGGAATATATTTCCAACGAATCTGAAAAATCGAAATTTCATAGCGGGAATCAAAAGTTATGCCCAGTTGAAAATTCATAATAGTCGCTATGTAAATTATACATGGCCCAAAAAGTCAAATTTTGCATACGGATGAATTTGGACTCAAAACCACTTCCATTAAGTTCAAAATGCCGTTTAGAACTCCGAAAAGTATAAGATTCGATATATTCCGATATCCGGAATAGTGGCAATTGGCAGGAGCTTTTCGGTTAACAAAACACAGCCCTTAAAAAGTGAAATTTTGCATACGAGCTCAGAATTCGACGAGATAAATTCTTATGGATTCACAATGACAAATCATTGTTGAGTTCCAAATGGCGCGTCGAATGGAGTTAGTATGTGGCCGTGCGAGCTGAAACAGTTCAGGGTAAAGCGAGCAGTCATTTTACAAAGGAACATTATTGATACGACCTCAGAATTCGATTTCGTTTTTTTTTTCTGGATTCGTATCATCTAAAAATGGTTAAATCCAAAAGGGCATGATTTTTGAAGTTAGCATGTGAGCGTGCGAGAAGAAAAGGTGCGCCAAAATCGCATTTTTAGAGCTTATCTGAGCATATTCGTGATTTTTTTGAACGGCCAAACGAACTTGGAATTCGACGAACCTTGTTTCGTTGGACTCGCCTTCACATCTACTATCTCGTATCCGAAATCCGCGGCGATTGGAGATCGTTAGCGTTCAGGCGATCCGCAAGAAACTAGCATATAATCACTTTTCATCCTTTTCTATTTCGTAAATTCACTTTTCCTCTTCCTCTTCAAAAACTAAAAAAATGGCCTCCACCCTCCCCAAACCCGCTGCCCCTCCTCCCACCGCCACCGCCGCACCACCTCAGGCAGCCGCATCCCCTCCTCCTCTTCCCCTCCTCCTCCTTCTCTCTCCTCTTTTCAAGAACCCTAAGCCTCACGCCACCACCACGGGCCCCACCACCACCGCCGCGGCCCACCAGCACCCTCCCCGCCTCACATCAGGTCCGGCGCCGCCTCCCCCTCCTCAACTCCGGCCGTGGGCCCTCCGGTCACCAAAAACCCATTTTACACTAATCGCTCGTTTTGCAAATAAGCCCCTGACCGTATTTCGTCAATAACTCTCAAACGGTGCGCTTTTGGCCAAAGTCCCTCTAGGCCAAAGTTGTAGAGCACGAAATTCTATTCGATTTGGCTATTTGGAAGTCATGTTTTGGAGTTCGGAGTTGCTCGGAAAACGCGTTCGAAGTCTGCTGTTCAAAAGCGGTAAAATTCGTGTACTTTCGCAAATTCTGGTGAATTGGAGCATTTTCGGCATAAAGACCCTTAGGCGAAAGTTGTCCGGAATGGCGCGTTTAAGCTAGGAAAATGATGGTGTGAAGATTGAAGCTCGTTTACAAATTCTAGGACCCGAACAGCGAATCCGGACGTTAGAAAAAAAAAGTGAGTTTTCTCCGCTTCAAAGCTTCTGTGGTTTTTGACGAATGAAGTAGAATAAAAATATGATTTTTATATTATAGGAAGAATAAAAATATGATTTTTATATAGTAGAGATAATAAAAATACGATTTTTATATTATATAGATAGTAAAGATTTGATCTTTACTATATGAACAGCGGTATAAAAATAGAATTTTTATCTATATAGTAGCGATGTAAAAATAGAATTTTATCTATGTAGTAGTAGTATAAAAATGTGATTTTTATATACATAGCAACAATATAAAAATGTGATTTTTATATATGTAGTGACTACGGGCAGTGAAATTGGCGAAAAGGCGAGCACGACGAAGATTTCTGCGTAAGAAGAGTCGCGGCGTTTGGTTTAGCTAGTTGGTGAGAACTTCTCACTCAAAATTTCTTTTTCTAGTTATATATATATATACTAGGATGCAGACGGTGTTTAGTAGCACTCGACACCACTGTCCACAGACCATGGACTTGTTTGTTTGGTTGTGTAGTTGGTTAAATTATTTGATTTGAATTTGGTTGTTTGGTGAATTGAAATGAATTTGATTGATATGTGTATGGCGTGGGCCATCACTAGACCGGGGATAAGGCTAGGCTTTGTCCCGTTTCTAGTATCGTGTCGTTATGCCGCCGAAATTTTCTAAAATGAGTTAGAAAAATAAAAACATCATTTTTATTTTGTAAATGAACTGAATAGAAATTCATGTGTTAAAATAGAATATTTTATCGTTAAAAATATAATTTTTAACGTGAATGTGAATAAATAAATATTCATTTACAAACCGGACGGTTTGTTTATGTACACCTATTTGAAGAACATTGATTGGGACGATAAATTTTACACATCGCCCAACTGTGTAAATAACATCTGCGTTTGATTATTTGAAACCCCACACGGGTATTGGGATAATATATGACATACACTAATCCCAATAATTAGTTGTATGTAGATTGATTGATTGACAGGCTGTTATAAGCGTTAGATATCTATATTTGATGCTTATACAGTGTAGTGCACTTTTAATGATGGTTGATTATTTATCATTGTTATTATATACATGTGTTGTATGGAATCCATATAATTAACTTTATATGGTAATTGATTGGGCCTCATTCCAATCGGGAAAATAAAGAATATTATAAAATAGAGGTTCAAATTTTGACAGTACTCATCCGTTGAGATTAGTCATGTGTTGAACGAAATATTTTAACAATAAAATTTACATCTTTATATTATAAAATAAGGGTTCATGTGTTGACAGTACTCATCCGTTGAGATTAGTCATGTTTTGAACGAAATATTTTAACAATAAAATTTACATCTTTATATTATAAAATAAGGGTTCATGTGTTGACAGTACTCATCCGTTGAGATTAGTCATGTGTTGAACGAGATATTTTAATAATAAATTTTACATCTTTATCATATATAAGAATAGAAACTAATTGGAAAATAGATAAGATGAGTGGTCTCCTGGATATTGATCTGATGTTGGTTTCGGCCTTCGGGGTTAATATTCAGGGAATCGTTCTCTTACTAATTTACGGTTGGAGTCTGATTTGAAATCAAACGATAGATACCTTAATTTTTATAAAATATATTGAATAACAAAAATAGTCACACGTGGACAGTACTCATTCGTTGAGATTAGTCATGTGTTGACAAAAATATAGATTCACGTATTGAATAGGATAAATATTCATTTGTTGAATAGAATAACGGTATTATTGAAATATATAAAGCCGTGTTGATTAGAGATGCGCTATTTTGACGCGAACGATATTTATATCGATTATATTCGTTTTTATAATTGAATTGAGTAGAAAACGAATTTAATTTGAATTGAATAGAAAACGAATTTAATTGAATTGAATAGAAAACGAATTCAAATTGAATTGAAATTTGAATTGAATTTAAATGAATTTTAAAACGAATTTATAAGGAAAAATTCAATTTTGATTTGAATTTGAAATGGAAGTTGAAATTGTTTTTGAAAAGAATTTAAAACTATTTATAAAATTCGTTTTAAAACAGAAATCGATGAAATATATATCATATATATTATATATATAATATAATGGCCTGAATAGAACGCGTCGCGCCGCGGCAGTTCGTAAATTTCGACCATTGACTTCGAACGGACATTACGGGAGATCCGACCGTCGGATTCTCCTAAAACCGGAACCGTTGGGTTCGTATCGAAAAGAGCTTTCTAACGAATATTAGAAATTTGAAATCTAACGGTTGGATTTGGAGATACATCCAAATCAAATTTGGAAAAGGTCGTTGTAAGTGCAGTTCGATGGCCGTTGTTGGAAATCGACTGCACGGGCCTTGATAAAATTATTAAAAATAATAATAATTTGTGTAAAATCATAAGAAATGATTTAGGAAAAATTGGGATGAAAAACTCCATATTTGAAAAGATAAAAATAGATTTTTATCGAAATGAACTAGTTTTGAACTAAAATTAAAACCCATTTATTTTTAATAAATAAATTGGATTTGAAATGGGTTGTAAATAGAATTGATTTGTGGGTTCATCGTGAAGGGTGTTTTTATATGACATTTGTTCTTTAACCCGATAAAAATTAGAATGTGATTTGGGTTTATCGTGAACTGTGTTTCAAATAACATTATTTCTTTAACCCAGAAACGGGAGTTTTAATTAATCTGCAATTAGATTGAAATGTGAATTGATAATTTAAATTATCAAATTTGGCAAATGAGCGAGGATGGAGTATTACCAGTTTTGCTCCAAAGTGATAGTTAAATCTTTAATTTGATTTGAACGTGAAATGGTTATTAATTTTACCGATAACACCGTGGTGTTAGATATGGAGTATTACCAGTTTTGCTTCATGGGATGAATAGGTTGGGATTGGGAAATAAAATAAATAATTACTTCGGTGTGGTTCGCTAATCTTGACTAGTTTGGAAAACCATAATTTGGTTTGATAAGACATCCAGTGGAAGATTAAAGAATAAATTTTAAAGAATTTATCTTTGATAAAATTAATGGGAACCTTTCAATAAGAATTGAAATTTAGAAACTAGCTGTAGGTTAGTTAAGAAGAATGGTTTCCTGGGTATTGATCTGATGTTGGTTTCGGCCTTCGGGGTTAATATTTGGGGAATTGCTCTCTTACTGATTTACGGTTAGTGACTAACGAATTGGAATGAGGCGTATGTCGTGTTTGTGTAACATTTGTTTTTAATATACGCGGGTTGTTCGGAAAGGCCGAGTTTATACCCATTCTGAATAACTGATTCGACGATAAGTTGAAGATGATGACGGTGGTCGAAGACCAGAAGTCCTCACATCGTTTGGATAATTACTGATGCTTCTGATTGGGCTGTACACCCAAGAGGATGGAAATAGTTGGTGGTCGTCCAAACGTACTTGGAGATCGATGGATATGCGAGGAAAGTGCCTCCAGTTTCGTTCAGACCCAGAACGAACTTGTAAATGGATTGTGTGTCTGACATTGGATTTTATTCTGTGTTGATTGATTTCTGTTAAATATATATCTGTTTGGCGGCGGAGAATTTATTCTCTTGCTTAACGCCCTTCTCTGAGACGTATGAGCTTAGAGGTTATATATCGATAGATATCAATCACATGGCCTGAATTGCCTGTGTGGCACGCTGAGTTGCATGGATCAAGGCTTCTGTTGAAAAGCAAAGTCTTGTGGTTGATGATCAAAGCACGGCCTACGTGGCAGCTTTGTGTATAACGTGAATTCGTGAGCCTCACACCTCGGTATGAGTTAAAAACGGGATAAGGACTGCGGGGAGAGCACGTCATTTCTTTCTAGCTTTGGTGGTGTCAGTGACTTACCAGCCCTGACATTTATATACTTTTCACCTATGTGGTTGTTGGATGAGGCGCCTCGATTTTAGGTCTGTGAGGATCGGGAAACGTGTGTTCAGGAATACTAATCCACTAACATAAGTATGGACCGGCCTTGAAGATCCAAGGGTTACCCAGAGTGTGTAGTCCCGAGGCATTTGCTAGAATGTCTCGAAGCGGAGAGGAGCTTGCCCCTTTCCTCGACTCATGACGGAAATCCAATTTCCAATACGTGATATTGCGGTTTTAATTGTAGAACTAGTATGGCGACTTGATATATGGTACCCATGCCGTCTATGATTTATATTTATGATTGAAATTGTTTTGACACTATACACTAATTATAGTATCAAATGATTTGTTTTAAACGTACCAAACATGTTTGGCTATTATAAGGGAAAACCCTATCCTCCGGCTTGCGTTGCATTGTGTGATGGGACCTGGGTCTTATAATAGCTTCATTTTTCGAAAAAGCATTGCGCTGCTTATTCTATGCACTAGTATTCTTGGGAGGAAACCCGTTCCGTGTTATACGGCGTGGTCCCTTGAATTACTCTCTTTTAAAGTATAGTTTTAAATAACTGTTTTAGTTCTCACACCAGTCACATGACTGACTTGGAGTTTATTGTTTTAACCTAAACTCTGGGTGCCCCTATTTTCGACAAGGGCAGCTAGTATTTTTGGATTTGCAGATTTATA
Organism: Allium sativum; assembly: GCA_030737875.1. Classification (NCBI taxonomy): domain Eukaryota; kingdom Viridiplantae; phylum Streptophyta; class Magnoliopsida; order Asparagales; family Amaryllidaceae; genus Allium; species Allium sativum. Next base: position 138,807,098 of record CM060915.1, read on the forward strand.
TTCACAGGATCCTGGTTTAAAGCTGGAATGATATCCGGAAAGCTCTGTATCCGTATATCACCTTCAGTTGTGCTTGTATTATTTTCCGCTGCTATGTAATTTATTGTAATCTCTGATATTTATCGAATGTAATTTATTTAAATATACTCTGTATATTCTTGTATCTGATGGAATTGTTGTAATAAACAATGAAATGTTCTTCCGTCTGAATTCATTTGTGTGTTGTTCTCAAAGTATCCGCTCTTTCCTTCACGGGGAAGTAACGGGTCCTTACAGTTTATCTAGGTGATATTGCCTTGACTACTATAAGAAGTTTAAAGGTAGATCAATGGCAAGTTAAACTGCTTTAGGAAGTCTAAAAGTTTCTACTGCAATGCTTTTTCCTTATAGCTCATAATGTAGTCTTTCTTCTTTAAACCCGTGATATTTCGATATTCCCAATATATCTTATTATTTTCTATTTATGTGATATTCCTATTATATCTTCTATAAAAGAAATAAACTGAAAAATGACAATCATACATCAAAAAGTCATAAATTAGTTTAATTAATTGAATTATTTAATATATACTTTTAGAAACACAAATACTCTAATATTCCTTTAAGTTACATTAAGTTAAATAAAAGTTTACATTTACTTATGTATATTTGCATATGTTTTTATTTAAAATCAAGACTGTACTAATTAGAACTAAATTGAATGTTAATTTTTCATTTAATTATCATTTATATATTTGTAATGACAATATGCACGAGTTTTTTATGATATCTTAGAGTCATCCGCTATATCCCATTATTTCCTCACTTAATCCCCTATGCGACTTTTGGTATATATACCACATTGAATTTGCTAAGCGCTATAACTGCATAGATGTAGTGTTGTGTTTTAAGTATATAATTTATTAGTCACAAATAATTAGTTTTGATCCCTTCCACAAAACAACCCGCAAGTTAGGTTGTATGCAAGGTTGTTCAACTTAGACATACTTGCCTTGAAAGAGTCGGTACATTTATGGGTAATTACTATAATTATATTTTTAATTACTTTCACCGTGAGTTATTTACTTAGGATCTAACATACATATATATATATATATATATGTGTGTGTGTGTGTGTGTGTGTGTGCATGCGTGTGCGTGTGTGTGTACTATTCATGCTTCAATGAACACAATGTTTAGTTTTTTTACGAAATATCCAAATCCCTATAGGTGGGTCGATACAAACTTCTTCTCTAAAATGCAGGAATTCTTCCATTTTTATGGATCTTCACCATTTTTTTCTCTACATTCTTACTTAAATAACGGGTTGCAAGCAATATAAATAAAAGATTATACTAATTGGACATAGACCAGGGATTGTGAAAGCACTATAATGTTTGTTTTCTTTACATTTCCTACGTATTATTTCCTATGGTTTGTGATTAGAAGTTTTTGGTTAACGATTTTACGACTTTGGTGTATTGGTGTCAATTTTGATGCCAACAATTTTGGTGTGCTAGGAAGGGAGGAGCTTGAACTTAGGATTTGGATTTGGAACTTGAATGAGTTAGTAGTGGGTATGAATAAGAAGACTATTACTCAATGAGAAATAGCTAGAGATGGAGGGAGTGAACACGCTTTCTTTAGAGAAAACCAAACGTTTGTTTACCTTACTAGAGCGCGATGGATAGTGTGGTGAATCGGTTGCAAATGAGATTAAAAAGAAAAAACTGGGTTTGCCAAAGTGGCAGATTAGATGATGGCAAACTTACTCTAATAGATCAGGCAAGCATGACTTGTTGTAAGTCAGAACCAAGGGGCGAAAGTCAGACCTAACGATGGTACACAGTAGTGAAAGAGATATTGATGACCCCTTAATAAATGGACCTAGATTAGCATCAATCTGGATAATTGCATCGGGGAAGATTCTATTCACACAGAGGACATTCCCCCAGGACCCCGAAAGATGAATGTTGGCACTAACAAAATCCAAAACTTATAGCCAAGATCAGGATATTAGGCACATGGAGTTGGCTTGGAAATACTAGGAGAACACTCGATTAGGCAACCCAGATCGATAACAAACTGAACCCTCGGTAAGTATTGATCCGGATATGACCCTTAGAAAATAGGGACTAGAATTTGGGATACTAATACTCACAAAATAGGAGCTGGTGCTGATGACTGGAGGATGCTTTCAGTTGGTAATGACATACTTGCTGACATCATCTGATGAGCTACGGGAGGATGTCTAATCAATCAGGATATGAAAAGCGTACATATGAGTGCTTTCGCACTAAACATTATGAGCACAAGGAAGGTACCAGAGTTCAAACTCCTGGTGGGGGCATATAACAAAAGAATGGATCCTACCGTTCACTTGATGTAACACCCCACGTCCGCTAAGGTCACTCATACCAGGGGAATGCCTTAGTTTCGGTGAAGTATTTTGAGTGAATATAGAACAGTAAAATTACAACAAGACAGATATAAGTAATATTTGAAAATTTAAAACATCATTTCATTGCAGCGAAAAGTAATACATGTTTGGTTACATCACAAAACCATAAACCAGTGTCAAGTACATAATATCCATCTTGATAAAATAGAGGTACATAATCCCACTACATAACTAATAGCCATAAAAGGAAAGATAAGCTCGGCTTCACTTCACGGTCCAAGCTCCATAGGATAGGTACAACAATCAGATCAAAGCCCACTAGCACCAGGCCCACTCTAATAACCTGGGTTTGGTGGAAAAAGATAAAAACAACGGGGTCAGACATAAGTTGATATACGGTAACGACTGGGGATGAATGGCTACACTAAGCAGCTTGGTAAACTTAGGATAAACTAAGATCACCGTAAAGACGCATTTATCCACCCAAGGATAATTACTAGATTACACCGCCCCAGACTTATCCACCCAAGAGTAATTCCTACACTGCACCACACCAGTTCTACCTACCCAAGATTAATTCCCATCCAAAGATTTGATCCCACTAAATGTACTTAGAAATTTTTAGCCAGTAGTTTCTTTTACTCCTACATAGGTGCCGTCTGCCCCTATCTTTACTAGGTGTACCCACTACTCCCAAGCGATCGGCTCCCTAACGTAGATACCCGTGCTGGTCCCACAATGGGGTGTATCATTTCCCCAAAGTGGCAACCTGATAGTATCAACAGTGCACGGCTTTATACCTACACGATGCAACAACGATTTACTAACCAGCCCGGGTCCACACACGCATATGAAACCCGTTGGTCCTACGTTGCCACCGCTAACCCGTTTTTGGCCTCTTATAGTCAAGCCCAATATGCGTGTCCCGTCACTCGACTTGGGTCGAGCCCACTAAGATACGTTTGGGATATTGGTTGAGATGGGCCCCCACAAGCTACCACTTAAGCTTGTTAATTTATCTAGTGTATCCCACTTAACCCCTTTAACCATGTCTACTTACATGTTATAAATACTTTGGTTAAGTCATTAATCACATTTTAATTACCTTTCAAGGCACCCACTAGATTTCCACATGACACCCAAATCATTTACCTAATTCCCACATGCCACCCGAGGCACTTACTTAACCCTTTAATCATGTTTAATTCCATGTTCCACTTTGGTTAAGTATTCTAATCGTATTTTCTATTGCTACCCAAGGCAACCCACCAGTTTCCTCATGCCACCCAAGGCACCCACACTAGTTACTACGTGCCACCCAAGGTACCCACTTAACCCTCATGTCCCACTACATGCTTATATGGTTAAGTGTTTCTTAATTAATTAAGACCGTGATCCTCATAAAGACCTCTCACATTAGACTATCTTTTATGACCGCTGGTTAAGCCGGTTGGGTCCGGGCAGCCTTATGTCATAACCGAGTCTAACCTCGTGTCTTTACATTAATCACGTATTTAGTTTGTGCCTAAGACCTCTCACATTGGGCTAACATTTGTAGCAACTGGTTAAGCCGGTTGGGTCCGGGCAGTTTTACGCTACAACTGAGTCCAACCTCGTGTCTTAGTCGATTAATTACACCTAATTAATCACCCTCATAATTTATATTAATTATCCCTAATTAATATCAAGTTTTTCATAACATGGGTAGACCTAACTCAATAGGTAAATTCCCATGGGGTAGACCTAACTCAATAGGTAAATTCCCAATTATGTTAATTTATTTTTATGGTATGCTTAATCATACCCAACCATACTTTAATTAACATATTTATTAACCCCATCGTTCCCCACGCAAATCGTTCTCATTTCACGACATAATAAAAAAAAGGAAGATCCATCACAAATATCATGGGTTCTAACCAAATCTTAGCATATAACTTTGTCATGGGTTAAGAGGATGTCAACTTGCATATATGAGCATATATTAACCCAACTACATTTAACCCAAACTTGCATATTATCGCACACATGACTTGCATAACATATTGCATATGAACTTGTATATTATCATACACATATCTTGCATAACATGTTGAACTTGCTTATAAGCATTCACATAACTTGCATAAGCACACATAACTTGCATAACATGTTGAACTTGCATATAAGCATTCTCACAACTTGCATAACATGTTAAACATGCATTTAAGCCTACACATAACTTGCATAAGCATTCACATTCTTGCATAAGCATTCACATACTTACATATTAACAAACATGTAACTTGCATAGCATATCTTGCATATTAACATACATGTAACTTGCATATTAACAAACATGTAACTTGCATAGCATATCTTATCATACATGTAACTTGCATATGAACTTGTTAAACATGCATAAACCCACTTGTTAAATATGCATAAAACAACTTATTAATCATGCATGTTATCCCATACTTAGCATGCATAGAATCACATACTAAACTTGCATAATATCATATACTTAGCATGCATAGAATCACATACTCATCATGCATAATATCACCTACTTAGCATGCATAGAATCACATACTCATCATGCATAATACCACATTCTTAACTTGCATAAAATCAATTACTTATTATGCATAAACCCACATATCCAACTTGCATAAACTCTCATATTCAACTTGCATAAATTTACATATTCAACATACATACACTCACATATTCAACTTGCATAAATTTACATATTCAACATACATAGATTAGCATATCATTTCAAATGATTCAATCTCACAAATCCGCATTCAAGACCATAAGTCTCATTACACCTAATCTACTTATCTTAACAATTGATCATCAAAGTGATAGAAACTCACCAAAACACAATTAGCAAGCTAATGAAGAAGATTAAGATACTTAGAATGGATTAGAGGTTGATTAGAGCTTGCTTTCCTCTTCATTGATTTGTGGAGGCCATGACCAAGTTTCATTTTGCCATAGTTTAGTTACTAGGTTTAATTATGAATGAATTAGGGTAGGGTTAGGGTGTTATTTATAGGATTAGGTTGCATTTTAGACCCTTAGATTAACCCTAGATTGATTTAGGACCATCAGATCCGTCAGATCCAAGAAGCTTCCAGAACTAGCCCTCCAAGCCAGCCCAAGAACCCAAACTGGTGCACCCAGTTTAACTGGGCGTCGCACCCCTGTCGACAGGCAAGTCGACAGGGCAGTCGACACCCCTGTCGACAGCCCTGTCGACATGGCTATGGCGGGAACTTTCCCGCCTGGCCCCGCTTGCTCTATTTTAAAATCTGAATTTTAAATTATAAATCTGTTTTTAGTTTTGAATTTTCTGCAAACTTCATCGGGCCATAACTGGGCCATACGGACTCCGATTTTCGAAAACTCGGACTCTATTTCGCGTATTTTTCCGAGACGAACGCAATGGCGCAGCCCGTTTCCCCCGATTCCCACATCTGAGATTATTTATCCTGTAATTAGTGAATTTTAGTATTAACTAAAATTCGGGGTGTTACACTTGATGAGATGTACGTGACTTATGGAAGTGCTGGGGAATATGAGGATGTCATGGGAAAGTTGTAATGACCCGAAAATCCGGTCCAATTTGAGCTGACCAAATAACACAAGTCCAACCCCAAATTGTACTGAAAACCAGGAAATTAATAGAAAGAAGTTAGAGGGTGAGAATAGATAAGATAGAACTTATGGACTAGAAGAAGAAGAACATCACCATCAGAGTAAATACGAATCTCACAGCGGAACGAATGAAATATAACATAACCTTTGAAATACAAACAGTATATGTATACAATAGCACTTATCAGCATACAACACTTATAACACAACGGACATAATAATAGCTATAGAATCTTGAAACCTCATGCTCCAAGCTCTCCAGGTGTATCTGAAAAATCCTGACTACTTGACTGCCCGTACAAAATTAGGCACCCAAGAGTCTAGGGAAAACAAAAATATAAACTCCGGGTCAGTCATGGGACTGGTATGAGTAAAACAATTTAAAACAGTTCGAATAAGTAAACGATATCTCATAAGACCACGCCGTATAACGGAACGGGTTTTTCCCTTATGAGAATCCAAAATATCTTTATATCAAAAACCTTTTGATATTATAATAATGTCTATCAACCACAATATAATAATCATCTAGCAGAAACGCTTTCATCTCACGTTCTACATATATAGTATACAATCAAAACCGCAAGCACGTATTGGGTAATGGATTTCCAACTATGACAAGGTATGGAACCACCTTCCGATCAGTGTACTCTAGGAACAATACACTGGAGTTCAACAAGAACATCTTGCAACTCAGCCACACATGACCGACCACTTATTTCGCTTGAGTGTATTGAATGTACATCACCAACGGTTGGGATCAGCAACCGTTTTCCGTATATATAAGGGACAACATTGATAGATTAAAGAAGCAAATGAATACTCTCTAGATAGGTGATTATACACAATACTTCGGTGCGACCGACTTAGCCATGCTGCCTGCTCGATTTTTGTCATTTACCGGATGTTGAGGCCAGAGGCTACGATTACTTTCCATTCATTTATAACACGATCACTTTGAATGCCACATTATCAAATCCGTAAATCATTAATTGGTTTACACAAATATTCTGGATGTTATGCTAAGGGAATAAATCCGTTGCCACCATATATATTTATACAGACCAACCTATTCGATCATTGGAAATATTCTGTCAGACACTCGGCCATATACGTTAGTTCTGGGACTGAATGAAACCGAAGGCACTATTCAGTACATCTGCACTTTACTCCGTCTTCCATTTCTTTGGCATATTCGCAATGCTTGTGCCAATACAGAGTGGTTCTTTGGATAAGAATCCAACCGGTCTCTCTATATTAACAGAATTAAAATGGTAAAAACTTCGATAGTCGGTGAGTTAACTATCAAAGAAAAACATGTCGGTGTTCACATAACGATCTTAATTCCAAATGGAAACTATCGATCCAATCATCAAATATATATATATATATATATTTCCTCATTTTCTATGTTTAGAAAATGTACGTTATTAACATTAGAAAACGTTTCCATCTGCTTATTTACAAATCACTATTCTCCCACAACTACCAGTCCCTAACTATAAACTAACAAGAGAACAATTTCCTAAGTATAAACCCCGAAGGCCGAAACCAACATCAGATCGATACTCAGGAAACCATTCAACTTATTAATCTCTAGTCAGTTTCTAATTTTTGTTTAACTCTATATCATTAACTCTATTTGATTAACTCTGTTTGGATAACTCTAACTGATTAACTCTAACTGATTCACCCTAACTGATTAACTCTAACTGATTGACCCTAACTGATTAACTCTAACTGGTAAATTTACTCTCTTTGATTAACTCTAATTAATTAACTCTAATTAATTAACTCTATTTCCTTTTATAATATCGTATTTATTTCCTAAATGAATAATCCTTTATTCTATTTATTTATTCCCCCAAATAAATAAATATATAATCCCAATTACTCTATTTGTAAATGTTCTACAAATATTTTCTTTTTATTTCTATTCTATTTGTAAATGGTTTACAAATATTTCTCTTTCTATTTGGTTGACAAATATTTTCCTTTTATTTGATTTACAAATATATTTTCCTTATATTTGATTTACAAATATATTCCCCTTATAACTCTTTTGATTTATAATTATTTCCTTTATAAAAAAAAATCCTTTTTCCTTTAATATATAAAATCCATCGATTTTATATAAATAATTTATTTTCAAAAATCTACTTTGTAAATCTCCTTTCTATTTCCCAATATTTCTTACGGTATTTTATATACCAAACCACAAAGATCGATATCATTTAAACACACATAATCAAACAGATTATATCACATCATATATTTCAATATATGATAAACAGTAAAATAATTGTTGAGGAATCCAGTCGGAATCCTCCAACCTATTTCCCTGCATCACAGATGTTAAACAACATATATAACATCACTTTAAGTTCAGTACGAATTATTCTGATAAACAGAATCAATATATATATATATATATAATTTAAACTAACTGACTAGCAGTTCAATCAACCCAATCAACACACAGCAAATCAACAGATAATTATCAGTTCTAAGAATACGTTATAAAAATATAACTGTTCAGAGTTGGTGAGTTTTACTCACATTGGACGATCATCGTTAAATAACGATAATTGCCGGTAGATTCTGATAGACAAATTATTTCTGCGAAATTCCAGTATCTCAGATTCCAGTCGTATCAATTTCGAAGCGACGGTCTCCTCGTTACGGTTCCACGGTTTCAGTCGCGTCTGATCAAGCATTAAACCGGCCCAATATCTTCTGTAAAGCCCACGCCCATTCTTTCTAACTTCGGCCTATTCGGGAAATGATCGGTTTACATGAACAGCTCCTACTTCCCAATAAAATAATTCCTTGCTCCTCCTTTTCTTATCCCACTAACGAAAGCTTTTCTCTTTTCTTTTCGAAATTGGGCTACCCAAAAACCCCGACCCTCGAATACTTCTTCTCCAATACAGTAATGTCAAAACTGCTTCCCAACTATCATCGTGCCATACTACTACTAGGAAGCCCAAACAAACCTTATTGATACGGTTACTTCAAGCTATCCCCTCATGCTTGTGAACACAGTACCACGCCTGGACCTCATGTTGTAAATACATATATATCGGCCTATATAAAATTAACTAAATTCCTGAAAGCCATCTCGTGCTCCTGCTCCCTCGTCGTCCTTTCAAATTTCCAAAAGGATTTCAGATCCAACAAACCTCCCTTCTTTAGTCACGTACTAAAATACCCAATTGAAACTCTATCCTTGTTCTGAGACCCAACGTTATTTTCTACTGTTCTTCTTTTAAAACTATTTCTTACCTTTGCTTCAAAACAAAGGAATCACGTTGTCCCATTTATCTCACCTGATCGCGTTAGTTGCTCCTTCATTGGTCAACATTTCTTATCATTATATATATATATATATATATATATATATATATATTACACTTTTTTCTTTCCACCATTTCGTTACTGCTTCTTGTCAGAAGACAGCCGTACATCTCACTCCCAAAACACAAATGAGACCAACAGTCCACCACAGATCAGCCCTTCACCCATTTGAAATCCCACGACCGAGAAAACAATCTTCTTCCTCATCTTCCCATGATCCAAAATCGAACTACACCATGACCTTACTTCCACCCACCCCCGCTCTTTCTACTCACGCCATTTTCCTCAAGTTCGAACAAGAACTCATCCGCGTTCTCCATAACTCACGCTCGTGTACTCAGAAAAGCACCGAACAAAGTAAATCATGGAATTCAGCCAACTTCGCACTCCAGTGTGATTTTCAACTCAAAACCCAAATTCGAACTCCAAAACTCGAAATGCTGCTTCGATCTCCTGATTTCTCGAACCCTAGATACTGCCGACTAACGCTGGAAAACTTCTAACGATCCAACTCATTCGAATTCTTCCAAGAGTTACATCAGAATACGGAGAATCTTCATACGATCTCATCTATATATATTTCTGAATTTACGGGATTTTAGTTTGATTTTCTATGATTTTGATGAGGGAGCGAAATAACTGGCGTCCCGTTTTGTTTTCAGCAGAGAGATGGATTTAGGTCATAAGGTAGATAACGATATTTATAAAGGAGGAGACTTAAACGCTAAGGAATGAAAGGATAAGAACTTGACAGGGTAGATTTTCACTGTGCTTGTATGTGTATCATACTTAGCCTAAGGAAAACATAACCAGATCTTTTACTAGGGACGTGGACTAGTTTGGATCAATTAAAATGGTTGGTAATAAAATTTACACAATTCAAACTAAATTAATTATTCCATTTTATCTAACGATCTCTACGGACGAAGATAACAATGCAGTCGTGCTCAGTATCACACCACGATCCCAAAAATATAACAATACCGGTAGTTCAACTCATATTGGGAAACCCCAAAATGTTGATTACAGGGTGCGAAATACTCCAAACAAAAAGTTGCTTATTTCAATTAAATAAAATTTACAGTAAAATTCTAAAAATTAAATTATCACTATTTCCCAAAAGAACCTTGTCTAAATTCAAACCCTATCTCTAGTTATGTCGAATAAACCGTTATGGTCGATAAACGATTCTATAGCGACTATTTTAAAATTTGATTTGGACATATCTCAAAATCTATACGATGAACTCCTGATTTTTCTCTTCCACTAGAAAGATATACTCCACCAGCTCCGTATGTTTCTTGTTTCACAGAAATCCGATTTAAAATGAATCCTGTACATTCAGTTGAAGTTCGAATCGCCAATTTACGAACTGCAGCGCCATTTCGAGCTCGATTTTAATTATAATATAATTATACGTTCTAACATCGTCGATTAAATAATATATTCGTTATTTAAATAATTAAATAAGTTAATTATTACACTGTCAAACATCCGGGTCATTACAAAAGTGCTTTCCATTTTTATTGGATATTGCAACATTATGGTACAAGTAATTGAAAAACTAGTCGATTAATCCGTAAGGTAGTTTAGGGTCCATAACATGCGACCCAAGAATGTAATGAATCTCATGAAACTCAAGCAAAGGACATGCGAAACTCTATGTGTTTTTTTGGTAAGATTTGATGTAGCTGTGGATTTGGTGGAGTGTTTGATTTTTGTTAGTTCCATGGATGATAGTTTTTATGATAATAATCTCAGAAAATGTCATAAAATATATTTACCTATTTATTAATGATTATCAAGATATATACTTTATATAGTACAGGTTATAGATAGCTGTCGATAGTGAATACTGTACAGTATCAAGGTAGAACATTCAGACTAATGAGGATATGGCGAGTCAAGAGTTCAAGAATGAAGACACATAAGCATCAAAGAGTTCAAGAATTTAAGATGTCCTACATAAATTATTGAGTCTTAGTTTAAATGTTGAAACTCTAATTGCACTTATTTGATCTCTTTCTCTTTTACAAAGTCTTTTCAAAATACTCCTAGTTTTATATATTTTCAAATTGATTTTTTAAAAATGTTTCAAAAAAGAATTTTAAGTTTTAATGTTTTCACTTCAAAATAATTTTATATACTTTTTATAATATTGATTTTTAGTTTAATATTGTACTTGTATATTTCATTTCAATATTTATACTTTGGTTTTTATAGTTATACCAAAATTGTATTTTAAACTTTAGTTTTATATTATAATTGAGACTTAATAATTATAATTTGATATTATATTTTCATGCTATATTTTTGATATTTATATTCCAAATTTAATATATTGATTACATATAGTTAATGCATTTATATATTATAATTTAGTTTAAAATCCTTTAAAACTAATTTGATAAGTTTTCTTAAGCTTTATTATGTTTGAAATATTCAGTCACTATATTTGGATAGTTTAAAAAAGTTTCAAATCATTATATACTATTTTATATTTAAAAAAATAAATAGTAATTATTACAAAAATATTATAATATGTTGACATATGTATGATGAGTATGTTGACAAACTTACGGATTTTTTTGAAACTCAAATTTGAATTATTGAGCCTTTTTGTCTCAACCTTTCATGAACAACCACTTCCCTTTAGCCCTATATATGTCCTCCAAAAATAAATTTTAATTATAAGTTTACTCTTACTTCACTCCTCTCACTTGTCTCTCTACTCCTAAGAAATCTATAACTATATTATGCCAATTTTAAAATGGAATCAAGTCTATTCAACTCTGATCTAATTCTATATCAATCACTCATGATTATCTCAAGATCAAGGTGCAATTCTGAGTTATAAGAGAAAATGTAATCAAGATCGAAAGATCCAAGTCTGCATACTTTGTAAAACCAATATCGAACTAGTTATAAGAGTTTGAGTTGTTAGCTCTAAAATCAACTTAGTTTTGATTATGTCTAGAAAGCGTTAGGAGTGACATGCTTTCCTGGAAATCAAATTTGTTGTGCCAAGAGATTTTAGATTCTGGAGGTTTCCTTTTTGTAGTATTGAAATCAAGAAGTGTAATTGAGTATTGATAGCGAATTAGGTTGCATGGGATTTGTTTAGGACTGGATGTAGGGTAATTCCTATAAAATTTGTTGTGGGCTACCTTTTTTACTTTACTGCATTTCCTTTGCTTGCAATTTGATTCAGTAATTGTCTCTTTAATCATTAAGTACATATATATAAGCATAATACAAATGATTTGTAATGCATTCATAAACTTAAGTAAACACTTTTCGTCCCCTTCTAATGTTAATATAGCCTTAAGATCCTTATTTCACATCACTCCCATTTATAGTTAGAGCATTGGTTTTAAAGAATCATAATCTAATTTTTGAAAAAGTTTTTAAATGGCTATCAGCACTGGTAATGGTAACACAATCAGTAGTTTAATCTGTATAGGAAAATCTACTGCAAGATTACCACTTTTTAATGGTAGTATAGGGCATGTACGATGAAAAATCAATTTACAGTCTATAGGATTAGATATATGAAATGTTACACAAACTATGTACATTGAACTTGGGAGTAATTAGGCATAGTAGACTGATGATCAAAAAGTAGTTGCACAAAATAATTCCAAGGCCATAAATTTATTATTTCATTTATTAGATAGAAATGAGTTTAATATAGTATCAGTCTGTACGTCTACATAAGAAATTTGGGGAACCTTGCCGGTTACACATGAATGAGCAAAGTAAACAAACTAAGTTTACATATTAACTAATCAATTTTAGTTCTTAAAAATAAGCCCAAAAGAATCACTATCTGACATGCATAATAGATTTTCAAGACATAATGCATTCACTTATTGTTTTGGGTAAAAGCTTCTCTAATGAAGATCGAGTAAGAAAAATCTTAAATTTACCTACTTTTGATTGGAACCAAAAGGATCTAGCAACTGAAAAGGCTAATGCTTAGTACTCTAAAAGTTGAAGAGGTAATTAGCAATTTAGTGTTTTTTGAAGCACAAATGCAACATAGGAGAGAAAGCAAAGAAGTATATAAGAAGTCGATAACCTTCAATGCAGTAGTAGATGAATCGAATTCTAAAAATGATGACTAAGATATTGCATGACAAGAAACTTTAGGAAATTCCTAAAATATAGAAGGATGAATGATTCTAGAAGAAGCGACAATAAAAGTCAAAAAAATGGAAATGATGGTCAAACTAATGTCATATGTTATAATTGTGATAAATCAGGTCATGTGAAGCGAATCTGCCTATATGCAGACAAATAAAAATTCACACCAAACAATGATTCATCCATAAAAAGGAACAAAAGTCTTATACTGCAACATCTGATGGTTTAAATTCATAAACATCAATAGGGGAGGCAATTCGAACACAGAAATTGCAAACCTGTGCTTTACAGGGGTAGACAACTCAAAAAAACAAATAGAAATTGGAACAAAGTAGGTATGTGCTTATAATATTTTTTAATTTACCTTTATTTCTTAGAATATTTTGATTATGATTATTTTTTATTGCTTCGATATTTTGACTGTTCTTGGTTGATTTAGTTTTATTTAAAAGGATTTAAAGTCGAAGTTAATCTTTCGAATTTTAAAATAGATATTCTTATAAAAATATTAAATTAAAATATTTTCAAGTCTTTGAGAACTTTAGAAATAATAAATAAACAATCATATAAACAAACATATAAAGAGATATAAGAAAAACATTCACAAAATTATAGGTATACTAACATACATATCTGTCATATGTCGACATATCTGCCAAGAATTTGATTTTCCAAATTCAAATTTGAAATTCGAATCTTCCCCTTTTTCACTAACTCCATTGTTATTAAGATGCACATTTTTGACAAAAAATGTGACTATTAGATATCTATTTGTTTCATCTCTATCTATTCATTCATTTCACCTTTCGTTTCAAACTCAAACTCATATCTCTACTAAACTTCATCAATGGTTTCTTCATGAAGCACTGCTACCATTATGAGACTCTCCAAAACTATCACAAATTTTGCTTGTAATGATCAAGAAGCTATCAAATCCTACTTTAGCTACATAAACTATGATAAAGTTTGTCTGAGAAGGTTTGCAATCTTTTGTAAATTTGAAATTGATGTTCTTTGTAATGAAAACTTTTTCCTGTCATCGATTGATGCAAATTAAAAGGATTTTGTTTGTTATCCTCGTTTAATCAAAATGTTTTTATGTAAATTTAAATGGAATTTTTTTTAGAGTTTTAAATGAGAAGTATATAGTAATGGTAAAGGAACACAAATTTTTTCAGATTATGAACTTAAGTAATATTCTTGGATGTAGGTCCAGTGTTATGGATCTCTCAACTTTTCAAGTTAATGAACAAGATAAAGAGATTTTCATTCACATTTTTGAAGGGGATGACAACTTTGAATTTAAAAGTCACAATCTTAGTTTAAATGTGAGAATTGTAAATCTTCTTTTATAGTAAACTATCACTTCAACATCGGAAAATTTCAATAAACCGACTTTGAAAGTGTGTAAATCTCTTTTCTCCTTTAATGGCCATTACAATATAAATTTGGCATAAGTGATTTTAGATTAATTTTATCCTAAAAACCTTTATAGTTATGAAAACACTTTCTTTCATGGGCGTTACCTTCCCAGGATTTTTATCCGCTTTAGGGATGATTTTAAAGGAGTGGAGTTTGTTCCTAGAAAAGATTTTAGTCAACCCAATATTGATCCTGTGCAAATTCCTTTGATTTTGGTGCCTTATGAGACTCTTGACGAAAAGGAATGTAGGCATACTCATACGGAAGAACTGGAAATATAAAAGAGGAGGAAGAAATTGAAGGGATGGAAGTAGAAGAAGAATGAGAAGCAGAAGACGAGGAAACATCCTTAGAAAGTATTGACTTTCTGATCCATGCAACAAACAAATATACTCCTATAAACCAAAGGAAGATTGTTAGCAGCCAAAAGATCCTTGATAGATCCGTGAGTAATAATTCGGAAAAAAATTCAAAAAAATGGATAATTTTGTTTAGAAAGATTGGTCGGGAATGTGGTATATCATTATCATCATCCTCTGCCGTTTCTAGCTTATTATCTTTGTTTTAAAAAGGAATGTTGTCATAGTTTTATAGTAAACAATATATTGTTTTAATTTCAAGTATTTCTTGTAACCCTTGTTTAGTATAAATGAATATCCACATTTTCCCTATTAACTTTATATAAATAGTCTCTCAATATCTCAAAATAAACAAAAATCAACTAGAATATCAAAAAACAACTTAACTTCTGAAAATATACAAGATATGTCGACATACACATACTCTACATGCCAACATATAAGGAGAATTTTCCAAAATTTTGAAATTTTGAAATTCGAAAAACTAACTTATGATCAATTCAATTCAAATGACTTTCTATACCTATAAATACCTTTTTAATCCAGATAAACAACTTAAAAATATTATCAGCTTCTACTCTTTACTCCTTTTGACTTCAAAATTAAAATAATGGATATTCTCATCTGTATTTTAATGGGAAATCTTAGACAAACACTTAAATCAATCAAGCATGTGTTCTCTATTATTCTCGGAAATCAAATACATTTAGAGATAAGTCTAATGATCAAGGAACAAGAGAGGCAATTTGATGAGATGGGATGGATGATTTACTCTCTTATCAAAGAAAAATCATTAACCAATCACGAGTGAACTAAAACCAATGACAATGTTGAATGGGATGCTATAAAGGCAGATCTTATCTTAGCAATGATGGCAAGGCTGAAGTGCCTCAGAATATCTAATTTAATAGGTTTGATAGTTTAGATTCTTAGTTTGGATGGAAATGATTAGATTAAGGTACCTGCATGATATTTTCTGAAATGCTTTAGAACTTGTATGCTTTATGATAATAATTTCTATATGATTCTTTTAAGTTCTTTTTTTTCATACTTTATAGTCAATTAAATCAGGTCAAGTCAATACTAGTAATGGCTCGCAAATTTAACATTTAAACGTACATTTTTAATTGAAATTTAACTTTAGAATTTAAAATTTAATTTATTTTGAATATATGAATCTGATTTTTGAATATAAAATTTAAAATACATATGTTCAATTTGAAAATAAGAATTAAAAATGATACGTTAAATTCAAAACTTATTTATTTGAAAACAAGCATGAAATTGATTACTAATAGAATATGGATGAATAAAATCAAATATCTTGTGTATATAATGACTAATAAAATTTACCAAAACTATTGTAATATGAATATACCGAAAATTGTCAATCTTGGACAAATCTAGTCTTTTTTTATTGAACATGGATAAGCCGCATCGTTAAAAACCTGATCTAGAAATCAGCGTGAGAACTAGTCAAGGAAAAAGAGTGTGGTGCTTTATTGATAACGCATCAATAAAAATGTATAACATTGTACACAATGGCCGGCAAATCACATACTCTACTGTTGTCAACCTAGATAAAATAAAATAGAAACAACACTATTAGTAATTTCGGCTAATCTGAAAACACCAACACATGGCAGTTCATATAACACGCAGGGGACAAGCCAAAACAAGTAAAAGCAAGCCATAACTTTCCCAAAATGAAACGACAGTAAATCCCTAAAATCCTCGTTTCTGAGCATCTGAATCAGCCAGAATCAAGAAGGTTAATTCCCCATCTTTCCCCAATCGCGATGTCTTCTGTGGTACGATTCTTCAACCGCTTCGATCTCTGAAGTATGTACCTGACCTATATCTCTATGAACTTCCATATGTGATACTTACTCCACGTTTGATTCCTATGAATTCTAGGGTTGCTCTCGTTCTAGATGTGATTATGGTGGTGGAAATAGCACTGCAAGTTGTGTCTTGGCAGAAAGAGGCGATGGGGACGCTGCTCTTTAGCTTCATCAGTTCTTCTTCCAAGTTCAGCGTGTTCGTATTCGACGGAGGAATCACTAGCTTGATCTGACATTTGGCCCATAAGTATGCAGAATAAGGACAGCTTAAAAACAGGTGGTCTCTGGTCTCCACTTCTTCGTTACATAGAACACATCTGGGATTAATGTCATAACCCCAATTCGCTATATGATCCTTAGTACTTAAACGATTCAATGTAGCTTTATATAAACATGCCGACATCTTTGGACTGCTGATATAATGCCACACTATTTTACACCAGTCTGGTTCGTTGTCATGATTTCTAGAAATATCCTATGCTGAGAAAAAGGTGAATCCATTCTTGTGATCATTCCAGGTCTAGTAGCCAGCAGCGTCATTGTTATGCAAATTTACATCATTGATTTGATTCAACAATTGTGTCGCTGCGGGTAAACTATTAGGATTAAACACCCCGTCATGTATTATGTGATTAATAGTGTGATTATCACCCCTAAAGAGACTGAGATTGTCCCAACCAAGCAGTTTAACCATGATTTGATTATTAATCCACGGATCAAACCAAAGCATTGTGTCATTTCCATTGACAATGCACCGATTAATACATTGCAAATCCTTTTGTCTATGTTTAAGAATAGCTTTCCATGTACCAAAACTGTTGTTATCTACGTCCATCACCCAAAAGGGCATATCCTTGCAATACCTATTTATCATCCAATTTTTCCATAAGCTATTGCCGTTTACAAAGTGCCAAAGGAGTTTAAGGCCTGCAGCAGTTTTAATATCTTTAAAATTATGCAATCCAACCCCACCTTTTGATTTCGTCTGACATAACTTATCCCATGCAATCTTGTGACTCTCTCCAGCCCATAAGAAATTAGCACAGAGTTTATTTGTTTTTCCTATCGTTGCCTCCGGCAGTTGGTATGTCAACATCCAGTACATAACCATGGAAGTAATAACAGTTCGAATCAGCTCAATTTTCCCTACCATCGAAAGCAATTTATAGTCCCAACTATCCATCTTACATCTAATTTTTTCAAATAATTCACCGTAGTCATAAAAATGTAAGTAGTTATTAGAGAGAGGGACCCCAAGATATTTAACTAGCATTCTTCCTTTTAACATATCAAGTTCCTGAAGAAGCTGAATTTTGCTAGAGACTCCTTTGCTGAAGTACACTCTGGATTTTAAATTATTTATTTTAAGGCCAGCAACCTCCTTAAGTTCGTTAAGCACTGATTTGATCATTTTTATCCCTTTAATCATGGCTTTCGCGAAAAACATCAAATCATCTGCATAAATCAAATGAGTGACATAAGGCTTTTGATTATATATCGGCTATATGACCTTAGCATCCGCTGCCTTAAACATTAAAATAAAGAAAAATTGCACAGCTACATAAAATAAATACGGCGATAGCGGGTCTCCCTGTCTAAGACCCCTATTACTATGTATGAAACCTTTTGGGCTTCTATGAACAAGAATAGAGAAATTAGGCGTATATATGCAAGTTTTTATAACGCGAACAGTCTTTATCGGGAAATCCATTCTCCTTAACATGTGGCATATGAAATTTCTATTAACCATATCATATGCTTTCGGTGAATTTTAATTCATATTCTACCACTTCCATTGATTTTAAATTTTCTTATTTGCTCATGTGCTAGCAGGATATTTTCAGCAATATATCTACCCGGAATAAATGCCAATTGATTATCCGAAATCAGATATTTGAGGTATAATTTAATTATATTGCACACCACTTTAGAAATAATTTTATATATGACGTTGTAATAAGTTATGGATCTATAATCAGATATAGAAATAGGTTTATCAATTTTGGGAATAAGAGTTAAAAAGTTATGATTAATTCCCTTAGCAAGCTTACCAGTGCAAAACACCTCTTGAACCATTTCTAACATAATCTCTTTAAGTTCCTCCCAGTGAATCATAAAGAATTTAGCTGTAAACCCATCAGGCCCTGGACTTTTGTCGTCTGGGATAGAAAAGACAACTCTACGAATTTCCTCTATCCTAATATATTCTGACAAGTGCCTTCTTCCCCTATCATTAATAACATTTATACAATTAATAATGAGAAATGAGTTAGTCAAAGTAGTATCAGAGTTGAAAATTCCAGAAAAATATTGAATGGCCTCTATTTCAATTGTATCTGCATCATGCACCAGTTCACTATTACTCATAATTATATTGCTCCAGTTGTTTATATGTTTTCTAAGCGACATTTTGGCATGAAATTTTTTTGAACAAGTATCACCTTCAGTAAGCCAGTTAATCTTGGCTTTTTGTTTAGCATTACATGCATTAATAATGCATTGATCTTTCCATTTATTGTAAGCTTCTTTGAGATTTTCAAACTTATACTCATCTGTGGGATTTTCATCAATTTGAACAAGTAGAGTATTGTAATTTTCCTCTAGCAATTTCAATTTGTCTCCATCTTTAAGGCTCACATAGTTCCAACCTTTAATGTAGAATTTAGAAGTCTTTAGAAAAATTTGGAATATGTGGATCTTAGACCCTCAATATATGTCATCATCATATCATTGACAGCCTGGTCAAAAGCGGCTTTATATCCCTCTTCATGTTTCCAAGAGTTTATAAATTTGAAAGGCACATTTGTAACCACATTAATTTTTTCTCGAAGTTGATACAGATAGGAATGTGGTTGCTAATAGGATTAGCAACTCGAAAAGCGTTAAGATTCGGGAAAACGTCGAGAAAGTAGTGATTACATAGAACATTATCTATTTTAGTGACAACACCTTTTTTCCTCCAAGTGTATTTAAATCCAGCAATCGGGCTGCCAATCAGTCTAGCGTTGGAAATGCAACCCAATAGTCCTGTAAATTATCTGAATGGAACCGCATAGCCCCCTTTTTTGTTACTAGGAGATGGTATGTTGTTGAAATCGCCTAATACCAGCATAGGGATGTCAATATTAGTAGCTTCGTTAACCAGGTCAATCCAAAGTTTTCCCTGTCGTAAAGAAAGTTGCTTGCATAAATAAAGGTGATTCTGCATGAGAATCCGCTAGTATTATCAGCTTTTATGGATATGTGTTGATAAGACGTTGCTTCAATGTTAGTATTCCAAACATTAGAGTCTAAAGCCATAAGGATTATGCCTTTACTCCCTGTACAATTATTATCCACAAACTCCCATTTGCTATAAAACTTGTTTTTTAATAGAATAACCCTGTTATTATCCAACTTGTTCTCCAACAGGCCAATGATTGATGGCCTGGTTTTGTTAAGGAACTTAATCACCTTAAACTGTTTATTTGTGTTGTTAAGTCCCCTAACATTCCAGGCAATGATGCTCATTTAATTTTGCTCTGTCTCCTTGTCGAAACTTTAGGAGGAGCAGTTCGAGCATTTTTATAAGGGTTTCCTTTTGGTATTTTTATTGGCATTATCTAATTCATCCAGGAAATTTTTATTTTTCTCAATGTTATCTGACACATCAATTTCTTTCGCAGGTTGTTGTGGTCTCTCCTCTTTAGTAGCAATTTGTTCAGTGAAGATTTCATCTTCCAAATCATTCTAGTCATCAGCGAATCCTGTTGTATATTTGGGTCTCTTTTCTGTATATTTGGGTCTCTTTTCTGTATCTCAGCTTCGATGTCTTGATTTATATTTTCATTACCATTACCAGACAGTGCTTGTGGATTTGTAGAATTATTTGTGATCTGTCCTATGTCTTCTGCTTGGTTTGCGCCCATTGCATCACTATGTATCACTTATTGCTCACTATTTTCTGTTATGTATACAATATCTGCATTGTTTACAACATTTTCTGCATTAGGTTCTGTGTTTATAAAGCTAAATTTACACAAGGTTTGCTGGTCGGAGCAATATCTAGATTTCTCTCCCACTTCATTACTATGATCGCCAGCTTTATCATTATTTGCGTTCATGTCATCTCCTTTTGCATTCAATTTACATGCAGCGTCATTCTTAGTGCTTTCACTTGTAATTTTAGCTTTTGGCACCGATTTTTCTGTTATTTTAGTTTTGCACTGCGCATGTGTATGACTGAACACTCTGCACACTTTACAACACAAAGGTTTATATAAATAATAAACTCTCACTTTCATCTCTTCACCAGTATGTTAAAGCACATCTACTTTGTTGCAAATTTCACTTCCCGCATCAATTTCTATCAGGATCTTGGCAAAAGAAACTCTGGATTCGTCTACAATTATTTTGTCCATTTTATTGTCCTTCCAATAACGCTAGCAATGGCACTTAGAACTTCTTTATCCTATAATTCCAGTTCAAGATTAAACAGTTTGACCCATAGAGGCATCCTAGATAGAAGTTCTTTTTCAAATCTCATACCCATGTTCCATTTTTGAAAATAATGATTTTATTATCAAACAGATATGGTCCTCCTTTTAAGATTCTATCAAAGTCTAGAGCGTCATCGAAACGAATAATAATAAAAAAAAATTCTCTTTTGATAGTAATTGAAAGTTCCCAAATGGTTTCTGCATTCGTTCAACATACTTTTTAAGATGTTGATGATACGGTTTGGTACCAGTTACATAAAAGATAATAGAATTTCTCTATTTACTACTGGATTTGAGAGGCCGCAATTTCAGACAGCAATGCCTTCTTCATGTCAATTACCGTAGGAGGTATATAGCTTAGATCTACATACTCCTCCTGCCATTGTCCAGTAGATCCCATTGCCGCTTGACTCCAAGATCTAGCCATCCCTGCCGCTAGATCTCCCTGCAAATCCTTCAGATCTAATCCGCCATTTGTCTTGCGTTGAACTTGTCGATCAGAGGGTATGGTTTGGGCATTCGTCCCCCACCACAGCCTGAGATCGAGGAGGACGAACCTCCCTTACGACAGAATTTTGAGCATTAGAAGGTCCTCCGTCACTCCGCAGGTTTGATCGCAAACCATCATTTCGCTTGAAGGAAACCCTCGCGGCTCTGCCTCCTTTTCCTACCTTTATCCATGCATCCCCTTCTTGATCTCCGATATCATCATCAACTCACACTACCTCCTTTGTGGCGGCCCTCCCCGGACCAGTCGGCATTTCTACTAAATGCGTTGTGCCAATGCCCGACTAGCACGGGACGGTCGTCATAGCAACGGAATCCAAAATACAGCTTATGATCCAAACCATTATTACAACTTCAAAATAATGTCTCTAAAGAAAAATAGAAAAGGTACACTACTAATGCCTAAAGTAGTGACCAGCAACAACACAGGGAGAATATATGTAAATAGTAAGTGGAAGCCTCCTGCTCGTCTCCGGATAGCTACTCGCGCATAACCACCTAACCTGTCTCTAGTTTGCTTGTTTAGGAGAACCCAGAGTAATAAGAAGAGACATAAAACTCTGGATCAGACAAAGGCCTGGTGTGATGGCCCGAAAATTCGTACAAATTTGAGCTAACTAATATCCTACACATTCAACTCAAAGTGCACGAAAATTCAGATCATTAATAGAAAGAATAAAGAGGATGAGAAGGATAAGATAGAACTAATAGAATAGAAGAAGAAGAACATCAGAATCAGAGTAAACACAAACTCACAGCGGAACGAATAAAATGTATTATATAAGATAACTTTGGATTACAAAACTGTATTGTATATACATACCATATATCAGAGTACAATACATCATATCACAGCGGAAATAATCTCAAGATACTAACGGTGAAGCCTTCTGCTTTGAGCTCCTCCAAGTTGTATCTGTAAAAGCCTAAAACACTTGACTGCCCGTACAAATTTGGGCACCCAAGAGTTTAGGGAAAACAACAAAATAAACTCTGGGTCAGTCATGGGACTGGTGTGAGTAAATTCCAACCATACTATTTAACTTTAAAAATCCTTTTTAAACAAGAAGATAATAGTAAGACCAACCCATACATAAACATGGACGGTTTTTACCTGACTATAATCCAAAATACTTTGATATCAAAACCCGGTGATATTATA